>CM057449.1:829940833-830679166 GCA_016271365.2 Neoceratodus forsteri
ACCGCTTGGCCCACCCAGTCTGCCCATTTCCCTACCTAATGAATAAGCTGCAGATCCTAGTTAAACAGCCTACTTCCTCCTACCCCACCCCCTAGAACTGCCTTATGTCTGTCCCATGCATTCTTGAATTCCCCCACTGTTTTTGACTCCACAACCTCCTCAGGAAGGCCATTTCAGGCATCCACAACCCTCTCCATGAAAAAATACTTCCTCACATTACCTCTGAGTTGTCCCCCTTCTATTTTCAAATTGTGCCCCCTTTTTCTTGCACACTTCTTTTTCTGAAAGATGTTACTCTCTTGGACTTTGTTGATTCCCTTGAGGTACCTGAAAGTTTCCATCATGTCCCCAGTCCCTCCTTTCCCCGAGGGTATACATATTAAGCTCCTTAAGACTCTCTTCATATGTCTTCTGGTGCAGACCCTGCACCATTTTAGTTGCCCTCCCCTGGACTGCCTCCATCCTGTCTGTGTCTTTGTGGAGATTGGGTCTCCAGAACTGCATGCAGCACTCCAGATGGGGTCTCACCAGCTGTCTATACAGAGGAATAACAACTTCCTGTTTTCTACTGGTGCTGCCTCTCCTTATACATCCCAGTATCTCCCCAGCCCTCCTTACTGCCCTCTCACATTGCTTGCCCACCTTTAGGTAATCTGATAGGACTACCCCGGTCCCTTACCATTTTGTTGTACTTAGTATCTTCCCCCACTGTGTTCTCTTCCTGGGTTTTGTTTTCCAGGTGCATGCATTACTTTGCACTTCTTAGCATTGAATCTAAGCTGCCATACATTTGACCATTTCTCCAACCTTGCCAAGTCCTTCTCATCCTTTCCACCCCACCTTGTGATCAACCCTGTTGCAGATCTTTGTGTCATCTGCAAAGAGACATACTTTTCCTTCCAGTCCCTCTGCAATGTCACTTATAAAGACATTGAAGAGGACCGGTCCTAGAACTGAATCCTGCGGTACCCCACTAGTAACCCCCCTTTCTTCAGAGTGGACTCCGTTTACTATTACCCTCTGTGTCCTGTTCTCCAGCCAATTTTTTACCTAGGCTACCATCTTGGGACCCACTTCCAAGCTGGCTAACTTGTATATTAATCTTTTGTGTGGGACTGTGTCAAATGTCTTGCTAAAGTCTAGGTAGGCCATGTCCATAGCCCCTCACTGATCTACTACTTTGGTCACCCAGTCAAAGAAAGCTGTTAGATTCGTCTGACATGACCTTCCCGCTGTGAACCCATGCTGCCTTGGGTCCTGTGCCCCTCTGGCCTCTAGGTACTCAACAATTCTTTCCTTCAGAAGTGATTCCATTATTTTCCCTATCGCTGAGGTCAAACTAACAGGTCTGTAGTTTCCTGCCTCTGCCCTGCTCCCACTTTTGTGAAGTGGAATAACATCTGCCCTCTTCCAGTCCTCCAGTACCACCCCATCCTCCCATGATTTGTTAAAGAGGGTAGTCAGTGGTGTCACTAGTTATACCCTTAGTTCTTTTAGAATTATGGGAAGAATCCCATCAGGACCCATTGCTTTGTCCACCTTCAGTTTTAAGAGTTCTTTCAAAACTCTTTCTTCTGTGAATGGGCTGGTATCAACCCCCCCATCCAGAGGGATTCTGTTGTTTGGTTTAGGTACCTCCTCTTCTTCATTTGTGAATACTGAGCAAAAATATTTGTTTAGTATCTCTGCCTTTTCACAATCACACTCTGCCCGCCCCCTCTCCCCTTTATTAAGCCTCACTATCCCTCCCTTGGTCTTCCTTCGCCTCACTATCCCTCCCTTGGTCTTCCTTCGCTCCCTGATGTACCTATTAAAGGTTTTATCCCCCCTTCTTAATTGAGTTGGCTATATTTTCCTCAGTCTGGGCCTTTGCTGTTCTGACTGCCTTCCCTGCTTCCTTCTGCTTTAACTGATACAGTTCTCTGTCCTGCTCCTTCTGTGATTCCTTGTAGTTCCTGAATGCCATCTTTTTCTCCTTAACCTTCCCTGCCACCTCCTTTGAGAAATATAGTGTTTTTTTACATCGTTTTGTTTATTTGCTTCACACAAAGCCTTGCCTTAGTGATGGCAGTTTTGATTATTCCTCATTGTTCTTTCACCCCTCCTTCCTGCCCATTTGCTAGTGCATTCCTTAGGCACTCACTCATTTTGGCAAAGTCAGCCCTCCTAAAGTCCAGGACCTTTGTCTTTGTATGGCTTGACTCTACTGCTGTGTTTATCGTGAACCATATGGTTCGATGGTCGCTAGTTCCCAGATGGCTACCCACTTCGACATCTGTGATCCTCTCTCCATCTCCATTTGAGAGTACCAGATCTAAGACTGCTCCTTCCCAACTGGGTTCCAATACTAGTTGTCTAAGGCATGCCTCTGCAGAGCAGCCGCAACAAGGCTCACAGGCTCGAACCGAGGACACCCATCCAGCGGGAGGGGCATTTCCATAGCTGCCGCCAACACCAGAAGAGCGGACACCTCAAGGCACGGCGCGCGAGGAGCAGCCGCACAAGGCTCAGCGCTCGAGCCGAGGACACCCGGCCAGCGGGCGGGCAGCACTTCCACAGCTGCCGCCTGATACCAGAAGAGCGGACACTGGTGGCACAAGGTACTAAGTTACACTCAATCAGAACGCGAGCAACCTCTGGTCTCCGGCTCTGATTGGCCCCTGCTAGCTGAATTGGTTCCAAGCTGTTTTTGCATTTCCACTGCTGTATGTATGACAAACTAGGATATTATTGTTAGCCTGTTACCACTGTTAATGTAGACTTTGGTTCTGATTCATGTCTTGGGGGAAAAAAGCCTTACTCTAAAAAGAGCGAGTGATCATAGCCCCTTCTTGTTTGCGTGCTCAAGCCAGACAGACAGGCGCCAGCTGAATCTCTTTCTTGTGCTAATTTTGGGTTCCCCGCCTGTAGTGACGACCTTTTGTCTTCAGCAGGCATTTAAACATCCCTTCTTCTCTTGCTTTTCCAGCCGAGGAGCAGCAGCAACAAGGCTCACAGCTTGAGCGAGGGACACCTGGCCAGTGAGCACGCGCACTTCCACAGCCACCTAATACCAGAACAGCGGACACTCAGTGGCACAAGCAGAGGAGCAGCCGCAACAAGGCTCACAGCTCGAGCAGAGGGACACCTGACCGTGGCACTTCTACAGCCGGCGCCCAAATACCAGAAGAGGCTGACACCCGGGCGGCATGCCTGGTGAGCAGCCCAACAAGGCTCACAGCTCGAGCCGAGGGACACCCGGCCAGTGGCCAGGCAGCACTTCCACAACCGCCACCACCGATACCAGAAGAGCACACACTCAGTGGCACAAGCGAGGAGCAGCTGCAACAAGGCTCACAGCTCGAGCTGAGGAACACCTAGCCAGCGGGGGCAGCACTTCCACAGCCGCCACCCGATACCAGAAGAGCAGACACTGCGGCACAAGGTACTGCAGAGCCACACCAATCGGAAAGCGAGGCTTTGGTCTCCATTTCTGATTGGCCCCTGCTAGCTGAATTTGTTTCAAGCTGTTTTTGTATTTTCACTGCTGTATGTATGACAAACTAGATATTATTGTTAGCCTGTTACCACTGTTAATGTAGACTTTGGTACTGATTCTTGTCTTGGAAAAAGCCTTAATTACTCCAAAAACAGCGAGTGATCACAGCCCCTTCTTGTTTGTGTGCTCAAGCCAGATGGACAGGCGCCAGCTGAATCTCTTTCTTGTGCTAATTTTGGGTTCCCTGCCTGCAGTGATGACCTTTTGTCTTCAGCAGGCATTTAAACATCCCTTCTTCTCTTGCTTTCCCAGCCGAGGAGCAGCCGCAACAAGGCTCACAGCTCGAGCCGAGGGACACCCGGCCAGCAGGCGAGCAGCACTTCCACAGCTGCCGCCCGATACCAGAACAGCGGACACTCGGTGGCACAAGGTACTGCTAAAGCCAAACCAATCAGAACGCGAGCACCTTCTGGTCTCCGTTCTGATTGGCCCCTGCTAGCTGAATTTGTTTCAAGCTGTTTTTGTATTTCCACTGCTGTATGTATACAAACTAGGATATTACTGTTAGCCTGTTACCACTGTTAATGTAGACTTTGGTACTGATTCTTGTCTTGGGGAAAAAGCCTTAATTACTCCAAAACAGCGAGTGATCACAGCCCTTCTTGTTTGTGTGCTCAAGCCAGATGGACAGGCGCCAGCTGAATCTCTTTCTTGTGCTAATTTTGGGTTCCCTGCCTGCAGTGATGACCTTTGTCTTCAGCAGGCATTTAAACATCCCTTCTTCTCTTGCTTTCCCAGCCGAGGAGCAGCCGCAACAAGGCTCACAGCTCGAGCCGAGGGACACCCGGCCAGCAGGCGGCAGCACTTCCACAGCTGCCGCCCGATACCAGAACAGCGGACACTCGGTGGCACAAGGTACTGCTAAAGCCAAACCAATCAGAACGCGAGCACCTTCTGGTCTCCGTTCTGATTGGCCCCTGCTAGCTGAATTGGTTCCAAGCTGTTTTTGCATTTCCACTGCTGTATGTATGACAAACTAGGATATTATTGTTAGCCTGTTACCACTGTTAATGTAGACTTTGGTTCTGATTCATGTCTTGGGGGAAAAAAGCCTTACTCTAAAAAGAGCGAGTGATCATAGCCCCTTCTTGTTTGCGTGCTCAAGCCAGACGGACAGGTGCCAGCTGAATCTCTTTCTTGTGCTAATTTTGGGTTCCCCGCCTGTAGTGACGACCTTTTGTCTTCAGCAGGCATTTAAACATCCCTTCTTCTCTTGCTTTCCCAGCCGAGGAGCAGCAGCAACAAGGCTCACAGCTCGAGCCGAGGGACACCTGGCCAGTGAGCACGCGGCACTTCCACAGCCACCGCCCAATACCAGAACAGCGGACACTCAGTGGCACAAGCAGAGGAGCAGCAGCAACAAGGCTCACAGCTCGAGCAGAGGGACACCCGGCCAGCGGCACTTCTACAGCCGGCGTCCAATACCAGAAGAGCGGACACTCGGCGGCACAAGCCGAGGAGCAGCCGCAACAAGGCTCACAGCTTGAGCCGAGGGACACCTGGCCAGTGAGCACGCGGCACTTCCACAGCCACCGCCCAATACCAGAAGAGCGGACACTCGGTGGCACAAGGTACTACTAAAGCCGAAAATTCGCAGCCACCCAGCCATCCCCCAACTCAAGCCCTTATTAAATACTCCCTCTCCACACCTCTCTCCTATACCCACGCCCTCCTTTTCAATCCATCCAATACAGTGCTGTTCATCAAATCCCCCACCTTTTTAAGTCACACCCACACACTGAAAGCAGAGGTTCCCTGCTATTAAGATTACAGCACATCTGACTCACGACACACTGCTGATTTGCCAGTATTCACGTGCCTTATCCTTGTTCTTACATACTACGCTGCTGTTTACCTACGCCACAATTATCTCACACAACTTTTCCTGTACCAGTTTCCACTCACTTTTGATTTCTCTAGCTCCCCCCCATCCTTATTCCACTATGTGTGTAAAATTGTGGATTCTGTTCTGTCCTTCTTTATTTTACATCGCCTGACAATGCTTACCACCTTGAGCCCTTATTATTGTGGATACTGATCTGATCTGCTCTGTAACTAGTTCCTGTCCCTACATTGATAAATGTTTTTGAATTCTCCAACCTCCAGCACTGTATTCAAATTACCATTAACGCTGGTACACGAAGTGAATTACCATCACAGTTTATGACTTCCGCCAACATCATAGAGGCTTCACCACTACAGATAGCAGTCAGAGTACTCATCTCTGCCACCCTCAGTGGGAAGGGCACGAAATGTTGGGGCGCGCCCCCCCCCAAACAACGATCTACGACGGCGTAAAGGGGATACAAGTACAAAGCTTACTACTGCTGCCCTAAGAAAATTATTACTCCTTCTCTTGTGTTCAGGAAATGTGGAGCTCAATCCGGGGCCCCCAGCTGCAATCACATCACCCTCTGACCTTGCCACACTGAAAGGCATGGGTTTCCTCCATATTAATGTATGCAGTCTGTTAAAAAAGTTCTCCATGATCCAGGCCTGGGTTCTCCACACTCTACTGGATATCCTAGTGATTTCGGAAACCTGGCTTAGACCAGCCACCTCTGATAGGGAGGTCAATATCCCTAACTATATACTATTTAGAGCAGACAGACATTCCGGGTGGAGGTTGCCATCTATGTCAAAGATAAGTATCGGCATCCTGTCTGAGCTCATCATCAGTTGCAAATGCTTATGAATGTCTATCACTTCAAGTCACTATCTTGCATACTTCATCATTATGTGTTATAGGGTGCTACAGACCTCCTTCTGCCGATCTAAAATGTTAACTCATCTAGTAATATCCCGAACAACAATCCTCAGAAGTAATTATTCTCGGGATCTTAATTTAGACTGGCTATCTAAAACCGCGATTCTCTCATAGCCTTCTGAGACACCCATGGATTATCACAACTCATCGTCGAACCAACACGAATAAATAAAAAGAACATGGATAACAGCTCCCTGCTAGATGTCATCCTAGTGAACAAACCACATCTTTTCTCTTATGCCGGCACCTTCTTCAGTGATGTTAGTGATCATTCCTTTATTGCTTGCATAAGATCAAGTAACAAACCAACTGCTACACTGAAGTTTGCTGCCAAGAGATCTAGGCGGCACTTTGATCTCTCTGCCTACACCAATGAACTAAAACACTCCTTGCACTGGCAAGAGTTCTACTTGGCAAAAAACACACAATCAGCATTTGACATATTCTGCAAAATTATCCTAGACGCCGTAAATAAATATGCCCCCATAGTTAAGGTGCGAATAGCAAAAAATGCATGTCGGTGGTTCACACCATTATTAAAATCTGCATTAACTGACAGAGACAACCCAAAAAAGCATGCAAAACATAGTTCTCTTCGGACTGGTGCCAGTTCAAGAGGGCAAGAAACTCATGCACTAGAATGGTTAGGTAAAGCCGCTTATTATCATTCTGAATTTCTCTCTGCCTCCAAAAATCCAACAAAATTTTGGAAAACCGTCAAGGATTTGTCTGGTCACACGTCTGGTGGCTCATTACCCGATGAAATCCCCTTTAACAATAACACCATTAGTGATAGATTGGAAATTCTGAATGCCTTCAATAATCATTTTGCGACTGCAGGCTTAGCCTTCGACAATTCCCCTGCGAATATGATGCGTTCCCAAGTGGATAATCAATGTGCTGATCCCAGCGTCACCGATTCAGTCTTCTCCTTGCGTCCTACTACTCTGAAAGACGTTGAAGACCTGTTGCTAAAATCAGACGTAAAAAAAAAAGTGCTGGTGCAGATACCCTGGACCCATACTTTCTGAAGGTGGCCATCCATGTGTTAGCCGTGCCAATAACTCATTTATTGAACCTATCACTGACCCAAGGATCCAGTCCCTAAATATGGAAAACAGCACACTTCATACCCCTGTTCAAGTCTGGAAATCCCTGTGATCTAAATAATTACAGACCATTCCCATTCTCGGTCTTGTCTAAATTACTGGAAAAGTTGTAAGTAACTAGCTGAGCAGTATCTAGAAGCCAGGAACCTACTAAATCCTGTCCAATCAGGGTTCACTGTCAGAGTGAAACATAGCACCATCACATCACTTGCCAAAGTGACAAATGACTAGCAAAGAGAGCTTGACAACAGGAATTACACTTGTGCTGTGTTCTTGGACCTGAGTAAGGCTTTCGACACTGTTGACCATTCACTGCTACTCTCTTCCCTGACCTAACTAGGTGCAGACCCATTATCTTTACAGTGGTTCAACAACTACCTCTCTGATCGATTCCAGCGGGTGAAAGCGGAAGGAGATCTCTCGACTCCAAACTTCTCCCTAGAGGCGTTCCCCAGGGTTCTATCTTAGGACCCCTTTAATTCGCAATCTACATCAACAACATTGATGAAAGCATAACTAAGGGCAACATACATCTGTTTGCAGATGATACAGTTCTTTACGTAAGTCGCCCGTCATTACAATCTGCATGTAACGACCTTCAATCTGAGTTCAACTTGCTGCAACATCAACTTCTAAATAAAAAACTATTACTTAATGCCAAGAAAAGAAAAGCAATGCTCTTTTCTCCCTCTGCCCAAATGGTAAAGTTAGCCCTATCAGATCCTGTGCCACAGATTACTACTATTCTTGGTGAAAAATTGGAATTCGTCTCTAAATTCAAATACCTGGGAGTATGGCTGGACCACAGGCTCTCTGCTATAGAGCACATTGAAGAATTACTCAGAAAACTACGACACAGACTTGGCCTGTTCTTTAGGATAGCCTACTTCTTAACTAGAGATGCTAAACTGCAGATAGTCCAATTAACCTATCTTTGATAGATTATGCTGACATCCTGTAGAGTCATTGTCCCACTTACTACTTCACCAAACTTGACACATCATATCATAGAGCTTTGAGGTTCATTATAGGCTTGCCTTACTAAACTCATCACTGCTCCTTGTATCAAGCAGTAGGGTGGAGTTCTCTTCAATACAGGTGCGATACAAATGCAGCCTTATGGACCCTGACAGCCATCTCCAAAAAACTTACCCAATACATTACAGACTGTCTTCCTCTAAAACCAATAGGCAATTATGCCCTGAGAAGTTGCACATCCGTCTTACTGAAGGTTCCCAAAGTTAACTCTCGCTTTGGCAGGGCTGCTATAAGCTTTACACTGTCCTCCTTGTGGAACAAACTGCAAAAAAAGCTGAAATTAAGGTCACTCATCAGCATCGCATCCTTCAAGCTCTTATAGTCTCGTCTCAGAAATGATCAGTGCAATTGTTTTCCATGACCCTGGTTTGTCATCATGCTAACCTGTACCATTGTACCAGAAATGAGTACTGCAATTGTTTTCTTTTCTTCTTGACCCTGGTCTGTCATCATGCTAACCTATAACATTGTGATGACTATGTCCTCCTTCTTGATACTAGCCTACTTTCCCCAGCCTTTTTTTTCCTCTCACAACCTTCACAAGATATTTCCACCATTTACACGCAATCAAACTATAATATTCCTATCGCCCCCTTCCCCCTCCCTGTAGGCCCCCGCCTCTATTTTATTCTCCTATCCATGGGACTACACATCTCACCATGTTATCCTTCATTCATACATTACATACCCCTCCTGGTACCCCCTTCTGCCATTGGTTGGTGGTTCCCTTACGCCAGCTTCATCGCTGGTCCCTGCGATTGCCCCTGGTAATTGGTCTATCTGGTATTTCTCTACAGTGAACATGGATTATATGAAGTTGTATTTATGTAATTAAGTTTTCAATGGTGGACCAGACCCCTTTGTAACTGGTTCCTCCTCTGTTATGGCTCTTCCTTGTCTCCCTTCCTTTATCTTTTGAATCACTAATATTGCATCAATATGAATGTTTACATACTTATATCGTGTATTTATATATATATATATATATTTTTTTTATGTTGAATGATACCCTGACCTTGTTCTAACCAGGTCCATCTTGTAAAAGAGCTCTGCTCAGTGATGTTTGTCTGGATAAATAAAGATTTTGATTGATTGATCTAGAATGACCCTGCTCTTGGATGTGGCTGCAGCAAATCCATTCCAATTAACATCTGGCATATTCAGATCCCCCATCAACAGTATCTCCCCTTTTTCTGCCATTCTAAGGATACCTTCCATCATTTTCTTGTCCACTTCCTCCCCGAGATTGGGGTCTGTATACAACCCCTGTCCAGATACTGGTGCCATTGCCTGTCTCCAAGTTGAAATACAGTGCTTCCTCTCCTCCCTGTTTACCCTTTTGTTCTGGCAGGAGATATTGCAAGACATAGTTTATGGTTTCATGGATAGCTGCCTGCATTGTGGTAGTGGCTTGACATTTATAGGGTAGCTAGCCTTACTACCACGAGGTAATTTTCAGTGGTTAGGTGTAAAATGTAAACAGGTGCAGAATTATACCACTCGACGAATGAAAATTTAGTTTGTTTCAAGTTGGTGGGCCCCGTACTCCACCAATACTTATGATGTTCAGTACTTGTACTGTTTGTTAGGGAGAAATTACAAGTTGGGTTTGGGTCCCGCGCCCCACCAACTTCATGTGACATTGTACTTTACTATGCTTTCAAAAAGTAAGGAAATTCTTTCAAAAAACTGTGTTAATGCAACAGTTAGGGTTTTTACAGTGACAAAAGTGAGGAAATTCGCCATTAGGATTACAACCCTTGCACCCATGACCAACCTGTCCCCACCAACAGGCACTCGTGTGCAAGGTGGTTGTCGGTCCTAACTATATTAGCTATTAGGCCCTACTCGTTAAGATAACTAATGTTTATTTTCATGTATTCCTGCTTGCCTCGCCTTCACACACACAAATTTATATTCTATGTATCCTTTGCTCTCTTACCCCTGTCCTGGGCTCCACCTGGAAATCAGCCTTGGCTCAGTGTGGCTTTCCTGGTTATCAACTTTTAAATAAATAGATGGAGATGCAGGAGTGTCCATTGGCCTACACCTCACTCTCACTGAAAGCTTAGCTCTCACCTTGACAACATACTAAGATTCCCACCAGCCTCCGTGGGGAATTCTAGGACTCCCCATGAACCCTTGTCTGCCAGGTGGTAATGTGATGCAGTGCAGCTGCACCCCGGGGTCAGTCCCCATAAAAGACAATTCAGTTTGATCTAGTCTAAAAACAGAACCAATGTGTAGAATTTATTAGATTTCCTCTCCATAGTGTAAGAAAGGGCATCTGTATACAGTCAGTCCAATACCAATGAATTTCAAAAATCAGTGCCATGACTGCCTGACCTTTTCAGCTTCCTCTTCTTCTCTTTCTTTCCTTTTCTTTTCCTCTTCCCTTCGGGTCTTCATTTGATCTACTATTTCATTTAATTTGTCCAGTACAGCTGATACTAAGGTGAAGATCATTACCATTCCAAGGTTTTCTTGTACCTAGTTAAACAAGTGTAATTTTAGTTAAGACAACAAAATCACATAACGAACATTTTATTCACTGCAGGTGCTACATACAACCAAAGTTCAAGTCTTCAATTCACGGTCAATTCAGAAATGGTATTCTTATTTTACTTTCCAATTACAAGTGTGCTGTCAAAGCACTATAACCTTGAGTACAGTACATACAGATGTGTTCATATATTAACATCCACAGAAATTGAGTGCCACCAACTTATTATATTAAAAGTGCCATGGAGAACCCAGGTGCTTGAGTATCGGTACAGTAATCTATTCACTTTGTCTTGGGAACAGTATATAACTTTGCAGTTAAAAGGATTTGGCAGCTGCTCCAATGACCCAGTGGCCATGAACTGCACTGCTGGCGGTGTCTTAAGTTTGAAACAAGCTTGGGTACCGGGGGTCTGAGGCGAGCCTAGCTGCAGCAGCTGCCCGCTCAGCAGTGTGCTGCTGGTGGTAAGGTTGGTCATGGAGACTGTGCTGCACTGGAACCCAGTGGCAGCTCAGGAAGCTTGCTCCGCACGGCATGCATTGTGCGCAGCTAAGATCATCAAAGGCTCTGCCCCTGCAAGGAGAGGCAAGAGGGTAGGGAGTAAACAAAAAGAAATCCCAGTGCTGTCTGTATGATGGTTGCAGCCACTGGCCGTAGTCCATGGACTGTCACTAGCCACCAGATCACCGCCTGGCAATAGATGGCCTTGGAGGAGAATGGCAGCTACTTGAGTCCTTGTCTTGAAGGGCAAGCCACAGCACAGCAGAAGTGGGTGAGTAGCTAGGTGGACGACTATGAGCATGAATCGGGTACATCCCAGGTCAGGGTATATATATCCCAGGTAAAGCACTGAGGCTGAGAGAAAACCTGTATGGAAAAAGTGGATTTCCTAAACAATTGGAAAATACTGGTAAAATAGAACAGTTGGATCACAACAACAAATAAGTTGATCAACGGATGTGCTTCTTCTCCCCTTCCTCTCAGTTCGCTCTCCTTCTGAGGAGCGCCCAGCCCTGTCACCGCAACATCCGCTGGGACTTAACAGTAATTTTCCCAGGAATTGCCCCCCCCGGGTTGGAAGGCTTCCCAAACCCTGCTGCAGAATGGATCCAGTTTGGGCCAGCACCCTAACTAGTCAGGTGTGGGGCCTGCAGGTGTCCCTCATCATCCTGCCACCAGACTTTTCTGCTTTTCTGTCCTGGGAGGTATGGTATGCAATGACGCCAAGGCATGCCACACTTTCCCGTGCAACGCACGGATATCTGCCATGCCTTCCCGCCTTCCTGGCTTGAGCTGCCTTTCCCCAGCTTCTCGCCAGAGCTGGCAAGCTTCAGGTTCTGCCCACCCTCCTTCCCTGAGGAGGACAGCAGGTCCTACAGACACTCGATCCCCCAGCCAGTCCTCCAACACCCCGGATTCATTCCCAAATCTGGGCTGGCTGGCACCACAAGTTGTGGACGTTTCATAAATTACTCATCCCTCAGTTTTCTGAGGGAAGATGAAGCCACCACTCCCACTTCCCTTCCACCAAGTAGCATCATCTCCATCTCTTCATCCCCATGCAAGTTGTCCCTTGTGTTCAGTGCCCCTCCCCCCCGCAACCCAACCATTCACTCACCTCCTTGGCCAGTTGCTGCTCGACTCATGCAAACTACTACACTGATATACAGTGGTAATTGTGAGATGACTTGGAAAATCATTGAAGTGCTACTTCGATGCACCATAGGTGAGCAGAGGTATGGAGCTGGCTGCTGTCACAGGAAACTAAGTCACGAAGGTAGTCATCTCTTTTTTTTTTTCAGTAACAACTATTTACCCAGGATAGCCCAGCTGAGCTGCAACATCTCCTTTCCAGTGTGGTCCTGCTTTTTACTAATTTCTGCAGCTGGGTGAACTGGAGAACTGAGAGATTAAGTGGCTTGCCTAAGGTCAAACAGTGATATTTGGCTCTAAGCAGGTTTGAAAAACAGGTTACTCACCTGTAACAGTAGTTCTAGCAGTAGTATATGCTGTTCATTCACACTTTCTGGCAGTGCATTTCCCTTTAAGACTTTGCCGGACCGCTTTCTAGATGTCTCCTCCCAGCCACCTGGGTGGTAACTCCTTGGCTCTGCCCCATGACGCTGAGATTTGGCCCACTGGAAGCAGTTCTGTGCGCCACCGCAGAGGAGGTCAGGTGAGTCCGTAGGATGAACATCATAAACCACCCTAGAGGTATTGTTACAGGTGAGTAACCTCTTTTTCTAGAGATGTGGATATGGTGTTCATCCACACTTTCTGGCAGACTCCTAGCAGTTCTCTGGGAGGAGGGGGCAAGGTGCACACCCCCACTTAGGGAACAGAGAGTGGAGAATGAGACCCCAAACCAGCATCCCGTGTACTCGAGGTCAATGTGGTAATGGGAAATGAACGTGTGTGCTGACCTTTAGGTAAGAGGAAGGGGAGGTGGAGGCATTATGGGTTCAAACCAAGGAAAAGATAGCCAACGCAGTTAAGAAGGGGGATAAAACCTTTTATAGGTACATCAGGGAGTGATAGTGAGACTTAATAAAGAGGAGGGGAGGTAGGCAGAGGGTCACAGTGAAAAGGCAGAGATACTGAATGAATACTTTTGCTCAGTATTCTCAAAAGAAGAAGAGGGGGAGAAACCTAAACCAAACAACAGAAGCACACTGGACAGGGGGCGCGATACTAGTCTATTCACAGATGAAAGGGTCCTGCAAGAACTCCTAAAACTCGTTGACAAAGCAATGGGGCCTGACAGAATTACCCCAGAATTTGAAAGAACTATGGGAGACTCTAGGACACCACTGACTATCCTTTAACAAACATGGGAGGATAGTGTGGTACCTCAGGACTGGAGGAGGGTGGATGCAATTCCCCTTCACAAAAGTGGGAGCAAGACAGGGGCAGGAAACTATAGATCTGTCAGTTTGACCTCAGTGGTAGGGAAAATGATGGAATCACTTCTGAAAGAAAGAACTGTTGAGTACCTAGAGGCCAGTGGGGCACAGGACCCAAGGCAGCATGGAATCACAGTAGGAAGATCATGTCAGACAAATCTAATAGATTTCTTTGACTGGGTGACCAAAGTAGTGGACCAGGGAGGGACTGTGGATATGGTCTACCTAAACATTTCGCAAGGCATTTGACACTGTTCTGCACAAAAGATTAATAAACAAGTTAGCCAGCCTGGGAGTGGGTCTCAGGGTGGTAGCCTGGGTAACAAACTGGCTGGACAACAGGACGCAGAGGGTAACAGTAAACGGAGTACACTCTGAAAAAAGTGTGGTTTCTAGTGGGGTACCACAGGATTCAGTACTGGAACCGATCCTCTTTAATGTCTTTATAGGAGACACTGCAGAGGGGACAGAAGGAAAAGTATGACTCTTTGCAGGCAACACAAAGATATGCAAAAGGGTTGATACACAAGGGTGGGTGGAAAGGATGAGAAGGGACTTGGCAAGGTTGGAGGAATGGTCAAAAGTATGGCAGCTTAGATAACATGCAAAGAAGGGCAAAGTAATGCACCTGGGAAACAAAAACCCAGGGGAAGAGTACACAATTTGGGGGGGGTGAGTACCAACAACAACAAAAATGTAAAGGGACCTGGGGGTAGTCACATCAGATGACCTTAAGGTAGGCAATCAATGTGAGAATAATAAACTATTTATATAGCGCTCTTCACAAAGTATCGAAGCGCTGCACAACAGACAATTAAAACCATGAAATATTAAAATACAGTTCAGAAGGCAGTAAGGAAGGCTTGGGGGGGGGATACTGGGATGCACTGGCTGGCAGTATAGCCTAGAGGTTAGAGAAACGAGCTGTGAACAAGCTTGGTACATCCAGCAGACCAGACCAGGTCCAAAGCATGTTGGATTGGCCTCTGAGGTGTGTCTGGTGAAGTACACTGGTGGATTAATCACCTGGTTAAGGTGGAAATCCGACACACCCTTCGGGAGGAACTTCGGGTTGGGGCGCAGGACAACCTTGTCCCTGTGGAAAAACACGTATGGAGATTCCACTGAGAGCACCTGGAGCTCACTGATCCTTCTGGCTGACACGATAGCCACCAGGAAGGGGGTCTTCCACGACAGATGTGACATCTCACACCTGTGCACTGGCTCGAGTGGCTTGCCCACGAGCTTTGCCAAAACCATCAACGGGACCACATTCTCCTCTGCCACCAACTGCTGACTGGCACATGCCAGCTCAGCAGAGATAGCTGCCAGGTGCACCTTGAGGGTCGTTGACCGAAGGCCTGACTTGGAGAGGGACCACTGATAGTTAAGGATGTTAACCACTAGACAGGATACTGGGTCCAACACCTTGCCCTGGCATCAAATGAAGAACCTCTTCCATGTGAAGGTATAGCATTTCCTGGTCAATCAAGTTTATTTTATACTGGAAAGAGTGTGAGCAAACATGCCCGTTTTCACAGTTGTCAAGGTTACAGAGTATCACAATATATGCAGCAAAAGCAAAATACAAGCCCAGAAATAACCATATTTGCAACAAATTTAAATAAACATTAAGACAGTCATAAATATTAGTGAAGATGAGGGAGGTAGACAGTGGAGGTAAGGATGAGACAGTAAACACAGAGCTGTGGGGGTGGGGGTAGGTTGGGGGAGTGAATAGAGAAAAAGGAAGAGACGTGAGGGATACCCCTAATGGAGAGGAGCAGAACCTCAAAACTGCTGTATGAAACTTACTGCAGGGGGCACTTACAAGAATAACTCTCCAGGAGCAAATGTTTTGCGGAGGCAATAAATAAGGGGATGGAGCCACTGGACTGGGTGCTAGGAGGCAGATTGTTGTAAAGTTTCACACTCAGATAGCACATGGGCAACTCCTTCCACAACAGTGAGGACACTTCAGAGAGACCCAAAGCCTGGAATTCTAGCTGCTCAGGAACCAGGCCGTAAGGTGCAGGGATTGAAGGTCCGGATGGAGCACCTTCCCCTGACTGATAGAGAGCAGGTCCTGGTGAAGAGGAAGACTCGGGAACCTGCTACAAAGGATGAGGAGATCAGGGTATCAAAACTGGCACGGCCAGTCCGGAGCCACCAGAATCACCTGTGCTTTGTCTCTCCTGGCCTTGAAAAGCACCTTGTGGATCAAGGGAAGTGGAAGGAAGGCATACAAGAGGCCTGGGGTCCAGGGCTTTGATAAGGCACCCCCCTGCAGTGTTCCCTGCTGAGGGGGGCAGGGACAAAAGAGTCTCCGCTTTGTGTTCTCCCTGGAGGCAAATCAGTCCACCTGAGGGGTGCCCCACTGGGAGAACAGACTGTGTACTACCTGCTGGGAGAAGAGACCACGTGTGAGACACCTAGCCCATATGGCAGAGCATCCATCAGCTGACTAGGGGCCCCTGCCACATGGTTAGCTGAGAGATTAGCCCCAGACTACGTTTAAGGATTACACATGGAGTGCTTCCTTGCACAGAGGCAGGGAGTGCGTCTCACCCTGTTTGTTGAGGTAGTACATAGTCGTGGTGTTGTCCGTCTGGACCTGGAACACCTGACCCCGAATGTGAGGAGCAAAGGCAGTCAGCACCAGCCAAACTGCCCAGAGCTCCAGAAGGTTGATGTGGTATTGGGACTCCTTGGAAGTCCACAGCCCATGGACTCCATATCCTCCGGTGGGCACCTCAGCTCATGAGAGAGGCATCAGTTGTCAGGATGACTGTCGACTCTGGGTAGAAAAATGGGATCCTTTCTGCAGATGTTCTGGAACTAACCACCACTGGAGAGCATCCCACATCAGCTGGGTCACAGTGACCAGCTGCTTGAAGTGACCCCCGTGCTGAGACCACTGGCTGGCCAGCTCCCACTGCAGAGCGTGCATTCTCCAATGGACCATGCTGGTGCAGGCTACCATGTAACCCAGCGGGCGAAAGAAGTCCCAGGTAGGGCGCAATTGTCCAACCCGAAAGGATCGGGCAAAGGAGAGAGCCTTCAACCTGTCCACCATGGGCCAGGCTCTGGCTCTGCAAAAGTCAAGCTACGCCCCAATGATGTTGATCACCTGTGAAGGCACGAGTTCTGACTTAGCCTCACTTGACCAGGAGACAAGGGAGACACAGGTCTGGAGGGCCAGGTCCCTGGAATGCTGCACCTCTTGCCTGAAGGGGCCTGTGATCAGCCAGTCATCCAGATGGGGTAAACCCAGATCCCTCAGCACCTCAGGAAAGCTGCCACCATTGCTATGCACTCTGTGAAGATCCGGGGGGGGGGGGGCAAGGAGAGTCTGAATGGCATGGCCTGGAACTTGTAGAGGGCTCCCTCTGCTCAGAAGTGAAGGAACCTTCTGTGAGATGGACGGATCGGGATGTGACAGAACACATCCTGAAGATCCAGGGAGTAAAACCCCATGTTTTACTCTAGAGATGGTATGAGCTGAGAGAGAGTGACAATCCTGAAGGTGCACGACTTGAGAAACTTGTTCAGGTCATGCAAATCTAGAATGGGGCGTTAGCCCCGAATCCGCATTGGCACCAGGAAGTACTTGGAGACAAACACTGGGTGTTCCGGAGGATCCGCGACAGGAACCATGACCTCCCTGTGAAGAAACTGGGCAAGGTCGTCCTGAAGAGCTGACAAAATGTCTGCAGATACCAAGTCCTCTCCTGGGGCATGGGCTCAGCAAGGAGGGTACTGCTCAAATTCCAGAGGCAGACCCTGACCGATCACCTTGAGAACCCACCTGTCCATGGTGACAGCGGAACAGGTGGAAAGGAAGTGGTGGCCACCCACGGGAGGTGTGATGGGCATGAGGAGGCACCCGTCACTGGGCATACTTTGGAGAAGGTGGGCCTGGCCGAGGACCACCGGGCCTCTTCCTCCAGGCTTGCAGACCGAGGCCATAGACTTCGGCCGAGGTTGCCAGGCCAGGCTGGGATAGTTTGGCTGCAGCAGCGGAGGTGGACTGAAAGGGCTTCTTTTTCTGAGTGGATGTCACAGAGTCCAAGGTGGCACTGGACTTTATAATACGGGTGACGTGGCCCTCGACCCCGGGCCCAAACAGGTCGGTACCCAGGAAAGGGACATCTGCCAACTGGTGTTGTGTATTTGCAGTGGTCGAGATCTGCAGCCAAGTCCTGCGGTGCATGACCACTGCGACCGCCACAGAGTGGGCACAGGAGTCCCCAATGTCTATGGCATCTGGAGCTGTTGCCTGGCAACAGCCTGGACCTGGTCCTGGACCTGTTTGACCGCAGACTAGATTTCCACCGGTGGAAGAGGCAGCACCTCATCCAAAGTGCCCAATAAAGCATAGGAGACATGGGCCATGAAGAGGGCTGAGCACACCTGGCGCAGGCCAATCAAGGAGACAGCGTAGACTTTCTTAGCTGCATGGTCCAACTTTTTGGACTCCTTATCAGACTGCTTGTCAATGTCCCCCATGTTGCCAGAGCGGCGGAACACAGAATCAGCCACCAAGCACTCAGCCGCGGGGTGTTCTGTGAATTCCAAAAGGGAGCCGGTAGGGACTGGGCGTACTTGCAGGTCATCTGGGCCAACAGTGCTGGACAGGAAGTGGGGCACTGCCAGTTCTGCTGGGCAGGGCTAAGAATGGCCTCTGCTACTGCCTCCCCAGGGGTGTGTCTCCTGGTCTAGGATTTCGTTAGGGGTATCAAGCTCATTTCTGGACAGGCTCCATTTTCATACCCATGGACTCTGACATCAGGTGAAGAAGGCACATAAAGGAAGTAGGGCATTCATCCATTGAGAGACCTCCTACCGACTCCATGTTGATCGGACGGGAGTGCAAGGAGGAATCCTCAGACTCTGAGGAGTTGTTAAAGAGGGGCCGACCACCAGAATCCCTGCTGACCCTCCGGGGATGGTTCAGAGTGACAGTGACCGACTGCTGAGGGGAAGGCCTTGAGGCCATCTGAGACTCCTTACTCAGAGCGATGGATTTCGGCTGTTTATGTGGTGGCTCCACAGGAATTGGTGGGGAAACTGGAGTCTGCCAAGCTGGGACCGATTTGATTGACTCCTGAGGTGGAGAAGGTGTTGGCCGTTGGGGTGAAAGCCAGGTGCTGGCTGGAGTAGGAGCTGGGACTAGCTTTATACTGGAGAACACCAGCTGTTGCCACGAGATCCTCATAGCATCGACACAACTGGTGCTGAAAGCTCTCACTGGATTCGGACAGGGATGAAGAATAATGGCCGCAATGCTTCCCAGAGTGTCGAGCAGGAGCGCCAACATCAGTGGAATCGATAGACCCCTAGGGGATTGCGGTGAGGTTTGAGGGTGCCGTGAAAGCCGAGGCACCTCTGGATCTTGCTTGATGACCAGAGGCGGAGGGTCAGTGGCCTGATCTATCCCTCTAATGGTCTGAGTCAGGAACTGAGTCCTGGATAGAGAACTGTCAGCCTCCTCAGTCAACAAGTGGTTGACCGCTCAAGAAAATCTTTGCCGGAAGGTCAACCAGCATCTCTGCCAATAGGCCCGACGGGATTACCTGTGGAGCTGTACAGGGTCAAGATTCGAAAGTAAGCCGGAACTGACAAGCATGGGAATTGAAGCCCTTGACTGAGAGCATTCCCATTGCATAATGAAGGTGAGACCACTTTTGGCCCCTTTTTTCAATTTGGATTTGTGCCCCGAAGAAGGGCCCTGACCGAGAGTCGGTTAAGCCTGGCACAATTCCCTAAATGCCCCTGTGAAGGAGGCGCCCAGCAAAAGTGGAACAAAAGCCGAAGCTGAGGAGGTGAGAGCCTTGGCCACTGCCCCTTCAAATGCCGCAAGCTGTTCAGCAGACCCCATAGCCGTAGAGACCACTCAACAGGCATCTTTCAATTTGACCAGAGGGTTCTGTTCACTTGGATGTCCGAGAGTAAGTCGGGCACGATGGTCATCAAGAATGGCAGGGTGGAAGGTGAGACACATATCACAGGCCTGGGGATCGTGCCTGCGTCCCAGGCAGTAGATGCATGCAGTGTGCGGATCCGTTCAGGACATCATCTTCTCGCAAGAACATCATTGGAACTCCGGAGTGGACCTGTCATCGTCTATTGCAATTGCAATCAAAGATCAAGCTTGAAGACAAATTTATTTTTTAAAGTTTGGAAGTAAATCCGTAGATTTAGGAGCAAAGGGCCTAACTGAGCGTAAGAGCGATAAGGAGGGAACCTGCTTCTCCCAGCAGAAAGGAGGATCTGGCACCCAGGTGGGGGAGAAGCCAGCTTGAAAATGTTCCGAGAAGTCTTAAAGGAAAGGCACTGCCAGAAAGTGTGGATAAAAGATCATATCCATGTCCCTAGAACCTGCAATTTCCCATGAGGGAAGTAAGGCCTTCACTGGGTGCAGGGGCAGCAGATCTAAATGACCCCTGTCCCACACCCATGTCAAGAATGGGCAACATGAAAAACAGAAAAGCCCAGAGTTACAGAAGCGGAGAATGCAGGATGGAGAGAGGGACTGGCGTGCGTCAGGCCATGGAAAATGTTGGAAACCAAACTGACAATTTTTTACTATACATGCACCAGAATAAACTTCCCTTCTTGCTAAGGAACTCTGCATGAAACGTGGTAACCCAATAGAATATCTAGAAAGGTTACTGGTGCTTGCCTACACGAGAGGTCATAATCACTTGCTTGAAACATACAACACGTTGCCATGGAAAGGAGAATTTAAACTTAATGTAAAAACTGCAAAAGCAGATTAACAAAGGTCCTTATGCTAACATTTATTCACTCAGAATTGCACACCTGAGATGCAACACCTTATTTTTCCGAGGGTCCTAAATTTCCTATTTTCCAACTGGCAAAGCTGAAGCACAGGAAAGTGACTTAAGTAGCTGTGATTGGATTTGAATCAGAGTCTGCAAGTTCCCAATTCTGTGTTCTTACCAGGAAATCACACTACCTAAGCCATGCATATGCCCATAGCCTTAAAGAAAGGAATAGGAACCATTTATCTATTTGCGTATGTGACAGGGTGACCCCCGTCACAGTGGACACCCCTGAGATAAATTAAAACCCCTTCCACAAGCAGTTTACATGTTTTGTATGATGTCCACCATGCTAGCTGGCAGGTTATAAATTAAGTACTGAAGTGTTTACATGGCATTCTGTGCATATTACCTAAAAACTAACTAGAAACCAGCCAAAACCCTCAAAGAACATTGAAGTTGTATATTATTTTCTTCTCTGGTCTTTGACTATAAAACAAAACTAAGAGGGTAGTTTAAATAGAAAAATAAAGTTTTTGTCTGCTTTTTGTATATGTTAGCAGCCCCCTTTTAAGATGCATTGTACAGCATACAGCATGAGGTAACAGGAGCCTGCAGGAGAGTTCAGGAGAGCACAGAATGTTCTCACCTCGGCTCTGACCTTTCTAATGTTGTAAACAAATTCTTCTGTTCTCCAGGTGGCTGCCAAAATACAGGTTACTCACCTGTAACAGGAGTTCTAGGAGTGGTATATGTTGTTCATCCACACTTTGTGGCAGGTTCCTTGCCGCTTTAAATCTTGCCGGAGCATCTTCAAGCTGGCTCCTCCCACCCACCCAGGTGGTAAACCCTCAGCTCCACCCCATGACGCCAGATCTAGCCCGCTGAAACAGGTTGCGCATCAAGGCGGAGGTTGTGTGGATGAACATCACCTCCTAGACCTCCTGTTACAGGTGAGTAAATACAGGTTACTCACCTGTAACAGGAGCTCTAGGGAATGGTATATATTGTTCATCCACACTGTCTGGCAGGTATCCTTGCCGCTTAAATCTTGCCGGAAGGTCTTCAAGTTGGCTCCTCCCACCCACCGGTGGTAAAACTCAGCTCCACCCATGACGCCAGATCTGCCCGCTGGAAGCTCAGGTTGTGCATCGGCCAGGAGGTCAGGAATATGGATGAACAACATATACCATTCCTAGAACTCCTGTTACAGGTGAGTAACCTGTATTCTAGGGACATGGATATGTTGTTCATCCACATTTATTGGCAGACTCCTAGCAGTTCTCTCTGGGAGGAGGGAGGCAAGTGCACACCCCCTACTTAGGAACAGAGACTGGAGAACCGAGGCCCCAAAATCAGCATCCCGGCGTGACTCAAGATCGATGTGGTAATGGGTGATGAAGGTGTGTGCTGACTTCCAGGTAGCAGCCCTGCAGATTTCCTGGATAGGGACGTCCCTGGAAGCAGCCACGATGCAGCAGTATGGCGGGTAGAATGGGCTCTTATCCCTCTGGGAGGCTCCATGCCCGCCAACTTATAGCAGAGATCTATGCAGGAGGTGACCCACCTGCCTATCATCTGCTTGGCTGCAGGTCTGCCAGGTACGGCTTCAGCGTAGGTGACAAACAGCTGGCGAACCTCTCTCTCGATTTCCGTAAGCGCCCCTTATAAGAAGCTAGCACACTTCTAGGGTCCAGAGTATGGAGCCTTATATTCGGCCTCCGAGGTGTGACTGGGGTAGAACACCGCAGAGTCAGCACCTGGTTAAGGTGAAACTCCACCACCTTCGGAAGGAATTTCGGGTAGAGAGGAGGACAACCTTGTCCCTGTGGAAGACCAGGTAAGGAGACTCGATGCAGAGCGCCTGGAGCTCTCCCATCCTTCTGGCTGACGTGATAGCCACCAAGAAGGCGGTCTTCCACGACAGGTGAGAGATGTCACACCTGTGCATTGGTTCGAATGGCTTGCCCATGAGCTTTGCCAGTACCAGCAGTAGATCCCACGGAGGTGGAGGTTCTCACACCGGAGGGGAAATGTGATCAAGGCCTTTGAAAAAGCGCCAGACCACCTTCTCCTGCGCCACCGACTGCTTCCCGGCCCGCGCCCGGTAAGCAGAGATGGCTGCCAGGTGGCACCTTAAGGGTCGCCACCCAAGCCCTTGCTGAGAAAGGGACCAAGTAGTCCAATATGCTCGCCAAGAACAGGAGGAGGGTCCAGGCCTTTGCCCTGGCACCAAATGGAAAATCTCTTCCATTTGAAGGCGTAGCATTTTCTGGTCAACTCCTTACGGGACACCTCAACTATGCTGAGGACCTCGTCGGAAAGCCCCATGGCCTGGAACTCTAGCCGCTCAGGAACCAGGCCGTCAGGTGCAGGGATTGAAGGTCCAGATGGAATACCTTCCCCTGACTGACTGAGAGCAGGTCCGGGTGAGCTGGATGCTGCCTCGGGAGCCTGGAGCTGAGGCTGAGGAGATCTGGGTACCAGTACTGGCGGAGCCAGTCTGGGGCTATCAGAATCACCTGCGCCTTGTCCCTCCTTGCTTTGAGAAGCACCTTGTGCATCAAGGGGAATGGGGAAAGGCGTAGAAGAGGCCCGGGTCCACGGCCTCGAGAAGGCATCTCCCTGCAGCGATCCCTGCTGAGGGGGGCGGGCATGGAACAGCCTCAGCTTCGCATTTTCCCTGGAGGCAAACAGGTCCACCTGAGGTGTGCCCCAATGGAAGAATAGATCTTGTACTAACCGCGGCAGGAGAGACCACTCGTGGGACGCAGCCCCTATCCGGCTTAGGGCATCGGCCAGGGTGTTGAAGGCCCTGCCACATGAATGGCTAGGAGATCCACCTCCAGGCTTCAGACGAAGTGACCAGATGCGGAGAGCTTCTTGCATAGAAGCATGGAGCGCCCCGCCTTGGCGGTTTAGATAGTACATGGTCGTGGTGTTGTCCGTCTGGACCCGGACCACTTGACCCCGAAGAAACGGAGCAAAGGCGGTGAGAGCTAGGCAGACCACTCGGAGCTCCAGCAGGTTGATGTGGCATCGGGACTCCCGCGGGGACCAGAGGCCGTGCGCTCGGTGTTCCCCCAGATGGGCACCCCAACCCATCAGAGAGGCATCGGTCGATAGAGAGACCGTCGGCTCGGGGCGGACAAACGGGATGCCCTCCTGCAGATGAACTGGAACGGTCCACCACTGGAGAGAGTTCCACATCCCCTGGGTCACCGTCACTAGCTGGTCCAATGGATCGCAGCGTTAGGACCACTGGCTGGCCAGCCTCACTGAAGGGGGGCGATATCCAGCCGGCCCAATGGACCACGCTGGTACAGGCCGCCATGAGACCCAGGAGGCGTGAGAAGTCCCGGCAGGGGCGTATCTGCCCCACCAGAAATGATTGGGCAAAGGAGGAAAGAACCTCGGCCCTGTCCGGCCGAGCCGTGCTCTGGTCAAGAGAGTCAGCTCTGCCCGATGAAAGAATCACCTGCTTTGGCCTCGAGTTCCGACTTGGCCTTGTTGATGAGGAGGCCGACCTGAGAGCAAACCTGGAGGGCCAGATCTCTGGACCGCTCCACCTCCCGTCTGGAGGGGGCTGCTATCAGCCAATCATCCAAGGTAAGGGTAAACCCGACCCCTTGGCGCCAAGAGGAATGCTGTCACCACTGCCATGCATTTGGTGAAGACCCTGGGAGCTGGAGATAAGCCAAAGGGCATGGCTTGAACTCGAAAGGATCCCTCGCACGAAAGCGAAGGAACCTCTGATGTGACGGACGGATAGGGACGTGAAAGAACGCTGCTCTGCAGGTCCAGAGAGCAGAACCACACGCCGTGTTCCAAGGATGGTATTATCTGAGCCAGAGTGACCATCCTGAAGGTTCGAGACCTTAGGAACTTGTTTAGGTCGTGTAGGTCGAGAATGGGGCGCCAGCCCCCCGTCCGTTTCAGAATCAGGAAGTACCTGGACATGAACCCCGGGTCTGAGGGAGGGTCCGCCACCTCTCTTATCACCTCCTTCTCAAGGAGGAGAGCGATGTCGGTTCAGTGAGCTGACAGCGAGGCTTCAGACCCCAAGGCCCCCCGAGGTGCGATGGCTCTGAAGGGTGGGGCCTGCTCGAACTCCAGAGGCAGGCCCTTTCCCACCACCTCCAACACCCACCGGTCTGTGGTGATAACGGACCAGGCGGAAAGAAAGTGAGCGGAGCCGCCTTCATGGGGGGCACCTGGTAGGCGACGGGGTTGGGGGCGACACCCCTCAACCCGTCACTGGGCAGGCTTGGAGGAAGGACCGTCCAAGGGACCTCCAGGGCCTTTACCTCCCTGCTTCCTGGAGGAGGAGGAGAGTCGAGGGCTTGGGTTTGGGATGCCAAGCTTGAGCCTGCTGGCCCTGACGTTGCTGGGCCGGACGTGCCGCGGGCGCAGAGGGACGAAAGGGCTTAGGCTGCGGCCTGTGGCCTTTGTCCTTCTGTGCGGATGAGACAGAGTCCAAGGTAGCACTGGACTTCTCGATCCTCTGCAGGTGACCTTCCACCCCAGGGCCGAAGAGGTCGGTCCCCAGGAAGGAGACATCCGCCAACTTGTGCTGGGTATCCGAAGTGAAGGTGGATATCCTCAGCCATGCCCGACGGCGCATAGCCACTGCGGCCGCTACTGACCTGGCACAAGTCTCCAAGTCCAGAGCAGTCTGAAGCTGCTGTTTGGCCACTGCCCTGGTCCCACACCTGCCTGACCGTGGTCTGCAGGTCCGCGGAAGATGAGGAACTACTCGTCCCAGGAGCCCAACAGGGCATGAGAGAAATGTGCCATCGAGTAAGGCAGAACTGGCCTGACAAAGGCCGAGGAGGATGCAGCGTAGACTTTGCGCCCAGCATAGTCCAATTTCTTGACTCCTTGTCAGGAAGTTTGTCCACGCCTCACTGCTCCCGCGCTCGGAAAACGCTGTCGGTAACTAGCCCTCGCTGAGGGTGTTCCAAACCGACAAGGAACCGCACGGACTGCATACTTCCTGGCCATCCTGGCCAAGGGCACAGGACAGGAAGCAGGGCGCTGCCAGAGCTCCAAGGCTGGGCCCACTATGGCCTCGGCCACCGGAAAGGCCTCCGTAGGGGAATCCCCTCGGTCCAGTATCTCCGTGAGGGGATACCTGGCCCACTTAGACACAGGTTCGAGCTTCATCCCGGTAGACTCCGAGATGAGCCGAAGCAATCCCAGATAGGACGAAGGGCTATCGTCCATCGACTGACCTCCAGAGGACTCCAAGTCTACTCGCCTAGAGAAAAGTGAGGAATCGCCATCAGCAAAGCGCTGCTTCGGGCCTGAGCCACCCTCCACCTGCCGAGGTCGATTGGGAGTGAGGGTAACAGACAGCCTATGAGGCAGTCCCTGAGCCGACCGAGAGTTCTTGGTCAGAGCCCCAAATAACGGCTGTGGAGGCGGAGGTTCCACCGGAATCAGTGGAGCAGCTGGTTTTGAATGAACAACCGCCTGGGAACAGGCTCGGGTAAGACGAGGGTGGTTTCGTCAGCCCGTGACAGCCACTTAATGGCCAGGAAGGCAGGCATCGGCTTGTTCCCAGTCAGAAGGAGCTGTTGCCACATGAGGTCCTCAGTATCGCCGACTGAACTTATGTCAAACTCCCTGTCAGAGGAGGAGGACAGGATCAGCTGGCAGCGCTGCCTATCACAGGTGCTGAGACGAGACCGCCTATGACAGTGGGATCGCTGGACAGCAAAGAAGTCCGAGACCGAGAACCTCGGCTTTTCCGAGGACGGTGCAGGAGGGACGGTGGAACCGCTCCCCTCGGCTCGGAGGGTTCACCGAGGTCTCGGAACTGGAGGCACTGGCAAGCCCACGGGATCCTCAACTCCCACCGGGGGAACCGGTGAGAGGATTTTCGGCTCCGCCGGTCGACAACCAATCCAACGAGTTGAGAAAGATCTCGACTGCGTCGATGGGAGTCTCGGTCAACTGACCTGACGGGGACACCGTGAGACTAGTGGCCGAAGCCGAACGATTGACCGAAGTCGATGGCCGACAACTCGGGGAGAGGGACCTTTCCCGCTCCTAAGAGCATCAATGGAGGGACTTACCCTTGTCTTTCTTCTTGGACCGAGAAGAAGGTCCAGCAGACGCTGGTCCCTCTCCTCTAGTGGAGAGGGACAGACAAAGCTCCTTAAAGGAAGCTGTATAAGAGGAACCCAGGGAGAGCGGGATAAATGCCGCGGTCGAGGAAAATGTGGCCTGCGCCTCCTCCTCTTCGAGGGTGATCATCTGCTCTAGCTGATCCGCCGAGCCCGCCGCCGAGGAAACCGCCGACCGGGCCTCTTTTGACTTCACCGGAGGAAAACGTTTCTCAGAGTGCCCCAGTTGTAAATGGGCAGCATGGTCTTCGAGGACATAGGCTAAGAAGGAAGAGCACAAGTCGCAAGCCTGCGGGTCGTGCTCAAGGCCTAAACAGTAGACACACGTGGAGTACGGATCCGTCTGAGACATCTTTTGCCCGCAACGGCATCTCCAAAAACCGGGAGTTGATTTGTCCACGCAGCCGCTGAGGGATAGAAGACCAAGTCTAGAAATGCAAAACTTTAAATTCGGAAACCAAGAATTAGGAACCAGTCCTTATACGAGGCGTTAAGGAGGGAACCTGAGCTTCCAAGCGTAAGGAAGATCCCTGTCATGGGGCGGAGCCGAGAGTTTTACCACCCAGGTGGGTGGGAGGAACCAGCTTGAAGACCTTCCGGCAAGATTTAAAGCGGCAAGGATACCTGCCAGACAGTGTGGATGAACAACATATCCATGTCCCTAGAACCTATATTTCTAGGGACGTGGATATGTTGTTCAATCCACATTTTGTGGCAAACTCCTAGCAGTTCTCTGGGAGGAGGGAGGCAAGGCGCGCACCCCGATACTTACTTGGGGAATAAGGACTGGAGAACCGAGGTCCCAAAACCAGCATCTCGGCGTGACTCTAGGTCAATGTGGTAACAGGAAATGATGGTGTGCGCTGACTTCCAGGTAGCAGCCCTGCAGATTTCCTGGATAGGGACGTCCCTAGAAGTAGCCACCGGAGCAGCGGTATGGCAGGCAGAATGAGCTCTTATCCCTTTGGAAGGCTCCATGCCTGCCAACCTATAGCTGAGATCCATGCAGGAGGTGACCCACCTGTCTATCGCCCGCTTGGCTGCAGGTCTGCCAAGTGCGGCTTCAGCGTAGGTGACAAACAGCTGGCGAACCTCTCCCTGAACTTTAGCAGTTCGCTCCTTATAATAAGACAGCGCACTTCTAAGGTCCAAAGTATGGAACCTATATTCAGCCTCCGAGGTCTGACTGGGGTAGAACACCGGCAGAGTCAACACCTGGTTAAGGTGAAACTCCGACACCACCTTCGGAAGGAATCTCGGGTGGGGGAGAAGGACAACCTTGTCCCTGTGGAAGACCAGATAAGGAGACTCAATGGAAAGCGCCTGGGGCTCTCCCATCCTTTTGGCTGACGTGATAGCCACCAAGAAGGCGGTCTTCCACGACAGGTGAGAGATGTCACAACTGTGCATCAGTTCGAATGGCTTGCCCATGAGCTTAGCCAATACCAGCAGTAGATTCCACGGAGGTGCAGGTTCTCGCACCGGAAGGGATATGTGATCAAGGCCTTTGAAAAAGCGCCCGACCACCTTCTCCTGCGCTACTGACTGCTTGCCGGCCCACAACCCGGTAAGCAGAGATGGCTGCCAGGTGCACCTTAAGGGTCGTCGACCGAAGCTCTAGCTGAGAAAGGGACCACAGGTAGACCAGAATGCTAGCCAAGGAACAGGAAGAAGGGTCCAACCTCTTGTCCTGATACCAAATGGAGAATCTCTTCCATTTGAAGGCATAGCATTTTCTGGTCGACTCCTTACGGGACGCCTCAACAACCTTGAGGACCTCGTCGGAAAGACCCAAGGCCTGGAACTCTAGCCGCTCAGGAACCAGGCCGTCAGGTGCAGGGATTGAAGGTCTGGATGCAGAACCTTCCCCTTGTCGACTGAGAGCAGGTCCGGGTGGGCTGGAAGTCGCCTCGGGAGCCTGGAGCCGAGGCTGAGGAGATCTGGGTACCAGAACTGGCGGAGTCAGTTTGGGCTACCAGAATCACCTGCTCCTTGTCCCTCTTTGCCTTGAGAAGAACCTTGTGAATCAAGGGAAATGGAGGGAAGGTGTAGAAGGGGCCTGGAGTCCACGGCCTCAAGAAGGCATCCACCTGCAGCGAGCCCTGCTGAGGGGGGCGGGCGTGAAACAGCCTCAGCTTCGCATTCTCCCTGGAGGCGAACAGGTCCGCCTGAGGGTAGCCCCAATGGGAGAACAGATCTTGTACTACCTCCGCAGGAGAGATCACTCGTGAGAAGCAGCGCCTATCCGGCTGAGGGCATCGGCCAGACTGTTGGAGGCTCCTGCCACATGGATGGCTAGGAGATCTGCCTCCAGGCTGATCACAAGAGACCAGATGCGGAGAGCCTCCTTGCACAGAGGCAAGGAGTGCGTCCCGCCCTGATGGTTGAGATAGTACATGGTCGTGGTGTTGTCCGTCTGGACCTGAACCACCTGACCCCGTACAAACAGAGTGAAGGCGGTGAGGGCTAGTCGAACTGCTCGAAGCTCCAGCAGGTTGATGTGGCATCGAGACTCCTAAGGGGACCAGAGGCCGTGGGCTCTAAGCTCCCCCAGATGGGCACCCCAACCCATTAGAGAGGCATCGGTTGTTAGAGTGACCGTCGGCTTGGGGCGGACGAATGGGATACCCTCCTGCAGATGAGCTAGGACGAGCCACCACTGCAGGCCGTCCCACATCTCCTGGGTCACTGTCACTGGCTGGTCCAGAGGACCGGAGCGCTGTGACCACTGGCTGGCCAGCCCCCATTGCAGGGGACGAATATGTCAGCAGGCCAAGCGGACCACGCTGGTGCAGGCCGCCATGAGGCCCAGGAGGCGCAGGAAGTCCCCAGCAGGGTGCAACTGCCCAACCAGAAATGACTGGGCAAATGAGGAAAGCACCTCGGCCCTGTCTGCTGGGAGCCAGGCTCTGGCTCGGAGACAGTCGAGCTCTGCCCAGATGAACTGAATCACCTGTGATGGCACGAGTTCCGAGTTGGCCTCGCTGATGAGGAGGTCAATCTGAGAGCAGACCTGGAGGGCCAGATCCCTGGACCGCTCCACCTCCAACCTGGAGGGGGGTGCAATCAGCCAGTCGTCCAGGTAAGGGTACACCCAGACCCCTCAGTGCCGCAGGAATGCTGTCACCACTGCCATGCATTTGGTGAAGACCCTGGGAGCTGGAGAGCGGACTAAGGACATGGCTCCAAACTTGTACAGAGATCCTCTGCTCTGAAGTGGAGGAATCGCTTGATGAGACAGATGGATTGGGACGTGAAAGAACGTGTCCTGAAGGTGCAGAGAACAGAACCACATGCCCGGTTCCAAGGATGGAATGATCTGAGCCAGAGTGACCATCCTGAAGGTGCAAGGCCTTAGGAACTTGTTCAGGTCATGCAGGTCGAGAATGGGGCGCCAGCCCCGTCCGTTTTGGGACCAGGAAGTACCTGGACACAAACCCTGGGTCTGGAGGAGGAGGGTCTGCCACCTCTCTGATCACCTCCTTCTGGAGAAGCAAGGCAATGTCGCTAGTGAGCCGACAGAAAGGCCAGTGAACCCGTAGGCCCTGTGGGATGACGGCCTCGATAGGGAGGAACTGCTAGAATTCCAGAGGCAGACCCTCGCCGACCACTTCTAACACCCAGCAGTCCGTGGTGATAGCGAACCAGGTGGAAGAGAAGTGACGGAGCTGTCCCCCCACGGGGGAAACCCAGGGAGGAGTGACGAGGTTGGGGGTGACACCCCTCAACCCGTCACTGGGCAGGCTTGGAGGAAGAGCCTGCTGAGGGACCTCCTGGACCCTTGCCTCCAGGCTTCCTACTAGAAGAAGCGTTAGACTTGGCCTTAGGGCACCAAGTGTGAGCCAGCTGACCCTGATACTGGTGTTGCTGGGCCGGACGTGCCGCAGGAGTGGAAGGGCGAAAGGGCTTATGCTGCTGCAGGCAGCCTTTGTCCTTCTGCAGACGGACAGAGTCCAAGGTGGCACTGGACTCTCGATCCTCTGGAGATGGCTTCCACCCAGGCCCGAACAAGTTGGTGCCCAGGAAGGAACGCCTCCAGCTTGTGCTGGTGTCCACCATGAAGGTGGAGATTCGCAGGTCAAGCTCTGTGGCGCATGGCCACGGCTGCTACTGACCGGCACAAGAGTCACCAATGTCCAATGAAGTTTGGAGCTGTTGTTTAGCCACCGCCCTTCCCTGATCCCGCACCTGCTTGACCGTCATCTGAAGGTCAGCCGGGAGATGAGGAATCACCTCATCCAGGAAGCCCATAAGGGCGTGTGAGAAATATGCCATCAGAACGTCCAAGCTAGCCTGACGAAGGCCTAAGGAGGAAGCAGCATAAACCTTCCGCCCTGAGTAATCCAACTTTTTGGACTCCTTATCGGGCAGTTTGTCCACATCCCGAGCAGTCCTGGAATGCCGGAAAACACTATCAGTCACTAACCCCTCCACAGAGGGGTGCTCCCAGAAACCGGAGAGTGAACCGGTGGGAACCGCATACTTTCGAGCCATCCCGGCCGAAGGCGCGGGACAAGATGCTGGCTGCTGCCACAGCTCCAGGGCCAGGCCAACAATGGCTTTGGCCACCAGAAAGGCCTCCGTAGGGGAATCCCCTCAGTCCAGTATCTCCATAAGGGGATACTTGGCCCATTTATGAATGGGCTTGAGCTTCATCTCAGTAGACTCTGAGATGAGTCGAAGCATACTCAAAAACGAGGATGGGCTCTCGTCCACCGACTGGCCCCCTGCAGACTCCATCGGCCTGGAGAACAGGGAGGAGTCGTCGTCAGACTCCGAGGAATCTCTACAGCTGCTGAGCTCCAATGCCACCCTCCACCTGCTGAGGTCAATTAGGGAGTGAGGGTGACCGACAACCTATGGGCAAGCCCTGACCCGACCGGAGAATCCTTGGTCGGGCTCCAGTCTTCGGTTTTGGAGGCTGAGGTTCCATCACAATGGGTGGAGCAGCCGTTCGCCAAACAACCGTGCCAGGGGCGGCTCGACTACCACGAGGGTTGTTCGTTGTTCGTAACAGCCATTTAATGACCGGAGAAGGCAACGGAGTCGGCTTTTACTGGTCAGTAAAGTTACTGCCACATCAAGTCCTCATAGTGCCTAGGCAGCTTGTGCTGGAGCCTATCCTCTGAAGAGGACGGTGGCAATGTTGCCTTGGCGAAAGCTATGTCGGCGGGACTGGCTGGACCTGAAGAGGACCGAGACTGAGACCTCCGGGGATTTCGAGGGTGGGTCAGAGAGGGAACGTGGGAAACTCACCCCTCCTTCGGTGCAGGGACCTTAATCAGGGACTTCGGCAAAGGCAAGTCCTCGGTAGCCACCGGGGGAACCGGTGAAGAAGGGATGTCAAGCCCAGTCGACAAACTGTGTCCGACGGGTTGAGAAAATCTCGACCGCATCGACGGATGTCTCGCCGGCTGACCTGATGGGGATACCGGTGAAGCCAGCGGCTGCAGCTGCAACCTCATCAAGTCATGAAACAACTGTCTGGTGAAGGGGATCTCTCCCACTCCCACGAACGTCGACGGTGGGACTTACCTTTAGAGTCCTTCTTTCTGGACCGACTGGAATGACCCGATGGCCCTTCTCCCTTAGTGGAGACGGATTGGCAAAGCTCCTTAAAAGAAGCAGTGTAGGAGGAGCCCAAGGAGAGCAGGATAAATGCCACGGCCAAGGAGGAAGAAGAAGCGGCCTGGGCCGCGTCCTCCTCGAGGGCGATCATCTGCTCCAACTGCTTCGGGGAGCCCGGCGCCCTTGACACATAATGGGCCTCCTTAGACTTGACCCGGCGGGGAACCGTTTTTCAGGCGCCCAAGAAGTAGTCTGGCAGTGGTCCTCCAAGACCGTAGCCGAGAAAGACCTGCACAATTCGCAGGCTCAGTGACCATGGCAATGCCTCAGGCAGTAGATGCATGTGAGTGCGGATCGGTCCGGGACATCTTTGCCCACAAGGGCACCAACGGAAGCTGGGAGTCGATTTGTCCATCAGAGCCGCAAGGAAGATGAAGACCTTAGTCTTGTAAATTTTAAAATTAGTTTTGGGAACCAAGAGTGTGGATCCAGGCTTAAATGCAGAGCGCAAAGGAGGGAACCTGAGCTTCCAAGTGGTAAGGAAGATCTGGCATCATGGGGCGGAGCCGAGGGTTTTACCATCCGGGTGGGTGGGAGGAGCCAGCTTGAAGACCTTCCGGCAAGATTTAAAGCGGCAAGGAACCTGCCACAAAGTGTGGATTGAACAACATATCCACGTCGCTAGAATAACTGTTCTCTAGGGAGCAACAGTGGCCTCTAGTGGATAGTTTTGTTATGTCTGCTGCTAATCAAAAGGCAGTGAAACATTTTTCCAACTTCTAGTGAACATATAAAAAGACCAACCCTCAATGCTGAGAGAGGATAGATAGGGTGGTCAGTTGGATACTGATTGAGGAAGGTGGAAGACCTCCTGGTAGTGTGTGCTTTCATACTGTTTGATTCATGCTGAAGAAAAGCCTTAGAAACTGTTGAAGCTAAGTAGTTGTCTGACTTACCATTTTGCTTTCTGTATATTTCACTTGATAAAAATAAAATGATAAATGCCTTTGAGCATTTTTTTATGCACCTGACTTGTGGTCTGTCTGAAATTGTGTTATCCTAAACCCACGCCTGGTGAAAATGTACTTATTTAAAATACTGCATACCAGGATAGCCACATTCAGGTGAAACATCTACTTTTCAAAAGGACCCTATGGGAACTGAAAAAGCATCAGAGAAGTTCAAAACAGGTTACTTACTTTTAACAGTAGTTCTAGAAGTGGTATATGTCATTCATCCACAATTCTTGGCATGTCCCTTTCCTTTAAGGATCGCTGGAAGGTCTTCAAGCTGGCTCCTCCCACCCACCTGGGTGGTATAGCCCTCTGCTCTGCCCCATGAAGCCAGATCTAAGCCCACTGCAAGCCAGGTTTGTGTGTCACAGCCGGGGAGGTCGAGTGGGTCCATGTGGATGAACAATATATACCACTCCTAGAACTACTGTTACAGGTCAGGAACCTGTTTTTCTAGGGACGTGGATATGTTATTTATCCACAGTTGTTGGCAGACTCCTAGCAGTTCTCCGAGAGGAGGGAGGCAAGGCACACACCCCCTACTTTGGGAACACAGACTGCAGAACTGAGGCCCCAAAACCAGCATCCCGGCGTGACTCAAGGTCAATGTGGTAATGGGTGATGAAGGTGTTTGCTGTCTTCCAGGTGACAACCCGACAGATTTCCTGGATAGGGATGTCCCTGGAAGCAGCCACTGGCGCAGCGGTATAGCGGAAAGAATGAGCTCTTATCCCTGTGGGAGGCTGCTTGCCCACCAACCTACAGCAGAGATCAATGCAAGATGTAATGCATCTTGCGATCATCCGCTTTGTTGCAGGTCTGCCAGAAGCGGCTTCAGCGTAGGTGACAAACAGCTGACGAACCTCGCCCCGAATTTCTGCCAGACTCTCCTTATAATAGGAGAGAGAGCTCGTCTCAGGTCCAGAATATGGAGCCAGTACTCAGCATCTGAGGTGTAGTTCGGGTAGAACACAGGCAGAGTCAACACCTGGTTAAGGTGAAACTCTGACACCACCTTCAGGAGGAATTTCGGGTAGGGGTGCAGGACAACCTTGTCCCTGTGGAAGACCACATAAAGGGAGTCCACTGAGAGCGCCTGGAGCTCCCAGTCCTTCCGGCAGACGTGATAGCCACCAGGAAGGTCATCTTCCACGACAAGTGTGACATCTCACACTTGTGTATCGGTTCGAATGGCTTGCCCATGAGCTTTGCCAAGACCAGCAGTAAATCCCACAGAGGTGGAGGCTCACACACCGGAGGGGTATGTGATCAAGGCCTTTGAAAAAGCACCACAACACCTTTTCCTGTGCCACCATCTGCTGACCGGCCCATGCCCAGTAAGCAGAGATGGCTGCCAGGTGCACCTTACGGGTCGAAGACCTCCTTTGGACAGAGACCAAAGGTAGTCTACAATGCTAGCCATGGTATAGGACAGAGGGTCCAGGCCCTTGCCCTGACACCAAATGGAAAATGTTTTCCATTTGAAGGCATCATACTTTCTGGTCTGCTCCTTCCTGGATGCTTTCACTACTGTGAGTACATCCTCAGAGAGACCCAAAGTCTGGAACTCTAGCTGCTCAAGTACCAGGCTGTCAGGTGCAGAGACTGAAGGTCTGGATGGAGGACCTACCCATGATCGACAGATATCAGGCCTGGGCATGCTGGAAGACGCCTCGGGGGACTGTTGCTGAGGCTGAGGAGATCTGGATGCCAGAACTGGTGCAGCCAGTCTGGGGCTACCAGGATCACTTGTGCCTTGTCGCTCCTCGCCTTGAGAAGCACGCTGTGGATCAAGGGAAATGGAGGGAAGGCGTAGAAGAGGCCTGGTGTCCACGGCCTAGAGAAGGCATCCCCCTGCAGCGATCCCTGCCAATTGAGGCGGGCATGAAACTGCCTCAGCTTGGTGTTTTCCCTGGAGGCAAACAGGTCCACCATCGGTTTGCCCCAGTGGCAGAACAGGCTGTGAGCTACCTCTGGATGGAGAGACCACTTGTGGGATGTCTCGCCTATGCGGCTGAGAGCATCCGCCACTTGATTTGATGCTCCTGTCTCATGGATAACTAGGAGATCTGCCTCCAGTCGGCTCATGAGTATCCAGATGTGGAGCGCTTCCCTGCACAGCAGCCGGGGAAAACATGCTGCCCTGCTTGTTGAGGTAGTACATAGTCGTGGTACTGTCCGTCTGGACTTGAACCACTTGACCCGGAAGCTGCTGAGCGAATGCTGACAGTGTCAGTCTGACCGCTCTGAGCTCCAACAGGCTGATGTGGTAACGGGAATCCTCGGGGGTCTAGAACCCGTGGGCCCTGTTGTTCCCCCTGTGGGCTCCCCAGCCCATGAGAGAGGCACCGGTCGTGAGGATGACTGTCGGCTCGGGGCGGACAAATGGGATCTCTTCCTGCTACGAATCTAGGATAGTCCACCACTGGAGAGCATCCCACATCTTCTGGGACACAGTGATCAGTTGGTTGAAATGACCTAGGCGCCGAGTCCACTGGGCGGCCAGCTCCCATTGAAGGCGGCGCATATGACACCTGGCCCAACAGACCACGGTGGTGCAGGCCACCATGTAACCCAGAAGGCTCAGAAAGTCCCAGGCAGGGTGCAAATGCCCAACCAGAAATGACTGGGCAAAGGAGGAGCGAACTTCCATCCTGTCTGTGGGGAGCCAAGCCTGGCTCGGTGAGAGTCGAGTTTGCCCCGATGAAGCACATCACCTGAGAAGGCACTAGAGCATCTTGAAGATCCAGTGAGCAGAACCAGATGTTTTGCTCCAGGGATGGCATGATCTGGGACAGAGTTACCATCCAAAAGGTGCGTGGCCTGAAATACTGATTCAGGTCGTGCAGATCTAGAATGGGCGCCAGACCCCCATCCACTTCAGGACCAGGAAGTACCTGGAAACAAACCCTGGGCTGACTGAGAATCTGTTACTTGGACCACTGCCTCCCTGAGGAGGAGCTGGGCTATGTCGTCTCTCAGAGCTGACTGAGTATTGGCTGATACTCTCTCCTCCCGCGTGGCACGGGCTCGGCTGGGTGGGTACTGCTTGAATTCTAGAGGCAGACCCTAGCTGGCCACTTCTAAGACCCATCTGTCTGTGGTAAAAGCGGACCAGGCAGAAAGGAAGTGGTGGAGCCGACCCCCCCCACAGGAGGACCCAGAGCTGGCGTGACGGGAATGGGTGTGGCCACCCCATCCCATCACTGAGCAAGCTTGGAGGAATAAGGTCCAGCACCTGAACCCCGACCTCCTGGTCTGTGGGCCGGTGGAGGCCCAGACTTGGGCCAAGGGCACCAAGCCTGTGCCTGCTGCTGCTGTCCGCCATGAAAGGAGGGCTGCCGGCGCAGAAGCAGGGTGTCAAAAGGCTTTTCCTTTTTCTGCTGCTTCTTGGTGCTAGGAGTACTTTGAGCAGAAGTGGCTTAGTCCAAGGACTGCTCGATTTGCTGAAAGTGACCATCCACACCTGGGCTGAAGAGATCGGTGCCCTGGAAAGGAACATTAGTGAGTTTGTGCTAGGTATCCGCCGTAAAGGTGAAAAGCCTCAGCCAAGCCCTGCGGTGTGAGGCAACCGCGGCTGCCACCGAACAGCACAAGAGTCCCCAATGTCCAGAGCCGTCTGAAGCAGCTGCTTGGCAAAGGCACGGCCTTGGTCCCAGACCTGCTTGAATTAGTCTGAAGGTCCACAGGGAAATGTGGGAGAACTTCGTCCAAGGACCCTAGAAGGGCATGGGAGAAGTGCACCATGATGATGGCCCTGCTTGCTTGATGGAGGCCTAAAGAGGAGGCCGCATAGACCTTCCTGGCAGAGTGGTCCAGTTTTTTGGACTCCTTGTCCGGGAGTCTATCAGTGTCAGCAGAACTGCCTGTACATCTGAATACAGAGTCGGGTCACAAGGCTCTCGGCCGGGGATGTTCTGTGAACCCAGAGAGGGACCTCATGGGCACCGTGACACTACGGGTCATCTAGGCAGACGGGCGCTGGGCAGGTGGCAGGATGCTGCTAAAGCTCCAAGGATGGGCCAACAATGGCTTTGGCCACAGGAAAGGCTTCCGTTGGGTGTATCTCCTCTCTTGAGAATGTCAGTGGGAGGGTACTCTGCCCATTTCTGGACTGGTTCAAGGGCATCCCTGGGAATTTGGACCTAAGCGAAGAATCCCTTGAAAAGATGAAGGGCCTTCCTCCATCGACAGATCACAGGCCGACTCATCATCCTGCGGGTGAGAGTGAAGGTTGATGTCGTTTGAATTCGAGGTATCCGGATACAACGGTCGGCCACCAAAGTCGCCCTCAACGTGCCTGGGGCAATCAGGCACGAGGGTGACAGAGATCCTGTGAAGATAACCCGGAGTTGGCTGAGCTTCCTTCGTAGGAGCCGCTCCCAAAGGCTGTTCAGGTGGCGGCTCCACCACAATCGGTGGAGAGACCGATATCGCCGAACCGGAGCAGATTTAGACAGCTCTGCAGGTGGGGAACCGATTTCACTAGTTCCAGAGGAGTCTACTTCAGCCTAGGAGGCAAAAGCCAAGTAATGGCTGGAGTAGAGACCATGGTAGGCTTCTTCCCAGACAGGATCAGCTGCTGCCACATTAGATCCTCGTAGCATCGGTGGAGCTTCTGCTGAAGCCTCTCCTCATCGAAGGAGGACAAGGATGACTGATGGGGTTGCCTCTTTTTGGAGCACTTGTGCGCCTTCCTTGGCCTCTTGGTCGAGGGGGTCAGAGATCTTGACCTGGATCGGACTGGCCAAGCTGGTCGCTCAGGAGACACCGGTGGGAGCGGTGACTTCCCAGGATCAGGGACTGGTTCCTCGACAGGATCTCCAGCTGGCTGGGTCTCCTCATTGGGAAAAGACAGGACTGGAGTTGTCCTGAGAGAATCATCGACCGGAATGGGCGACAACGGATCGATAATGATCTCAACCTCGTCGATTGAGACCTCAGTTGACTGGCCACATGGCAGGGCCAAGAAGCCAACAGCAGAGGAGGCAATTTCGACTGAAGTCGATACTGCCAGCTCCTGGGACTAAGATCGCTCACGATCCTAAGAGCAACTTTGCCGAGACGAAGACAGATTTGGATCCTTATCCCTCATACGGGACCGAGGGGAGAGATCAGTGTGTGACATTTTTGGCGCACAGGCACTGGCAAATCCAGGGAAGATTTATCTTTCATGATGGAGCGATGAGAATCACCATCACTAACTCAATGAGTTGAAGTTTCGAATAACTAAAGGTTTTGAAGCCAGGGCCTACAAAAAGCGAGAGCAAAGAGGAGGCAACCTGAATCTTCCAGCAGAAAGATCTGGTGTCATGGGGCAAAGCCGAGGACTATACCACCCAGGTGGGTGGGAGGAGCCAGCTTGAAGACCTTCCGGCGATCCTTAAAGGGGAAAGGGACATGCTAAGAAGTGTGGATGAACAACACATCCACGTCCCTAGAAATGAGGTTTACTCACTTGTATCCGTATTTCTAGGAGTGGTATATGATGTACATCCACACTTCTGGCAGAATCTGTTCCCTTTAAGTAAAGGCAGAAGGATCGTTGGCAACTCCCATCCATCAATGTGATATCCACCTCACCGCCTGCATGATGTCGTATTCGCACACTGGAAACAAGAAGGTGCCACTCTGCTAGGGGAGGTCGGGTGGGTTGTGTGGATATACACCACATACAACTCCTAGAAAGTTTGTTACGTAAGAACTTACCATAACAGTAGATCTTCGAGGTACTGTCTCTTACAGTAGGTTATAACTCTCGGGAGTCCGCTAGGTGGAGCTGTCACACGGTAGCTTCTTCCAGCAATCTTCTATACGGCCGCCCCCATACATCACTTCCTCTGGCTGTGTATAAAAGAGGACAGCCCCAGGTACACACTGTTCCCTGCCAGCTGCAGCACGTTATCCCAACATCCTGAGATCCAAGGACCCTCAGCAAAATGGCAGGGGGACGGAGGGCAGGATTGTATCTACTGCAAGAGACCTTACCTCGAAGATCTACTGTTACGGCAAGTCCTTACGTAACGAACTATCTTCTACGGACAGATCTCTTGCAGTAGGTTATTACTCTTGGGATAGTAACAAGCAGTTATATGAAAGGGAGGAAAAGCAGAGAAGGAAGCTAGATTATAAGACATGGCAACAAGAGTTAGAAAGACGCATCCATGACAACGGAAATAAAGCAGCAAGGACGAACCAGGCGAAAGCCATGGAAGAGCTGCAGAAAATCCAAGAGACTGCCGTGTGATCCCGGAAAGGGACAGTGCCACATAAAGTCAAAGATCAGGTCATCTCGGCACACCCAGTAGGGCGGACAAGCCAAAGGTGTGTGAGGAGCTGAAGTACTCCATGAAGGAGAGTAGGAAAAGGGCCATGCCAGCGATTCAACCTGCAGTGGGGTCAGGGGCAGCCATGGCGGAGCTGTCACGATTTTTTGTTTTGTTTTGTTTCTCTTCAGGAAACCAGTGGAGCTCAAAGCGTGAAAGTGGGTAGATGGCGAGTGAAGCGGGGCAAGAGGCCCCAGGAATCCCACAGCAAGGAACAACTTAAGGGCTCCAGGAGGGAGAGTAGCAGAGGTTCCCAAAAATCCACAAGGAGGAGCACATCCGGAATAGGGAAGCAAGCCTCGAGAAAAGGCCGAACAGATCCCTGGTGCCTCAGAGGCCTGCAGAGGAGGCGGAGGGACAGCCCAAGCAGCGGCCAAGGCGCAGGGGCAAACCTAGACCCCCAGAGAGGGCCGGACATGTGGCAGGGCGCCAACTGGGCAGACCATTGAGACACCTACTGGAGGAAGTCCCTGAACAGGGATGGGAAACGTGATGGCCCGCCTGCAAGTAAGTGGAGGACAGGGTCCGTGAAGCATGGCAGAGAATCCAGACTGCCTGCGTGCCAGGGCCAAACAACTGGTCTCCATAGAAGAGGCATCAGCAACCGACAACTGGACGTCAGGGCCAGGCTTGACACCTGGAGCCAGGCATGGTGGCGCAAGGCGACGCCAATGGTGGACAGGTGGGCAGTGGCATTGACCACATTACAGCTTGCCCAGAGCAGGTGATGGGAGACAGAGGACAAGGCGGACACAGGCTGAGCCAACCGGGCCGGCTCCTGGAAGGGTGGCAAGGAGGACAGCGCTTCCACAGCTGAGGCACCCAGTGTGCGGAGGTATCTGGCCATATGGCCCAGATAGTGAAGGATGTGAAGCAGCAAGGTACTAAAGGCATATACCTTCTTGCCAAGTTGGTCAAGGTGCCAAGATTCCCAATCCGGTGATACTGAGCAGTGTGGTGGGGCTGGGCATCGACCACATTATAAGGGTGAGGCTAGGATACTGCATACCATTCACTTTAATGAATGATTGTAAACTGGTGCAGAGCTCAGGGCTTTGGCTTCATTGGGGACTGGGGGTACACCTGGAGAGATGAAGGTCTATACTGGCACGATGGTCTGCATCTGTCCATGAGGGGAATCAAGCTCCCAAATGACAAGTTTAAATGCTTCCTTGGCAAGCTTTTTAAATTCAGCCAAGGGGAGGTGCTGATAAGAGGTAGGAAATTTCAAGCCTCCCCCCCACAAAACATGGCAGGTAGTAAGGTAAATATTGAGGTACAGAGCTCAACAAAGGGCAGGACGGGGTAAATGGAAAAATAGACAAGGGCAATAAGAGCAGGAATGGGTGGAAAGGATAAAGCCAACATTAAATGGAGGGCTATGAGTACCAATGCCCGAAGTATGGGAAACAAGCTTCCTGAGCTAGTAGGCCTGATGGAAGATGAACAACTGGATAGTGTGGCAGCCACGGAAACGTAGTACATGGAGAACCATGACTGGGATGTCAACATACTGGGATACACAGTCTACAGAAAGGACAGGGAGGATAAAAGAGGAGGTGGAGTAGCTCTATACATAAGGGAAGGGATCAAAGCTACAGAACTAAAAAGTAATGGGGGAGGTCAAGAGGCACTCTGGGTCACATTGGAGACAGGGAATGGCATCACAATCCGCACAGGGGTTGTATACAGACCCCGTCTCAAGGGGAGGAAATGGAGAAGAAAATGATAGAGGACATTCTCAAAATGGCTGAAAAAGGGGAGATACTGTTGATGGGGGACCTGAATATGCCAGATGTTAACTGGATGACATGAACTGCAGCCACATCCAAGAGCAGGGTCATTCTCGATGCCCTGCAGGGGGCAGGCCTTAGACAACTAGTGTTGGAACCCACTCGGGAGGGAGCAATACTAGACCTGGTACTCTCAAATGGAGAGAGGATCACAAATTTAGAAGTCAGTAGACATCTGGGAACAAGTGACCACTGCACAGTGTACTTTACAGTAAGCACAACCATGGAGACAAGCCATACAAAAACAAGGATACTGGACTTTAGAAGGGCTGACTTTGGCAAAATGGGTGAATACCTGAGGAATGCACTAGCAAATGGCCAAAAAGAGAGGGTGGAAGAACAATGGAGAAAATCTAAACTGCCATCATAGAGGCAACAAGCCTGTGAAACAAATAAAGAAAACAAAGCGGGTAAAAACACTATGGTTCTCAAAAGAGGTGGCAGGGAAGGTTAAGGAGAAAAAGGCTGCATTCAAAAAGTATAAGGAATCACAGAAGGAGCATGACAGGGAACTGTATCAATTAAAGCAGAAAGAAGTGGAGAAGGCAGTCAAAATAGCAAAGGCCCAAACTGAGGAAAAAATAGCCAACTCAGTTAAGAAGGGGGATAAAACCTTTTATAGGTACATTAGGGAGCATAGAAAGGTTAAGGGAGGAATAGTGAAGATTAATATAGGAGAGGGAGGTGGGCAGAGGAGACAGTGAAAAGGCAGAGATACAGAATGAATACTTTGCTCAGTATTTACAAAAAGAAGATGAGGAGGAGTTACCTAAACCAGACAATAGAAGCACTCTGGGTAGGGGGTTGACACCAGTTCATTTACAGAAGAAAGAGTCCTGAAAGAACTCCTAAAACTCAAGGTGGACAAAGCTAATGGGGCCCGACGTGATTCACTCTAGAACCTAAAAGAACTAAGGGAAGACCTAGTGACACCACTGACCACACTTTTTAACAAATCATGGGAGGATGGGGTGGTACCCGAGGACTGGAGGAGGGCAGATGTAATTCCCTTCACAAAAGTGGGAGCAAGGCAGAAGCAGAAAACTACAGACCTGTAAGTTTGACCTCAGTGGTAGGGAAAATGATGGAATCACTTCTGAAATAAAGAACTGTTGAGTACCTAAAGGCCAGCAGGGCACAGGACCCAAAGCAGCATGGATTTACAGCAGGAAGGTCATGTCAGATGAATCTAATTGATTTCTTTGACTGGGTGACCAAAGTAATAAACCAGGGAGGGGCTGTGGATATGGCCTACCTAGACTTTAGCAAGGCATTTGACACAGTCCCGCACAAAAGACTAATAATCAAATTAGCCAGCTTGGGAGTGGGTTCTAGGGTGGTAGCCTGGGTAGCAAACTGGCTGCACAACAGGACACAGAAGGTAATAGTGAATGGAACACATTCTGAAGAAAGGGGGGTTACTAGTGGAGTACCTCAGGGCTCAGTACTGGGTCCAGTCCTCTTTAACATCTTTATAGGTGACACTGCAGAGGGTCTGGAGGGAAAGGTATGCCTCTTTGCAGATGACACAAAGATCTGTAACAGAGTTGATACACAAGGGGCGGGTAGAAAGGATGAGAAGGGACTTGGCAAGGTTGGAGGAATGGTCAGACATATGGCAACTTAGATTCAATGCAAAGAAGTGAAAGTAATGCACCTGGGAAACAAAACCCAGGAGAATAGCGCAATAGCAGGGGAGGTACTAACAACAACAAAATGGAAAGGGACTTGGGGTAGCATATCAGATGACCTAAAGGTGGGTAAGCAATGTGAGAAGTCAGTAAGGAGAGCCAGGGGATACTGGGATGCATAGGAAGGGCATCGCAGTAGAAAAAGGGAAGTGGTTATCCCTCTGTACAGACAGTTGGTGAGACCCCATCTGGAATACTGTGTGCAGTTTGGAGACCCCATCTACGCAAGGACATAGACAGATGGAAGCAGTCCAGAGGAGGGCAACTAAAATGGTGCAGGGTCTGCATTAGAAACCATATGAAGAGAGACTGAGAGAGCTTAATATGTATACCCTTGATGAAAGGAGGGCGGGAGGACATGATAGAAACTTTCTAGTACCTCAAGGGAATCAACAAAGTCCAGAAGGAGCATCTTCAGAAAAAGAGATGTGTAAGAACAAGGGGGCACAATTTAAAGATAGAAGGGGACGGCTCAGGGGTAATGTGAGGAAATTCTTTTTCATGGAGAGAGCGGTGGATGCATGGAACCGCCTTCCTGTGGAGGTTGTTGGGTCTAAAACAGTGGGGGAATTCAAACATGCATGGGACAGACATAAGGCAATTGTAGTGGGGGTTGCAGGAAGTAGGCTGTTGGTTAACTAGAATCTGCAGCTTATCCAATAGGAAGGAAATGGGCAGACTGGGTGGGCCAAGTGGTCCTTATCTGCCGTCAAAGTCTATGTTTCTATGGGCGGTCCGGTCATGTGCCACTGTAATGACCACACAGTCAGCCGTGGGATCGGCGGACAAACAGGGGTAGCCCAATGGGGCACGATAAAGCTGGTCAGGCCCACATGGGGTGGGCAGAGTGGAAGCAAGATGGCGCCAACCTAGATTGTCGACTTTTTGGTTGACGGGGAGCTGGAACAGGAGCAGGCGAAGGACGTCAAGAAGCCCCCGAGAGATTAGGTTCCCAGGGGGAGACTACTGGCTATGTAGGATGAACGGGCCCCCTTCTTGAGTGAGAGCAACCAGAACTGGAGTGCTGTATAAGGAGTCATCCCTTTTGTCCAGAGACAATGGGTTGACCAGGTTGAGATAAATCTTGACCAGCTGCTCAGCCCACATCTCAACCAACATGCCCAACTGAGTTTCCATGGGGCTAGCGGCCTGGACATGGGATGAAGTAGCAGATGAAGCTAAAGACTTGATGGCTGCTGAGCCCACAGAAGTGTGGGAATGAGAGAAGCAGGACGTCTCTTGATCCAATAACCTGCAGTGGGATTTTTTAAACTTGTCCCACTTGGACTCTCAGGGAGGACCCTCTCCAAGAGAAGGAAGGGACTGATACAAGTCCTGGAATGCCCCATGAAGGCGCCAAGCCCACCAAACCCAATGCAGAAGACAAAGCCAAAGTGGCCTGGACCACGTCTCCCTTGAAAGTGGTGAGCTGTGTGGCTGAACCAGCAACCACCGAGACTGCCCTAAGAATGTCTTTTAATTTGACCGGGGAGGGCCCTGTTCGTTCGAGCAGCCTAACACGAGTTGGGCATAGTGGTCCTCCAAAGTGGAGGGCTGAAGGGTTTGGCACAGTCTACAAGCCTGCAGTTCGTGCCCCAAGCCCGAGGCAGTAAAAGCACCTGGAATGCGGGTCAGTGCACAAGATCCTCTAATTGATGACCGAGCACCTCTTGAAGCCAGGACCAACTTTGGCATCCTTGCATTCCATTTTGGTAGCAAAGAAGCATTGAAATTCAAACAAGAGTCTTGAAGACCAAAAAATGTAGTGTTAGAAAAGCTAGGGTCTGCACCTAGTGCAGCGCTGCAATGGAGAGGAACCTGAAGCTTCCTGCAGAAAGGAAGAACTGATGTCAAGGGCAGTGCGAGGGATATCACCCAGGTGGGTGGGAGAAGCCAGTCTGAAGACCTTTCAGACTCTGGGCTTAAAGGTAAAGGATTCTGCCAGGAGTGCGGACAGTACACCAGTCCCACGTCCCTAGAAACAGCGGTTACATCCCAAATTTAACATAAAACATTTTCAATTAAATACATAAACTCATTCAACAATAGGAGGCAGTGGATTTAGTATTGGAGGAGAAAGTGAAAGAAAAATGTATGATGTTAGCATTCACAGGGTTTACAAAAGTGATTTAACAGAGCCCTCCTGAAGGAATACAAGGTGTTACAGACAAGATGCAAAACATACACCAAGATGCACCTAAATGTTAAGTTTTGCAGAGATGGCCCTGGATTTTAGAACTTGTTATAAAGAACAAGATGAAATACAGTCTGTAATGTCTGGAATACAAAATGTGTTAGAAAAACACTTGACAGGTTTTGACACAATTCAACACAACAGGCAGTCATTTTACTTGTGTCGAGGAAAGATTCAGCCAAAAATACAAGTGTCTAGATTACAAGCTGAAAGCAAGGGAAAAGGGTATGGAGGCGAGAGGAGTAATGAAGACAGTGATGGACACAGATGTTACAGAGATGATAATATGCAGATTTACAAACACAGTAGACATGAGAAGAAATGGAGAGTGTATGGTCAAGGAGAACACAAAGGTCAAATCTGAGCGATACTGAAGTCGGAATGGAGGCTAGAGAAGGAACGCAGAGTATTTTTCTTGCTGAAGAGAAGGGCTTCAAACTTAGACATACTGATATGTAGGAAATTCCGTTGAAGTCAGGCATAAATATGGTCAAGACAGGATAAGAAGAGAGGGGAGACGCTGAGAAAAGTGTTTAAGGAGATGGAGAGCTAAGGGTCATCTGCACAGATGTGCAAGTTAAGGTTAAAAGAGTGGGTCTGGTCAAAACTTGTAACATTGGTAAATTCAGAACTAGGATCAACATAACCAATAAGATGTATACCAAAAACAAGATTTGGTCAGAGCCAGAACAGCTCCTAATGCATTAGGTTGATAACAGATGCATAAAGTTGTTAACATTTTTTTCCTGGTGATCGGGGAATAGCAGGGCTGCATGAGGGACTCTGATCGCTGGGAGTAGCAGAGAGAAATGCTGTGCCAGTGTGCCTGGTTTACTTCCAGTCAGGGCAGAGTGAGGGATTGTGGATCCTTGCCAGATGTACTTGCTTCTATCCCCCCCCCACCACCACCATATGTAAAATAAGTCCCTTCCACTGGCTGGTCCAAAAGTAAACGTACCTCTCAACCGTCCCGAAGTCCACTGAAATACCATTTTCAGCTGTGGCCATGGCGGTGGAGAAGGTGTGGCTGTTGTGAGAGTAGTAAGAAACTGTAACAGAGACAGGCTCACCAATATGCTGAATGCTGAAGAGCTGGCAGCATGCCAGTACAGTTATTCTGTAGGCAGGGCAGAGGTGCAGTTAGCTATATGACTGCTGAGGAGAAGCTGCTGTTTCGCTCTTCAACATTTCTAGATTCTAATCTGCAGTCTATGCTGGTGTGCTGCCAGCTCTCCAGCATTCAACAAATCAGCAAGTCACTCTTGCAACCAGCCTATTCTATACTCTCCACAACTGCCACCTTATGCACCACACCACGCCCCAGCTGAAAGTACGGTTGTGAAGAACAGACCATAAATAGCAAATCTTCGAGTATCTCTTGCAGCAGGTCATTACGGTGGGATGATGTGGGCCTGGTGGTGCTGAGGGTTAAGGCATTGGAAGCCTCACCTTGTGCCATGCTGGCTACCCAGGTTCGGGAACGAGCCCAGGCCATCGGGGGTCAGCAGGGGTGGGAAGGGATTGAGCATCCGGAAGACAGCTCTCCCTTCCCAGGCAGGGTGTAGGGACAAGCGTCGCTCCTGAGTGACCTCTGGCGGCAGTCAGGGAAAACCATGGAGCCTCCGATGCAGCTGTATGGCAGGGGAGGAGCTCGGCAGTCATAGGGACATCATCGCACATCTGAGCTCCAACAGAGGGAGGGAGGAGCGGGGAGAAAATCAAGAAAGCCTGCATCATCCGGATGAGGTGATGGCAATCTCCAGGAGCCCCGGCCCACACACCCAATGCTGCCCACAATCCCTGACGCTCCCCCTGGGGACTCTCCAAGGAGGCAGGGGAGCCCGGAGTCCTGATACTGATGTAGCGTTCGGGGATGGCGGATCAGGTGGGCGGTACAGAGACGCGGAGCTGAGAGAGAGAGCCTGAGAGATACCCCAGAATGGTAGGAGAATAAATACAGGTTACTCACCTGTAACAGGAGTTCTAGGAATGGTATATGTTGTTCATCCACACTCATTGGCAGTATCCTTGCCGCTTAAATCTTGCGGAAGGTCTTCAAGCTTGCTCCTCCCACCCACCCGGTGGTATAACTCTCGGCTCCGCCCATGACGCCAATCTGGCCCGCTGGAAGCTCAGGTTGTGCGTCGAGCCGGGGGAGTCGGGTGGGTGGTGTGGATGAACAACATATACCATTCCCTAGAACTCCTGTTACAGGTGAGTAACCTCGGATTCTAGGGACATGGATATGTTGTTCATCCACACTCATTGGCAGACTCCTAGCAGTTCTCCGGGAGGAGGGAGGCAAGACGACACCCCATATACTTACTTGGGAAAGAGAGCTGAGAACCGAGGCCCCAAACCAGCATCCCGGCGTGACTCAAGGTCGATGTGGTAGTGGGTAATGAAGGTGTTTGCTGACTTCCAGGTAGCAGCCCTGCAGATTTCCTGGATAGGGACGTCCCTGGAAGCAGCCACTGTTGCAGCAGTATGGCGGGTAGAATGAGCTCTTATCCCTCTGGGAGGCTCCATGCCCTAACTTATAGCAGAGATCTATGCAGGAGGTTACCACCTGCTTATGCATCACGCTTAGCTGCAGGTCTGCCAGATGCAGCTTCAGCGTGAGTGACAAACAGCTGGCGAACCTCCCCGACTTCAGCCGCAGCCCTTATAATAAGCTTGTGCCTCTAGGTCCAGAGTATGGAGCCTATATTCGCCTCCGGTGTGATTAGGTAGAACCGCAGAGTGAACACCTGGTTAAGGTGAAACTCCGACACCACCTTCGGAAGGAATTTCGGGTGAGGCGAGGACAACCTTTGTCCCTGTGGAAGAACAGGCAAGGAGACTCGATGGAAAGCTCTGGAGCCTCCATCCTTCTGGCTGACATGATAGCCACCAAGAAGGCGGTCTTCCGCCCACAGGTGAGAGAGCACACCTGTGCATAGGTTCGAATGGCTTGCCCATGAGCTTTGCCAGTACCAGCAGTAGATCCCACGGAGGTGGGGTTCACTGGAGGAAATGTGATCAAGGCCTTTGAAAAAGCGCCAGACCACCTTCCCTCCTGCGCACTCGACTGCTTCCTGCCCGCGCCTGTAAGCAGAGATGGCTGCCAGGTGCACCCTTAGGGTCGCTGCACCCAAGCCCTTGACTAGAAAGGGACCATAAATAGTCCAAGATGCTTGCCAAGGAACAGGAGGAAGGGTCCAAGCCCTTGTTCCTGACACCAAAAGGAAAACCTTTTCCATTTGAAGGCATAGCATTTTCTGGTCGACTTACGGGACGCCTCAACTACATTGAGGACCTCGCCGGAAAGACCCAAGGCCTGGAACTCTAGCCGCTCAGGAACCAGGCCGTCAGGTGCAGGGATTGAAGGTCCGGATGGAACACCTTCCCTGATTGACTGAGAGCAGGTCCGGACAGCTGAAGCTGCCAGGAGTCCTGGAGCTGAGACTGAGGAGATCTGGTACCAGAACTGGCGAGGCCAGTCTGGGGCTATCTAGAATCACCTCGCCTTGTCCCTCCTCGCTTTGAGAAGCACCTTGTGGATCAAGGGAAATGGGGGAAAGGCGAAAAGAGGCCCGGGTCCATTGCCTCAGAAGGCATCCCTGCAGCGAGCCCTGCTGAGGGGGCGGGCATGGAACAGACTCAGCCTCTGCTTCCATGGAGGCAAACAGGTCCACCTGAGGTGTGCCCCAAAGGGAGAACAGATGCTGTACTACCTCCGGCAGGAGAGACCACTGTGGGATGCAGCCCCACCCGCTCAGGGCATCGCCAGGGTGTTGGAGGCTCCTGCCACGCAATGGCTAGGAGATCCGCCCAGGCTGCGACGCAGTGACCAAATGCGGAGAGCCCTTGCACAGAAGCATGGGCGCGCCCCCTGGGCGGTTCAGATAGTACATGGTCGTGGTATTGTCCGTCTGGACTCGGACCACTTGACCCCAGGAGGAACAGGAGCAAAGCCGGTGAGAGCTAGGCGGGACCGCCGGAGCTCCAGCAGGTTGATGTGGCATCGACTCCGCGGGGACCAGAGGCCATGAGCCCGTGTTCCCCAGATGGGCACCCCAACCCATCAGAGAGGCATCGGTCGATAGAGAGACCGTCGGCTCGGGCAGGACGAACGGATGCCCTCCTGCAAATGAACTGGAACGTCCACCACTGGAGAGCGTGCCCACATCCCCTGTGTCACCGACAAAGCTGGTCCAAGGGATCGTGAGCTGCCAGGACCACTGGCTGGCCAGTCCCCACTGAAGGGGACGATGTTCCAGCGGGCCCAACGGACCACGCTGGTGCAGGCCACGCCAGAGACCCAGGAGGCGAGGAAGTCCCGGTAGGAGCAATTGCCCAACCAGAAATGATCGGAGCAGGAGGAAAGAACCTCGGCCCTGTCCGCCGGGAGCCGCGCCTGGCTCAAGAGAGTCGAGCCGCGCCCGATGAATAGAATCACCTGCTTCGCTCGAGTTCGACTTGGCCTCATGATAAGGAGGCCCAGTTGAGAGCAGACCTGGAGGGCCAGATCTCTGGACCACTCCGCCTCCTCCTGGAGGACTGCTATCAGCCAGTCGCCCAGGTAAGGGTACACCCGACCTCGGCGCCAGAGAATGCTGTCACCACTGCCATGCATTTGGTGAAGACCCTGGGAGCTGGAGACAAGCCAAGGGCATGGCTTGGAACTCAAGAGGATCCTCCGCTCGGAAGCGAAGAATCTCTGGTGAGACGGACGGATAGGGACGTGAAAAAGCGTCCTGTAAGTCCAGAGAGCAGAACCACCCGCGCTCCAAGGATGGTATTATCTGAGCCAGAGTGACCATCCTGAAGGTTCGAGACCTTAGGAACTTGTTTAGGTCGTAGGTCGAGAATGGGGCGCCAGCCCCCCGTCCGCTTCGGAACCAGGAAGTACCTGGACACAAACCCTGGGTCTGAAGGAGGGTCCACCACCTCTCTTACCACCTCCTTCTGGAGGAGGAGGCGATGTCGGCTCGACGAGCCAGTGAGGCTGGGGATCCCAGCTTCCCGAGGGCGACGGCTCTGAAGGGTGGTGCCTGCTCGAACCCAGAGGCAGGCCTCTTCCCACCACCTCCAAGACCCACCTGTCCGTGGTAACAGCGGACCAGGCGGAACGGAGTGCGGAGCCGCCTCCAAGGGGACCCAGAGGAGGTGGCGGGGATGGGGCGACACCTCAGCCCGTCACTGGGCAGGCTTGGAGGAGACCGCCGAGGGACTCCTGGGCCTTTTCCTCCCTGCCTCCTGTTAGAGGAAGCGGGCGGCTTGGGTTTGAGATGCCAAGGCCGAGCCTGCTGGCCCCTGACGCTGCTGGGCCGGGCGCCCGGGGCACAGAAGGACAAAGGGCTTAGGCTGTGGTTTGCGCCTTTGTCCTTCTGACGGAAGAGACCGAAGTCCAAGGTGGCATTGGACTCTCGATCCTCTGCAGGTGACCTTCCACCCCAGGGCCAAGAGGTCAGTCCCAAAAGGGAACATCCGCCTAACTTGTGCTGGGTATCCGGCAAAGGTGGATATCCTCAGCCAAGCCCGCCGACGATAGCCACCGGGCGCCACCGATCTGGCACATGAGTCCTATATCCAAAGCAGTCTGGAGCTGCTGTTTGGCCACTGCCCTGCCCTGGTCCCGCAACTGCTTAACCGTAGTCTGCAGATCGGGCGGGAAGATGAGGATGACCTCATCCAGGGAGCCCAACAGGGCATGAGAAAATGTGCCATGAGGGCGCGAACTGGCTCTGGACGGCGTCGAGAGAGGACGAGAAGCGTAGACTTTTTCGCCCGACATATAGTCCAACCTCTTGGACTCCTTTGTCGAGGTTTGTCCACATCCTCGGCGCGCGTGCGGACAGAAAACGCTGTCGGTAACCAACCCCTCAGCAGAGGGTGTTCCAAAACCGGACAAGGAACCGGTGGGGACCATACTTCCTGGCCATCCTGGCGAAGGCGAGGGCAGGAAGCAGGGCGCTGCCAAAGTTCCAGTGCCGACCCACTATGGCCTCGCCACCGAAAGGCCTCCGTCCGAGAATCCCTCGGTCCAGAATCTCCGTGAGGGATACCTGGCCCGCTTGGAAACTGGTTCGAGCTCCATCCCGTAGACTCCGAGATGAGCCGGCAGTCCCAGGAAGGACGACGGGCTATCGCCCATTGACTGACCTCCTGAAGACCCAAGTCCAGTCGCTTGGAGAAGAAGGAGGAATCATCTTCGGACTCGAAGAGTCCTCGGAAAGCTGCCTCTGGCCTGAGCCACCCTTCACCTGCCGAGGTCGGCGTGGAGTGAGGGTAACTGACAGCCGATGGGGTGAAACCCTTAGCCGACCGAGAATCTTTGGTCGGAGCCCCAGATGGTGGCTGTGGAGGGCGGAGGTTCCACCGAATCGTGGAGCAGCTGGTTTGGCGAACAACCGCCTGGGTATAGCTCCTCGGACAAGTCGAGGGTTGTGTCGGCCGTTCCGTGACAGCCACTTAATGGCGGGGAAGGCGCCGAGTCGGCTTATTCCCGCCAGGAGGAGTTGTTGCAACATAAGGTCCTCGCATGCCGTCGGCGTAATTTACGCCGGCCTCCTCATCCGAGGAGGAGGACGAGGACGGCGGCCACGCCCGCTTACCAGTATGCCGAGACCGAGACCGCTTATGACGGGGGAGACGGCTGGACCAGCGAAGAGGTCCGAGACCGAAGTCCCGGAATTTCGGGTCGGTCGCGGAGGTGTCGCCGAACCGCACTCCCTCCGGCTCGGAAGGTCCATCCGAGGGCTCCGGAACTGGAGGCACAGGCGAGCCCACGGGATCCTCAACTCCTCCCGGGGGAACCGGGGAGAGGGGAATCTCGGCTGCTAAAGGCGACAGCCCGTCCAATGGGTCGAGAAAAATCTCGACTTCATCGGTGGGAGTCTCGGTCAACTGACCTGCACGGGGACACCGCGGAGGCCAGTGGTCAAGCCGAGCGGTCACAGCCGACGGCCCACGGCCCGGGAGAGGGACCTTCGGCCCCAAGAGCGCCGACGGAGGACCTACCCCTGTCCTCTTTGGACCGAGAATAAGGTCCCATGAGACGCAGGCCCTTCTCCTTTAGTGGAGAGGGACAGACAAAGCTCCTAAAAGAAGCCGTGTAGGAAGAACCCAGAGAAGCGGATAAATGCAGCGGCCGAGGAATCTGGCCGTGCGCCTCCTCGTGAGGCGACCATCCGGCCGAGCTGATCCGCCGAACCCGCCGCCCTTGACACCGCCAACAGACCTCCTTGGACTTCACGGAGAAACGCCTCGGGGCGCCCAGTTGCAATCGGGCAGCACGGTCTTCGAGGACGAGGGCGAAAGATGAGCACAGGTCGAAGCCTGCGGTCGTGCTCAAGGCCTAGGCAGTATACACACGTGAGTGAGGATCAACCGGACATCTTTCTGCCCGCATGGGCATCTCCAAACCGGGAGTCGACGGTCCATCGCAGCCGCGAGGATAGAAGACTGAAGTCTTTTGCAAAATTTTATTTTTAAATCCGCAAACGGAGAAATAGGAACTAGTCGCAAAACGCAGAGCGTTATGAGGGAACCTGAGCTTCCAAGCGGCAAGGAAGATCTGGCGTCATGGGGCGGAGCCGAGAGTTATACCACCCGGGTGGGTGGGAGGAGCAAGCTTGAAGACCTTCCGGCAAGATTTAAAGCGGCAAGGATACTGCCAATGAGTGTGGATGAACAACATATCCATGTCCCTAGAAAAACAGGTTACTCACCTGTAACAGTAGTTTCAGGAGTGGTATATGTTGTTCATCTACACTTTCGGGCAGATCGCCTTTCCCTTTAAGGGTCGCTGGAATGTCTTCAAGCTGGCTCCTCCCACTCACCCAGGTAATATAACCCACGGCTCCGCCCCATGACACCAGATCTTGCCTGCTGGAAGCAGAGGAGTGCGTCAAAGCCGGGGAAGTCAGGTGGGTTAGTGTGGATGAACAACATATACCACTCCTAGAAAGTACTGTTATGGAAGAACTTATCGTAACAGTAGATCTTCGAGGTACGGTCTTTTGCAGTAGGTTATTACTCTCAGGAGTCCGCTAGGTGGAACCTGTCACATGGTAGCTTCTTCCAGCAGTCTTTTATAGGGCCGCCCCCCCATACATCACTTCCTCCAGCTGTGTGTAAAAGGGGGCGGCCCCAGAAACACACTGTTCCCCGCCGGCTGCAGCACGCAAAGGCCGAGGACCGAGGGAAACCTAGGGACCAAAGAAAATATCCATCCCAACGTCCTGAGAAGCAAGGATCCTGAGCAAAAAAGGCAGGGGGATGGAAGGCAGGATTGTACCTACTGCAAGAGACCATATCTCGAAGATCTACTGTTACGATAAGTTCTTACATAACAATACTATCTTCTACGGACAGGTCTCTTGCAGTAGGTTATTACTCTTGGGAGAGTACCAAGCAGTTATAAGAAAGGGAGGACAAGCAGAGCAGGAAGCCAGGATATATGCCATAGCACCAAGCAATGCCAAGAAGACACATCCGTGACAACGGAAAGAGAGGCAACAAACTGGAACCAGGCGGAAGCCCCGGAGGAGCCGCAGACTAAGCCAAGAGACGGCCGTGTGATCCCGGAAAGGGACGGCGTCCACACAAAGTCCAAGTCAAGACACTCCAAACCACACCCGATCAGTAGTTTGGTAGAACAGTAGTTCTAGGAGTGGTATATGTTGTTCATCCACACTTATAGGCATGTTCCTTTCCCCTTTAAATCTTGCCAGAAGTCTTCAAGCTGGCTCCTCCCACCCACCTGGGTGGTATATACCTCGGCTCCGCCCCGTGATGCCAGATCTTTGCCCGCTGGAACCCAGGTTGTGTGTGTCCACAGCTGGGGAGGTTGGGTGGGTCTATGTGGTTGAACAACATATATCACTCCTAGAACTACTGTTACAGGTGAGTAATCTGTTTTTCTAGGATCATGGATATGTTGTTCATCCACACTCTTTGGCAGACTCCTAGTAGTTCTCCGGGAGGAGGAAGGCTTGGTGCACACTCCCTACTTAGGGAACAGAGATTAGAGAACTGGGGTCCCAAAAACCAGCATCCCGGCGTTACTCAAGGTCGATGTGGTAGTGGGTAATGAAGGTGTTTGCCGACTTCCAGGTAGCAGCCCGACAGATTTCCTGGATAGGGATGTCCCTGGAAGCAGCCACCGATGTAGCAGTATGGTGGTAGAATGAGCTCTATCCTCTGGGAGGCTCCATGCCCACTAACTCATAGAACAGACCTATGCATGATGTAATCCATCTTGCTATGATCTGTTTGGCTGCAGGTCTGTCAGAAGCGGCTTCAGCGTAGGTGACAAACAGCTGGCGAACCTCACCATAAATTTCTGCCATCCTCTCCTTGTAATAGGAGAGAGCACATCTCAGGTCCAAAGCATGGAGCCTGTACTCGGCCTCGAGGTGTAATTAGGGTAGTATACCGGCAGAGTCAACACTTGGTTAAGGTGAAACTCTGACACCACCTTTGGAATGAATTTCGGGTGGGGCACAGGATAACTTTGTCCATGTGGAAGACCAGATAAAGAGAATCCACCGAAAGCGCCTGGTACTCCCCTGTCCTTCTGGGAGATGCGACAGCCACCAGGAAGGCCGTCTTCCACGACAAGTGTGACAGATCACACTTGTGTATTGGTTTCAATGGCTTGCCCATGAGCTTTGACAATACCAGCAGTAGATCCCATGGAGGTGGAGGTTCACGCACCGGAGGGGATATGTGATCCAGGCCTTTGAAGAAGTACCCGACCACTGTCTCCTGAGCCAATGTCGGCTGACCGGCCCGCGCCCAGTAAGCAGAAATGGCTGCCAGGTGCACCCTAAGGGTCAATGACTGTAGACCTTCTTTGGAGAGAGAACAAAGGTAGTAGAGAATGTTAGCCACAGAACAGGACAAGGGGTCCAGACCATTACCCTGACACCAAATGGAAAACCTTTTCCATTTGAAGGCATAACATTTCCTGGTCGATTCCTTTCTGGATGCCTCCACCACGGTGTAGACATCTTTCGGAAAGACCCAAAGCCTGGAAATCTAGCCATTCAGGTACCAGGCTGTGAGGAGAAGGGACTGAAGGTCCGGATGGAAGACATTCCCCTGGTTCACAGATATCAGGTCCGGGTGTGTACAAATCCGCTAGAGGGGCCTGTAGCTCAGGCTGAGGAGATCTGGATACCAGAACTGGCACAGCCAGTCTGGGGCTACCAGAATCACCTTCGCCTTGTCCCTCACCTTGAGTAACACCTTGTGGATCGAGGGAAGGTGTAGAGGAGGCCTGGGGTCCACGGCCTCGAGAAGGCATCCCCCTGCAGCGAGCTCTGCTGAGGGGGGTGGGCATGACACAGCCTCAGCTTGGTGTTTTCCCTTGAGGCAAACAGGTCCACCATCAGTTTGCCCCAATGGAAGAGCAGGCTGTAAGCTACCTCTGGATGGACAGACCACTCGTGGGATGTCTGGCTCCTGCCACATGGATGGCTAGGAGATCCACCTCCAACCGTCTCATGAGGGTCCAGATGCGGAGCGACTCCTTGCATAGCAGATGGGAGTGCATGCTGCCCTCTTTGTTGAGGAAGTATATGTTCGTGGTATTGTCCATCTGGACTTGAACCTGGAGCTGAGGAGCGAAAGCTGACAGTGCCAGTCTGACTGCTCTGAGCTCCAACAGGTTGATGTGGCATCGGGATTCCCCGGGGGTCCAGAGCCCGTGGGCCCTGTTGTCCCCCATGTGGGTTCCCCAGCCCATTAGAAAGGCATCAGTTGTGAGGACGACCGTCGGGTCAGGACGGACAAACGGGATCCCTTCCTGCAATCGGTCTGGGGCAATCCACCACTGGAGAGCATCCCACATCTTCTGGGTTACAGTGATCAGCTGGTCAAAATGACCATATTGCTGAGTCCACTGGATGGCCAGCTCCCACTGAAGGGGCTATGTGCAACTCGAGCACAACAGACTACCGAGGTGAACGCCATGTAACCCAGAAGGCGCAGAGAAAGTCCCGGCAGGGAGCAAGTGCCCAGCTAGAAATGATTGGGCAAATGAGGAGAGAACCTCTGCCCTGTCCATCGGGAGCCGAGCTCTGGCTTGACGAGAGTCGAGCTCTGCCCCGATGAAGCCCATCACCTGGCAAGGCACGAGTTCTGACTTGGCCTCATTGATCAGGAGGCTGAGTTGGAAGCAGGTCTGGAGGGCCAGATCCCTGGACCTCTCCACCTCCTGTTGGGTGGGACCTGCCAGCAGCCAACTGTCGAGATAAGGGTAGATTTGACTCCTTGATGCCGAAGATGGGCCGCCACCACGGCAATGCATTTGTTGAAGACACGTGGGGCCGATAACAAGCTGAACAGCATGGCTCGGAACTTGTACAGGGTCCCGGCGACCCTGAAGTGGAGGAACTGCTGATGGGATGGACGGATTGGGACGTGAAAGAATGCGTCCTGCAGATCCAGTGAAGAAAACCACATGTTTCTCCCAGGGATGTATGATCTCGACAGAGTGACCATCCGGAAGGTGAGACCTGAGAAACTGATTCAGGTCGGAGCTCTGGAATGGGGCCAACCCCGCCACTTGGGCACCAGGAAGTACCTGGAGACAAAGCCTGGGTCTGCTGGACTTTCTGCCACGGGGGCTACGGCCTCCTTGCGGAGGAGCTGAGCCACGTCGTCTCGAACAGCTGACTGGGTGCATGCGGAAATCCATTCCTCCCGAGAGGCACGGGCTCGGCTTGGAGGGTACTGCTCGAATTCCAGAGGCAGTCCCTGACCGACCACTTCGAGAACCCACCAGTCCGAAGTCACAGCGGACCAGGCGGAAAGGAAGTGGTGGAGCCAAACCCCCACGGGAGGGCCCAGAGCTGGTGTGACAGAGATAGGGGTGGCAACCCCTATCCCGTCACTGGGCAGGCTTAGAGGAGGAGGCGGCTCTGGGACCTGAGCCTCGGCCTCCTTTGTGGCCCTGTTGAGGACCAGGCTTGGGCCGAGGACGCAAGCTTGAGCCTGCTGCTGATGTTGCTGTCCTCCTTGGTGAGAGGGCTGCAGCACTGCAGGGAAGAGTGCCAAAGGCTTCTTCTTCTGCTGGTTCTTGTCCAAAGAAGCTTTTGCAGAAGTGGCTCAAGGTGGCACTGGACCGTTTTATACTCTGTAGGTGATCGCCACCCTGACCAAACAAGTCGGTCCCCAGGAAAGGCACATCAGCCAACTTATGCTGAGCATCCGCTGGAAGGAGGAAAGCTCACCAAGCCTCTGCACGAGAGACCACTGCGTGGCCATCGAGCAGGCACAGGAATCCCAATATCCAGGGCTGTCTGAGCTGCTGTTTGGCAACAGCACGTCTCTGTCATGGTCCTGTTTGACCGTGGTCCTTCTCTGTCTTGTGAGAGCGGGAGGAATGCGAGCCCGAGGGTGCCTCACCCTGAGTGGGGAGAGACTGGCACAACTCCTTGAAGGACAGTGAAAAGGTGAAGCCAAGGTTCAGAGGAACAAAAAAGCTTCGACTGGCTGAAGCGCGAGCTGCTTCCTCCTTGAATGCCTTCATCTGTTCCAGCTGTTCGGTGGAACCTGCGGCCACGGAAACTGCCCACCTAGCCTTCTTCGACTTCATCAGAGGGTTCCTTTTTTCCCGTCTCCCCAGCTTCAGCCGCGGCTCATGCGGTCGTCCAGGACGTTGGGATGGAAGGCCAATCAAAAGCTACACGACGAGGTGTCATGGCCGACACCTAGGCAGTAGACGCATGTGAGATGGGGATCGGTGTGCGACATCTTCTGGCCACAGAGACACCAGCAAAATACTGGGGAAGATTTCTCCTCCATGATTGATGCTGCAAAAGCGCAATCGCTAAATCAAACGAGTCTGAGCTTCGGTACAACCGATAATTTGAAAGCCAGGGCCTACGAAATTCGAAAGCACGAGGGAGGTGACTTGTATCTTCCAGCGGAAAGGAAGCTCTAGCATCATGGGGCAGAGCTGAGGTATATACCACCCGGGTGGGTGGGAAGAGCAAGCTTGAAGACTTATGGCAGATTTAAAGTGGAAGGGGACAATACCAAATAGTGTGGATGAACAACATATCCATGCTCCTAGAACAGCTGTTGCCACATGAGGTCCTCGTAGCGTTGGAGTTTCCGTCGGTGCCTCTCCTCATCTGAACTGGAGCGGACGACTGGTGGCCGCATCACCACTTTTGGAGCGCTTGTGCTCTTCCTCGGTCATCCGGACGAGGGGTTCTGACCTCGACCGAGATCGAAAGGGCAACTCGGTTGCTCAGGATGCACCGGTGGGACCGGTGATACCCGGGGATCTGGAACCGGGTCCTCGATGGGGACACCAGCAGGCTGGGTCTCCTCATCGGGGAAAACAAGGACTGGAGTCCTTTCCAAGGAGTCATCGACTGGGGCTGGCGACAGTGGATCGATGGGGGTTGAGGACAATCTCAACCTCATCGGCCGCATCCTTGGTCGACTGGCCTGATGAAAGGTCCATGAAGCCTGCGACTGAGGAAGCGATCTCGACCGAGGTCAAGACCGCATGCTCCTGGGATTGAGACCTCTCTCGGTCCCAAGAGAGTCTTCGCCAAGATGAAGATATGCTCGGTTCCTTATCTCTTTTATAAGATCGGGAGGAGTGTGAGCCTGTGGGTGCCTCTCCCCGGGTGGGGAGAGACTGGCACAACTTCTTGAAGGAAACTGAGAAGGTGGAGTCCAGGTTGAGTGGAACAAAAAAGCTTTGATTGTCCGAGGCGCGGGCCGCTTCTTCTTCAAACGCCTTCATGTGTTCCAGCTGCTCGGCGGAACCCATGGCCGAGGAAACTGCCCACCTAGCCTCCTTGGACTTCACCAGAGGATTCCTTTTCTCCGGTCTCCCCAACTTTAAACGTGACAGGCGGTCGTCCAGAATGTTGGGATAGAAGGCCAAGCAAAGCTGCAGGACGAGGTGTCATGACCATAACTAGGCAGTAGACACATGTGAGAGTGGGGATTGCGCGGACATCTTTCTGGCTGCAAGGATACCACAACTGAGAAGATTTCTCTTCCACGATCGAGGATGCAAAAGCGTGATCACTAAGTTGGACGAGTTTTAATTTGGGTAAAACTAAAGTAATGAAAGCCAAGGCCTACGAAATGCGTGAGCTTGAGGGAGGCAACCTGTATCTTCCAGCGGAAAGGGTGATCTGGCGTCACAGGGCGGAGCAGAAGTATATACCACCCAAATGGGTGGGAGGAGCCAGCTTGACGACTTCCGGCAAGATTTAAAGGGGAAAGGGACATGCCAATAAGTGTGGATGAACAACATATCCACGATCCTAGAACCTGTTTTTCTAGAGAGGTGGATATGTTGTTCTATTCACACTTTCTGGCAGACTCAGCAGTTCTCCGGAGGAGGAGGCAAGGCACACGCCTCCTACTTAGGAATAGGGACTGGAAAACTGAAGCCCCAACACCAGCATCCTGGCATGACTTGAGGTCAGTGTGGTAATGGGAAATAAATGTGTGTGCTGAATTCCAGGTAGCAGCCCTGCAGATTTCCTGGATAGGGACGCCCCAGAAGCAGCCACCAATGCAGTGGTATAGCAGGTGGAATGAGCCTAAGCCCTACAGAAGGCTCTCACTCGCCAACCCATAGCAGAGATCAATGCAGGAAGTGATCCATCTGCTAATCGTCCGCTTTGCTGCAGGTCTGCCAGAGCTACTTCAGCGTATGTGAGACAAACAGCTGGCGAACCTCTACCTGAAGTTCCACTGTCCTTTCCTTATAATAGGAGAGAGCTCATTGCAGGTCCAAAGTACGGAGCCTGTACTAGGCATCTGAGATGTAGCTCAGGTAGAACACAGGCAGAGTCAATATCTGATTAAGGTGAAACTCTGTCATCACCTTCGGGGGGAATTTCGGGTTGGGGCGCAGGACCACTTTGTTCCTGTGGAAGACCAGATAAGGAGAAAGTGCCTGGAGCTCCCCAGTCCTTCTGGCTGACATGATAACCACCAGGAAGGCCGTCTTCCATGACAAGTGTGAGACTTTACACTTGTGCATTGGTTCGAATGGCTTGCCCATGAGTTTAGCCAAAACCAGCAGTAAATCCCACGGAGGTGGAGGTTCACACACCGGAGGGAATATGTGATCTCGGCCCTTAAACTAGCACCAGACCACCTTCTCCTGTGCCACCGTCTGCTGACCGGCCCACGTCCCGTAAGCTGAGAGGGATGCCAGGTGCACCTTAAGGGTCGAAGATCCCCTTTGGACAGAGACCAAAGGTAGTCCAAAATGCTAGCCACAGGACAGGAGAGAGGGTCCAGGCCCCTGCCCTGACACCAAATGGAAAATCTTTTCCATTTGAAGGCATAGCACTTTCTGGTTGACTCCTTCCTGGATGCTTCCACTACTGTGAGTACACTCTCAGAGTGACCCAAAGCCTGGAACTCTAGCCACTAAGGTACCAGGCTGTCAGGTGCAGGGATTGAAGGTCTGGATGGAATACCTTTCCCTGATTGACAGATATCAGGTCTGGGCATGCTGGAAGATGCCTCAGGAGCCTGTTGCTGAGAAGATCTGGATACCACAACTGGCGGGGTCAATCTGGGGCTACCAGGATCACCTACGCCTTGTCCCTCCTCACCTTGAGGAGCACCTTGTGGATCAAGGGAAATGGAGAAAAGGTGTAGAAGAGGCCTGGGGTCCACGGCCTCAAGAAGGCATCCCCCTGCAACGATCCCCGCTGAGGGGGGCAGCATGAAACAGCCTCAGCTTCGTGTTTTTCCTGGAGGCAAACAGGTCCACCATCGGTTTTCCCCTGTGGGTGAACAGACTGTAAGCTACCTCTGGATGGACAGACCACTCGTGGGATGTCTCGCCTATAGGGCTGAGAGCATCCGCTAGTTGATTCGAGGCTCCTGCCACATGGATGGCTAGGAGATCTGCCTCCAGTTGGCTCACGAGTGTCCAGATGTGGAGCGCTTCCCTGCACAGCAGCTGAGAGTGTGTGCAGCCCCGTTTGTTGAGGTAGTACATCGTCGTGGTATTGTCCATCTGGACTTGAACAACTTGAGCCCGCAGCCGATGAGCAACTGCTGACAATGCCAGTCTGACCGCTCTGAGCTCCAACAGGTTGATATGGTACCGGGTATTGGGATTCCTCGGGCGTCCAGAAACCGTGGGCCCCCTTGTTCCCCATATGGACTCCCCAGCCCATGAAAGAGGCATCGGTCATGAGAATGACTGTCGGCTCGAGGACAAATGGGAGCCCTTCCTGCAGATGGTCTAGGACAGTCCACCACTGGAGGCCCCACATCTTCTAGGTCATAGTGATCAGCTGGTCGAAGTGACCTAGGTGCTGTGTCTACTGGGTGGCCAGCTCCCATTTAAGGGGCGCATGTGCCACCTGGCCCAAAGGGACCACAGTGGTGCAGGCTACCATGTAACCCAGAAGGTGCAGAAAGTCCCGGGCAGGACGCAAGTGCCCAACCAGAAATGATTGGGCAAAGCGGGAGAGAACCTCCACCCTGTCCGCTGGGAGCCGTGCTCTGGCTCGGCAAGAATCGAGCTCTGCCCTGATGAATCATATCACCTGAGATGGCACTAGCTCCAACTTGACCTCGTTGATCAGGAGGCCAAGTTGAGAGCAGGTCTGAGGGCCAGGTCCCTGGACATCACCACTTGCTGGGTGGAACCTGCTAAGAGACATTGTCAGGTAGGAGTACACTCTGCCCCCGACGCCTGAGATGGGCTGCCACCACAGCAATGCATTTAGTGAAGAACTGTGGCCAATGACAGGCCAAATGGCATGGCTTGGAACGGCTTGGAATCAGATAGGGTTCCTCTGCCCTGAAGCAGAGGAACTGCTGGTGGGATGGATGGAGTGGGACGGAAAGAACATGTCTTGAGATCCAGCGAGCAGAACCACATGTTTTGCTCCAGGTATGGTATGATCTGGGACAGAGTTAGCATCCTGAAGATGCGTGGCCTGAGATACTGATTGAGGTCGTGCAGATCTAGAATGGGGCGCCAGCCCCCCCCCCCCGGTCTGCTTCGGGACCAGGAAGAACCTGGAAACGAACCCTGGGTTAACTGGAAGATCTGCCACTCGAACCACTGCCTCCTTGAGGAGGAGTAGGGCTACGTTGCCTCTCAGAGATGACCGAGTGTGGGCTGATACTCTCTCCTCCCATGGGGTGCGGGCTCAACTGGGAGGGTACTGCTCAAACTCTAGAGGCAGATCCTGTCCAACAACTTCTAAGACCCACCTGTCCGTGGTAACAGCGGACCAGGCAGAAAGGAAGTGGTGCAGCTGAGCCACCCACAGGAGGACCCAGAGCTGGCGTGACGGGAACAGGGGTGGCAGCCCCAATCCCATCACTGGGCAGGCTTGGAGGAAGAGGGTCCAGACTGGAAATTGCCTGAACTCCAACCTCCCTGTCTACAGGCTGCTGGAGGCCCGGGCTTGGGCCGAGGGTGTCAAGATTGTGCCTGTTGTTGCTGCCCACCCTGAATGAAGGGCTGCTTGGCCACATGAGCAGGGTGCTGAAATACAGGTTACTCACCTGTAACAGGAGTTCTAGGAATGGTATATGTTGTTCATCCACACTCATTGGCAGGTATCCTTGCCGCTTTAAATCTTGCCGGAAGGTCTTCAAGCTTGCTCCTCCCACCCACCCGGGTGGTATAACTCTAGCCCGCCCCATGGCGCCAGATCTGCCACGCTGGGAAGCTTTCAGGTTGTGCGTGGGCCGGGAGAACAGAGGGTCGTGTGGATGAACAACACATCCATTCCTAGAACTCCTGTCAGGTGAGTAACCTATTTCTAGGGACATGGATATGTTGTTCATCCACACCATTGGCAGACTCTAGCAGTTCTCCGGGAGGAGGAGGCAAGACGCACACCCCAATACTTACTTGGGAAAGAGAGACTGAGAACCGAGGCCCCAAAACCAGCATCCCGGCGTGACTCAAGGTCGATGTGGTAATGGGTAATGAAGGTGTTTGCTGACTTCCAGGTAGCAGCCCTGCAGATTTCCTGGATAGGGACGTCCCTGGAAGCAGCCACCGTGCAACAGTATGGCCGAGGTAGAATGAGCTCTTATCCTCTGGGAGGCTCCATGCCCGCCAACTTATAGCAGAGATCTATGCAGGAAGTGACCCACCTGCTTATCGTCCGCTTAGCTGCAGGTCTGCCAGGTAGCGGCTTCAGCTAGGTGACAAACAGCTGCTAACCTCTCCTCAATTTCAGCCGCAGCGCTCCTTATAATAAGCGAGCGCCTTCTAGGGTCCAAAGTATGGAGCCTGTATTCGCCTCCGAGGTGTGATTGGGTAGAACACGGCAGAGTCAACACCTGGTTAAGGTGAAACTCGACACCACCTTCGAAGGAATTTTGGGGGGGCGAGGACAACCTTGTCCCTGTGGAAGACCAAGTAAGGAGACTCGATGGAGCGCCTGAGCTCTCCCATCCTTCTGGCTGGACGGATAGCCACCAAGAAGGCGGTCTTCCACGACAGGTGAGAGAGAGCACACCTGTGCATAGGTTCAATGGCTTGCCCATGAGCTTTGCCAGTACCAGCAGTAGATCCCACGGAGGTGGGGTTCCCCACTGGAGGAAATGTGATCAAGGCCTTGAAAAGCGCCAGACCACCTTCCTCCTGCGCCACGACTGCTTCCCGCCCGCGCCGCAAGCAGAGATGGCTGCCAGGTGCACCCTAGGGTCGCCGACCTAAGCCCTTGATTAGAAAGGGACCATAATAGTCCAAGATGCTTGCCAAGGAACAGGAGGAAGGGTCCAAGCCCTTGCTTCTGACACCAAATGGAAAACCTTTTTCCATTTGAAGGCATAGCATTTTCTGGTCGACTCCTCACGGGACGCCTCAACTACATTGAGGACCTCTCGCCGAAAGACCCAAGGCCTGGAACTCTAGCCGCTCAGGAACCAGGCCGTCAGTGCAGGGATTGAAGGTCCGGATGGAACACCTTCCCTGATTGACTGAGAGCAGGTCCGGGCGAGCTGGAAGCTGCCGAGGAGTCCTGGAGCTGAGACTAAGGAGATCTGGGTACCAGAACTGGCGAGGCCAGTCTGGGGCTATCAGAATCACCTGCGCCTTGTCCCTCCTCGCCTTGAGAAGCACCTTGTGGATCAAGGAAATGGGGAAAGGCGTAAAGAGGCCCGGGTGCACTGCCTCGGGAAGGAATCCCCGCAGCGAGCCCCTGCTGGAGGGGGCGGCATGGAACAGTCTCAGCTTCGCTGCTCTCCCTGGAGGTGGCCAACAGGTCCACCTGAGGTGTGCCCCAATGGGAGAACAGATGCTGTACTACCTCCGGCAGGAGAGACCACTGTGGGATGCAGCCCCTATCGGCTCAGGGCATCGGCCAGGGTGTTGGAGGCCTCCTGCCACATGAATGGCTAGGAGATCCGCCTCCAGGCTGCGACGAAGTGACCAAATGCGGGAGCTTCCTTGCATAGAAGCATGGAGCGCGGCCCCGCCTCTGGCGGTTTAGATAGAACATGGTCGTGGTATTGTCCATCTGGACTCGGACCACTTGACCCGGAGGAACGGAGCAAAGGCGGTGAGACTAGGCGGACCGCCGGAGCTCCAGCAGGTTGATGTGGCATCGGACTCCGTGGGACCAGAGGCCATGAGCCCGTGTTCCCCAGATGGGCACCCCAACCCATCAGAGAGGCATCGGTCGATAAGAGAGACCGTCGGCTCGGGGCGGACGAACGGGATGCCCTCCTGCAAATGATCTGGAACGGTCCACCACTGGAGAGCGTTCCACATCCCCTGAGTCAGCGACACAAGCTGGTCCAAAGGATCGCAGCGTTGTGACCACTGGCTGGCCAGTCCCCATTGAAGGGGACGCATGTTCCAGCGGGCCCAACGGACCACGCTGGTGTAGGCCGCCATGAGACCCAGGAGGCGCCAGGAAGTCCCGGGCAGAGGCATGGTCAACCAGAAATGATCGGGCAAAGGAGGAAAGAACCCGGCCCTGTCCGCCGGGAGCCGCTTGCTCGAAGAGAGTCGAGCTGCGCCTGGATGAATAGAATCACCTGCTTTGGCTCGAGTTCGACTTGGCCTCGCTGATAAGGAGGCCCAGTTGAGAGAGCAGACCTGGAGGGCCAGATCTCTGGACCACTCCGCCTCCTTCCTGGAGGGAGCTGCTATCAGCCAGTCGTCCAGGTAAGGGTACACCCGGACCCCTCGGCGCCGCAGGAATGCTGTCACCACTGCCATGCATTTGGTGAAGACCCTGGGAGCTGGAGACAAGCCGAAGGGCATGGCTTGGAACTCGAAAGGGATCCTTCCGCTCGGAAGCGAAGGAATCTCTGGTGAGACGGACGGATAGGGACGTGAAAAAACGCGTCCTGCAAGTCCAGAGAGCAGAACCACACGCCGCGTTCCAAGGATGGTATTATCTGAGCCAGAGTGACCATCCTGAAGGTTCGAGACCTTAGGAACTTGTTTAGGTCGTGTAGGTCGAGAATGGGGCGCCAGCCCCCCGTCCGCTTCGGAACCAGGAAGTACCTGGACACAAACCCTGGTCTGGAAGGAGGGTCCGCCACCTCTCTTCACCTCCTTCTGGAGGAGGAGAGCGATGTCGGCCTCGACGAGCCGCCAGTGAGGCTGGGACCTGGTGCCTCGGGGCGACGGCTCTGAAGGGTGGTGCCTGCTCGAATTCCAGAGGCAGGCCTCTTCCCACCACTTCCAAGACCCACCTGTCCGTGGTAACAGCGGACCAGGCGAACGGAAGTGCGGAGCCGTCCCTTCACGGGGACCAGGGGTAGGTGACGGGAATGGGGCGACACCCTCAGCCCGTCACTGGGCAGGCTTGGAGGAGGGACCGCCGAGGGACCTCCTGGGCTCTTTCCTCCCTGCCTCCTGTTAGAGGAAGCCGTGGGTTTGGGTTTGGGACTAGGCCGAGCCTGCTGGCCCTGACGTTGCTGGGCCGGGCGCGCTGGGGCACAGAAGGACTAAAGGGCTTAGGCTGTGGCTTGCGGCTTTGTCCTTCTGAGCGAAGAGACCGAGTCCAAGGTAGCATTGACTTCTCGATCCTCTGCAGGTGACCTTCCACCCCAGGGTCAAGAGGTCAGTCCCAAAAGGGAACATCCGCCAACCTGTGGGTATCCGAGTAAAGGTGGATATCCTCAGCCATCGCCGGCCGACGTAGCCACTGCGCCGCCACCGATCTGGCACATGAGTCCCCTATATCCAAAGCAAGTCTGGAGCTGCTGTTTGGCCACTGCTCCTGCTTCTGTCCCGCACCTGCTTAACCGTAGTCTGCAGATCGGCGGGAAGATGAGGATGACCTCATCCAGGGAGCCAATAGGGCATGAGAAAAATGTGCCATGAGGACGGGCCGAACTGGCCTGACGAAGGCCGAGAGAGACTAGCGTAGACTTTTCGCCCGACATAGTCAATTTCTTGGACCCTTGTCAGGAGGTTTGTCCACATCCCCATGCTAAGCCGGGCGCTACCGGAAAACGCTGTCGGTAACCAACCCCAGCAGAGGGGTGTTCCAAAACCGACAAGGAACCGTAGGGACCGGATACTTCTGGCCATCCTGGCCGAAGGCGCAGGGCAGGAAGCAGGGCGCTACCACAGCTCCAGTGCCGACCCACTATGGCCTCGCCACCGGAAAGGCCTCCGGCCGGAGAATCCCTCGTCCAGAATCTCCGTGAGGGATACCTGGCCTGCTTGGAACGGGTTCGGCTCCATCCCGGTGGACTCCGAGATGAGCCTAAGTAGTCCTAGGAAGGACGACGGGCTATCGTCCATTGACTGACTCTCCTGAAGACTCCAAGTCCAGTCGCTTGGAGAAAAAGGAGGAATCATCTTCGACTCGAAGAGTCCTCAAGAGCTGCCTCTGGCCTGAGCCACCTTCACCTGCCGAGGTCGGTCGGGAGTGAGGGTAACTGACAGCCGATGGGTAGACCTCTGAGCCGACCGAGAATCCTTGGTCGGAGCCCCAATAGGTGGCTGTGGAGGCGGAGGTTCCACCGAATCGGTGGAGCAGCTGGTTTTGGCCAACAACCGCCTGGGTATAGGCTCTGATAAGTCGAGGGTTGTGTCGCCGCCCGGTGACAGCCACTTAATGGCGGGAAGGCGACGGGTCGGCTTACCCCGCCAGGAGGAGTTGTTGCAACATGAGGTCCTCGTACCATCGGCTAATTTACGCCAAGCCTCCCTTGTCCGAGGAGGAGGAGGAGGGACGAGCGGCGACGCCTTCCACCGCAGTGCCGAGGACCGAGACCGCCATGACGGTGGGATCGGCTGGATCACAAGAGGTCCGAGACCGAGAGTCCCGGAATTTCCGAGGTCGGGTGCGGGAGGTGTCAGCCGGAACCGGCACTCCTTCGGCTCGGATGGTCCATCCGAGGGCTCCGAACCGAGGCACAGGCGAGCCCACGGATCCCCAACTCCTCCCGGGAACCGGGAGAGGGGATCTCGGCTGCCAAAGGCGACAGCCCGCCCAACGGGTCGAAAACTCGACTTCGCCGGTGGGGAGTCTCGGTCAACTGACCTGACGGGGACACCGTGAGGCCAGTGGTCGAAGTCAGGTCGATCGGGTCGACGGTCGACGTCCCGGAGAGGGACCTTTCCTGCCCCAAGAGCCGACGGAGGGACTTACCTCGTCCTTCTTTTGGACCGAGAATAAGGTCCAGTGACGAGGCCCCTTCCCTTAGTGGAGAGGAGACAAAGCTCCTTTAAAAGAAGCCGTAGGAAGAACCCAGAGAGAGCGGATAAATGCCTGGCGAGAGAAGACACGGCCCGCTACCGCCTCCTTCGAGGGCTACCATCCGCCGAGCTGATCCGCCGAAACCGCCACCGCTGACACCGCTAACCGGGCCTCTTGGACTTCACCGAGGGAAACGCCTCGACGGCCCAGTTGCAATCGGCAGCACGGTCTTCGGTGACGAGGTCGAGAAAGATGAGCACAGGTCGCAAGCCCGCGGGTCGTGCTCAAGGCCTAAACAGTAGACACACGTGGAGTGTGGATCAGATCCGAGCATCTTCTGCCCCGCATGGGCATCTCCAATCCGGAGTCGATTTGTCCATCGCGCAGCCGCGAGGGATCGGAGACTGAAGTCTTTTCCGCAAAATTATTTTAAATCCGCAAACGGAGAAATAGGAACTAATCTCAAACGCAGAGCTGCTAAGGAGGGAACCTGAGCTTCCAAGCGGTAAGGAAGATCTGACGCCATGGGGGGTGAGCGAGAGTTATACCACCCGGGTGGGTGGGAGGAGCAAGCTTGAAGACCTTCCGGCAAGATTTAAAGCGGCAAGGATACCTGCCAATGAGTGTGGATGAACAACATATCCATGTCCCTAGAAAAGGCTTTTTCTTAGAGCCAGGGGCATCTTTCTGGGCAGAAGTAGCAGAGTCCAAGGTGGCACTGGACTACTCGATTCGCTAAAGATGACCATCCACACATGGGCTGAAGAGATCAGTATCCAAGAAAGGAACATCAGTGAATTTATGCTGGGTATCCGCTGTGAAGGTGGAAAGCCTCAGCCAAGCCCTGCGGTGCATGGCAACCACGGCTGCCACCAAATGGGTGCAAGAGTCCCAGAGGTCCAAGGCTGTCTGAAGTTGCTGCTTGGCAAAGACTCAGCCCTGGTCCTGGACCTGCTTGACTGTACTCTGAAGGTCCACGGAGAGGTGCGGGAGAACTTCATCTAAGGAGCCCAACACGGCATGAGAGAAGTGCACCATGATGACGTCCGAGCTCGCCTGATGGAGGCCTAAAGAGGAGGCTGCATAGACCTTTCTGGCAGTGTGGTCTGATTTTTTGAATTCCTTGTCCGGAGGTCTATCAGTGTCAGCAGAGTACATCTGAACACAGAGGCAGTCACTAACCCCTCAGCTGAGGGGTGTTCTGTGAACCCTGAGAGGGACCCAGTGGGCACCGTGTACTTGAGGGCCATTTGGGCAGATGGCACTGGGCAGGAGGCAGGATGCTGCCAAAGCTCCAAGGCCAGGCCAACAATGGCTTCGGCCACTGGGAAGGCTTCCGTGGGCGTATCTCCTCTTTTAAGAATATCTTTAAGATGATACTCCGCCCTTTTCTGGACAGACTTCAGGAGCATTCCCATAGATTTGGAGATAAGGCGGAGAATCCAGAGAAATGACAAAGGGCTCTCTCCTCCTCCTCTGACAGACTACCGATAGACTCATCATCCTGAGGGTGAGAGTGAAGGTCGGTGTCGTCTGAATCAAGAATCTGGATAAATCGGTTGGCCACCAAGGTCCCCTTCAACACGCCTGGGGCGATCAGGCATAAGGGTGACTGGCGACCTACATGGGGAGACCTGGAACATCCGAGAATCCTTCACAGGAGCCACTCCTCAAGATCAGCAGGCGACGGTTCTACTACAATTGGCGGAGAGACCGATTTTGGCAAAACCGATTTGACCGGTTCCAGTGGAGTTGGCTTCGGCCTAGGATGCGAAAGCCAAACAACAGCTGGGGTAGAAACTGTAGCTGGCTTCTGTCCAGACAGAATCAGCTGCTGCCACATTAAATCCTCGTAGCATCGACAGAGGATCTGCCGAAGCCTCTCCTCATCCGAGAAGGACGACGATGAACGGTGGCGTCGCCTCTTTTTGGAGCGTTTATGTGCCTTCCTCGGCCTGTCAGCTAAGGGGGTCCGAGATCTCGACTTCGATCAGACTGGCCAATTCAGTCGCTTGGGTGACACCAGAGGAACCGGTGATTTACCCAGATCAGGGACCAGTTCCTCGATAGGATTCCCAACTGGCTGGGTCTCCTCATCAGGAAGAAGCAGGACAGGGGTCCTGGTCAAAGAGTTGTCGGCCTCTTCGGGCGACACCGGGTTGATGGGATAGAGAATGATCTCAACCTCGTTGATCGATGCCTCAGCCGACTGACCAGATGGCAAAGCCGAGAAGCCAACAGCCGAGGAGGCAATTTCGACTGAAGTCAAGACTGCCGATTCTTGGGACCAAGATCGCTCACAATCCCAAGAACGTCTCCACCAAGATGAAGAATCTCTCGGTTCCTTTTCCTTCTTATGGGACCGGGAGATATGTGAGCCCGAAGGTCCCTCGCCCTTAGTGGGGAGAGACTGGCACAACTCCCGGAAGGAACCCGAAAACGTGGAGCCCAGGCTGAGGAGAACGAAAATCGACCAAGAAGAGATTTCTGCGGCCCACGCCGCTTCTTCTTTGAAAGCCTGCATTTGTTCCAGCTGCTCGGCGGACCCCGCAGCCGCGGACACCACCCACCAGGCCTCTTTTGATTTCACTGAAGGATTCTGTTTCTCGGGTTTGCCCAACTTGAGATGCGTGAGGTGACTGTCGAGGATGTTCGGGTGAAACTCCAGACACATCTCGCAAGCCTGGGTGTCATGGCTGACACCCAAGCAATAAACGCACGCGATATGTGGGTTGTGCACGACATTTTTTGGCCGCCTGGGCACTGGCGAAATCCGGGGGAAGATTTATCTTCCATGATCGAGTAACAATATACGCTGTCGCTAGCTCGAATGAGCCAAATCTTCAGAGAATCCGAAGAATTTGAAGCCAGGGCTATAAAACGTGTCAGCAGAGAGGAGGCAACTGGAAGAAAAAAAAATTACTCACCTTAGTAATGTTGTTTCTTCTAATGGAGTCTTGCTATACTATGACATATGCAGTGAGTCCCAACCTTCGAACTGCTCCGGAGGTGAAAGAGTTAACTTTCCATGCTAGGCATGGAATGCTGAGCTCGAGCTCGGCTGAAACTCTGTCTGTTGTTCTTCAAACTCAAAGCATCAGATCTTTATGAGCTAAACTCACTGAGGTCCTGTGTGGAAGCTGTAAACCTACACTAGCCAACTGGCTACTAAACATAAGAACACATTTTTGGTCCCAAAACAAAGACTCAAGTCAGAGACCCAAAAATGAAAACATAACACCAAGTCACCCCAAGAAAGGAGGGGTGAAAACAACAAGGTGGGCACCTACTATAATTAATATTGCACTGCCCACCCACATCCCAAAAACAGAGGTTCTGAGAGGGCAGGTTGGGGGTCATAATATAGCAAGACTCCATTAGTAGAAACAACATTACTAAGGCGAGTAATTTTTTTCTTCAAACAACATGAAGTCTTGCTATATTATGACATATGCAGACTACAAAGCAGTACCTCCATGGAGGAGGGACAGAACCTACTTAGAAATAGGCTCTGAAGCTGTGTTAAACCGAGCATCACTCCCAGCCTGGATGTCCCGAGTAATGCTTGAAGTGTGAACTGTTTTCCAGGTAGCTGCTTGACATATCTCTAGAATAGGATGTCCCTGGCAGCAGCCAGGAAGCAGCTGCACTCTGGTAGAGTGAGCCCTCAGGCCAGAGGGAGGAACCTACCCAGTTTCTCATAGCAAAATTGGATACAAGAGACAATCCACCTGGCAATGGATCTTTAGTGGCAGGTTTCTTTACCAACCTCACCATATGTGAGGAACAGTTGGAGGAGTCAAACCCAGACCCTTGGTACGCCTATGTAGTAACTAAGAGCCTTCTCACATCTGTGTGCAGCCTCCTCTCGCCAGAGGAGGAATGGTCAGTGAAGTACGCCGGAAGAGATATAGATTGATTAAGGTGGAAATCTGAAACCACCTTAGGCAAGAACTTCCTGTTAGTCCTGAGGACCACCTTATCTCTGTGAAAGGAGATAAAATCAGGCTCCACTGACAAAGCTTGTAACTCACTTACGCCGCTGGCAGAAGTGATGGCTACCAGAAACACAGTTTTCCAAGTCAAGTACTTAAGCTCTGCTGAAGACAAAGGCTCAAAGGGGTTGCATAAGCTGAGCAATGCAAACATTAAGATCCCAGGTGGGGCAGGGTCCCTGAATGGAGGGTTGGTGTAAGCAATCCCTTGAAAAACTTGGAGAATACAGGGTGAGCAGAAAGAGAGGAAGGCTTACCTGCTGAAATAAAAGCAGACACAGCTGCCAGATGCACTTTCAGGGTAGCTGGCCTCAGCCCCAAGGTATTTAAGTGGACCATATAATCCAGGACTGTGGGCAAATCAGCAGATTCTGGGAAATATGCTTCCCAGAGCACCATATGGAAAACCTTTCCATTTGGAATTATAACTAGTTTCTGGTGGAAGGCTTTCTAGAGCTTCAGGATATCCATACACCTTGGGAGAGGTGTAACTCAGCAACCTCTAACCTTCAAGAGCCAGGCCTTGAGATTGAGAGATTTGAGGTTCAGGTACCAAACCCTCCCTTGAGCACAGGTTAACAGGTTGTAATTCCTGGGAAGACACAGGGGAAGATGGACTACTAAGGACAGTAGGAGTGGATACCAGGGCTGTCTGGCCCAGTCTGGAGCAATTAGGATCATCTTGCAGGGCTGAGATCTGATTTTGACTAGCACTTTGAACAGGAGAGGAAAGGGAGGAAAAGCACAGAGAAACTTCCCTTCCCAATTGAGAACTAAGGCATCCAGAGGGACTGAGCCCAACACTGGGGGCCTGCAGCAAAAAAGGGGAAGTTGGTGATTGTCTGGGGCTGCAAAAAGATCTATCTGCAGGGTACCCCATCTGGCAAATATCACCTCCAAGACCAGGGGGTCCAGCGACCATTCGTGATGGCCCTGGGAAATCCTGCTGAGAGCATCTGCCAGGACATTGTCCTTGCCTGGGAGGTGAACTGCGTAAGGAGGTGTTCAGGAGTGAAGCCAGAGACCACAACTTCATTGCTTCGGTGCACAAGGCCGTAGACTGAGTGCCCCCTTGCTTGTTGATGTACCACATTGTGGTGGTGGTGTCTGTTCTGACCTGTACAACTTTGTTCTAACAGATTTGGAAAAAACTTGAAGTGCTAGAAAAACTGCTCTGAGTCCCAACAGATTGATGTGGAGCAGAGATTTCTGAGGGGACCACAACCCCTGGGTAGTGAGGTCGCCTATGTGAGCTCCCCACCCCAAGAGGGATGCATCTGTAGTAAGGATTAAGGAGTGATACTGAGTGTCAAAAGGTACCCCTTGTCTCAGATTGCTCTGATCCTGCCACCACTGTAGGGCCTGGATCAGGGTTCGAGTCACTGGGATCAATTTGGTTAGAGGGTCTTTCCTTTGAGACCAAAAGGCTCTCAAATGGAACTGAATGTCCCTCATCTGAAATCTTGCTCCCTGCACTACTGCTGTAGAAGCAGCCATGTGTCCCAAGAGCTGTAGAAAATGCCTTGCTGGTCGAGACACCTGCAGGGTGAATGAGGATGTTAGAGAGACCAGGGTCCTTGCCCTGTCCAAAGGAAGGAAGGCTCTGGCTTTCTCTGTGTTTAGCTCTGCGCCTATGAAGGTGAGGAGCTGGACAGGCTCTAGAACCGACTTTGAAAGATTCAGAAAGAAACCTAGAGAGGTGAGCAGTTGTTGAGTTATCTGTAGGTGTAACCTGACTTGGTCTGGGGACTGGCCTACTATGAGCCAGTTATCCAGGTAAGGGAAGATGGCAATTTTCGCCTTCTTAGAAGCAACTGCTACTGCCAGGCATTTTGTGAATACCCTTGGAGCAGGTGAGGCCAAAGGCATTGCTCTGAACTGGTAATGGCCTGAGGGCAGCTCGAACCTGAGGTACTTTTGATGGGAGCTTGATAAGAATATGGAAGTAGGCATCCTTGAGGTTCAGGGACTTAACCAGTCCCCTGGCCTTAGAGAGGGTAGAATAATTCTCAGAGTCACCATTTTGAATTTTGGTTTTAAAAGGTGCTTGTTTAGTATCTTAGATCCAGGATGGCCCCATTCTCCTGTCTTTTTGGGGTAAGAAAGTACCTGGAGTACAACCCTTGCCCTGGTGTAGGGTGAAACCTTTCCACAGCTCTGAGAGCCAGGAGGAAGAGACCTCTGCCTCACGGCAAGTATCTCTGGTGGATTTGCAGGTGGAAAGGATCTGGTTCTCATCTTTGGAAACTTTTGAGGCTGAGAACCAGTCCTGGCTTACTACTCCAGGACCCACTTGTCTGATGTCAGAGACTCCCAGTCCTGACAAAGTAAGCCAGCCTGCCCCTACAGGTAGCTGAGGAACGCGCCCTGGCAACCCCATCAGGGTGCCTGCTTGGCAGGGGCATTGGGCTGAGGGGTGAAGCAGGCTGCTTGTACCCGCCTGCCTCTCCTCTAAATAACCCCTCTGGGCGTAAGCAGAAGAGGAGGCCTAGGCTTGGTAAAAAGGCCTATGAAAAGGCCTGCCCCAGCCCCTGGGAAGCTGCCTTTGAGGAGTGGCCTGCCTTTCCTTGGCCTGTGCACTCCTATAGGTGGTCCTATACTCATCCATTTTCTTCATGTAATTCTGTCTGCTCCCCAAAAAGGGAATTACCCACAACAGGAAAGTCCATGGCCTTAGCCTAGGCATCCTGTGACAGGCTAGTACATCTCAGCCAAGCCATTCTGCGAAGTGCCACAGATGTAGCGATGACACATCGTCAGAGTCCACTGCAGCATGGAATTGCACCTTGGATGCCTCAATACCATCAGCAGCCACCTGCTCCAGCTACTTGGCAAGCTGGCCAGGGACCTGTTTTGCTAGAGCCATAACAGTATCCCACCTGGATTTCTGATATTTAGCAACATAAGCCATATAATTTACCTGTCTGAGTCCCAAGGATGCTGCTATGTACTGTTTCTTTGCCATGGCATCAATCCTCCTGGAGTCCTTGTCCGGGGGTGTGAAGCCAAGGGAATATTTGCCTTGTCACAGGCTGCAGCCTGCACTACCCCAACATGGCTGCATTGTTATGTAAGAACTCCGTATCAGAGCCTGACAATGTGTACCTCTTGTCCATTCTCTTATCCACAGGAGGTATAGTGAGGAGTTTTAGAATTTTAAATGTCTGTTTCCCAAAAGATTTATGCAAGGAATAGACAGTCTCCTAGACTCTGGGATATCCATCATTTCCACATAGTCGGGCTCCTCTTGATCATCCACAGCTTCCTCCATAGGGAGCTGGAGGTTTCAGCCACTTTTTATAAAACATAAAATGAGAAGGGACTCAGAAAGCCTAGGAGGAGACACTCCTGAAAGTCTGTCTGGGGAGATGTCCGGTCAATGGGCACATCCAGACTTTCAAATCATATCACTCTCCTCATACTCCTTCCCTCCTCCGTTCTATATTTCTAAATCATACTTTGAACTCGTGGAACTGGCCGAACCGGCGCTATCTGATGGTGCCGGTTCGGTTGGAACCGGGAAAGCGACTGGACAATTTTAATCACTTTGGCCATTTCTGCAGCGGTTGGAGAGGAAAGTTTGGCTCCACACCAGCTGATTTCCTAGTCCTTTGCTGGAACCGACCTCAGAGTCAGTTCTCCTTTGCCCAAGGACGCCTCGCCCTGGTCAGGAGGGCACTCTCTGGTTCGGTTGGAACCAAACCGGCTGGCCATCTGGTTCAGCTGACTTTTGGCCTCCTTTCCCGAGCCTACCAACTCTTTTCCAGGGTAGCTGCAGGAAAAGTTTTACAAATCTGGCAGTCTGCATTGAGGCGGTCAAACCACAGACAATAAACACAGGTGGTGTGGGGTCTGCCTTGGCAAAGACTTCCCACACACACTGCAGTGCTGAAAGCCAGTGGGCCCGGGTTTCTCAGACACAGTGCCAGTCCTAACCAAACTTACCTGCTTATGGCAATCCGCCAGGTAAGACCTCTTATCGGTTCCCAACTGTGTCACGGCTCTTGGAAAACGTAATAAAATCTGTTTTTCTTAGAACTGACAAGAAGCAGTAACCACATTCTAAACCACAGATTAAGATATTTTAAACAACCTGATCGGTTCAAACCAAACCGATAACCGCTTACAAGTTCCACACAGAAGAGAATTAATGTAAACCTATCTAGTACTACAAATACCACAGACAGCTTGAACCGACTGGTTGCGTTTAAATCGGTAGAAAACTGAGAAAACAATACTTTAACCGACAAAATGAACAGAGCAGAAGGAGAAATCTCCGGAGCGACTGTTCAGTGAGGCGGAGTAAAGAATCTGATGGTTTGAGTTTGAAGAACAACAGACAGGGTTTCAACCGAGCTTGAGCTCAGTGTTCCATGCCTGGCATGGAAAGTTAACTCTTTCACCTCCGGAGCAGTTCGAAGGTTGGGACTCACTGCATATGTCATAATATAGCAAGACTTCATGTTGTTCGACTCTTCCAGTGGAAAGGAAGATCTGGTGTCATGGGGCGGAAGTGAGGGTTATACCACCCGGGGGGGTGGGAGAAGCCAGCTTGAAGACCTTCCGGCAAGAATTAAAGGGGAAAGGGACATGCCAAGAAGTGTGGATGAACAACATATCCACGACCCAGAAATAGATTTTTCGCCATCGCAGTAACCTGTGGAAGCAAGTTTGAAATCAAAGTACACCAGCAGTGGAATTTGTTTCTACTTAGCTACGGTTATGGAGATATTAGAAAATTAGTGTCACAAGGGTTCTAAAGGGTGCCTTTTCAGTGCATTTCAGTGATTGTATCTCAGAAACGATGCACGATACAGATTCGGTCAATTTATGTTGCGTGCAATGCTCGTTGCAACGATTACGGCACCTGAATTATTTTTCTAGCTGCTACGCTTCTGGAGATATCAGGAAAATACAGGTTACTCACCTGTAACAGGAGTTCTAGGAATGGTATATGTTGTTCATCCACACTGTCTGGCAGGTATCCTTGGCGCTTTAAATCTTGCCGGAAGGTCTTCAAGCTGGCTCCTCCCACCCACCCGGGTGGTAAAACCCTCGGCTCCGCCCCATGACGCCAGATCTGGCCTGCTGGAAGCTCAGGTTGTGCGTCAGCCGGGAGGTCGGTGGAATGTAGATGAACAACATATACCATTCCTAGAACTCCTGTACAGGTGAGTAACCTGTATTTCTAGGACATGGATATGTTGTTCATCCACACTGTCTGGCAGACTCCAGCAGTGCTCCGGGAGGGGGAGGCAAGGCGACACCCCTACTTAGGGAATAGAGACTGAGAACCGAGGTCCAAAACCAGCATCCCGTGTGACTCAAGGTCGATGTGGTAATGGTGATGAAGGTGTGTGCTGACTTCCAGGTAGCAGCCCTGCAGATTTCCTGGATAGGGATGTCCCTGGAAGCAGCCACCGATGCAGCAGTATGGCGGTAGAATGAGCTCTTATCCCTCTGGGAGGCTCCATGCCCGCCAACCTATAGCAGAGATCTATGCAGGAGGTGACCCACCTGCCTATCGTCCGCTTGGCTGCAGGTCTTCCAGGTGCGTCTTCAGCGTGGTGACAAACAGCTGGCGAACCTCTCTCGATTCTCAGCCGCGCCCTTATAGTAAGCTAGCGCCTCTAGGGTCCAGAGTATGGAGCCTATATTCGGTCTCCGAGGTGTGATTGGGGTAGAACACCGCAGAGTGAACACCTGGTTAAGGTGAAACCTACACCACCTTCGGAAGGAATTTCGGGTGAGGCGCAGAGGACAACCTGTCCCTGTGGAAGACCAGGTAAGGAGACTCTGATGCAGAGCCTGGAGCTCTCCCATCCTTCTGGCTGATGTGATAGCCACCAAGAAGGCGGTTTCCACGACAGGTGAGAGAGTTCACACTGTGCATTGGTTCGAATGGCTTGCCCATGAGCTTTGCCAGTACCAGCAGTAGATCCCACGGAGGTGGAGGTTCTCGTGACTGAGGGAAATGTGATCAAGGCCTTTGAAAAGCGCCAGACCATCTTCTCCTGGGCCACCGACTTGCTTCCCGCCCGCACCCGTAAGCAGAGATGGCTGCCAGGCACCTTAAGGGTCAGCCGACCTAAGCCCTTGCTGAGAAAGGGACCAAAGGTAGTCCAATATGCTCGCCAAGGAACAGGAGGAAGGGTCCAGGCCCTTGTTCTGGCACCAAATGGAAAATCTCTTCCATTGAGGCGAGCATTTTTCTGGTCGACTTACGGGACGCCTCGACTATGTTGAGGACCTCATCGAAAGACCAGGCCTGAACTCTAGCCGCTCAGGAACCAGGCCGTGGGTGCAGGGATTGAAGGTCCGATGGAATACCTTCCCTGATTGACTGAGAGCAGGTCCGGCGAGCTGGAAGCTGCCTCGGGAGCCTGGAGCTGAGGCTGAGAAGATCTGGGTACCAGTACTGGCGGGCCAGTCTGGGGCTATCAGAATCACCTGCACCTTGTCCCTCCTTGCTTTGAGAAGCACCTTGTGCATCAAGGGGAATGGGGAAAGGCGAGAAGAGGCCCGGGTCCACGGCCTCAAGAAGGCATCCTCTGCAGCGATCCCTGCTGAGGGGGGCGGGCATGGAACAGCCTCAGCCTCGCATTCTCCCTGGAGGCAAACAGGTCCACCTGAGGTGTGCCCCAATGGGAGAACAGATCTTGTACTACCTCCGGCAGGAGAGACCACTCGTGGGACGCAGCCCTTATCCGGCTTAGGGCATCGGCCAGGGTGTTGGAGGCTCCTGCCACATGAATGGCTAGGAGATCCGCCTCCAGGCTGCGCACGACTGACCAGATGCAGAGAGCTTCCTTGCATAGAAGCATGAAGAGCCCGCCCTGGTGGTTTAGATAGTACATGGTCGTGGTATTGTCCGTCTGGACCCGGACCACTTGACCCCGAAGAAACGGAGCAAAGGCGCTGAGAGCTAGGTGGACCGCTCAGAGCTCCAACAGGTTGATGTGGCATCGGGACTCCTGTGGGGACCAGAGGCCATGCACTCGGTGTTCCCCCAGATGGGCACCCCAACCCATCAGACAGGCATCGGTCGATAGAGAGACCGTCGGCTCGGGGCGGACAAACGGGATGCCCTCCTGCAGATGAACTGGAACGGTCCACCACTGGAGAGCGTTCCACATCCCCTGGGTCACCGTCACTAGCTGGTCCAATGGATCGCAGCGTTGGGACCACTGGCTGGCCAGCCCCCACTGAAGGGGCCCAACGGACCACGCTGGTACAGGCCGCCATGAGACCCAGGAGGCACAGGAAGTCCCGGGCAGGGCGCAATTGTCCAACCAGAAATGATTGGGCAAAGGAGGAAAGAACCTCGGCCCTTTCCGCCGGGAGCCGTGCTCTGGCTCGAAGAGAGTCAAGCTCTGCCCCGATTGAAAAGAATCACCTGCTTCGGCTCGAGTTCCGACTTGGCCTCGTTGATGAGGACGCCGACCTGAGAGCAAACCTGGAGGGCCAGATCTCTGGACCGCTCCGCCTCCTGTCTGGAGGGCTGCTATCAGCCAATCGTCCAGGTAAGGTACACCCGACCCTCGGGCGCCATACAGGAATGCTGTCACCACTGCCATGCATTTGGTGAAGACCCTGGGAGCTGGAGATAAGTCAAGGGCATGGCTTGAACTCGAAAGGGATCCCTCCGCTCGAAAGTGAAGGAACCTTTGATGGGACGGACTGATAGGGACGTGAAAGAACGCGTCCTGTAGGTCCAGAGAGCAGAACCACATGCCGTGTTGCAAGGATGGTATTATCTGAGCCAGAGTGACCATCCTGAAGGTTCGAGACCTTAGGAACTTGTTTAGGTCGTGTAGGTCGAGAATGGGGTGCCAGCCCCTCGTCCGTTTCGGAACCAGGAAGTACCTGGACACGAACCCCGGGTTTGAGGAGGGTTTGCCACCTCTCTTATCACCTCCTTCTCGAGGAGGAGAGCGACACTCGGCGAGCGACAGTGAGGCTTCGACTCTGAGGTCCCCGAGGTGCTGACGGCTCTGAAGGGTGGGGCCTGCTCGAACTCCAGAGGCAGGCCCTTTCCTACCACTTCAACACCCACCGGTCTGTGGTAATAGCAGACCAGGTGGAAAGGAAGTATTGGAGCCGCCCCCATGGGGGGAACCTGGGGTGAGGTGACGAGGTTGGGGGCGACACCCCTCAACCCGTCACTGTGCAGGCTTGGAGGAGGGACCGGCAGAGGGACCACCTGGGCCTTTACCTCCCTGCTTCCTGGAGGAGGAAGCCGCGGGCTTATGTTTGGGGCATGAGCGCGAGCCTGCTGGCCCTGGTGTTGCTGGGCCGGAGTGCGCGAGCTGAGCAGGACTGAAAGGGCTTGGGTTGCAGTCTGCGGCCTTGTCCCTCTGGGCGGATGAGACCGAGTCCAAGGTGGCACTGGACTTTTCGATCCTCTGGAGGTGGCTTCCACCCAGGGCCGGAGAGGTCGGTCCCCAGGAAGGGACATCCGCTAATTTGTGCTGGGTATCCGCTGTGAAGGTGGATATCCTCAGCCATGCCAGGACGGCGCATAGCCACTGCAGCCGACTGACCTGGCACATGAGTCTCCAATGTCCAGAGCAGTCTGAAGTTGCTGCTTGCCACTGCCCTGCCCTGGTCCTGCACCTGCCTAACCGTGGTCTGCAGGTCAGCCGGGAGATGAGGACTACCTCATCCAGGAGCCCAACAGGGCATGGGAGAAATGTGCCATAAGCACGGCCGAGCTTGCCTTATGAAGGCCAAGGGAGGGACGAGCGAGACTTTTCAGCCTGGCATAGTCCAATTCTTGGACTCCTTGTCAGGAGGTTTGTCCACGCCCCTAGCGCTTTCCGGCAGCCGGAAAACGTTGTCGGTAACTAACCCTCAGCTGAGGGATGTCTGGGAAACCGGACAGGAACCGTAGGGACGCTGATTTCCTGGCCATCCTGGCCGGGCGCGATGGCAGGAAGCAGGCGCTGCCAGAGCTCCAAGGCCGGGCCCGCAATGGCCTCGGCCACAGGAAAGGCCTCCGTAGGGGAATCCCCTCAGTCCAATATCTCCGTGAGGGGATACTTGGCCTGCTTGGATACGGGCTCGAGCTGCATCCCGGTGGACTCCGAGATGAGCCTGAGCAAACCCAGGAAGGATGAAGGGCTGTCGTCCAGCGACTGACCTCCAGAGGACTCCAAATCCACTCACTTGGAGTAAAGGGAGGAATTGTTGTTGGACTCAGAAGAGTCCGCAAAGAGCTGCCTCAGGCCTCAGCCACCCTCCACCTGCCGAGGGCGATCGGGAGTGAGGCTGACCGACAGCCAATGGGGCAGACCCTGAGCCGACCGAGATTTCTTGGTCGGAGCCCCAAACAGCGGCTGTGGAGGCGGAGGTTTCACCGGAATCGGTGGGGCAGCTGGTTTTGGCCGAACAACCAGCCTGGGAACAGGCTCCTCGGGTAAAACGAGAGGTTGTTTCGGCCGCTCCGGTGACAGACACTTAATGGCCAGGGAAGATGCGTGGCATCGGCTTGTTCCGGTCAGAAGGAGCTGTTGCCACGAGGTCCCTCTCGTGTCGTCGGCGTAACTTCGTCAAGCCTCCCTTTCATCCAAGGAGGAGGGCGAGCGGTGGCGCTGCTTGCAGCAGTGCTAGACCAAGACCGCCTATGACAGCGGGATCGGCTGGACCCGTTAAGAAGTCCGAGACCGAGAACCTCGCCTTTCTGAGGATGGTGCGGGAGGGACAGGTGGAGCCGGTTCCTCCCTCGGCTCGGAGTGTTCACTCGGAGGGCTCCGGAACCGAGGCACTGGCAAGCCGGGATCCTCAACTCCCACGGGACGGGATTTTTCGGCTTCGGCTGGTCGACAATCCGTCCAGGAGTAGAGAAAGACCTCGACTGCATCGGCGGGGTCTCGGTCCAGCGACCTGGCCGGGACACCGTGAGACCAGTGGCGATTTGAACGATCGATCGGGGTCGATGGCTGACAACTCGAGGAGAGGGACCTTTCCCGCTTCCAAGAGCGTCGACAGAGGGACTTACCCTTGTCTTTCTTTTTGGACCGAGAAGAAGGTCCAGCAGACGTTGGTTCCTCTCCTCTAGTGGAGAGGAACAGACAAAGCTCCTTAAAGGAAGCTGTGTAAGAGGAACCCAGGGAGAGCGGGATAAATGCCGCGGTCGAGGAAGATGCGGCCCGCGCCGCCTCCTCTTCGAGGGCGATCATCTGCTCTAGATGATCCGCCGAGCCCGCCGGCCATGAAACCGCTGACCGGGCCTCTTTTGACTTTACGGAGGAAAACGTTTCTTCGGCGCCCCAGTTGTAAACGGGCAGCACGGCCTCGAGGACGAGAGGCTGAGAAGGAAGAGCACAGGTCGCAAGCTGCGGGTCGTGCTCAAGGCCTAAACAGTAGACACACGTGGAGTGCAGATCCGTCCGAGACATCTTCTGCCCGCAAGAGCACCACCGAAAACCGGGAGTCGATTTGTCCTTCGCAGCCACGAGGGATAGAAGACCGAAGTCTATAATGCAAAAACTTTTAAATTCGGAAAACCGAAGAATTAGGAACCAGTCTTATACGCAGAGCGTTAAGGAGGGAACCTGAGCTCAAGCAGTAAGGAAGATCTGGCGTCATGCGGAGTCGAATTTTACCACCCGGTGGGTGGGAGGAGCCAGCTTGAAGACCTTCCAGCAAGATTTAAAGCGCAAGGATACCTGCCAGACAGTGTGGATGAACAACATATCCATGTCCCTAGAATTAGTGTTACAAGAGTTCCTTGCCCTATGGGGCTACTGTATGGCTCCGGTAGCTATGTAGTGTTGAGTACAGGCCCAGAGGGCCCAGACTCCACAGATGCATATCGTTATGCAGAAATAGACAGCTTGGTGGGACCAACACATGCTATTTACTACTTATACTGCACTTTTTCAATAAGTAAGGAAATTCATTGCAAAACAACTTTGTTCACTATATCAGTTAGGGTTAAAGTGAAAAAGTAGGGAAATAAGACATTAGGGTTGAGACTACAACCTGCACATCACTCCACCCTCCACAGACCAACAGATGCCGGGGTGCGCCATGGGGTCATGAGGCCTCTCACCCCATTCCCCTTTGCTGTAGCATGTCAACCTGTTTACACATGGTATGGGGTGACAGTTGAGCCTTGCAACCCCATGGCACACCCCGGTGTCTGTCAGTCTGTGGAGGATGGGGTGGGGTGGTGGGGGGTTAGGGTCTCAACCCTAATGTCTCATTTCCCCAGTTTTGTTGCATTAACCCTAACTGATACAATAAATGAAGTTTTTTGCAATAAATATATATACACACACACACACATATATATATAAATATATATATATATACACACATATACATATACACACACACATAAATTTAAAATCTACACTGAGATCCAGCAGGACAGGAAGGAAAAGATGAAATTAGATCATTAACAAAAAAAAAAAAAAACAAGAGCACTGTCTGTGCTGTGACCAGCCAGACAACCAGACTGAAAAGGATTCAGAAGGAGAGACAGTCCATCTTTTCAAGGACTTTGCTGAAGAGGGACAAGTTAGAGAGGAGAAGGTACTTGGAGACAAGCAAGGCCGTGAAAGAGTTTTTTGTGGATGGGTGAGAAGAGGAAGGTGTGAGAGCAGAATAAATAGCACTAACACATGTTGGAGAAACTCAAAGTTTAGGTGACAGACAACACGCCTCTAGTGGCCAGCTAAGCAGAATAAAACTGCTTCTGAAGATGACATATATCGAAAGATAAGAATTAGCAAACTGGAACTGTGAACAGTTATGACAAACAATTCTAGCAGACAGAAACTGAAGTCAGTCATTTGATGGTAAAAGAAAGCCACGTGTAGGACTGCTATTTCTTGATGGAGAGCAGGATAGTAATAATCACTCAAATGAGCACAAGACATGTGCACTAATGTTCTTACCTGTTCCTGTAATAACGACATTATTTCTGCAACATCCTCATCTTCCAGATTCTCTTGTGAGACTACTTCATAAAGTGGAGGTTCATCTGGGTATTTTTCAACATACGTGAACTGAAGAGTCACCTGGACAGCTAGAAAAACAAAAAACATTATTTCAGAGATAGAAAAGCGTTGTCTTGTCCAAAAATAATGCTCTCCCCCCTCCACTTACACAAGATAATACTATGCTTAGATTTGAAGAGCTAGTAAACCTCTAATTATTATTTTTTTTTTAAAGTAGTCAACTATTACTTCTTATATCTTGTCCATTCTTCCTCTTCCCTTTTGCGATCCAGAAGTTTTTCTTCCTTACAATTCTTCTTCTTTTTTTTTTTAATCTGAGCCCCTCTCTCTTCAGGCTCCATCCAGCCGCCGCCATCCCCATGCCCAGGCTTACCCCCCTGGGCGGAGCCGCCAAGGGGGACTCCTACTCTCTTGGACATTGTGGGCAAGCCCCAAATTCCTTCCTGGGTCGGGGCCACTAAAGTGGCCCTCCTCCCAGCGGGCTTCAGAGACAGTGGATGGCAGAACAGAATGACCCGTCATGCCGAGGGGCCAGCATTTTTGTTGCACTGCTGCTGCGGGGACGTGCAATGACGTCCAGCATCTGCCCCACCCCTCCCCAATGTGCAGGTGCTGGTGCTGCGCTGCCCCCAGCCTCCGCCAGGGGTCCATCAGGCACCAGGGACTCTTCCCCTCCCTTCCCCAGAGAAGAAGAGCAGTCCCCAGGTCGCTCGATCCTTCTCCCATGGCTGGCCCTACAACTCCTGGGTCCGTTTCTCAATCTGGGTCGTCAGCGTCACAAGCAGAAATCTAACTGTTGTGCCGGCAGGCCGGCCATTTCCTTACAATTCTTAGTTTGACACTTGGCTACTCAGAGGCTGATATAATTCTAGTCCTTGTCATAATCTCATCAGTCGCTTGACCTGATTGACTGGATGTCTCAAATGACCAAGAGCCAATCACCTTCTGCCAGAATGGTCATGTGTGAAGTCACAATGCTGATGACGTATTAGGAGAACAGACCTTCAAATGTCAGCCTCCAGGTAACGTATTGCTCCTCACATCACACCTGATATTATTGGGTAAAAATCTCCTCATGAGCAACTGGAAAAAGAAAAACACCACAGAAATAAAAAGTCGCTACAAGCAAGTTCCTGTACCTGTTCCAGCAGGCTTTTATTGACTGACTAGTGGTCTGTTTTAATGACAAATTGGTGTATTTTATTTTGGCTCTCAGTTGAACTCTTAAATATATAGTTGTACATCACTGTATATCATTATATGGTTGGTTGTTTTGTTGTACAGCACCTAGAGTCCTTGGAAATGGGCACTTTTAGAAATAAAATATCTATCTAGTTTTAAAATGAATAACACTTTCGAGCTGCAACTTCTAGTGCTACAACCTCTTTAACATGCATTTCTGTGTCTGCAAGGTCATAGCAGAAACAACCTTTTCACATTTAAACAAACTGTCACTATTTATAAGCATCTTCCGCACAAATTAAAGATACAGTCTGTGACTGACCGCAACAGCATGGTAACAGCAAACCAAGATGCCATGTGGCAAAACAGAATTCATGCCCGAATGCCAGAACTTCCACTCCAGTGAGTGAGAACTTAGTGGCATGTTCCTGGTAATGAGGCATGCAGAGATCGCAGCCATAAAGAATGTCTAAAGAGGGAAGGAAATACTACAGAGAAAAGTAATATTAAGAAATGCAAAAAACTCACCCCCCCGTGGTACAGAATTACTCACCATTTAAAAAAAATACAGGTAACTCACATGTAACAAGATTTCTAGAAGTGGTATATGTTGTTCATTTACATTTATTGGCAGGTACCTTGCCACTTTAAGATGGGCCGGAAGGTCTTCAAAGCTGGCTCCTCCCACCCACCCAGGTGGTAAAATCCTTGGCTCCGCCCCATGATGCCAGATCTAGCCCGCTGGAAGCCAGGTTGTGTGTGTCTGCAGCCAAGGAGGTTGGGTGGGTCCACGTGGATGAACAACATATACCACTCCTAGAAAGTACAGTTACATAAGAACTTACCGTAACAGTAGATCTTCGAGAGAGGCTCTTGCAGTAGGTAATTACATATAGGACTGATGCCGGCCGGCAGGACCCCACGGAAAAATTTCTAGCTAGCAGTCCCTGGCGGGGACCGCCCACGCTCAGGTGACCGCGGCGTCAAGCGAGGTCGGTATAAAGGGGCGGTCCCAGTCGCCCGCCTTCCAGTTCTTTCCCACCACAGGCCCGGACGAGAGAGAAGCGGATGTTTCCAATCCTGGAAAAAGAGCCGAAAAAGCCTAGGGGGATGGAGGGCAGGAAGGTATTACCTACTGCAAGAGCCTCTCTCGAAGATCTACTGTTATGATAAGTTCTTACGTAACTGTACTATCTTACTTCGAGAGGGCTCTTGCAGTAGGTAATTACATATAGAACTGAATCCCAAGCAGTCTGGAACAAATAAAAGGCACCAGGAGGAGGAAACTACTCCTGAAAATAGCAGTAGCCTTGCAAGCCTCAAAACAGGAGCCCTTGCAAAACAGCTAGCCCGAAGCCTGCTCTACGGCAAGAGGCAATATCCAAACTAGTGTTTCGTAAAGGTATGGACGGAAGTCCAGGTGGCGGCAGCGCAGATGTCTGCCACAGACACATTCTTGAAACAAGCTGCAGAGGCTGCTACTCCTCGTGTGGAGTGACCTCTGACCTGACCCGGGAGGGTCTTGTTGTACTTGTCATAACAGAAAGTGATGCAATAAGCTAACCACTGCGAAAGGCATTGCTTGGAAAGAGTAATGCCTTTCCTTTTGTGAGGAAAAGAGACAAACAACTTATTAGTCTTTCTGAGATCCTTCGTCCTGTCAGTGTAGTATCTCAGAATCCGGTGAACATCCATGGTATGGAGTAAATATTCTCCTTGGTTGGAGTACTGAGTGAAAAAGGCAGGTAACTCTATAGACTGATTTAAGGTAGACTCTGCTACCACTTTAGGTAGAAACTTAGGTTCGGGGCTAAGAGCCACCTGCTCTTTGTAAACATCAGGTATGGGATTTTTACATATAAGGGCCTGGAGCTTGGAAATTCTTCAAGCGTAGTAATGGCCACCAAGAAGAGCCGCCTTCATTTAAAGAAACTTTCAGATCTTGGAGGCCGCAGGTTCAAGGAGGAAGGGTAAGTTTCTCGAGAACAAAGTTCAAGTCCCAAGGGGAGCAGGGTCCGGACGGGGGCCTCAGATGAAGGACCCCTCTAAGAAAGGTCTTAGAGACCTCTAATTGGGCAAATGCTTTATCTGCGAAAGGAACATGGTACGCTGAAATAGCGGCCATGTGCACTTTCAAGAGGAATGACTGAGACCCAGGTCGAAGAGGTGAGGTAAATATTCCAGCAGAACGGCCACTGAACAGGAGAAAAGGCTCCACGTCCTGAGAGGCGGCCCAAATAGAAAATCTCTTCCATTTCATGGTGTAAGTGGACCTAGTGGAGGGTTTCCTAGCCTCCACCAGAATCTCCGCCACCTTTGGAGAGACACCAAAGCGAGATTGAGCTAGGTCTGCAGGAGCCATGCATGAAGTTGTAGGGACTTGAGTCCCAGATGGACCAGGGTCCCCTGATCCTGGGTCAGCAAACCTCGAGATAAAGGAAGAGGAAGAGGAGAAACCTCTGAGTATTGTTGTAGAAGAGAGAACCAGATTTGCCTGGGCCAGAAAGGAGCGATCAGAATCATTCTTGCTCCTTCTGATGTTAGTTTCTGCAATACATGAGGGACCAGAGGAATTGGGGGAAAAGCATAGATGAATCTGCCCTTCCAGCTTAGAGACAGAGCGTCATTCCAGAAAGCGCCTCGCTCTGGAACGAGCGAGCAAAAGTTGGAAAGTTTTGCGTTTTGAGAAGAGGCGAACAGATCTACCTGTGGAGTCCCCAAAGGTGGAAGATGTTGTCTAGCATCTTTTGGTCCAACTCCCACTCGTGTGGCAGGGCACAGGAATGACTTAGCTTGTCTGCCAGGGTATTGTCGACTCCCGGAACATGAAGTGCTGTGAGGTGAAGGTTGTGTTGAGTTGCCCAGTCCCAAACCCTCATTGCTTCCCTGCATAGAGGATAGGATCGAGTCCCTCCCTGCTTGTTGATGTACCACACCACGCACATGTTGTCCGTCTGGACGGCTAGGTGACCGGGAAGAATGTATTGGTGAAGGGCTTGGAGAGCATACAGTACTGCCCGAAGCTCGAGCACATTGATGTGGAGAGCTAGTTCCAATCTGGACCATAATCCCTGGGTTCGGTGAGGACCCAGATGGGCTCCCCAACCTTCTCCTGATGCGTCTGTGGTCAGAGTCTGGGAGGGGGGATGATGACAGAAGGGGACCCCCCAAAACAGGTTCTCTCGAACCATCCACCATTGCAAGTCTCGTGCCATCGGCGAGGAGATCAGAATTAAATGATCTAGGTTGTCTACAAGTTGATCCCACTGAGAGTGAAGAGTCCACTGAGAGATCCTCATGTGGAGCCGAGCCCGGGGAACTGTTGGGATGGCGGCCGCCATGAGCCCCAGGAGACGGAGAACCGACCTCGCCGGAACCTTCCTGCGTTCTGATAGCAGGGAAATCTGAGACTGAAGAGAGGCCACCATGTCCGGAGGCAGGAAGGCCTTACTCACCGTCGTATCGAGGATAGCCCCGATAAACTGTAGTCTCTGGGAGGGATCCAGATGAGACTTGGAATGGTTGATGGTAATACCCAGGCAAGTAAAAACCTGCTGGGTGAGGGACAGAAAATGCAGGAGCTCCTCCCTGGATGAGGCCGCCAGGAGCCAGTCGTCCAGGTAAGGGAACACCTGAACTCCCATCGTACGCAGGTGGGCTGCTACCACAGCCAGGCATTTGGTAAAGACTCAGGGTGCCGAGGAAAGACCAAACGGAAGTACCCGGAACTGGTAATGGTCCGCCTGAAAAGCAAACCGGAGGCACTTGTGATGAGAAGGGCGAATGGGGAAGTGTATATCTAGCGCACAAAGCCACTGACCCGGCCGAAGGAGGGGCAGGAGGGTCTGAAGGGAGAGCATCCTGAACCTTTTGTATTCCACGTAAAGGTTCAAAGAGCTGACATCGAGAATGGGTCTGAGATCTCCAGTCTTCTTTGGGACCAGGAAGAAATGAGAATAGTAGCCCGTCCCTTGAAGGTGAGGGGGAACGGGTTCTATGGCCCGCTTCGCGAGGAGGGCAGAGATTTCTTCCCGGACCAAAGGAAGATGGTCCCTTGCGTAGGACGACTTCAGAGGGGGGTGGCAGGGTGGTTTCTGTAGAAACTCTATAGAGTGCCCTTCCGCTATAATTTGAAGCACCCATACATCCGTTGCTATCCTCTCCCAACCCGGAAGGTGGAGGGAGAACCTCTCTCCTACCGGTTCCTCCGGTGTGTCCGGAGGCGGTGGGAGAGGGGAGGAGTCAGGTGGTGTGGGGCAGCGCCACAGCTGGGGCACCCACTGCTTTTTTGGGCAGGGGGCCTGGTAGCTGCGGGGGCCCGACGCTTAGTGGCCCGCATTCTTTGGAGTTTTGCTTGTGGCCGACTGCGTCTGCGAGCGGACGCGCTGCGGGTGATGGGGACGGTACATGGAATCCATGGATTTCAGAGCCGTCCCCTTCTCCTGCAAGTCGGTGATGATGTCCTTGACGTCACTGCCGAAAAGCACTGAACCCCTGAAAGGTGCTTCCTGGATTCGCGGACTGCACCTCCGGGACCAAACCTGACATGCGGAGCCAGGCATGATGCCGAAGACTCACGGTGAAAGCGGAGCTCCGCCTGGCAGTGTCCATTGCATCGTATGTCATCCGCAGAATGTGACGACTGGCCAAATGAGCAGAATGGACTAAGTCGGCTAACTCCTGCTTGACTTGAGAGTCGGGTAAGGAGTCAATCTTAGATTCCGCCTGGGTAAGGATGGCCTTCTGGTAATCCCCCATATGAGCAACGTAATTTACGGCCCGAATTCCCAGTGTGGAAGAGGCATAAATCTTTCTTCCATACTGGTCCAGGAGGCGAGATTCCTTATCCGGGGGGAGACAAGCTTAGATGTTTGGGATGCGCTGATCAGCCGTGAGCAGCGTTAATCATGACCGAATCTGCACGAGGGTGAGAGTCCAAATAGTCTACACCCTCAGGAGCCTGGTATAGCCTGTTAGACTTCCTAGGAAGCGGGGCTAAAGCCGATGGTTGTTTCCAAATAGTGGAAACAAGGTGGCATGAGGCCCATCCAGGGTGGCACCAAAGTTGAGCTGTCAGGGCAGGTCCAGATGTTCGGCAAGTTTGACCTGCTTAGGATCTGGTTCCAAGGAGCGCCACTGATGTACTTCCTGGATTTTTCTGAGCAACTCCGTGAAGGAAGGGTCCTCTGGAGGGGACTTCGGAGGGGTCCTGGTCTGGGGCTTAGACGGAGAGTGAGGCTCGTCTCTTTTGGAGCATCCGTCGGAGGAATCCGAGAGGGAAGAAGAAGAATCAGAAGCAGAATAAGACTCCCGAACACGGCTAGGGGGAGGAACGGGTTCCTTGGGGGAGGGATCCCTGGACGCGTGTCCTACCCTTCTCTGGATTCAGAGGAAGGGCTCTGGAGTCCGGAGGCGGTGAGGGAGTGTGCCGTCTCGGGAGTATGGGAGCCGGAGGCGGCACCATCGCCGTAAGGCGGCTCTCTACTTCCTTGGTGAGCTGAGCCTTGGCCTCAGCCCACCAGGAAGCCAGAGTCTCCTGCAGATCCACCGGCTGCCGAGGGGGTAGTGGAGGTGGAGGAGGAGGAGGAGGGGGAAAAGAACATGGGCTGTATCCATAAGGCGAATATCCAAAACCCGGCTGCGGGAAAACCGGTGCCGGGTACTGCGGCGTCGGAGGGACTGGCGACGAGTACTGCGGTGCGGGATACTGCGGTCCCCGGTACAATGGCATCGGATAAGATGGTGGGTACCTGGGCGCCAGAGGAGCTGCTGGAGCAGATGGCCTGGAAGGTGGCCCCACGGGTGGGTCAACATTGAGAGGCCCGGGGGAAGCAGGGCCCGACGGAAGGGAAAAATCCCCGCCAGCGTCGGCGAGACTGCCGCCGATACCGCGCCAGATCCAGTTCCCTAGGAGGAGGGTCTGACGGAGGTGGAACATCCCCGGGACGGGGGAAAATCCTCGGGTCAGGCTGGGGTGACCTGGCTCCCGGATGGCAGCGTAGGTCGCGGAAACTGGGTATGACGGAGTTGGAGGGGTCCATCGTAGGTTCCGCCACCCGCGCGACATAGGGGAGCCGACGTGCGGCTTAGGGCTAGGTCCCGTGGCGCTGGAGGAGCCGGCGCCCGTTTTAAGGTGTCCTCATCGGAGATGGGCCGAGGAGGAGGAGGGCTTGTCAGAGGGACGAGGTCGTGCGCCACCCCAAAGGGTCGGGTGTCTAATCGACCTTCTCCCGGCGGACGCCGGAGGAGCCGACGTCTGACTTATGGGAGTCGCCCGCACCAGTAGACCGCAAGCCGGCGGCTGAACTGGGGGCGGAGGCCTCTTTGCCCGGAGGCGCCTGGCAAGGGCCCGAGAAGAAGCCAGACGGGTGGGCCGATGCCTCCAAACCCTTGAGGCTACTGACGGTCCCCGAGGGGATGTTACCTGGGCGGGACTCCGCGGAGTCGCGGGCGAGGAGGCCTTCTCCCGGTGCCTCTCCTTGCCCCGCTTTTTGCGATGTCCTTCCGGAGAAGCAGACGCCTGCCTGAGCTTCTTCAATTCTTTCTCCATTGAAGACATCTTTTTCTTTAGAAGATGGGCTTCCAGGGACTGTTGGAGTCATCTGCGGGTGGCCGCGTTGAAGTGAAGGCAATGCGGGCACTTGTCGACCGGGTGGTCGGGGCCTAGGCAGAAGAGGCAGAGGGAATGGCCATCCTTGTGTGGCAGTTGGGCGCCGCACGAGTTGCACTTGTTTTTGTGCTTGGAGGGTGTAGGGGACGACATACACCGACGATGACCTGACGAAAGGAGGAAAATATACTTATAATTTTCGGTAAAACCGACGAAAGAGCAGGGCTGACTAAGCACAAACTTTACCGTGAGGCGCTGCACGAGCTAACGGTGGGAAAGAACTGGAAGGCAGGTGTCTGGGACCACCCCTTTATACCATCGCTTGATGCTGGTCACCTGACATGGGAGAGGTCCCTCGCCAGGGACTGCTAGCTAGAAATTTTTCCGTGGGGTCCTGCCGCTGGACGGCATCAGTCCTATGTGTAATTATGTACTGCAAGAGCCCTCTCAAGTGGATCTCCTGTAACAGGTGAGTAACCTGTATTTCTAGGGACGTGGTTATGTTGTTCAATCCACACTTACTGGCCGGGTGTCAGATCTGGAGTCCTCCACGGACGGGGTATACCGATGCCGTCTGGGTCTCTTGGGGCTGGGGGAACCTGAAGTGGATCTTGAAGGAGGCCTTCTCCTGTCCGAAGATCTGCCCCTAGGAGGAGATGCTGGCTCCCTGGGGGTCGATGACCATCCTCCTGACCCCCTAGGTGGGAGTGGGGGTGCAGGCATTGAAGGGGTATCTGGCGTAGGAGGAGGTTGTGCGATGACCACATCCTTCTTGATGGTGTCCCACCAGAAGGTGAAAAGCTCCTTCACCTCTGTCAGATTCAGACCCGACGGGCCGGGAACAGGTGGTCTGTCGCCGGGGACGGGTGTCTGGTCCCTGGGGGGGGGGGGGTGTCTCCTGCTCCAGGGAGGGTTCCCGTGGGAGCTCGACGGTTCCGGAGTCGTCCGCCTGGTCTTCGGGATGGGTAGTGTCCTCCTCCTCCGACGCCTTCCAACCGACATCTGAAGGCGGTGGTGTGGTCCTTCCCTCTGCAATAGGCCGACGCCTGTCCCCAGCTGACGCCCTCGGGGGCGAACGCCTGACTGGCGACAGGTGTTGAACGGTAGCCGGTTCCCGGGAGTGCCTATGGAGTTTGACCGACGTCGGGTACGACCTCCGCTTCAGGGATGTCAGCTCCTTAGTCTTGCGCTGGGGTGGCGGCGGTTGGGAGACAGACCTGATGTCGGAGTCCAGACAACAGGAGGAAGACTTGTGGCGCTCCCTAGACCTGGATGAGGCCTTGGACGGAGTGGATGAAGTCGCAGGCCTGGAGGTCTTGACAGGCTGCAGAGAGGAGGAACCGCTGGATGATCTAACCAGAACCGGGGGAGGCTGAGAGCGAGCCCTAGAGGGAAGAGTGGTCAGACCTGGAGCCGGAGCTGCAGGAATACAAGGCCCTGAAGGGATCTAGGTCTTGCCTTGTCCCGGTGCTTTTCGCAATGTTTATGGGACTTCCCAGACAACTCCCCCTTGGAGGAAGGATCTCTATCCATAGCTTTGAGTTTTTCCTCAAGAAGAAAAGGCTGAAGGGCCTTCTGGCGGCGGATCCTAGTGCGGCTATTGAAGCCCTGGCAGAAGGAGCAGGCCTGGGTGTCGTGGTCTGGGCCCAGGCAGCGCACACAGGCTGAGTGAGGATCCTTGAAGGGGATCTGCTTGCCGCAGGCACACTTCGATGGATGACCCGCCAAAGAGATGTTGGGAGAGGACATCAGACGAATCCAGTGACCAAAGAGAAGAAAAACGTTAAAGTTTCCTTATCGTCGTGCGTTACAGAGTGACCGGAAGGCCGATGCTGCGATGTCGACGGCGGGAAAAGAAATACAGGTTACTCACCTGTAACAGGAGTTCTAGGAATGGTATATGTTGTTCATCCACACTCATTGGCAGTATCCTTGCCGCTTTAAATCTTGCCGGAAGGTCTTCAAGGTTGCTCCTCCCACCCACCCGGGTGGTATAACTCTCGGCTCCGCCCCATGACGCCAGATCTGGCCCGCTGGAAGCTCAGGTTGTGCGTCGAAGCCGGGGAGGTCGGGTGGGTCGTGTGGATGAACAACATATACCATTCCTAGAACTCCTGTTACAGGTGAGTAACCTGTATTTCTAGGGACATGGATATGTTGTTCATCCACACTCATTGGCAGACTCTAGCAGTTCTCCGGGAGGAGGGAGGCAAAGACACCCCATATACTTACTTGGGAAAAGAGACTGGAGAACCGAGGCCCCAAAACCAGCATCCCGGCGTGACTCAAGGTCGATGTGGTAGTGGGTAATGAAGTGTTTGCTGACTTCCAGGTAGCAGCCCTGCAGATTTCTGGATAGGGACGTCCCTGGAAGCAGCCACCGTTGCAGCAGTATGGCGGGTAGAATGAGCTCTTATCCCTCTGGGAGGCTCCATGCCCGCTAACTTATAGCAGAGATCTATGCAGGAGGTTACCCACCTGCTTATCGTCCGCTTGGCTGCAGGTCTGCCAGATGCGGCTTCAGCGTAGGTGACAAACAGCTGGCGAACCTCTCCCCGAATTTCAGCCGTGCGCTCCTTATAATAAGCTAGCGCCCTTCTAGGATCCAGAGTATGGAGCCTATATTCGACCTCCGAGGTGTGATTGGGTAGAACACCGGCAGAGTCAACACCTGGTTAGGTGAAACTCACACCACCTTCGGAAGGAATTTCGGTGGGGAAGAGGGACAACCTTGTCCCTGTGGAAGACCAGGTAGGGAGACTCGATGGAAAGCGCCTGGAGCTCTCCCATCCTTCTGGCTGACGTGATAGCCACCAAGAAGGCGGCTTCCACGACAGGTGAGAGAGCACACCTGTGCATAGGTTCGAATGGCTTTGCCCATGAGCTTTGCCAATACCAGCAGTAGATCCCACGGAGGTGGGTTTCCCGCACTGGAGGGGAATGTGATCAAGGCCTTTGAAAGCGCCAGACCACCTTCTCCTCCGCCACCGACTGCTTCCCGGCCCGCCGCCGCAGTAGCGAGATGGCTGCCAGGTGCACCTTGTGGTCGCGACCTAAGCCCTTGACTAGAAGGGACCATAAATAGTCCAAGATGCTTGCCCAAGGAACAGGAGGAAGGGTCCAAGCCCTGCTCTGACAGCCAAATGGAAAACCTTTCCATTTGAAGGCATAGCATTTTCTGGTGACTCATTCAGGGCGCCTCAACTACATTGAGGACCTCGTCGGAAAGACCCAAAGCCTGGAACTCTGGCCGCTCCAGGAACCAGGCCGTCAGGTGCAGGGATTGAAGGTCCGGATGGAACACCTTCCCTGATTGACTGAGAGCAGGTCAGGCGAGCTGGGCTACTCATGAGTCCTGGAGCTGAGACTGAGGAGATGCAGGTACCAGAACTGGCGAGGCAGTCTGGGGCCATCAGAATCACCTCGCCTTGTCCCTCCTTGCCTTGAGAGCACCTTGTGGATCAAGGGAAATGGGAAGGCGTAAAGAGGCCGGGGTCCATTGCCTGAGAAGGCATCCCCTGCAGCGAGCCCTGCTGAGGCGGGGCATGAAACAGACTCAGCCCGCGTTCTCCATGAGGCAAACAGGTCCACACTGAGTGTGCCCCAAAGGAGAACAGATGCTGTACTACCTCCGCGCAGGAGAGACCACCGTGGGATGCAGCCCCTATCCGCTCAGGGCATCGGCCAGGGTGTTGGAGGCTCCTGCCACGTGAATGGCTAGGAGATCCGCCTCCAGGCTGCGCCTGAGTGACCAGATGCGGAGAGCTTCCTTGCATAGAAGCATGGAGCGCGTGCTCCCGGCCGGTTAGGATAGTACATGGTCGTGGTATTGTCCGTCTGGACTCGGACCACTTGACCCCCGAGGAGCAGAGCAAAGGCGGTGAGAGCTAGGCGGACCGCTCGGAGCTCCAGCAGGTTGATGTGGCATCGGGACTCCCGGGACCAGAGGCCGTGAGGCCCGTGTTCCCCAGGATGGGCACCCCAGCCCATCAGAGGGCATCGGTCAGCAGAGACCCGTCGGCTAAAGGTCAGACGAGCGGATGCCCTCCTGCAAATGATCTGGAGCGGTCCACCACTGGAGCGTTCCACATCCCTGTGTCACCGACACAAGCTGGTCCAAGGGATCGCAGCGTTGTGACCACTGGCTGGCCAGTCCCCACTGAAGGGGACGCATGTTCCAGCGGGCCCAACGGACCACGCTGGTACAGGCCGCCATGAGACCAGGAGGCGCAGGAAGTCCCGGAGCAGGGGCGAATTGCCCAACCAGAAATGATCGAAGCAAGGAGGAAAGAACCTCGGCCCTGTCCGCGGGGCAGCTCTGGCTCGAGAGGTCGAGCTGCGCCCGATGAATAAAATCACCTGCTTACTCGAGTTCCGACTGGCCTGGTTGATAGGAGGCCCAGTTGAGGAAGCAGACCTGGAGGGCAGATCTCTGGACCCTCCAGCCTCCTTCCTGGAGGGGCTGCTATCAGCAGTCGTCAAGGTAAGGGTACACCGGACCCTGGGCGCCCAGAGAATGCTGTCACTGCCATGCATTTGGTGAAGACCCTGGGAGGCTGAGACAAGCCGAAGGGCATGGCTTGGAACTCCGAAGAGATCCTTCCGGCTCGGGCGAAGGAATCTCTGGTGAGGCAGACCGGATAGGGGCGTGAAAACGCGTCCTGCAAGTCCAGAGAGCAGAACACACGCCCGCGTTCAAGGATGGTATTTCTGAGCCAGTGTGACCATCCTGAAGGTTCGAGACCATAGGAACTTGTTTGGGTCGTGTGGAGTTAGAATGGGGCGTAGCCCCGTCGTTGAACCAGGAAGTACCTGGACTAAACCCTGGGTCTGAAGGAGGGTCCACCACCTCTCTTACCTCCCACTTCTGGAGGAGGAGGCGATGCCGACTCGACGAGCCGCCGGTGAGCTGGGGATCCCGAAGCCCCGAGGCGGCGGCTCTGAAAATTGGTGCCACCGAGATTCAGAGCAAGCTCTTCCACCACCTCCAAGACCCACCTGTCCGTGGTAACAGCGGACCAGGCGGGCAGAGTGCGGGCCGGTCCCCAGGGGACCCAGGAGTAGGTGGCGGGGATGGGGGCGACACCCCTCAGCCCGTCACTGGGCAGGCTTGGAGGAGGGACGGCCGAGGGACCTCCTGGGCCTTTCCTCCCTGCCTCCTGTTAGGGAAGCCGGCGGCTTGGGTTTGGGATGCCAAGGCCGAGCCTGCTGGCCCCTGGCGTTTGCTGGGCCGGGCGGCGGGGCACAGAGGACGAAAGGGCTTAGGCTGTGGTTTGCGGCCTTTGTCCTTCTGAGCGGAAGAGACAGAGTCAAGGTGGCATTGGACTTCGATCCTCTGCAGGTGACCTTCACCCCAGGGCGAAGAGGTCCAGTCCCAAAGAGACATCCGCCAGCTTGGCTGGGTATCAAGGTAAAATGGATATCCTCGCTAGAGCCATGACGCATAGCCACTGCGGCCGCCACCGATCTGGCCATGAGTCCCCACATCGAAAGCAGTCTGGAGCTGCTGTTTGGCCACTGCCTGCCTGGTCCCGCACCTGCTTAACCGTAGTCTGCAGGTCGGGCGGGAAGATGAGGATGACCTCATCCAGGAGCCCAACAGGGCATGAGAAAAATGTGCCATGAGACTGGCCGAACTGGCCCCTGACGAAGCCGAGAGAGGGCCTGTAGCGTGAACTTTGCCCGACATAGTCAATTTCTTGGACTCCTTGTCAGGAGGTTTGTCCACATCCCTGGCGTTGCTTGTGCGAGAGAAAGCGCTGTCGGTAACTGTGCCTCAGCAGAGGGTGTTCCGAAAAACGGACAAGGAACGGTGGGGACCGCATACTTCCCTGTGCCATCCTGGCCAAGGCACAGGGCAGGAAGCAGGCGCTGCCAAAGTTCCAGTGCTGGACCCACTATGGCCTCGGCCAGGAAAAGCCTCCGTCGGAGAACCTCGGTCAGAATCTCTGTGAGGATACCTGGCCCGTTTGGAAGCGGGTTCGAGCTCCATCCGGTAGACTCGAGATGAGCGAGCAGTCTAGGAAGAGACTGACAGGCTATCGTCCATTGGCTGACCTCCTGAAGACTCCAAGTCCAGTCGCTTGGAGAAGAAGGAGGAATCATTCGGACTCGGAAGAGTCCTCAGGAAACTGCCTCTCTGGCCTGAGCCACCTTCACCTGCGAGGTCGGTCGGGAGTGAGGGTAACTGACAACCGATGGGTAAACCCTTAGCCGACCGAGAATCTGGTCGGAGCCCCAGATGGTGGCTGTGGAGGCGGAGGTTCCACCGCAATCGGTGGAGCAGCTGGTTTAGCGAACAACCGGCCTGGTATAGGCCTCGGGCAGGTGGGGGTTGTGTCGGCCGTTCGGTGAGCCGTTAATGGCGGGAAAGGCCGGAGTCGGCTTATTCCCGGCCAGGAGGGCTGTTGCAACATAGGTCCTCGTGCCGTCGCATGCCGCTTCCCCGTCCTGAGGAGGAGGCGAGGCGACGCCGCTTACCGTGTGCTTGGGGCAGACCGCCGTACGGTGGGAAGGCTGGACGCTAAAGGTCCGGGCGAGACCGAGTCCCGATTTCGGGGTCGGTGCAGGGAGTTGTCCTGGTCGGCTCCCTTGTCTCGGAAGGTCCATCCGAGGGCCGGAACCGGAGGCACAGGCGAGCCCACGGGATCCTCAACTCCTCCCGGGGGAACCGGGGAGAGGGGAATCTCGGCTGCTAAAGGCGACAGCCCGTCCAATGGGTCGAGAAAAATCTCGACTTCATCAGTGGGAGTCTCGGTCAACTGACCTGACGGGGACACCGTGAGGCCAGTGGCGAGACTGAGCGGTCGCCAGGCTTCACGGTCGACGCCCGGGAGAGGACCTTCCCGGCCCCAAGAGCCGCCGACGGAGGGACTTACCTTGTCCTCTTTGGACCGAGAAAGGTCCAGCAGACGTAGGCCCTTCTCCTTTAGTGGAGAGGGACAGACAAAGCTCCTTAAAGGAAGCCGTTGTAGGAAGAACCAGAGAGAGAGCGGGATAAATGCTGCGGTGGAGTAAGATCCGGCCCGCCTCCTCTTCCGAGGCGACCATCCGCTGAGCTGATCCCTTGAGCCCGCCGCCGTGGACACGCCAACCGGGCCTCCTTGGACTTCACCGGGAAGCGCTTCTGGAGCCCAGCGTTGCATCGGGCAGCACGGTCTTGAGGGCGTGAGGCAGAAAAGATGAGCATTGGTCGCAAGCCTGCGGGTGATGCTCAAGGCCTAAACAGTGAGCCTACGTGGAGTGTGGATCAAATCGAGGAACATCTTCTGCCCGCATGGGCATCTCGAAATCCGAGTCGATTTATCCATCGCAGCCGCGGGGATCAAGACTGAAGTCTTTTACAAAATATTATTTTAAATCCATAAGCGGAGAAATAGGAACCAGTCACAAACGCAGAGCTTTAAGGAGGGAACCTGAGCTTCCAAGCGTAAGGAAGATCTAAGGCCATGGGGCGGAGCCGAGTTATACCACCGGGTGGGTGGGAGGAGCAAGCTTGAAGACCTTCCGGCAAGATTTAAGCGGCAAGGATACTGCCAATGGTGTGGATGAACAACATATCCATGTCCCTAGAACCTGGGGGATTGTGCGTGGGACCGCCTTATGTAAGCTACGTTCTGACGTCGGGGGCGGGACCGACGTCAGAGGCGGTCCCCGCTGAAGACTGCTAGCTAGAAAATTTCCGTGGGGTCCTGATGCCTGACGGCTTCAGTCCTAATGGTGTAACCTGCTGCAAGAGCTGTATCTCGAAGTAAGATCAGGTCTTGCACTACCTCTGGCAGGAGAGACTACTCATGAGATGCATCGCCAATCCGGCTGAGGGCATCGGCCAGACTGTTCGAGGCTCCTGCCACGTGGATGGCTAGGAGATCCGCCTCCAAGCTGAGCACGCGAAACCATATGTGAAGAGCCTCCTTGCACAGAAGCAAAGAGTGTGTCCCGTCTTGTTGGTTGAGGCAGTACATGGTTGTGGTGTTGTCTGTCTGGACCTGGACCACTTGACCCCGAACAAACAGAGTGAAGGCGGTCAGGGCTAGCCGGACCGCTCGGAGCTCCAGCAGGTTGATGTGGCATCGGGACTCCTGAGGGGATCAGAGACCATGGGCCCTGTGCTTCCCAGATGGGCACCCCAAACCATGAGAGAGGCATCGGTCGTCAAGATGACCGTCGGCTCGGGGGCTGACAAACAGGATACCCTCCTGCAGATGAGCTGGAATAAGCCACCACTGCAGGCTGTCCCATATCTCCTGGGTCAAGGAGACTGGCTGGTCTAGAAGACCCAAGCATTGAGACCACTGGCGGGCCAGCCCCCACTGCAGGGGGCGCATATGCTAGCGGGCCCAATGGACCATGCTGGAGCAGGCCGCCATGAGACCCAGAAGGCACAGGAAGTCCCGGGCAGGGTGCAATTGCCCAACCAGAAATGATTGGGCAAAGGAGGAAAGGACTTCGGCCCTGTCCGCCAGGAGCAGGGCTCTGGCTCGGAGCTCCGCCCCAATGAACCGGATCACCTGGGAACATCGACGAACCGACTAGGCCCTCGTTGATAAGGAGGCCTAGTTGAGTGCAAACCCGGAGGGCCAGATCCCTGGACCGCTCCGCCTGCAACTTGGAGGGGGGTACTATCAGCCAATCGTCCAGCTAAGGGTAGCCCTGGACCCCTTGACGCTGCAGGAATACTGCCACCACTGCCATGCATTTGGTGAAGACCCTATGAGCTGAAGAAAGACCGAAGGACATGGCCTGGAACTTGAAGAGGTCCCCTTCTGTTCGAAAGCACAGAAACCGCTGATGGGATGGACGGATTGGGACATGAAAGAACGCGTCCTGAAGATCCAGGGAGCAGAACCACGTGCCCAGTTCCAAGGATGGTATGATCTGAGCCAGAGTGACCATCCGGAAGGTACGCGGCCTTAGGAACTTGTTCAGGACGTGCAGGTCGAGAATGGGGTGCCAGCCCCCCCCGTCTGATTTGGAACCAGGAAGTACCTGGACACAAACCCTGGGCAAGGAGGAGGATCTGCCACCTTACTGACTACCCACTTGCAGAGGAGCAGAACTATGTCATCACGGAGAGCTGACAGGGAGGCTACAGATCCGGTAGCCCCCTGTAGGGCGCGGGCTCGAAAGGGAGGGACCTGCTCGAATTCCAGAGGCAGGCCCCTGCCAACCACCTCCAGTACCCAGCGGTCCACGGTGATAGTAGACCAGGTGGAAAGGAAGTGGCTGAGCCGGCCCCCCACAGGGGGGACCCACGGGAGGTGTGACGGGGTTGGGGGCGGCACCCCACAAACCGTCAGTGGGCAGGCTTGGAGGAGGAGGAGAGAGGAAATGGCCGAGGGGTCGCCCGGACCCTTGCCCCTAGGCTTCCTGACCGAGGAAGCGATGGACTTAGCTTTGAGGTGCCAAGAATGAGCCTGCTGGTGCTGCTGGGCGGGTTTTGCCGCAGAAGCGGAGGGATGAAAGGGCTTATGCTGCTGTCAGCGACCTTTGTCCCTCTGAGCAGATGTGACAGAGTCTAAGGTGACTCGCCACCACTGGGCTGAATAGGTCAGTCCCAAGAAAGGGGACATCCGTTAGCTTGTGTTGGGTATCAGCCATGAAGGTCGAGATCCGCAAAGGTGTCTCCGATGTCCAGAGCTGTCTGTAGCTGCTGTTTAGTCACAACCCTTCCCTGATTCTGAACCTGCTTGACCGTGGTCTGAAGGTCGGCTGGGAGATGAGGGAGCACCTCATTCAGGGAGCCCAAAAGGGCATGAGAAAAGTGTGCCATCAGGACAGCCGAGCTAGCTTGATGAAGGCCTAAAGAGGCAGCAGCGTATACCTTCCTCCCAGAGTAGTCCAGCTTTTTGGATTCCTTGTCTGGGGGCTTGTCCACGTCCCTAGTGTTACCAGAGCGCCGGAAGATGCTGTCGGCCACCAACCCTTGGCCGACGGGTGCTCCGAGAAACCAGAGAGGGAGCCGGTATGGACTGCTTACTCGCGGGCCATCCTGGCTGAAGGCACAGGACAAGAGGCCGGGCGCTGCCAGAGCTCTAGAGCCGGACCCATGATGGCCTTGGCCATGGGGAAGGCCTCCGAGGGGAATCCCCTTTGTCCAGAATCTCTGTGAGGGGATATCTGGCCTGCTTCTGCATGGGTTCGAGCGGCATCCCGGTGGATTCCGAGACGAGTCGAACGATACCCAAGAACAAAGTAGGGCCCTCGTCCACGGACAGACCCCCCGAGGATTCCAAGTTGACTGGACAGGAATGCAACGAGGAGTCTTCAGACTCCGAAGAGTCCGCATACAGCTGCCAACTGCCTAAGCCACCCTCCACTCACAGAGGATGACAGGGGGTGAGGATGACCGACAACTGATGGGGCAGCCCTTGAGCCGACCGAGAATCCTTGGTCGGAGCCCCAAAAATCGGCTGTGGAGGTGGTGGTTCCACCACAATGGGTGGGGCAGCCGGTCTAGGCTGAGTGGTCGGAACCGGGTCCTCAACCGAGGAACCAGGGGCAGGAGACTGCTCTGGCCGTTCTGGCGACAGCCATGTAATCTCCGGTGAAGGAGCCGGAGTCGGCTTGTTGCTGGCTAAAAGAAGTTGCTGCCACACAAGATCCTCACAGCGCCAATGCAACTTGTGCTGGAGCCTCTCCTCGGCCGAGGAGGATGAGGAAGATGAGTGGCGGCGCCGCTTTCCGCAGTGTCACCGCCAGGACCACTGATGTTGGCGGGACTCACCTGAAGTGTAAGAGGACCGAGACCTCGACTGTCGGGGGCGCCGACGGAGGGCCGAGGAAGTAGCGGGGGAAACCCGCAGCTCCTCCGGTTTAGGGTCCTTGACTGGGGATGTCGGCTCAGGAAGCTGAGACAAGCCCTCGGAGGGTACTGGGGGGACTGGTGTCTGAGAGTTGTCAGCCTCCTCAGTCGACACCCTATGGGTAGGCTCAAGAAAAATCTCGGCCTCGACGACAGGAGTCTCGACCAGCTAGTCTGATGGGGACTCCGAGAAACCAGCGGCTCCGGGGAAGCAACCTCGACTCATAGTTGAGAGACCATCGACTGGGGAGCGTAGACCTCCCACGAACGTTAACGCTGGGATTCTACCTTTGTGGTCCTCCTTCTTAGACTCAGAAGGACCCTCTCCTTTGGTAGAGAGGGACTGACAAAGCTCCCGAAAGGAAGCCGTGTAGGAGGAGCCAGGGAGAGCGGGATAAAGGCTGAGGAAGATGAAGACACGGCCTGGGCCACCTTCTCCTCCAGAACCGTAAGCTGTTCCAGCTGCTCTGAGGAGCCCACCACCACGGACACCGCCCAACGGGCCTCCTTCGATTTAACCGGCAGGAAACGTTTCTCCGGCTGCCCTAGTTGCAGTCGGGCAGCGTGGTCCTCGAGCACCGAAGGGGAGAAGGACAGGCTGCAAGCCTGCGGGTCGTGATCGAGTCCAAGGCAGTAAACACACGTGGTGTGAGGACTGGTGCAAGACATCTTCTTCACGCAAGTGCACCGACAGAACCCGGGAACAGATTTAACATCCATCGCACCCATGAGGGAATCACGCGAAGACCGAACTCGAGTGAACTTGAGTACAAGTTTGGGGAAAATCCGAAGATTTAAGATCCAGGCCTACAAAACACAGGAGCACTAAGGAGGGAACCTGAGCTTCCAAGCGGTAAAGAAGATCTGGCGTCATGGGGCGGAGCCGAGGATTTTACCACCTGGGTGGGTGGGAGGAGCCAGCTTGAAGACCTTTCCAACCATCTTAAAGCGGCAAGGTACCTGCTAACAAGTGTGGATTGAACAACATATCCACGTCCCTAGAAAAATACTTTTTTTCCATGAGTACCAATAATCAGCCAAGCACCTGGAAGTGAGGATGATCTGGAACAGCACAACTTCATAACACGGTTGGTGGTTACAAATAACATTTCTGCTAGGTCTACAAGGCTATTGTCAAAAAAACGATTTTATTCACCAGATTTACAAAAAATTTTGCCTGCCTATACGATCAGGTATACCACTCACCCCTTTCTCACTGATGTCCAACATCAACAGCCTGGGATTAATCAGTTTCTCTCAAGAAAATATAAAAGTGTGACAGTGAGGCAGTTAAATACTAAAGGCCAAGGCAGTACTCTCCACTTGACTGTTGGCCAACTGCCCCCCACCTTCTTTCTAAGAGTATTTTTTTGCGTGTTTTGTTTATTTTTCCATTCTGTCTACTCCTCTATTACTAAAACTGAAATAAGCCTAGGGAACCAGGGCTCTATCTTTCTTTTAACTCAGCTTTACTGAAACAACATGCCTAATTCAGACATCAAGAATACTGTACAGTAACTTCAGAGATAGGAGGGCTCTAATTTTAAAATAGTGGCATTATTGACTTTGGATGAACATGATGGTTCAGAACTGAAGCATGGGTGTTGTCATCATGCACCAGCACTTTAGTGGAGATCAGTGCTCGAGCTTAGGTTGGCAACAGCCTATCTGAGTCACTATTTTAACTGCAGTGCATTCCACTTCTATGCACATCGGAGGTATGCACAATCCACGTCTGACACGTCTGCCCTGTCCCTGTCCCCTTTTCCATCTAATCAACGCCTTCTTAGTCGACCGGTGCCCACGTTTTATTACCAAGTGTACATGATAAGATAAAAACTTCAAGCAAAAACTGCCGCCCATTGCTTATAATGGACCGCGCCCTGCACTTTCACTGGCATCTCGTCATCACGTAAGTGAGCGCGGGGGCGGAGCAGGGGCAGAACTCATAACCGGGAAGTCCGTGAGACCCAGTTTTATTAATTTTACTGACCAAATAATTTTTAAACTTCTGCAACAAATTTGGATATTTGCACACTGCGGGACTTGTGGCGGTAAAGCACATAAATGTTGGGTGCAGTGGCCGATCCATTTATCTTAGCAGATCTCTTTAAAAATGCTACCTGTGTTTCACTGTTATTTATTTTTTAACAGGGGGAGCTGGGAAGAAAACACAGTAGCCAGTGAGAGAGCACATAGACTAACCACAGAAGGGGATCCCAAAGAACCAAGATTCCCGGTAGAAAGATAAGGGCCGTTTAAAAGCTAAATGAGTCAGACACCTACAGCAATTGTTTGATGTGACCAACTACATGTGCCAAAAACTACACAAAAGCGCTACTTCCTTGTTCTTGCTGTGTCTAGCATTCGACTTCTGCTGCAGCCCTATCATTAAATGACAAAAAAGTAAAGCCTGAGTAACAATAATTGTCATTTGCAATCCCTTGCTGTGTGTAATTGTTTTTAGATATTTGTACTGAATTTTTGCACGATTCTATATAGTGCATACTTGTTTGCATTGTAATTTATTCTGTATACTTGTTTGTATTATTTGTATACCATCTTCACTTCTTTTCTTGAATAAAGCTCCGGGTCAATCCTGAAAAAGGGCCTTGGCCCAGTGATCTTACCGGGTAAATAAAGTGAACTGAAGTGAATCCATTTTGAAAAATTACAAAAAAGACCATTCTTTGAATTTTTGAGTAGTATCAAAGTAAACAGATATGTGGTATCAGCTGTCCTTGTTCCAACATGGATTTCAGTTTTATGCAGTTTCGCTTGTAGGCCCACTTTCGTGATGTTTCAAGGATGTGCGTACAAGCGGAATCCACTCTAAATACAATTTACAGACACCGTTGGCACCTCAGGAGAAGCAGAGTTCTTCTGGGTTCCCAGAAATACAGGTTACTCACCTGTAACAGGAGTTCTAGGAGTGGTATATGTTGTTCATCCACACTTGTTGGCAGGTATCTTGCTGCTTTAAGATGTGCCGGAAAGTCTTCAAGCTGGCTCCTCCCACCCACCAGGCTGGTAAAACCCTTGGCTCTGTCCCATGACGCCAGATCTAGCCCGCAGGAAGCCAGGTTGCGTGTCGAAGCCGGGGAGGTTGGTTGAGTCATGTGGATGAACAACATACATCACTCCTAGAACTCCTGTTAGAGGTGAGTAACCTGTATTCCTAGGGACGTGGATATGTTGTTCAATCCACACTTGTTGGCAGACTCCTAGCAGTTCTCCAGGAAGAGGGAGACAAGGTGCGCACCACCCCCCCGATACTTACTTGGGGAATAAGGACTAGAGAACCGAGGTCCCAAAACCAGCATCCCGGCGTGACTCTAGGTCAATGTGGTAATGGGAAATAAAGGTGTGTGCTGACTTCCAGGTAGCAGCCCTGCAGATTTCCTGGATAGGGATGTCCCTAGAAGCAGTCACCGAAGCAGCGGTATGGCGGGTTGAAAGAGCTCTTATCCCTTTGGGTGGTTCCATGCCCACCAACCTACAGCAGAGCTCTATGTAGGAGGTGACCCACCTGCTTATTGTCCACTTGGCTGCAGGTCTGCCAAGTGTGGCTTCAGTGTAGGTGACAAACAGCTGGTGAACCTCTCCCCGAACTTTAGCAGTCCACTCCTTGTAATAAGCGAGCGCTCTTCTAGGGTCCACAGTATGGAGCCTATATTCGGCCACCAAGGTGTGACTGGGGTAGAACACCGGCAAAGTCAACACCTGATTCAGGTGAAACTCCGACACCACCTTCAGAAGGAATTTCGGGTGGGGGCGAAGGACAACCTTGTCCCTGTGGAAGACCAGATAAGGAGACTCAATGGAAAGTGCCTGGAGCTCTCCCATCCTTTTGGCTAACGTTATAGCCACCAAGAAGGTGGTCTTCCACGACAGGTGGGAGATATCGCACCTGTGCATCGGTTCGAATGGCTTGCCCATGAGCGTGGCTGATACCAGCAGTAGATGCTGACATGGAGGGGGAGGTTCTCGCACCAGAGGGGATATGTGATCGAGGCCTTTGGAAAAGCACCAGACCACCTTCTCCTGCACCACTGACTGCTTGCCGACCTGCGCCTGGTAAGTAGATATGGCTGCGAGGTGCACCTTAAGGGTCGTCAACTGAAGCCCTAGCTGAGAAAGGGACCACAGGTAGTCAAAAATGCTAGCCAACAGACAGGGAGAAGGGTCCAACCCCTTGCCCTGACACCAAATGGAGAATCTCTTCAATTTAAAGGCATAACATTTTCTGGTCGACTCCTTACGGGATGCCTCAACAATGTTGAGGACCTCGTCAGAAAGACCCAAGGCCTGGAACTCTAGCCGTTCAGGAACCAGGCCATCAGGTGCAGGTATTGAAGGTCCGGATGGAGCACCTTCCCCTTCTTGACTGAGATCAGGTCTGGGCGGGCTGGAAGCCGCCTTGGGAGCCTGGAGCCGAGGCTGAGGAGATCTGGATACCAGAACTGGCGAGGCCAGTTTGGGGCTACCAGAATCACCTGCACCTTGTCCCTCTTCACCTTGAGAAGCACCTTGTTTATCAAGGGAAATGGAGGGATGGCACAGAAGAGGCCCGGGGTCCATGGCCTTGAGAAGGCACTCCCCTACAGCGAGCCCTGCTGAGGGAAGCAGGCATGAAACAGCCTCAGCTTCGTGTTCTCCTTGGGAGGTGAACAGGTCCACCTGAGGGGTGCCCCAATGGGAGAACAGGCCTTGAACTACCTCCGGCAGGAGAGACCACTTGTGAGATGCAGCGCCTATCTGGCTGAGGGCATCGGCCAGACTGCGTGAGGCTCTTGCCACTTGGATGGCTAGGAGATCCGCCTCCAGGCTGATCACGAGAGACCAAATGCGGAGAGCTTCCTTGCACAGAGGCAAGGAGTGCGTCCGACCCTGATGGTTGAGATAGTACATGGTCGTGATGTTGTCCGTCTGGACCTGAACCACTTGACCCCATACAAACGGAGCGAAGGCGGTGAGGGCTAGTCGTACCACTGGAAGCTCCAGCAGGCTGATGTGGCATCGGGACTCCTGAGGGGATCAGAGGCTGTGGGCCCGGAGCTCCCCCCAGATGGGCACCTGACCCATCAAGGAGGTGTCGGTCGTAAGGATGACTGTCGGCTCGGGCAGACAAACGGGATACCCTCCTGCAGATGAGCTGGGACGAGCCACCACTGCAGGCCATCCCACATCTTCTAGGTCATGGTTACTGGCTGGTCCAAAGAACCAGAGCACTGACACCACTGGCGGACCAGCCCCATTGCAGGGGATGCATATGCCAGCGGGCCCAACGGACCACGCTGGTGCAAGCCGCCATGAGACCCGGAAGGCGCAGGAAGTCCCAGGCAGGGTGCAACTGCCCAACCTGAAATGACTGGGCAAAGAAAGAAAGGACCACAGCCCTGTCCCCAGGAGCAGCGCTCTGGCTCAAAGAGAGTGGAGCTCTGCCCCGATGAACTGAATCACCTGCGATGGCACGAGTTCCGATTTGAGACCAATTTGAGAGCAGACCTGGAGGGCCAGATCTCTGGACTGCTCCACCTCCAACCTGGAGGTGGCTGCTATGAGCCAGTCATCCAGGTAAGGTTACACCCGGACCCCTTGGCGCCGCAGGAATGCTGTCACCACTGCAATGCATTTGGTTAAATCCCTGGGAGCTGGAGAAAGGCCAAAGTGCATGGCCTGGAACTCGTAGTGGGATTCCTCCGCTCTGAAGAGGAGGAATTGCTGATGTGATGGACGGATTGGGACATGAAAGAACGCGTCCTGGAGATCCAGAGAACAAAACCACATGCCTAGTTCCAAGGATGGTATGATCTGAGCCAGAGTGACCATCCTGAAGGTGCGCGGCCTTAGGAACTTGTTCAGGTCACGCAGATCGAGAATGCGGCGCCAGCCCCCTGTCCGTTTTGGGACCAGAAAGTACCTGGACACAAACCCTGGGCTTGGAGGAGGATCCGCCACAATGCTGATCACCTCCTTTTGGAGGAGCAGACCTATGTTGGCTTGACAAGCCGACTGAGAGGCTGTGGAGCCGGTAGCCCCTGAGGGGCGCTGGCTCGGAAGGAAGCGGTCTGCTCGAATTCCAGAGGCAGAACCCTGCTGACCACTTCCAACACCCAACAGTCCGTGGTGATAGTGGACCAGGTGGAAAGGAAGTGTCTGAGCCGTCCCCCCATGGGGGAGACCCAAGGGAGGAGTGACGAGGTTGGGGGTGGCACCCCTCAACCCGTCACTGGGCAGGCTTGGAGGAAGGGTCAGCCGAGGAGCCGCCTGGACCTATCCTTCCAGGCTTTCTGTTGAAGGAAGCAGCAGGCTTGGCCATGGGGCACCAAGTGTGAGCCTGCTGGCCCTGCTGCTGGGCCGGATGTGCTGCAGGGGCGGAAGGGCAAAAGGGCTTATGCTGTTGCTGGCGCCTTGTACTTCTGGGCAGACGCGGACAGAGTCCAAGGTGGCACTGAACTTCTCAATCTCTGGAGATGGCCGCCCAACTCGGGCCCGAACAAGTCGGTGCCCAAGAAGGGAACGCCTGCCAGCTTGTGCTGGGTATCTGCCATGAAAGTAGAGATCCGCAGCCAACCCTCTGCGGGTGCATGGCTACTGTGGCCGCTACTGGACCGGGCACAAGAATTTCCAATGTCCAAAGCAGTCTGAGCTGTTGCTTGGCCACCGCCTCTTCCTGATCCCGCACCTGCTTGACTGTCGTTTGAAGGTCAGCCGGGGGATGAGGAAGTACCTCATCCAGGGAGCCCAAAAGGGCGTGTGAAAAGTGTGCCATCAGTAGAGCCGAGCTAGTCTGTCGAAGGCCTAGGGAGGAGGCAGCATAAACTTTGCGCCCGGAGTAGTCCAGCTTTTTGGATTCCTTATCCGGGGGCTTCTCTATGTCCCTGGCGTTTCTGGAGTGCTGGAAAATGCTATCGGTTACCAGCCCTTCAGCTGAGGGGTGTCAAAACCGGAGAGGGAACCGGTCGGGACTGCTGTATTCGGGCCATCCTAGCTGAAGGCGCAGGGACAGGAAGCAGGTCACAACACAACTCCAAGGCCAGACTAACAATGGTCTCGGCCACAAGGAAGGCCTCCGTGGGTAATCTCCTCAGTCCAAAATCTCTGTGAGGGATATCTGGCCCATCTCTGCACAGGTTTGAGCTGCATCCCAGTAGACTCTGAGATGAGCCGAAGAATACCAAGGAACGAGGATAGTCTCTCATCCACCGACGAACCCCAGAGGATTCCAGGTCGAGGGGAGAAGTCGAACCTCGAGGAGTCCGCGAACAGCTGCCGAAGCGCTTGAGCCACCCTCCACTCGCCAAGGCAGATCGGGGTGAGGGTGACCGACAACCTTGTTGCCAGCCAATAAGAACTGCTGCCACATCATATCCTCTTAGTGCCGACGCAACTTGCGCTGGAGCGGTTCTCCGAAGAGGCCAATGAGGGAAGCGGCAATGCCATTTCCGTGATGTGAGACCAAGACCGCCCTGCCGGTGGGACTTTCCGACAAGAAGAGGACCCAGACTGTCGAGGCTTGCCGATGATGGGTCAAGAAGGGTGGAAAACCCGCACATCCTCCAGCTCAGGGTCCTTGATCGGGACTTCGCCCGAGGCTGAGGTAAGTCCTGGTAGGCACCGGGAGAACCGGTGAAAGAGGGTTGCCAGCCTCTCCAGTCGACAGCCCGTCTAACAGGTTGAGAAGTATCTCGACCGCATCAATGGGTGTCTCGGCCGGCTGACCAGACGGGGACAGGGGACACCGAAAAGCCTTGGCTGCAACATCGACCGAAGTCGATAGAAGACGGTCCGGGGAGCGAGATCTCTCCTGCTCCCACGAACGTCGACGGTGGGACTTACCTTTCCGGTCCTTCTTCTTTGACCGACTGAAGTGAGTTCCTGAAGGACCCTTTCCCTTGGTGGAAAGGGACTGACAAAGCTCCCGAAAGGAAGCGGTGTAGGAGAAGCCCAAGGAGAGTGGGATAAACGCTGACGCGAGGAAGAAGACAATGCAGCCTGGTCCATCTCCTCCTCGAGGGCAATTAACTGCTCCACAGAGCCCGCAGCCGAGGACACTGCCCAACGGGCCTCCTTCGACATCACTGGCAGAAACCATTTTTCGAGGCGCTCCAGTTGGAGTCTGGCAGTGCAGTGTTCAAGAACCGAAGCCAAAAAGGACTTGCAAAGTTCGCAGGCCTGCGGATCATGCCCAAGCCCAAGGCAGTAGGCGCACATGGCGTGCGGATCGGTCCGAGAAATCTTCTGCCTGCAAGGGCAACGACGGAAGCCGGGAGTAGATTTTGAATTCATTGCAGCTGCGAATGAAGGAGAAGACTTAAGACTCATAAATATTAAGATGATTTTTGTAAAACCGAAGGTTTAGGATCCAAGCCTAGAGACGAAAGAACGGTAAGGAGGGAACCTGAGCTCAAGCGGTAAGGAAGATCTACGCCAGGCGGAGTTTAAGGTTTTACCACCCGGTGGGTGGGACAAGCCGGCTTCAAGACTTTCTCCGCACATCTTAAAGCTGACAAGATACCTGCCAACATGTGTGGATTGAACAACATATCCATGTCCTTAGAAAAATAGGTTACTCACCTGTAACCAAATTCTAGCAGTGGCAACACAGAAACATAGAACATGGAAACACAGAACCTGGCGGCAGATAAGGACCTCTAGGCCCACCCAGTCTGTCCATCTTCCCTACTTGTTGCAAAAAAAACAAAGACCTTACTTGATCGGCTTTTTCTTTTTCCTATCGCTAGGATCCCATATGCCGTCCCATGCATTTTTAATTCCCTTACCAAATTCACCCCAACCACTTCTGCTGGTAAGTTCTATGCATTCATCACCCTTTCTGTGAAGAAATAGTTCCTCATGTTACCCCTTAGTCTCCCCCCTTCCAGCCTCATGTCATAACCCCTTGTTCTACAACATCTCTTTTTCTGAAAGATGCTACTCTTCTGTACCTTATTTATGCCCTTGAGATATCTGAAGGACTCTTATCATATCATCTCTCCCCATGGTATACATACCGAGGACCTCTAGTCTCATCTCAGACCACTCTTGGTGCAGGCCCTGCACCATTTCTGTTGTCCTTCTCTGAACTGCCTCTGTCCTATGTCCTTACGGAGATATGTGGCCTCCATAATGGGACACAGTACTCCAGATGAGGTCTCACTAGTGATTTGTACAGCGGCATCACCATCTCTTTTCTTCTGCTGGTGGCCCCCCTCCATATGCACCCCAGTACCCCACTGGCTCTCCCCACAGCGCTGGCACATTGTTTAGCCACCTTTAGATCATCTGATATTATTAACCCCAGATCCCTCTCCTGTTTTGGAGTCATCAGTATTTTTCCCTTCATCACGTAAGCCTCCCCTGTGTTGCTGTACTCCAAATAAACAGGTTACTCACCTTTAACAGTAGTTCTAGGATTGGTATATGTTGTTCATCCACTCTTTATGGCATGCCCTTTCCCTTTAAATATCTTGCCAGAAGTCTTTAAGCTGACTCTTCCTACCCACCCAAGTGGTATATCCTTAGCTCTGCCCCTTGATGCCAGAATGAGCCCTTAGCCCTACGGGAGGCTCCCTACCCACCAAACTATAGCAGAGATCAATGCATGATGTCATCCATCTGCCAACTGTCCGCTTTGCTGCACGTCTGCCAGGTGCGGCTTCAGCGTAGGTGACAAACAGCTAGCGAACCTCTCTCTGAACTTCAGCCGTGCACTCCTTGTAACAATCAAGGGCTTGTCTCCGATCCAAAGTATGGAGCCTGTATTCGGCCTCCGAGGTGTGATTGGTGTAACACACCAGCAGAGTCATCAGCTGGTTCAGGTGAAACTCAGACACAACCTTCAGAAGGAACTTCAGGTTGGGGCACAGTACAACCTTGTCCCTGAAGAAGATCAGATAAGAACTCAACTGAGTGCACCTGGAGCTCCCCAATGCTTCTGGCTGACGTGATAGCCACCAGGAAGGCAGTCTTCCATGACAGATGAAATCTCACATCTGTGCATTGGTTCGAATGGCTTGCCCATGAGCTTTGCCAGTACCAGCAATAGAATGGTGGTCCATGCACTGGAGGGGAAATATGGTCAAGGCCTTTGAAGAAACGCCAGACCACCTTCTCCTGTGCCACCGTCTGCTGACCGGCCCATGCGCAGTAAGCAGAGATGGTGCCAGGTGCACCTTAAGGGTCATTGACCGAAGACCCCCTTTAGAGACAGACCAAAGGTTGTAGAGACTGCTAGCCACTGGACAAGACAAAGGGTCCAGCCCCTTGCCCAGACAACAAATGGAAAATGTCTTCCATTTGAAAGCACAGCACTTCCTGTTCGATTCCTTCCTATATGCCTCAACTACAGTGAATACATCTTCAGAGATACCCAAAGCCTGGAACTCTAGCCACTCAAGAACCAGGCTGTCAGCTTCCCTTGATTGACTGAGAGCAGGTCTGGGCATGCTGGAAGACGCCTCAGCAGCCTGATGCTGAGGCTGAGAAGATCGGGGAACCAAAACTGAAGGGCTTAGTCCAGAGCCACCAGGATCACCTGTGCTATGTGCCTCCTGACCTTGAGGAGCACCTTGTGGATCAAGGGAAATGGAGGGAAGGCATAGAAGAGGCCTGGGGTCCACGGCTTTGAGTAGGCATTCCCCTGCAGCGAGCTCCACTGAGAGGGGTGGGCACAAAACAGCCTCAGCTTTGTGCTCTCCCTGGAGGCAAACAGGTCCACCTGAGGAGTGCTCCTCTGGGAGAACAAGCAGTGTACTATCTCTGGATGGAGAAACTGCATGTGGGACGCATCGCACACATGGCCAGGTGTCCGGCCAGTTGATTTGAGGATCCTGCCACATGAATGGTTAGGAACTCCACCTCCAGTTGGTTCATGAGGGTCCAAACATGGAGGACAGGAGTGCGTGCCGCCTTGTTTGTTGAGCGAGTACATAGTCGTGGTGGTGTCCATCTGGACCTGAACCACCTGACCACGAAGGAACAGAGCGAATGCAGTCAGCACCAGCCGGTCTGCTCAGAGCTCCAGCAGATTGATGTGGCATCGGGATTCCTCGAGGGTCTAGAGCCCGTGGACTCTGTGGTTCCCCCATGTGAGCACCCCAGCCCGTGAAGGAGGCGGTTGTTAAGATGACAGTCAGCTCGGGACAGACAAACGGGATCCCTTCCTGCAGATGCTCCACAACAGTCCACCACTGGAGAGTGTCACACATCTTCTGGGTTACAGTGACCAGCTGGTCGAAATGACCTAGTCGCTCTGTCCACTGGCTGGCCAGCTCCCACTGAAGGGGACGCATATGCCACCGGACATATTGGACCACAGAGGTGCAGGCCGCCATGTAGCCCACAAGTTGCAGGAAGTTCCAGGCAGGGCATAAGTGCCCAACCAGAAATGATCGGGCAAAGGAGGAGAGAACCTCCACCCTGTTATGTCAGGAGCCTGGCTCTGACTCGGTAAGAGTTGAGTTCTGCCCTGATGAAGCAAATCACCTACGAAGGCACAAGTTCCATCTGGTCTTGTTGACCTGGAGGTCAAAGTCGATGCAGGTAAAGAGGGACAAATGCCTGGACCTCTCCTTCTCCTGTCTGGAGGGACCCACTATAAGTCAATCATTCAGATAGGGTACACCCTGACCCCTTGATGCTGAAGATGGGTTGTCAATGACAGGCTGAACGGCATGGCTTGGAACTCGTAGAGAGTTCCCTCTGCTCGGAAGCGGAGGAAACTTCAGTGTGATGGATGGATTGGGACATGAAAGAACACGTCCTGCAGATCCAGAGGGCAAAATCACAAGTTCTGTTCGAGAGATGGTATGATCCAAGACAGAGTTACCATCTAGAAAGTGTGAGACCTGATAAACTTGTTCAGGTTGTGCAGATCTAGAATGGAGCCCCAGCCACCCATCCGTTTTGGGACCAGGAAGTACCTGGAGATGAACCCTAGGTTTACTGGAGGATCCGTGACTCTGACCACTACCTCCTTGCAGAGAAGTTGGGTGATGTCGTCTTGGACAACCGACAGTGCCCATGGATACCTTTTCTTCCCTTGGGGCGCAGGTTTGACTTGGTGAGTACTGCTCGAATTTCAGAGGCAGACCCTGGCCGACCACTTCCAATACCCACCTGTCCGTTGAGACAGCGGACCAGGCGGAAAGGAAGTGGTGGAGCTGGCCCCCCATGGGAGGACCTAGAGTGGGTGTGACAAGCATGGGGGAGGTCACCCCCATCCTGTTAGCGTGCAGGCTTGGAGGAGGGACTGCTGGGACCCTTCCCTCCGGGCTTATGGACTGCCGAACTCCCCGACTTGGGATAAGGGCGTCAAGACTGAGCCTGCTGCTGCTGCCCAGATTGGTGCTGGGCTTGCTTGGCTACAGGGGCAGAAGGGCAAAAAGGCTTGCACTTCTGCTTCTGGAACACTGAGGATCCTTCTATGGGAAGCACCAAAGTCCAAGGTGGCATTGGACTTGATGTAGTTGAAGATGATCATCTACCCCGGACCGAACAAGTCGGTACCCAGAAAGGGTATGTCTGCCAGTCTGTGCTGGGTATCTGCTGTAAAGGTCAAGAGCATGAGCCACACCCTGCAGCACATGGCTACTGCAGCCACCACCGAACGGGCACAGAATTCCCCAATGTCCAGAGTCATCTGGAGTTGCTGCTTTGCAACAGCCCGACCCTGGTCTCGGACCTGCTTGACCATAGTCTGAAGGTCCGTGGGGAGATGGGAAAGCACCTTATCTAGAGAGCCCACAAGGGCATGGGAGAAATGTGACAAGACGACAGCAGAGCATGCCTGACGGAGACCAAGCAAAGAAGCAGCACAGACTTTCCTGGCAGAGTGGTCCAGTTTCTTGGACTCTTTTTTCCGGGGCTCTATCAGTGTCTCCTGAACTGCCCGAGCACCGAAACACAGAGTTGGTCACCAACCCATCGATGGAGGTGTGCTCCATTAACCCTGAAACGGAGTCAATAGGGACCGCACACTTGTGGGCCATTCAGGCTGATGGCGCAGGGCAGGAGGCAGGGTGCTGCCAAAGCTTCAGGGCTGGGCCAACAATGGCTTCAGCCACTGGGAAGGCCTCTGTCGGAGAATCTCCTTTATCCAGAATATCTGTCAGGTGATATCGAGCCCATTTTTGAACAGGCTCTAGTTTCATCCCCATAGATTCAGAGATGAAACGGAGGATGCCCATGAAGGACGTGGGACCTTCCTCCATCGAGAGACTCCTGAGTGACTCTTGGTTGAGCAGATGGGAATGCAGGGAGGAGTCCTCGGACCCCGGATAGATTGGCCGACCAGCTAAGTCACCTTCAACCCACCGCAGACTGTCTGGAGTAAGTGTGACACACAGCCTGTGCGGAAGGCCCTTGGCAGGTGAGACTCCTTGACAGGAGCCCGAGGGAGGCTGATTGGAGGTGGTGGTGGCTCCACCCAAATCGGTGGAGAGGCCAGTCTCGGCCAAGCCAGGAGGGCCTTAACTGGCTCTGCAGGTGGAGGGACGGTGTCGGCCAGGTCTGGAGGAGTCGGCGTCTGCCTAGAGGGTGACAGCCATGTGATGGCTGATGTGGAAGCCTGGGTAGACTTTGGACTGGCGAACACCAACTGTTGCCACATTAGATCCTTGTAGCGTCAACGCAACTTGCACTGAAGTTTCTCCTCTTTAGAGGAGGAAGAGGATGAATAGCGGCAGCGCTGCTTTTTGGAATGCCCAGAGTGGTGTTTGTGGGTTCTCCTCGACCTGTCGGCTGAAGTTGACAGAGACCTAGTCCTCGACCATCTGGGGAACTAACGGGGGCGCGCAGAAGGAGCCAGGGAGACCCGCGGCTCCTCCAGAACTGGGACAGGGATCGTGAAAATGTTCCTAGTAGGCTGGGTCTCCTTCTCGGTAGGTCCAGCCAGGACCGGAGTCCTGAGCAAGGAATTGTTGGCCTCATTTAGCAACAACAAGGTTGATGGGGTTGTTGATAATCTCGACTGGGATGTCATCCTGCATCTTAGCCGGCTGACCTAACCAGGCACTGTGAAGTCAGCGGCTGAGGCCACAATTTCAACCGAATTTACTCCTTGGAATCCTTTTTACAGGAACGGGAGCTGTGCAAAGCCAACGGGCCCTCTCCCTTGGTTTGGAGAGACTGGCACAACTTCTTGAAGGAGTCTGTAAAGGTGGAGCCCAGTTTGAGCGGTACGAAGAACGATGCTGAAGAGGACTGATCGGCAGCCTGAGCCACCTCCTCTTCGAAAACCTTCATTTACTCAAGTTGTTCAGCGGACCCTGCAGCCACGGAGCCCGCCAACCAGCCTTTTTTGATTTGACCAGCGGGTTCAGTTTCTCTGGTCAGTTGAGCTGTAATCGGGCGAGACAATCATCTAACATGCTTCAGTTTGGCTGGAACAAGTGACAAAATTTGCAGGCCTGGGTATTGTGATCATGACCCAGGCAACAGACGCTTGTGGCGCGTGAGACATCTGCCCACAGGGGCACCGGCGGAACCTGGTCAAGGACTTGTCCTCTATCGCGGTTGAAGATCGAAGAGGTGAAACTCTGACAAGTTTAAGTTTTTTAAGTAATCAGAAGATTTAAGTGCCAGGGCCTACTCAGTGCGGGAGCGTTAAGGAGGGAACCCGATTCTTTCAAGAGGAAAGGAAGACCTGGCATCAAGGAGCAGAGCAGAGGGATATACCACCCAGGTGGGTGGGAGGAGCCAGCTTAAAGACTTCTGCCAAGATATTTAAAGGGAAAGGACATGCCATAATGTGTGGCTAAGAAAAACATATCCACATTCCTAGAAGCGTGATTTTGCACTATTTTGCATTGAATCTTAGCTGCCACACTCTTTCAGATTCCTCAAGTTTACCTGGGTCCCTCCTCATTTTTTCCACCCCTCCCAGAGTGTCTACCTTGTTGCAGATCTTAGTGTCATCTGCAAAGAGGCATACCTTTCCTTCCAGCCCTTCCGTAATGTTACTTATAAAAGACACTGAATAGGACTGGCCCCAGAACCAATCCCTGTGGCATCCCGCTGGTCACCCTCCTTTCCTTGGATTGAACTCCATTTACTATCCCCCCTCTGTAGCCTATCCCTCATCCAGTTTCTAACCTAGTTTACCACTTTGGGACCAATTCCCAGGTTGCCTAGCTTGTTTGCAAGCCTGTCATATAGAAAGGTGTCGAAGGCCTTGCTGAAATCCAGGTAGGCCACATGGACAACTCCCTTCCCGCCAATAATCTATTTCCCTGGTCACCCAGTCAAAGAAATCTATCAGATTTGTTTGACACAGCTAACCGGCTGTGAATCCATCCTGTCTCAGATCCTGTGCTCCGCTGGATTCAAGATATTCCACAATTCTTTCTTTTAGCAGTGATTCCATAATTTTCCCCACTATTGAGGCGAGGCTAACTGGTCTATAGTTTCCAGCCTCCTCCCTGCTCCCATTTTTGTGTGGAGGGACTACATCTGCCCTCCTCCAGTCCTCTGGAACCACTCCTGTTTCCAACGATTCATTGAACATGGCTGCCAGTGGTGCTGCCAGCACCTTCCTAAACTTCTTTAGTATTCTAGGATGTATCTCATCTGGTCCCATTGTCTTGTCCACTTTTAGTTTTGGGAGTTCCTTTAGAACCCTCTCCTCTGTAAATGGACTGGTGTCCACCTCCCTCACCTTATTGCTCCTGCCACTTAATTGCACGGATCGACAAATTTCAAAATGGCATGCTAGTCTAGGACAACTGGCCTTGACAAAAATGGTAGTCCCAGAGTTCGGAGTGGTAGTACAGTGCATGTCAATGGAAATTTTCAACCAACTTAAATTTAAATAAATTAGGGCTGGGAGAATTCTATGAAGTTTTGACCCTTATTAAATAAGAACCGGAACATGGTGAAGTTCTGATTTATTCTGATTAGTTCTGATTTATTGACAAATATTTGAAAAATGCATAAAAGTGGCCAAAGCTGATCGTATTTAACACAGAGACCCAAAGGAAAAAATTAAATGCATGATTTGTATAAATTACAGTAAAGCTGTTAAATAAAAGCAATAACTGCTAGCTGCTTCATGGCTGGGCTGTACTGGTGGCATATCCAGTTCAGGCCCGTGACGTTGAGTGTGCCGGAGACAGACAAACAGATGCAAGTACTATTTTGCCTGCCTACCTGCCCTGTACAGTGTACACACACACTGCACAGCCACACTGAGGACATTAATTTCTTTATCTGTGATTTCTTAAACTAAAATTTCTCTTGGCCCCACTAGTCTAGTCTCTCTCTCTCTTCTCTTTTTGATGGCACAAGTCGACATTTATTTTGCCAGCATGCCCATGCCCTGGCCTGTAGAGACAGCCACAATGAAACCAAGAATACACTTTATTTGTGAGTTCTGTGTCTATACCATTACTCTTTGGCCCCCAGTAGTCTGGTCTCTCTCTTTCTTTCTCCTCTGGATGGCACAAGTCAACATTTATTTTGGCAGCATCATGCCCATGCCCTGGGCCTGTACATAGACAGCAAAAATGAAACCAAGAATACGCTTTATTTGTGAGTTCTGTGACTATACTATTGCCCTTTGGCCCCAGTAGTCTAGTCTTCTAGTCTCTCTCTCTCTCTCTCTCTCTCTCCTCTCTCCTCTCCGCCTCCTCTGGATGGCACAAGTCAACATTTATTTTGCCAGCATGCCCTTGCCCTAGGTACACAGACAGCCACAGTAAAACCAATACACTTCTAAGTATATAAAGAATATACCAGTACTTTACCACACAGTTTTTACCTTTGTGGCTCAACTGCCTAGTTCCACATTCTGAGAACAGCAGACTGACGAGCGACATAGCCAATCGAAGCAAGAATCACCGACCGACTCACCGACTGACCACAGCAGCTGCAGCCCGCACTCAGATCTCTCCACCATGTGACTGCGACTGTTGTTCTCAAGCTACTGGGCTCAGCTCCACCCTCCTCTCCTCACACTTTGTTCTGCCTGGTGCTGTCCATTCCTCCAACTGTAACTGCGGTATGCAGAAAAAAATGCCCTGCTTAATGGGCAGACTAGGTGGACCAAGCAGTCCATACCTGCCGTAAAAGTTATGTTTCTATGTTTCTCTCCATGGACCTGGAACCGGACTTCTGCAGTGAAGTCTGTATTTATCTGGGTCTGGGGCTTTAGAGTTCAATCCAGGGGTCTGAATTTCGAATGGAATAGTCCATCCAGCCCTAAAGTAAATTAAATGGTGTGGAAGGGTTTGTATTGTACTATTATTTCGTATGATGGATGCTGAGATGTGGAAGAACTTCCTAATCAGGAAAAACAATATTTTCCTATATTTTTCTGTTAATACAGTGCTAGGTACAGGCAGAAGTCTGTATTACAAGAGATTGAAGAAATGTTACTACTAGTATACTACTGCCCTTTACTGTCTTCCAGGTTGCAAGTTTGGCTGTTAGTGACGACCCGGTGGCACTGAGGGGTGAGGCGCTGGACGCCACACCTCGCGCTATGCCGGCGACCCGAGTTCGGGAATGGACTCGGGCACTGGTGGGTTGGCAGAGGCGGGTTCAGGACGGAACGCCCTAGTTGGTGCTCTCCTCCCCAGAAATGCGGGTTGGGTCAGCTCGGCATGCCGATGACCCCTGGTGAAGGCCAGGGCACGTCGCAGCAAGCCGGGCAGCATGAAATCAGCGTGGCCGACGCAGGCAGGGTTGCCGTCTGCCACAGCATCGGGGCTTGCCCATGCAGGGGTGGGGAAGCAGTGCAGAACAAAGGAAAAAAAAAAAGGCTCATGGAGCAGGCGACGGCACCTGTCTCCCATGTACTCCTCTAGGTTCTCCTCGGCTGGCCTTCCAGCTCCTCCCTCTGGGCCCACCTGCAGCCAGAGTCTGTCTAGTAAGAGAGCCCAAAGAGGCGAAGGCTACCTCCAGGCAGGGTGAAACCAGGGGTGCGCTGCAGGGTGGGGACGAGAGAGACTGGTCTGAGTGATCCACAGGCGGCGGGATAAAGGACCGATGCCTGAGATGGCCCTAAGAGCCGTGACTGGAGCTAAATAAATTAAAAAAAAAAAAAAGTTTGGGTGTTAGTATTTATGCAGTCAGTGTCAGTGCACTCTATTAGGTGGGTAGGTAGACAGTCACAATTCAATTGCCCCAATGCCCTGTACTTTCTGGGCAACAACTGTTTTAGCCTTCTTTTATAAACCCCTTGCTTTCTTCCTCCTTAGTGCTGATATTTTCTTTAAGCAGCTAGTTATACTTGTCTTTTGTAGTTTAGTTAGGCAACAGAAAGACCAGCTGTGGTGTCTTGACTATCTTACATACAAACATACGAAAATGTCAGCAGAAACAGGCCTAATGGTCTATCGAGTCTGCTCGATTGTGCAGATAGCCCCTCAACTTGCAGCTGCCCCACCCTCCCTCATGCTCCTCTTAATTATCCCTCCCCTCACTCTGTCTCACCCTCTTAAAACCCCCACCAATTAATATAATATATACACCCTTCACCAGCTCAGAACCCAGTACCTCCTGCACCGCAGACATACACCTCCACCACACCAGAAGGCCAGCTCATACCTCCTCCACCACACCAGACGCCAGTCTTGCTCTATTCTGTTAATTTATGCTCTCTTCAGAGGTTCTGGTCCACCCACCTCTTTCATTAGTATTTAGTTTGGTACTACTATTGCCCACTCCAGTGACTCTACAGTCCCCAGCAGACACAAATCCCTTCAGTTTTACTTTTGTTGCTTTAGTTATTCAGGTTTTTTTTTTTTTTTTTTTAATTGTTTTGTATCTGTTCTTTTACAGTCTTAACATTTTTTTATACTCAAGGCTTGCTTAAGTCCTCGTTGACTCATCTGTTAGGAGCACACCACAAGGTCAAACACTGGTTTCTTCTGTGCTTCTGCACCTTCAAGTAATACTAGTAGTATGCCTTTCTTTATCATGAGAATATTTTACCAAAATGCTTGTCCCCAACTAAAACTAGTAGCCCGGGATGTCGGGCTAATGGATTTGTCAATCCTGCTTAATTGTGGTCCTTCACCTTCCTCCTCTTCTGTGACTATTGAACCAAAATATTTGTTCAGGATTGTTGCTTTTCCAAGTCCCCTCTGCACACCTCCTCTTCTTCTTCTCCTCCTTAAGCCTTAAAATCCCAACCCTTGTCTTTCTCCTTCACTAATGTACCTATAAAATGTCTTTTCCTTTCTTTACTGCCTGAGCTATTGTTTCTCCATTTGTGCCTTTGCGCCCTAACTACCTTTCCTGCCTCCCTTACTTATACAGATAAGCTATCCTGTCCTCCTCCTTCAGTGTTCCTTGTACTTCCTGAAAGCCAACATTTTCACTCTTACCTTCCTGGCCATTTCTTGAGAACCATAGTGGTTTCTTTTCTCCTGCCATTGTTTGTTTATTTTATTTATGTACTTGATAACAGGGAAGCACACTGATCCAGAGGACTATTTTCAGGTATGACCTGGGCCATCTAGATGGCACACAGTACAAAAACATGAACAACATGACATTACAATAGCAGTTAACACACTGATTACAGAGAAATGATTGTTACAAGTACATCATTTAGATAATTTAGCCCAGCACAGTGGGGTAACAATTGGATTAGAGGTAACACAAGCCCCATGTCAAACACAAGTGAACACAAAATAAACAGTGCTGATTGCATTGTTAGTTAGCAATTACAAGATGCATCTGACGTTAGTGCATTCTTGAAGTGCCGTTTGAAGGTTAGGAGAGATTCCAGGGAGAGAATTCCAGAACACAGGAGCCACCCAGGAGAAAGCTCTTTGACCCACAACCACTGATAACTTGGGGCATTCAGGGATATGATTTGATGAGGACCTCAACTGGCGAGAACCCTGTTTGGCGGTAAGCATGCCCATAAGCGGGGATTTAGCACCATTGTGGAGAGTTTTCAATCAATCAATCAATCAAGTCTTTATTTATCCAGGTGAAACATCATTGAGAAGAACTCATTTACAAGATGGACCTGCATGTAACAAAATTAATAATGACAACAGTGTAACAACTAAGGTCTAGGACAATACAACATTTTCATAGTAAATAGGGCATACAACAAAAGGAAAATATAGCATACAACAAATACTAACAATCAAGCACATTAGACAACCTAAACCCACTTAGGGATAGTGAGAGAAAAGCAGCTGGAATATTGTAATGAGTGAAAGGTAGTAAGTGCAAGGATTGAAGGGGCAGGCAGTAGGTAGTACAAGAAGGATTAGAGTTTGTTGGAGGTAGATAGCAGGCGCCATGGTTTCGGCAGTTAGCAGGAGTTGTGTCCACGGCCTTAGGCACTGCAGTTGCACAGTTCAGGGAAGGCCAGGGTAAGTAGGGTCCTGAAGGAGGACAGTTTAGTCAGGGCAGTGATTCGAAGTTGTTTTTGTAGCTTATTCCACAAGGACGGTAGTGAATGACTAAAGGCCGATGAGCCAAAGCGAGTTCTGACTTTGGAAATAGCAAGATATATGTATGCGATACTTTCATAGAGCATAGCTTCTGGGGGAACAAATTTGGAGGCAATCAGAGATATAAAAGGGGAGCATCTTGGTAATGGCTCAGAATGTCCAAAGGGCTAAATTTTTTGATGTCTGTGGTTGAGAGAAGTTCAGCCTACTAGTCTGTATGAATCACAATGGTAGGTGGAATAAGGGGCCCCTGTTATAAATCTTAGGGCCCGGTGGTACAGGGTGTCGAAGTTTCTTTAGGGCTCGAGCTAGTGCCTGGACCATAAAGAAGGTCAGTATAATCCAGCAGAGACAGAAAGGTAGTTTGAACAAGTCTAGTCTTCACCTTTACAGAGAGTAAGTGTTTGATTTGAAAGAAAATGCAGACTCTCTGCTTGAGCTTCTTAGCTAGTTCATCTATATGAATGGAGAAGGTCAATTTGCAATCAAACCAGATGCCCAAGTATTTAAATCTTGAGACAACTTGAAGGGCATCACCAAGGAAAGTGGAGATCTGGGGTGCAGGACTCAGGGCAGAGGTGCTGGAATTCTTTGAACATGGTGAGAAGAGCATTGCTTTTTCGCATTTAGGAGGAGCTTTAAATGTAACAGTTGTTTTTGGAGGCAGTCAAATTTCAGCTGCAGGTCAAGGAATGTGCTTTAAAGAGTTGGCCTAGAGATGTACAGAACAGTGTCATCGGTAATAAGTGTATATTTTCTGATTTAATTCCTGTATGGATATTACTGATGTACATGGCAAATAAGAGGGCCCAATATGGAGCCCTCTTGGACACCTCTTAGTAATGTTTTAATGTGGAGAGGTCACCTCGTTTACCTGTTGAGTGTGGCGTAATCAGGTAGTTGTTGAACCATTTGAGGGCTGTGTTGTCAAAGCTGGAGTAGTAGAGAATGTCAAGGAGGATGGCATGGTCCACAGTATCGGTGGTTTTAAAATGAATGAACCAAACAACAGGTTCTTTCGTGGTCTGGGGGATAGCCATCCATCGATTTGTATACAGTGGTGGATGCTATAAGGAGCAACAGTAACAAACCTACAGATGTTGTTGTACGCTGTGTTCAGTCTGTTAGGAATTTTAGGCGAGGTAGGGTAAAGGATGGGACAGCAGTTGTCCAGGACTGAGAAAAGAGTGCCCTGCCATATTGCAAGTCTCGCTTCAGGTGACAGTAGGTGTTTCAGGAGGTAGCACATGCCAGTCATTGAGTAACCCTTTTTACTGCTTGGCCTATGTGTGCAGTGAAGCTAAAGGAGGGGTCAAGAGTGATGACAAGAGGTATTTGAACACTCTGACCTGTTCCAGAGAGGATCTGTCTAGTGTTTGTATGTTAAAGGAGTGCCGGGGAGTGGATTGGTGCTTAGTTTTGCATTGACAAGTAATCTGTGTTGTGGGAACCATTGTACAACAGCAGAGAACTCTGTGGAAAGTGATTGAGGTAGTCTGGTGGTGGAGCTGTCACTGCCGAATAGGATGAGATCATCTGCATATATGATCTTGCTGTTTGCCATTGTTTCTGAAAGGAGAGGGTTGACAAAGTTTGAATAGGATGGGGTCAGAGGATGGACCCCTTGGGGACTTCCCTTAGAAGCTGAAGTGGACTTGATAAGGTTCCACCAATACAGACCATCTGGGCCCTGTCTGAAAGGTAGTTTGTAAGCCAACTAGTGGAGTGGAGGGAGAATCATAACTCAGACAGTTCCTTGAACAGTATGCCATGATCAACCATGTTGAATGCCTTAGAAAGGTCTACAAATATGGCCCCAGTGAAATTCCCCTTACCTGCCTCCCTGTGGACATGATCGGTGAACTTGAACCAAGCAAGGGCTGTGGTTGTGTTATGGCCCTTTCTGAAACCATGCTGGTCTGGGATAGCTTGTTATATGATGCGGGTGATTGGATATTTGACGAACACTACTTTCTCCATTATCTTGGCTCATGTGTGATAAGATGGATATGGGCCTATAGTTCTCAGGGAGAGTAGGATCTCCCAACTTAAGGACAGGGGCAACTCTGGCCGCTTTCTAAAGCACAGGAATAGTGGACGTTGTCAGTGATAGGTTGATGATGCAGGCATGGGATATGACTATGAAATCCGTAGCTATTTTGAGTAAATGAAGGCAGAGCCCATCACTCCCAGCACTGCTGGAGTTCGGTAGGGCCAGCAATAGTTGATGGACCTCAAGAGTGTGACATAATCTTGAAATGAAATGAGGGGCAGCCAGTTCTTTCCACATTTGTGCCCAGAGACTGAGCACCCTTAGATGCAGGGGGTAGCTGGGCCAGATACTGTTGTAGGTTAATGAATTTACTATTGAAGATGCTAGCTACTGTTGACAGAGAAGATTGCAGACCTGAATAGGTGACCAAGTTAATAAAGTTGGTCATGGGAGCCGGTTTCAAGATTAAACTCATCAAGGACCAGAAATTGTGGGAGTCACCAAGATTCCATATTTGTTGTGCCTTAAAGGAGGAGGATTTAAGGAGTTTATTTTACTTCACTTTTGCATTGGCTCCTAAGTCTCCTATATGAATTCCAGTTCTTGGCAGTGGGATCACCTTTGAAAAGCAGGGATTTATTTAACTCTAAAAATTGATCAGCGTTTCCCTCATAAAAGTGCTACATCTTTGTGAAAATGCATAGCTCTTGCCTCACTGTGTTTAACAAACACAGCACTTCTAGAAAATCTATATAAATACTTTCTGTACTGTTAGTATAGTCCCAAGAAAAAAACTGCTAATCAATTATTTAAAATTATATATTGGAAGCACACCAACCTCATCCATCTCCAAAGGCTGTTTTAGGAAGCTTGAATACTGGTTCACTGACCACCGTCTAATACTTAACTATGACAAAACTAAATCCATGATGTTTGCCCATCGCCAAAACCCCCTCAGTAACTCCCAGCTCTCCATCTCAAACTTACAGGGTACCCACATTGAACAGGTCACTCATTTTAAATATCTAGGTATCACTCTGGACACATCCCTTACCTACCATCATCATATTAAACTTCTCTCCTCCTCAGTCAATACCCGACTTGGCATTCTTTACAGGCACAAACACTGCCTTACCCCACAGTATTCGATTAGCGATTAGCTCAGTCCTCTCATTGGTCGATTATGGAATAACCATTTACGGCGCTGCTGACAAATCTGCCCTAAGCAGCATCAATATAGCACTCAACAAAGCCTGCCGCATGGTCACTAGCAGCAATAGACAAACTCATACTTGTTTGCTCTATTATCGAGCAGACTGGCTAACCCTAGAAGGGAGGCTTAAGTACCAAACCTGCCTCCAAGCCAAAAAGATCCTTATGAAACTAACACCAATTTGTCTCCACCACCTCATCCGCCCAGCCCCCCATAGGGGCACCCCTAGACGACTTGCCGGGACCTCCTATACAGTCCCCCACTGCAGGACTCTCTAGGGCAAAGATCTTTCTGTTATCGGCTCCACTCTGGCTAAACAATCTACCATCCTCCGCCTTACTTGCCTCTAATCTAAGTCTATTCAAAACCGGATCAAGAAGTTTCTTCTTAACTCTGAGACCTGTACCTGTTCTCCTCATTCTCCCTAGGTTGTCGGTCACCGGCCACCACACCGTTAGGAACATCTCTACCTCAGATATTATCTGAGCCTTGGCAATACCTTATACTGTGATTGTCTAACCCTTGTAATGTCCTGTTTTGGAAACTTCTGTACAACCTGTTTCTCTGTGTAATCTCTATTACAACTGACGTGTAGCCTTTATTTATGCTATGATTTTAATTTTTTGTCGAAATGTAATATCTCTGTTTTGAGAACTTTGTACACACTGTCTTGTTGTATTGTCCTGTCGTGACTGACGTAGCGCTTTTGCAAAGGAGTCCTTGACTCAAAGGTTGTAATTCCGAAATTTTTCAATAAACAAAACAATAAACAAAACCCTTGAAAAGGGAAAACTGTGTAACCAGAAAAGGCACACTAAGCCAAAGCTTGCTTCCAGGTGTGACCTGGGAGCACAAGGAAGTTAAGTGACTTGCTCAGGGTCACACAGTATGCAAGAGAGGGCTGTGGAATTCAAAGTCAGGTCTCCAGGTTTGCATCTTAGAGCCCTTGACCTCTGCACTACATTGCTTCCGACTTTGAAAGTGATCGAGGACCTCAGTGCTTGACAAATCTTATAGCCCGATGTCCCGGGCTACAAGGTATCCCTCGGGACAAGCACTTTGACAAGTGCTGTTTGTCCGTAGACAAGTACTACTTTAAACCCATTTAAAACTTTTATGAAAATTCCTGCAGTGCCAGCTTCTTCCAGCAGGCTGCTCGCGTTGGGCCATTCCTATGGTCATGTGACCAACCAGAGCGGCACTCGTGTGACATCCCCTTGCTTCAGTGAGTGAGCGTGGATGGACTGGGAGCGAGCAGAAGCCATGGGAGAAATCAGGCGGAGCCAGTCACCAGAATGGCATGTGTGGCAGCGAACCATTATGGGCACCAGATGAGGTAAAGCACATTCATTGGTGGCAGTGGTGACTTGGTGGGAGCAATCGCAGCACACTCGCTCACTTTCTTTACAGCTTTCTGAGAGAAAGGACGTGTGTGCTGTAGGAGCAGTGTAGAGAGTGTTGTTTTTCTGGGCTGCATTCGGAGGAGTGGGAGTCACCAACTTGTAGTACTAAAATTGTACTAGATCCTACTAGGAAGTAGGGACTGACCGTTTAAAAAAAAAACACTGACATCTGCTGCCAGTGCAAGTAGCAGACAGGGAGACAGGTTTGTGAGGGTTGGGAGCAAAAACGTGGTTGGGAAGACAGTCGGAGAGGCACAGCGGGAGTCACCGAGGATCATGAGCAGCTGCAGTGGTTTTGCTGCCTGAATTGCTGCTTCCCTGACTGTGCCTCTGTTTTTAAACTCCCGGCATAACTCCCTTGCATTGCAGGGAAAAAAAGATAAACAATTAAACAGAATAAAGAAAACCTAGCGACTTCGTCCTTCGGGAGTCTTTGTGACCACGTGATGAGCGGTGAGGGAGGGGGAAGCCGGGAGATCGTGAGCTAAAAAAATCAAATCTCCCTGCTAGTTGCCTTGCCAACTTTACCACTGCTGCCTGCCAATTCTCACAAAAACAGTACTGGTAAAATAAAGGGACTGTGGCAGACAGGCAGTCTTCTGGCAGAAGCAGACAAGCAGTAAAAAGAAGTCAGATGAGGTCAGGAGGGCTTTGCTCAAGAAAGACAACGTTAGCCACCACATAATCAGAGACAGAAGACTGAAGGAACTAACTGATTACTGACACTGTCTCTCGACAGATACCAAAAAGCCTGTATAACTAAAAAAAAAAAATTTATCAACTGAAGGGATTTGTGGGTCTCATGGGAGTGTGTGCTGGGCACTTGGGCAATATACTGTATTTAACAAAGTAAGTAAAAAGGTGGGTGGACCAGGAAGACCTCTGAAAAAGCATAATAGATAGGAGAGCTGAGAGCATTACATTACAAGACACTGATGATTTCTAGTTCTGCTGTTGTCTAATTAAACTACAAAAGTATATTTAACTACTAAAGTTAAGCTGCCTAAAAAAATTTCAGCAGTCTAGTGTCTACCTACTTAGTACCATAACCTACCTGTCCTGTCCTGACCTCTGCCTCGTGTGAGTGCACAGACACTGGTCTGACTACATACATACAGTAAAAGGGTTAGGGCAGAAGTGTAATAACATAATTGCCTGAACAAAAATACAAACAGGACAACTACTGTCAGACTCGAGCCTCAAGGGAGTAATGGTTGTGTGCGGTACTGTGGGGCGGCATTGTGTGTTGAAGAAACGACAAGTGTTTAGCCAAGCTACCTGGCAGAAACGAAAGGGCAGAAGTCAAGAAGGTTAACTAATTGTCCAAATTAATTAATTAAAAAAGAAAATTAGATCAAAACAAGACTGTGTAACCTGTGTCCTACACATTGTCTTGTGGCCGGCTGGCTTGTCAACTGAAGACACAAATAAAAAGCTATAAAAAAAAAAAAAAAAAATCAGACAACTATTAAAAGATTCTAAAGAAAATGAAATAAGAGGAGTCCTACTCTGTATGGGCTTTGTTGGGAGAGTGAGAGGTGTTGTGTGGAAAGCAGTGAAGGGGTCGAGGTGACCTGTCCAAGCCCAGTGTCCTGTGGCCAGCTGGCTTGTGAAAGACACACGAAATAAAGAAAGCTATTAAACCCCCCAAAAAAACTTATTAGAAATAAAATAAACTATATAGGGGAGAAACATTTCTGTGCTACAGAAAAAAAATAAATAAAACTTGCTATTCTGGTGGAAGTGTGTGTGACTGTGTGTGGCTGAGAGACATAACCTTGCCTGAGAAGGTGCAGGAACTTGGGGAACAACTGCAGACTTAATAGAAATAACCTATACAAATGGGAAAAACATTTTTGTGCTACAGAAAAAAAAAAAATTTGCTGCTAGCTACCTACCTACTTTGGTGAACTGAAGGTGTGTGTATGTGTGGTTGTGAGACCTGACCTGCCCTGAGAGGATAGAGGAACTTGGGGGAACAACTGCGGACTTAAATACAAAGGGTAACATTCGGAAAAACATTTTTTGTGCTGTAGAAAAAAAAAATAAACCCTTTGGTGGAGGGGTGTGTGTGTGGAGCTGTGAGACCTTAACCTGCCCTGACAGTGTAGAGAGGAACAACTATGAACTTACTAGAAGTAAAGGAAAAAGGGAAAAGATTTTTTGTGCTACAGAAAAAAAATAAACCCTTTGGTGGAGATGCGTCTGTGGCTGTGAGACCTAACCTGCCCTAACTGTAGAGGAACTTGGGGAAGTGATAAGTGAACAACTGCGGAGTACTACTAGTTTGCTGAGTTCCCACTCCTAACCCCACCTCCTTTGTCCTTCTCACCCACTCACGACACCAGTCACCCAAGCCCTCTTGTAGTGTTGTAAGCGTAAGCACAATGGCTAAACCTAATGGTAAAAAAGTACACACAAAGATTACATAAAGTGAACAACAATATTCCAATATTTAATGTTTCACAACTGCATAGAAGTAAAAAAAAATGCAAAGAAATAAGCCAAAGCAAACTGCTGCATGATGTTCTCACTGACTGTGCTGCTGGCACCGCGTGCCAATTCTGGCGCAATCCTCCCCATCCTGACAAACACACAAAAAAATTCATATTGTTCTCCTTATTGTCTATTACAACGAAATTACTAAATACCTCAATGCAATTCAGTTCTCCAATGCACCTTATCAATACCTAATGTTATAACAGTCTACCGTGCAGACACTATGTCATTCTCCTCTCCCCTTTTAGCCTATTCCCCCCGGTTAGCCTACACCCCCTTGCTACTGTCCTCACCTATGTCTACCCAAGCACTTACATTGATCACGATCAACTGTCATTACAGTGGTGCCGGCTTTCCGCAGCACGATATGGGTTGCCGCTAAGAAATAAAAAGCAGTCTCCAATTTTATAAGCTCCTTAAAGAAAGTTACACTTCTGCTTCTTCTGCTCAGGAAATGTGGAGCTCAACCCTGGCCCACCCCCTACAACTTACCTCGCTTATCGATTTTGTTGAGGCCACAGGTCTCAAAATGATGATGGTCAACATTTTAAGCCTGCCTAAAAACTAGACAGCTGCAAGCCTGGCCGTACACTAACCCAGACCTTATCATAATTACTGAGTCGTGGTTAAAAAGACTAACACTGATCAACAAATATCACTGCAGGGCTACAATTTATTTAGAGCAGATAGAGTGTCTAGATGTGGGGGTGTGGTTATCTATGCCAAATCTAAGTACTTGGTCACCAATATTAGTTGCAAATCTCTAGCCTAGGAATTTGACTTAGTTTCGCTGAGCCTTCATCTCCCTCCTCGGAATGTATCACTATCCTAGGTGGCTACAGACCCCGTCTGGTGGTGATGAAGTCCTTAATCTTTGAAATCCATGTTCGTAGATGCAAAACTGAAACAATATTTCTAGGAGATCTAAATATGGACTGGTTGTCACCTAAATCACACGGCCTCAAATCCCTTTGTGACGAGCTAGGTTTTGGGCAATTAGTCAGTGAACCTACTAGGAACAACACTCTAAATACTGCCAACAGTTCCATTCTAGATGTGGTACTAACCACCCATCCACACAAAATATCTCATTTGGCAGTGTTTCACAACGACATGAGCGATCATGGAATTGTTGCTTGCATAAGATCTCAAATTAAGGCCCGCCGCAACCCATCTTTATAACAAAAAGATCCTTTTGCAAATTCAGTGCAGTAAACTTCCTTATCTGACCTGAGCATGATCAAATGGCAAGATCTTTACTCTAGCCAAAGATGTCAACAAGGCAGCTTGCATCCTTAATGACAAACTCACTACAATAATAAATAAGCATGCCTTTCATCAAAGTAAGGGCACAGAACAATTCAACCCTGGTTCACCTCGGATCTCAAAGGCAGCCCTTAGCTCGAGATAAGCTCTGGGCTAAAGCTAGACATTCCAAAGAATCTTCGGATTGGCAGGCCTTTAGAACAGCCAGGAATAACTGTGTGAAAAACTTCACTCTGCTAAAGCTAACTATTATATTTCTACTCTTGAACAAGCTAAAGGTAACCCTCATAAAATATGGAAGATTATCAAAGCTATAGAAGGACGGCCCATGGCCCCCTCTGTCCCAAAAAAGATAGTTGCAAGTGACAAGATTGTGGAAAACAAGTCCCTAATCCTGGAGGAACTTAACTCCCACTTTGCCACATCTGGATTAGCTTTTGACTCATCACCTTATGCTGGTGCTGCGGTGAGCCAGCATACCCCTCCCGCCACATCTAGTCCTGCACCCAGCCCCTTCCAACTGCATGAGATAACTTATAAAGAAGTAGAAGATTCTCTTCTTAACTTAGACACCAAAAAGCCGGAGGGGACGTATGGTTTGAACCCTTTTTCCTAAGGTCAGGCTACGCTCATCTCACTGCCCCAATTTCCACATCTTCAATCTTTCCATTACATCTGCTACTGTGCCGTCCTGCTGGAAATCAGCACATATCCTCCCTCTATTTAAATCTGGTGACCCATGCGATGTAAACAACTATAGGCCTATCTCCATATTGCCTATCCTTTCTAAAGTTTTAAAAACTGATCCATATTCAGTTAAAATCTCACTTGAAATCTTCTCTCTCATTAACCAGCTCAATCTGGCTTCCGGCTAATCATAGCACAACCACTGCACTAGCAAAAGTAACCAATGATTGGATCTCTGCTATAGATGCTAAGAAGGTAACTGGTGCAGTCTTTTGGACCTCAGCAAAGCTTTTGATACTGTTGATCACAAACTATTAGTCAATTGCCTTGCAAAGTTGGGTGCCACATACCATACCACCCAGTGGTTCTCTAGCTACCTAACTGGAAGATTCCAAAAAGTAAAGGCGGAAGGCTTTTTTTCTGCTGCCTTGCCAGTTGCAAGAGGAGTCCCCCAAGGATCCATCTTAGGCCCTATCTTGTTTTCTCTGTACATTAATGACTTAGATGCTAACATATCTACGTCTAATCTGCACTTTTTTGCAGATGATACTGTGTTGTATACTTCTGGCTCATCGTTATCTGAAGTCAAGGGAGTGCTTCAAGCGGACTTCGCACAACTTGAGCATAATCTAATAAAGGCAAAGCTTCTGCTCAATGCTAAGAAGACTAAAGCGATGATATTCTCCCACAGTGCTGTCTCAGGCCCCCCCAATACCCTTGCCCAAGACTTCATTGTCACCACGCTAAACGAGCCTCTGGAAGTTGTAACCAAATTTAAATATCTAGGTATCTGGATCGACAATAAATGATCTTTCAGTGACCACATCAAGATGTCTCTAGAAGGTTAAAAGCAAGGTTAGGTTTCTTCTACAAAATAGGCCCTTTTCCCCTTGAAACTCAAAACAATCTTGTACAGGCACTTATCTCCCCACTCGACTATGGCGATGTAATCTATTCCTCCACCACTCTTGCAAATCTAAGTAAACCGGACATCCTTTATCACCGTGCGTTACAGTTCATTACCAACTCCCCTTATCGTTCACACCACTGTGACTTATATGCAGCTGTTGGTTGGACATCCCTTACTACTAGGACTGCTGCTCCATGCTGGGCTATGGACTCTTAAACTGCTACTGCAGAAATTGCAAGCTATCTCTCTTCCCTTATTAGTATCTCACATAGCGATACTTGTTAAGAAAATCTGACTTTATTATGCTTGACATACCAAGGACGCGGACTTCTTTTGGTAAACGTGCTATTGCATATGCCCTTCCCTCCATTTGGAACCAATTACAAACCGTACTGAAACTAACTTGCACAGTTTCAATAAACTTCTACAAATCGCTAAGTTCAGCCAAAATAAAAGACACCTGTAACTGTCATTAAGTCTCTTCCTTCCCCATGTGTGCCATATTTATCCACTGGTAAGGTATAATTAATTTGTCATATTAACTGCTTTCCTTTCCCCTTCTACTCCTGGCTTTATCTTTGCTTACGCTCCACTGCTGCTCTATCAAATCACTCCCCCATATCAGTTGTAGACTCTTGTTTGTTCTAGCTGCCAAAATACTGTATATGTATTGCACACACCAGTCATCATGTTTCGTTTATCAGTATGCAACCTATAAGTCGCTTCCCTGTCTCATATCAATGTTTACCACCTGCGGTCACCCTATGTGGTACCACTGTATGTATATCCAGCCTGTATCATGTAACGTGCATTTCATGTATATACTGTTATTACCTATCTGTGTTTGTACTTTATGCGTTTATGTCACAGGACCTCCTTGTGAATGAGCTTGCTCAATGGAGTTTTCCTGCAATAAACTTGAACTTGAACAACACTAAATAACTGATGCTACAATAAATCCATTTTAGGTTATCTGTATTTTTACACTTTCCACTAAAAATATGCCATTTTATACCTGGACTACCAACTCAAGCACCGGGACAACTACTTTCTGAGTAGCCACTAGTCCGTGGACAAGTAACATTTAAAAATTTGCCAAGCCCTGCAGGACCTATCCTGTGTCTACATCAGGCCACTAATTCCCTAGAGAGCCACTTGATGTTGACACCCCCACCCCCAATACACCGGGTGATGAGAGGGAAGTATGTCTCCTGAACTGAAGAAAAAAGCTGCTATAAGGAACCCCAGGGCTGCATCAACAGTTTTGAAGGAATAGAACATGGACCAGCTAATTCCTGACAGCACAGATCATAGAGCAGCTAAGTCTACTTTAGCGAAGTTTCTGAAAGTGATAAGCCTAGGGGGTGGGTGAGCCCAGTGACCAGACCAGTTGCAATATATGGGGAAGTGATCACTGACTGAATCTGGTAGGACCCCCATGGTAATGATCCTTATACAAAGTTTTGTTGCCTCCCCATGGCTCCTTTTAGATGGGCCCACTGTTCCTCAACCACACACCCAGTCCTCCCTCCCTGCTAGGACTTTCTTGAGACATACACCCAACTTTGCAAAGTCTGCCCTCCTGAAGTCCAGGACCCTCATTTTTGTGTGGCTTGACTCTGCCCACTATACTCACATTGAACCACCATGCGATGATCACTGGATCCCAGGTGTCCACCTACCATGACATCTGCAATTCTGTCTCGTTAGCGAGTACCAAGTTCAAAATTGCACACTAATGGGTGAGCTCCAGCACTACCTCCCTGAGACATGCCCCTTGCAGGGAGTCCAGTATGTCTCTGCTCCTGGCATGCTCCAATCAACATCTGGCAGACTGAAGTCCCCCTACCAGTAGCACTTCCCCTTTAGTCGCCATCTCATGGATGGCTTCCACTAGAACCTTGTCTAACTCTTCCCCTTGTGCTGGAGGTCTGCAGAACACACACCCATATGAATAGTGGTGCCACTGTCTGTCTCTAGTGCGACTCACAGGACCTCTGCCCCACCTGCAATCCCTTTACCTCAGTTGCTTTTATACTCTCCCTGATGTAAAGGGCTACTCTCCTCCCTTTCTACCCTCCCTGTCTTTCCTGAATAGAGTATAACCATAGCTACGTTCCAGGCATGGTTACTATTATACCATGTCTTGGTAAGAGCGGCAGTGTCCAGGTCAGCCTCTGCCATCAATGTCACCAGGGCTGGGATTTTATTTCACAGGCTGGGTAGTGCATTCCACACACTTGCTTTCCATATTTTGTGACTTCCTCCAGTCCTCCCCTCTTTATCCTCATGTCTTCCCTCATTACCCCCTGCCCAACCTTTCTTCTGTGCTCCACCATTCTACCTTTTCCTAGTTTAGTTTAGTTACCATTGGCGATTTCCCAACCTTAGGGTCCACTCTGCTGACTACATTAACCTGCGGGGTGGGCAGTCTGATTCTCCCTGCTTCCTTTCACCATCCCCCATGGCTAGTTTAAATGCTTTTCAATGAAACATTTAATCTGCTCACCAAGGACAATGGTCCTCTCCCTGAGGGATGCAGGCTGTTACCCTTGTACAGGCCCCCATCCCTCCAGGTGGGTCCCCAGTCCTCAAAGAAGCCAAAATCCTTCTCTCTGCACCAGTACCTCAACCATGTGTTGAAGTCCCTGGCATGGAGAATCCTAGCCTTGCTGTGGACAGGCAGCATACCTTTGAGAAGGTCATGGAGCGTGATACCTGCCCACGGCCCCTCCCCAACTGCCTGAACTCCTCCTGCTCTCTCCCTATCCCTGGTATATGGTTCATTGATCCACACTCTGGCAGTTCCACTGGAATAATGTCATTAACCAGATGTATTTAAGCTAAGCTCCTCCCACTATCTGAGTGGGATCTCCTCCCCAACCTCACTCCACCCTGTGATGTCAGATCTTGCACGATGGAAGCAGAATCCAACTGCCACTTGCCAGGGAGGCCAGGTGGGTTGTGTGATGTGAACCATATACCACTACTAGAACTATGATTATAGGTGAGTAACCTATTTTTCTAGGGGCATGGATATGGTTCAGTTATCCACACTCTGACAGATTCTTAGCAGTTCTCCGGAGGACGGGCAAGGCATGCATCCATACTTGGCAAACAGAGATTGGAGAACCGAGGTCCCAAAACCAGCATCCCGGTGTGACTCAAGTTGATATGTTAGTGGGAAATAGGGTGTGGCGCTGACTTCCAGGTAGCACTCCTGCAGATCTCCGGATAGGACACCACTGGAAGCAGCCACCGAGGCAGCGGTATGTTTGGTGGAAGGAGCCCTGAGCACTTTGGGAGGCTCCCATGGCGCGGAGTGCAATGATGTCAATGACACTGTTACGTTGGACATCTGCCCATTACCAACCCCATGTTCTGGCCGCTCAGTGCACCAGCTCCATCCTCCGCCAGGACCCGGTAGCACAGCGTTCATCCTCCCCACCCACCCCGGAGGAGGACAGCAGTCCATAGGATGCTGAAACCACCTCCCCCCAGCTGACCCTCCAGTTCCTGAGGGTGCTCCTGACCATGGGTCGTTGGCGCCGCAAGCGGTAGGTCTACCGCTGTCCCAGTGGGCCAGCCATAGCAAAGGTCAATAAAGGATGTAACCCACCTGACAATCATCCACTCTGCTGCTGGTGTGCCGGATGCGGTTTCAGCGTCAATGACAAACAGCTGGCAAGCCTGTCCCCGAACTCCAGCCATGTGCTCCATGTAACATGAAAGTACCCTCCGTAGGTCCAGGGTATGGAGTCTGTGGTTGGCCTCTGAAGATGTGCTGGTGAAATACATTGGCAAGTTTATAACTTGGTTAAGGTGAAACTTCTATATTACCTTCAGGAGGCACTTCGGTTTGGTGTAAAGAACAACTTTGTCCCTGTGGAAGACGAGGTAAAGAGACTCCACTTAAAGTGCTTGAAGCTCTCTAATCCTTCTGGCTGATATAACGCCACCAGGATGGCAGAATTCCACGATGGGTCTGACATCTCACACTTGTGCACTGGTTCTAAAGGCTTGTCCATGAGCACTGTCAATACCAGCATAAGTCCCACTGTGGAGGAGGAAGACGTGCTGGAGGGGACAAGTGGGCCAGGTCTTTCAAAAAAAAAAAAAAAAAAGTACTCATTGTCACCCACAGTCCTAGTTGGAAAAGGACCATAGGTCATCCAGGATGCTAGCCACAGGGCAAGAAAGGGAGTCAAGCCACCTGCCCTAACACCAAATAGAAAATCTCTTCCATTTGAAGGCATAACATCTGTAAGTTGACTCCTTATGGGTGGCCTCCATTAAGTGGAGGATCACCTCTGAGGGACTCAAGGTCTGTAACTCTAGCCACTCAGGAACCAGGTTGTGAGGTGCAGAGACTGAGGGTCTGAGTGCAGAACTTGCATCTGTTGTCTGGTCAGTAGGTTTGAGCGGAGAGGCAGTCTCCACAGGGGCCTGCTGTTGAGGCTGAGGAGATCTGGTTACCAGACATGCCATAGGTAGCCTGGAGCAATCAGATCATCTACGCCTTGTCTTCCGGTCTTGACCATGACCTTGTGAATCAATGGAAAGGGAGGGAAGGCATGCAATATGCCCAGGGTCCAGGGCGAAAGCATCCCCCCAACAGCATCCCAGACTGAGGCAAGCAGGCACAAAACAGCCTCAGTTTGGCATTTTTCCCAGGAGGTAAACAGATCCATCAAGGGTGTGCCCCATCAGGAGAACAGGTGGTTCGCTACTGCCTGACGTAGGGATCACTCATGTGAATCCTCTAGTGTCCGCCAGCTGACTGCTTTCTCCTGTGCCGTGGATCGCCAGAAAATCTGCACCCAGGCTGTGCATGAGCATCCAGGTGCAGAGTGCCTCTCGACACAAAGAAGAGAGCGAGTTCCACCCTGTCTGTTCAGTTAGAACATGGTTATGGTAGATTGCCAGGAAATCTGCACGCAGGCTGTGCATGAGCATCCGGGTGCAGAGCGTCTCTCGACACAAGGAAGGGCGCAAATTCCACACTGTCTGTTCAGTTAGAACATGGTTGTGGTGGATTACCAGGAAATCTGCACCCAGGCCGTGCATGACAATCCACGTGCAGAGTGCCTCTTGACACAAGGAAGGGAGTGAGTTTCACCCTGTCTGTTAAGTTAGAATATGGTTGTGATGTTGTCCGTCTGGATCTGCACAACCTGACCCCAGACTAGTGAAGCAAATTCTGCCAAAGCCAAATGCACTGCATGGAGCTCCAACAGGTTTATGTGGTGATGGGACTCTCGGGTGACCAGAACCCATGGGCTTTGTGGTTTCCCCAACATACCAGAAATATGTCCATCATGCGTATGACTGTCAGTTCTGGGCAGACAAATGGGATTCCTTCCTTCAGGTATTCTGCGATTAGCCACCACTGGATGGGATCCCACACAGGATGGGTCACTGTGATCGGCTGGTCCAAGTGGCCTAGGTGGTCAGACCACTGATCCCCCAGCTCCCACTGGAGGTGGTGCATCCGCCAGCGGTCCCAAGGGACCATGGTGGTGCAGGACGCCATGTACCCCAGCAGCCTCAGGAAATCCCAGGCAGGGCACAAGAGCCCAACTTGAAATGATCGGACAAAGGAGGTAATATCTAGTGCCTGATCCGCAGGGGGCAGACTCATGCAGAGAGTCTAGCTTCCCAGATGAACTTTATCACCTGCTTCAGTACCAGTTTGAACCTGTCTAGGTTGACCAACAGGCTCAAGTTTTGGCAAGTCTGGAGAGCTAGATCTGTGGACCTCTCCATGGCCTCTCTGGATGAACTGGTTATGCCAGTCATCCAGGTATTTGTACACCCTGACTCAGCGGCGCAGTAGGTGGGCCGTCATCTCTGCCATACATCTGGTGAAGACCCTGGATGCTGAGGAGAGGCCAAAGGGCATGACCTGGAACTGGTACACAATATCTTCCTCTTGGAATCGAAAGTAGCAGTGGTGGGGTGCACGGACGGGAATGAGGAAAACACATCATAGAGGTCTAAGGAGCAGAACCACATGTTCTGCTCTAGTGACAGAAAAATCTGATTCAGAGTGACCATTCAAAACTTGCGTTTCTACATGAACTGATTCAGATCCTCTCATAAGGCACAGCCTCCACCCCCCATTACAGAACCAGAAAGTACCTGGACGGTAATCCTGACTGGCTAGGGTATCCGGGACATTGGCTATTGCCCTTTGCAAGGAGCTGAGCAATAGCAACCTAAAGGGCGGACAGCACATCCAGTGACACCTTGGACTCTTGAGTGTGTGAAGGCAGGAAAGCCTCAAGTCCAGAGGAAATCCTCTGCCCACTAAGTCCAGCACCCACTGACCTCTGTAATAATGGACCAATGTTGTAAGAAGTGACGAGCTGGCCTCTGACCAGGAAAGCAGTCAAGAAGAGGATGGGTGGAGGGATGACGCACCAACTTGTCACTGGGAAACTTTTGTGGAGGCATTGGCGGCTGCTGCTGGAGGGGCATTACTACTCTTGTCCCCCACCCCCTCTTCGGACTGTGGTCCCCGGACTTGGGCACCACACTTGGGATTGTCTCCCCCTTCCTTCAGACCCTGGTCCCCAGACTTGGGCTTTGGGCACCAGGCCTGGGATTGCCCTGCTGGGTCTGCCGTCGAGGAGGATGTGGCTGAAAGAACCAGAACTGGAGGTCTGTTTCTTGGTTTTTTCTGGTCCTTCCAGGATGATGTCACAGAATCAAGGTTAGCAATGAACCTCTCAATGTGGGTGAGATGTCCTTCCACCCCAGGGCCAAACAGGTTGGTGCACAAAAAATAAATCCGCCAGTATGTGTTAAATATCTGCTGTGAAGGTAAATAGATGCAGTCAGGCACTGCAATGCGTGGAGACAGCTGCTGCCATGGCATGCGCACATGAGTTGCCCATGTCCAAGGCCATCTGGAACTGTTGCTTAGCCAGGGAATGACCCTGGTTTCTGACTACCATTACCACAATGTGCTGATCAACAGGAAGGTGAGGGAGGATCGCATCGAAGACCCCCATCAGGGAGTGACCAAAGCTGATCATCATGGCATTATTAGCCTGACGGAGACCCAGAGACGCGGCAGCGTACTCCTTTATAGTGGTGTGGTCAAGCTTACAGGACTCCTTGTTAGGAGGTTTGTCCACATCCGCCAGGTGTCTGGATTTGCGGAACACCAAATGTGTGACCAACCCCTCTGTGGAGAGGTGGTCTGAAAACCCCAAATTGTAACCCACGGGTACTGCACACCTTCAGACCATGCAGACAGAAGGGTGCTGGGCAGGATGGTGGATGTCATTAAAGTTCCAGGGCTGGTCCCAAAGCGGCATTAACCACAGAGAAGGCAACCTCAGGGGATTCGTCCCAGTCTAAAATGTCCATGATGGGGTACTTAGCTGTCTTTTGACTGGGTCAAGCAGTACCAACAAGGACTCCAAGATGAGTTGCAGAAGTGCTCCAAAGGACACTGCGCCATGATGTGTGGAAAGTTCCTTGACTCAGCAGTGGTCAAGGAGGGATGTTCCAGAGGACGCCATGGACTCAAGATCAGTCATCCGTGGACTCCTCAAAGATGGCCCTCAGCCATTTCTTGCCAAGGATTCTCACTGAATAGGCCTGGCAAGCAGGTGGCTGAATGGTTGGCCTCCTTAATTAGAGCATCCACCTTTGACTGCAGTCCTGGCTGGTCCACCTGAAGAGATGGGCAAGCAGCTGCAGGTAGCACCTACGTGGTGTGGACAGGTGGGGTCACCACTGGCGATGGCCAGGAGACCAAAGGTCCAGGGAGTAGAGTCCTACCCTGCCATGCAATGACCCACTGTTGCAAGAAGAGCTCCTCATAGCTCCGTCGCAAGCCCCTCCTCACTCAAGGATGATGACGACGAAGAACATTAATGGTGATATCTCCAGGTCAAGCAGGATTGAGAGTGGGAATGCCTCAACAGCGATCTTCACTGCTACCTCAACCATCGATCAGCCAGTTGACGGCAAGATGGGCCTTACAGTGAGCTGCTGTAAACCACATGCCTGCCCACGTTCAGCAACATGGGAAAAGCTGGCCCTGTCAAGAGTCAGATGGGGAGAACGACCAGACCACGTCCTCCTGGCTGAAGACTGGGAGCACAGGGATTTGCGAGATCGTGTCCTCAACTACATCCAACAGGCTCAAGAAAGATCTCGGTCCTGCTCGACCAGGGTAGAAGTTGACTGGCTCGATGGGGGAACACCCAGCTGAGGGGCGCCAACAACTGTCGAGCAGTCAGGCGAGTCAACGGACCGGGAGGACCTCTATTGTTCCTGGTCCCATCACTGGCGCCAGTGTCGCTTGCTTTAGCACCACAGTGGCAGGGTCTCCCCAAGGTCTGGAGGGCAAAACACATCCTCCGGAACTCTCCAGTGAACGATCCTGGATGCTGGCCTCAGGAACAGCACCTAAAGCAAGGAGGTGCCCGCCACAGCAGCCGCCACTTCTGCCTCAAGGGCCAAAAGCTGTTCAACCTAAGGCCCTAGACAGTCCTTTGATCCCACTCGAAAGCCAAACCAGAGTCAGAGGTTCCTGTCCTTGAGGGACTCTGGAGCATGCTTCTTAGGCTGCAGCTGACCATGCCCGTGTCTCCGCTGAGGCAGTCATGCCCAGATCAGTGACAGACATCTTCTGCTGGAACCTCACACAAAATCTGAATACTGACTTTCGTTGCTCCATCATCGATCACTGGAGGGAGTAGAAGAAACCAAAGAACTGAATGAAAGAAGCACTGAAAACTTCAAAAATAAAGTTTGCCTATGGCACAGTAAACCTAAGTGAGAGCCGCGATGGAGACGACCTGTTCTTCCAGCAGAAAGAAAGATCTGACATTACGGGGTGGAGTCGGTGGATACAGCGGTGCTGGGAGGAGCTTAAAGACATCCAGCCAATGATACTGTTCAACTGGAACTGACAGAGTGTGGATAAGCTAGTCATACCCATGCCCCTTGAAGCAGAATTAAAAAAAACAAAAAAAAAACACTGAGTAAATTCCTTTTTCCTACTAGAGTTATTTAGGGGTAGTGGAGGTGAAATGGCCAATGTCTGGCAGATCCTACACCCCCCCCCCCCACACTGAGGTTTTATGGATTTATAAAATGGGAAGAAAAAATAGCTGTTTTTTTATTGGACGTCACCTGTGCATTAGATCAAAAGAGCCGGTCACAAATGGTAATGAGTCCCTTTTGATATAAATGCTGGATTGGAATGTTGGCATTTCAAACTGCAGCCATTTTTTTTCTCCTCAGCCAGACAGTTTAGAACTGTATCTCAGATACCATGTACAACAACCAGGCAGTAAGCTTTGAATTAAATTTCATACCAGAAATGGAAGACAATTTACCACCAGAACAGCAACCTGAAAACCAGTCATCATCAACAGCCCTGTCTGAAATCACCAACACAGTGAGTACAAGATATGCCAATATCTCTGCCACAGAAATAGATAAGATAGAAGAGGGCATAAATGAAAGCAACGCCATAAAGACAACTGCCTGGGCTGTTAGGCGTTTTCAGTGACTGGCAATCAGCCAGAAACATAAGCTTAGACTGGAAAGAAACCCCTGTTCAAGAGCTTAACCTGATTTTTTGGCATTTTTATGCAGAGGTTCACACTTCAAATGGATCCGAATATGCCCTCAGTAGCTTTTCAGGGCTGCGTGCTGCTTTGAACAGACACCTAAATTCACTATCAGTTGGCAGAAACATCAACATTATTAGCTATTCCACTTTCAAGTCTAGTAACACAGTATTTGTGTCAGTCATGAAACGTACCGTAAAATAAGAAAGACAAATCAAAACACCACGGCGCTATTTCAAAAACTGATCTGGAACTCTTAAGACAATCACCCGTCCTGTCAGCGAACACCGCGCCTGGCCTTGTCTGTAAAGTGTGGCTGGATATCCAGCTCCACATGGCCAGACACGGAAGGGAGGGGCTCAGAGAAATGAAGGCTGATAGTCTAATAATAAAAAAAGATGACAGTGAACTTGAAAATGCTACGTTGTCGTACAACGAGCATACAAAAAAATCACAATGACCCAAATTAAATCAACAGAGAAACCTATCGTGGCTTCATGTACAAACTCCCTGGCTCTCCTCTATGCCCTGTTTCCAACCTGAAGAAATATCTCTCCAAGTTGCCTCCTGATGCTCCGTCATTTTACTGTCACCCAAAACGGCTGCCCCAGCATTTTTTTAGACACTATCAGCACCTGGTACTCAAAAGCACCAATGGAATTAAATTATTTATCTACTATGATGTCCCGAATTTCAAAAGAAGCTGGGTTGCCCAACCGCTACACTAACCACAGTGTCCGTGCCACGGCAGTGCAATTAATGTCCGATGCTGGGCTTGAAAACCGCAAAATTATGTCCGTTACCGGCCACAGAAGTGAGGCCAGCCTAAGGGCTTACTGGGCTCCCAGTAGTGAAGACAGACGTAGGTGGAGCCGGATCCTAGCACCAAAACCAGCACGCAGCGAAGATTCAATGTCTTCTGATGCCAGAAATGCCGAGCTGTCACCACTTCCCGAATACACAGTACCATCTACAGTCCACATTGTAGAAGGTCCTTCCTACCAAGCCTCACGAAGTGCACAGGGTCCTTTCAACCTCTCACACTGTACATTCAATGGCACAATAAATTTCATCCAGAACGAAGCAGGTAAGTACTCTCTCAGTTACATGCTATCTGTAAAGCTAATAGTCGAACCCGTTTTTTTAATTTGTAATTTCTTTACTCCTTCAGCGCAGACTCAAGCGAACTCAACGTTCAAGTGAACCAGCAGTCTCACCACCAATAAAAGAATATCTGCAACTGCCTAACTAAAAGCGATTTTCAAAATATGTGAAGTCTGTTTTTTTTTGAAGTTTTTTTAAACACCCTCCTCCTAATTATGACAGCTTTATTACTTGTTCTGTTCTATCTATTGTGTGAGAGACAAATTAGCTCTCCTTTTAAACTGTTACGGATCTCTACTGGTAAGATGTGTGTACTATTTTATGCTAGTGGAAGAATATTTATTAAAAGACATCTATTTTAACCAAGAAAAAATGCCTTTGAATATTTTTCTTTGTGATGTGAGTGTAGTTTCGCATTTTATAAGCGCAATAAGACACTCCGGGAGTGTGCATTAGACATGTCTAATGCACGGCCAGGGGCTGTCTAATGCACACTCCCTCGTGTCTTATTGCTTACATGTGTGACAGACCACCCTAGAAGTGAAGTGAACCACCATAAAATGCAAGTAATTAAAAAAATATATGGGAACCTCAGAAAACCACATGAATGAAACACAGTCCAGCAATAGAAGTGTATCTGGAGATTTCGCTAAGCAGCAGCTCAAATAATCAACTTTAATACTAGGTTTTTGGAAACTGACATTGTACCCTGACAACTTTATCTAGTGAATGTGAACAGTTTAGTTTTTTTTTTTTCTCTTGTCTATAGACCATATTCTTTGGAAATAGTTTGGCCTGTAAACGAAGACGGTCCATTATTTATTGTACTTCGCTTTTATAATGTTTAATGTTCTTATGACAGTTTTTTAAATAAAAGTTTATGATAAAGTTTTATTATAAAAAAAAAAAAAAAAAAACTGTGTTTGCATTGGCCCAGTGGTGCGGAGGGCTGAGGCTCTGGTTGCCTTACCTCGCGCCAAGCCGGCAACCCATGTTCGGGAGCGAGCGCGGGTCACCGGGGGTCGGCAGGGGAGGAGAAGGATTGAGCATCCGTAGGACTGCTCTCCTTCTCCGGGGAGGGGGGTCCATGAGAGTTGGTGCCTGATTGCCCCCTGGCGGAGGCTGGAGGGCAAGGAGTTACGCTGTACTTTGGGGAGGAGTTGGGGGCAGACGCCAGGAGGGAGCGCATGCAGACGTGTGTGCCCTCCCCTCCACTGGCGTCATCGCACGTCTCTGCTCCGGGGAAAGAAAAAGTGAAAACAGTAGGCACCCTGGCCGAAGGGCTTGATGGCTGTCCGACGGAATACTGGCTTTGGGGACGGCCTAAACTAAATCTGGACAGGGTGGGTGAGTAGGGGGCTCCCCACCACCCCTGCAGGGGGTAAGCCATAGGAGAAGAGGGCGAGGACCTAAGGGAGCACAGTGGTAACGGCCGGAATCCCATAGTATGCCAGGCAAGGGAGCAGTCCAGGGGTGCCAGCAGAAAGGTATTAAAAAAAAAAAAAAAAAAAGTGTGTTGTAGAGTTCTGTTTCAATTATATTTGAGCTCTCTCTGAGTCTCCCTCGAAACAAATTCTAATACCGAGAGGCCTGCAGTGGTATTGTTCTTGTGACAGTCTTTTTTACTAAGTTTATGATAAAAGTTTTAGTATTAAAAAAAGAAAAGTGCCTGCAAAGCTTTATTTTAATTATATTTGAGCTCTCTTCAAATTTCCCTCAGAACAAATCCTAATACTGAGGAGGCCTGCAGCAGTATTATAACAGGATTTTTTTCTGCAACCCCCTCTTCTCAATTTTACTTTAGTGCTCTCATGCAAAGAGCTATGTGCACGTGGAAGGAACAAAGCTGAAGTTCCCCAGCGTGAGCTGAAATCCAAGTGCGGATTCTGAATGTCAGCTCGTGGCCGACAGTGGTAGAACGTTGAAAGAGATTTGGGACAACCTTTTTGGGTGGGGAGATGGGACAAGAGCTGCCAGGGAGACAAGTGGGCTTACCCGAATGGTTGAGGCCATCCCAGAGCTCATCTCCGTGCCTCAGCTGTCCCCTACCGTCCCAAAATGAAGCAGCCAGCAGTCTGGAGGCGCAAATCAGCCAGCAGGTTGGACTCGGTTGGCGGATGTCAGCAACAGTGTTGGTGCAGTTCAGCCCCTTTTGTTATTTTACAATTAAAGTTTCCATTTCTCATTGGTAGCACAGTGGAGTGTGTGTAGGGATGGAGCAGGCAAAGACCACCCCCGAAGAGCAGTACCCAACGCTTCCCGTAGCCAGCCCAGTCCCCACCTCTTGCATTTTCTCCCGAGGCCAGGGTGGCGAGTCGGTGGCAGCACTATTCTTCTGGTGCTGTCTGCCTGTTCAGTTAAATTTTAAATAAAAGTTTAAGGGGCATAATTTGTAATTGCACCCAGGGCTCCACAGAAGACAGCCGTGCTGTGACAAGGGGGCTAGGAAAAGGCCCCAGGACTGAGGACCACCCAGAGGCAGATCCATTTAAATTCATGCAAACTGTGCTCTCGTTTGGAGCATAGGACAGGGGGTGGGATATATGCAAATTAAAAAGTTCCCAAGGTGGAGCCTAGGGCAGGACAAGCAGAAAAATCTGTTTATGATAGACTAAAGGACTTCACAGGGACAGGGCCAAGCTCCAGTTACAGAGTAAGACTTAAAGAGACAGCACTTAAATATAACACTGCCACTGAAACTGTATTACTTTCCTGATGTTTGTTACATGTGAACTTTCCTTGTGTGAGGTTGTCTTTCAGTCTACATTTTGGGGACTGTTACCAAATTTCTTTGGGGGGATCTGAGCCATGTTTCAGTAGCCGATCTGTGCTGCTCAGGTTTGAGCACCTCGGCTCTACGAATCCCCCCCCCCCCTTAGGTTCAGAACCAGGACTGCCAGAGGTCCAGCGCCGGAGGTCCAGATCCAAAGTACAAGAGGTCCAGTGCAGGAGGTCCAGAGGTCCAGTGTCAGAGGTCCAGAGGCCCAGTGCCACAGGTCCAGTGCCAGAGGCCCAGAGGTCAAGCACCGGAGTGCCGGGAGGTCCAGAAGTCCAGTGCTGGAGGTCCAGAGGTCTAGTGCCAGTGGTCCAGCCCTGGAGTGCCGGGGGTCCAGAGATCCAGTGCCGGAGGTCCAAAGGGTCAAGCGCCAGGGTGCTGGGGGTCCAGAACCAGAGGTCCGTACCCACAGGGCTAGTGTTTCAATACTTCGGAATCCATGGCCCATCATCAAGGGTCCATTACAGAGAACCAGGAACAGGTTGACGCCGTTCCATGGGGTCAAGAATGGGCCATCTGGGGTGGTCGGCAGGGGGCCTTCGCTGTAGCAGTTTGCCCCACTGCAGAAGATGTGGTGCATCCGGGCCAAGAGTGGACAATCTGGAGTGGTCGGAAAAGGGCCTTCACCTTAGCAGCTTGCCCCACCACAGACAACGAGAGACATCGGGTCAAGAGAGGACCACCTGGGTGGTCAGAAGAGGCCTTTCCATAACAGCTTGCCTCGTCACAGACATCCTTGGCTCCAGGGTCAAGAAATCGGCTCCTCCCGGTGATTGTGATGGGCTAACTTTTAGCTGTAGCCTCTGTGACTCTTTAGAACCATGTCTGAACTATTTCATTGCATAAGAACTATAGTTTTGTTCCGTTATGCATTTTCTTTAGAGTATGGGTTCCCCTTTTCCCAATATTTATAATTATCTAAATATTTTAGTAAACATTTGTTTTCATCTGACTCTTCTGTGTCAGCCTCTTTTCTGCTGATCAACCAGTGGTTCTCATGTAGGGGAACAGAGCCTCACCTTTATTCCAGCTCTTTCTAAATTTACCAATTGCTGGTGCCGATTGGCCTGCGTTTAAAAGGGGTCAATCACTTGGTAGTTGGGCCGAACAATCCAACAAGACCCCTGCCCTCCTCTTAGCCGATTGGCTTTTGAATCCAGGTCATGGTCCGGTTAAAGTATTTAGTGCTACTACTTACATTTACACAGCAGAGCTGGACATTTACCTGTATTTATTTATTTTGTTTTTGATAACCATGTAAGTGCACTAGACACAGAAAGGCCTATTTTCAGACACGACCCGGAAGAGTACAAATGTGAACATCAAAAATACATCTGTGATACAGGACAACCGTACAACTCATACCATTTTGTTCACAAGCTACAGCTGTGTATATCACGAACATTCAAAAAATCTTTATAAGTTACTATATTGCAATTACACGTGCTGAAAAAGATGTTTGCAGCTGCTACTCCTTGAAAACTGCATTCTCTGAAACTTGTGATACTGTCACTGGACCAGCAAAGAAACTGTACATAATCATTACAGTGAACAAGCTTTGGGGTCAGACAGTTTCCTTTATCCAATAGTTAGCAGACAGAACAAAGAAGAGGTTTTACACTGAAGACTGGTCTAAATGAAGTAGCGAAGGAAAGGTCAGGCAGGTAGATGTGCCAATTATAGAAGCATAGGAAGGTTCCAAGCAGGAAGATAATTCAACAGAAAAAAAATATAAAAATGTTTTAATCTGGTTCAGATCCGTCAGCTGTGCTTCATTCTGCCTACTAAATCTCTAAACTTCTCTTCCTCAGTCCCAGTGCTTGCCTGAATCTCTCAGCTCTCCTGTTCCTGTGGGTCACGAGCAGCAGAACCACAGACCCAGAAACAAAGGTGCACTAGGTACTACAGTCCCCTCGACTTATAGCACCCACGGCTTAAACAGGCAGTCGGTTATTGTGGGCAAATTTCATTTACCACGTGCCCATTCCATAGGATTTGATTTTAAAAATGCTGCTTATACCGTTCTATGCCCTTCTATTTCGGGCAGATTAGCTGCTAGTTAGTGTCAAGCCACACTTTGGCATGCAGTTTGCAGACCATGCTGAAGTGTGAATTGACACCAATTTGTAGTTTATCTGCGCAAAATAGAAAGAGATACTCTTGTAGATCAGAAAGTCTGTTCAGAGCTCAGCTCAGCTCTGTAGTCTGTAAAGCAGAAATTATCTGACCCAGTTTTAGTGCCGCAATTCAGTCATGGGGATTGGGTTTGGGTTCTGCGACTCAAGAGATGGGGTCCTAGCAGTGTGCAGAACAATTGCGCATCTTGTCGGAGCTCAGCTCAGCTATGTTGTCTGCACATCATCTGTTTACTTAACTGTCCAGTCAGTTCTATGTCTGCCACCAGTAGCCTATAAAATGAGTAGACAGCTACACACCAGATACAGTATCCTGTAAGCAGAACAATCGCGAGTCTGGAGAGCCGCAACTACTGTACATCCTTATCTTTGACTCTCCTCCTTCCGATCCTGACCTATGGAGCACTACCACTGGAATACAGGAGCAAGGAGCTTTTTACCACAAAGGACATAGGAGCCCTGTACTGACTGGCAATGTTTTCTAAACATAGACGTTACACCGACCACTTGCTATAATGGGCAGAATGTGTCTGCACAAATGTGCCCATTATAAGCAGTGGCGACTGTACTAATTTTGGAGCCAAACTAAAACTTACTAATTACCTGAAAACGGCCTTCACCTCTCTACTACCCTTCCAATTGATCCCCACCCGCAGCCTGCAACTCCTCCTAATACACTATCAGGCTTTCATTGATTGCTCCCATTCCTCAACTGACTTCACTACTACATCCTCAGGCCTCCTGAACTGCACTGCTAAACTGCCTACCATTATCCCTACTGAATACCAGGAAGTAGTCTGGAGCCCAATCTATTTAAATTGCATACTATGACACCCCACCAAAAACTGCTTGCTGTTCATTTTAACCATAGCCCTACTTACTTTACATTCAGTTGAAAGCATTATCTACACTTCTGTCCCATTGTGGCCTCCCATTTTCTCCTACATTCAACTGCACTCTTATCTACTGCTTTGACTCCGCTTAGCTATCCCCTCCGAGCTACCACCCTTGCTCCCAATTATGCATCTTTCCAGTTCTCTTCTCATTGGCCTCTACCTACTCCACTCTCCGCTTCCCACAGCCTCTTCCCCAGCCAGTTTCCCAGTATGCCCTCCGTGATCTTTCCTCTCACCGCCTCCTCTTCCACCTTCTTTTCTCCAACCTTCCCTACTCCTGCCTACTCTCCTTCCCACTCCCCTTGGTGCCCAGGCTGTTCCCTTCTGGCTTAACTTGGTGTTCTTTTGAATCTCCCTCCTGCCCTCCTGTCCCCTCCACCCTCAGGGTCACCACCACCGCCACCCTAATCCCCATCAAGCTCTTACTTCCCCTTCTACTCCTTATGGCTGGTGATGTTGAACCTAAGTCTGGCCCTATACACTCCAGTCCCTCTGATCTGCCCAAAGGGCTCCGGGTGGCCCACATCAACATCCACAGCCTCCTACCCAAAATCAATCAGCTACAACCCCTCAGTCTTTCTCCATCGATGTCCTGATAGAATCACAATCTTGGCTGTCCCCCAAAATTCCAGACTCAGCTATCACAATCCCTGGGTACACCCTCATCCGCCAAGACAGGGAGAGCAGGGACATTAGCTCAAGCTGTGAACCCTGCAATACGAGCAGACTTGATAGACCAAATGGCCTTTTTCTTCTGCTTGCTTCTTCGTAAGACCATACCACAAAGGATGGAGGCATTGCCATCTACCTCTCTTCCTCTATACAGTCGTACACGGTATTGTCACCTCTCCCACTGCCTACAAACTCATCCTCAAACCCTCCCTCCATTTTCCCCTCTCCATCTATGTGGCGGGTGTCCACTGCTGCCCTGGCCTTTCACTCCTCTTGTCTCTGAACTCCTGACTTACAGCTCCTCTCACATCCCCTCTGGTGAGCTTCCCATCCTGGGCGACTTCAACATAAACTGCTATCCCATTCCAACTCCAACTTTCTCAAAGCGCCAAGGTCCCGCACCTTACTTAATCTATCTCAGTTCCTACCTGACTAATTTCTAAATATCATAACCACTCTCTCTTGGACTGGTCCTCACCAATCACCTACACGCATCACTGATGTTGGCACCCTCCCTGACGCACTCCGCGACCACCATATGGTATACTGAATGTGTAAAATCCATCATCCCAGACTGACCCCAAAAAATTATCCAACTCCATTCCTTCCGTTCATTAGACGTATCTCCACTGCATGAAGATCTGCAGTCAACTGACAAGTCCCCTATCTCCAAAGCCACTAACATAAATCAAGCCTTCGGCTACTTCCTCTTCAAATTTCTGTTAATCTGGGAATAACAAGATCCCTACGGAAAACCAGGGTCACAGGTTCACACTTCCCCTGGATCTCAGCTGAAATTCTGGCTTGCCACCGAGCATGTGACCTGGCTTGGAAATCGTACAAGTCCTTTGGCACACCTGCAGACCTTAACAAGTGGTGTAGCCTGAGAAACTCCTGTATTAGAGCCACCAAGTTAGAGAAGATTGAGTTCTTTTCTTCCTTTTCCCAGAAAAATCTAAGCCCTCCCACTCCAAGTTCTGGAAAGTTATTCATGCCCTCTCTCCTCTCCTACCCTGTCCACTCCTCCTGTCTTAAAGCTAGGCGACGCCACCGCCTTTGACCCCCTCCCTCTGCGGCTTCAGCCTGCAACACATACTTTACCACATGTGATTCCAGTCTCCTATCCTCTTTCCCCTCTTCCATCTTTCCCCACCCCCAAATTCCAGCACTTCCCTTTTCACCGGATACCCCATCTACCTTTCTGAAAACCCTTTTAGTTCTCAACCCCATGCAAGGTGGGAGCCCTAACGGGCTGCACCCCAATTTCCTTCACCTCTCTGAAACTGCTTCTATCACCTCCCTCCTAAACCTATCCTCCTCTCTTGCCTCTGTCCCAGACTCCTGGAAACACGCTACAGTTATTCCTCTGCCAAAAGGCAAGGTAAATTTTGTTTTTATGGTGCCCATTCCGAGATGCAAGTGCCGAAAAAGGAATCAAAATTCAAGTTACAGGTGATTCCTTCTCTCACGCAATTTCCATCCCATCTCCCTCCTCCCATCCCTTTCCAAACTCCAAAAAACAGAGTTCTATACCAACTCTCCCCTTCCTAGACTCATCTTCCTTCTTCACTCCTTTCCAGTCTGGCTTAAACACCATTCCACCACTTCCTCCTCCTCTGACTCACCAGCGCCATTCACACAGCTATGAGTCAAGGCCTTCTCACTGCCACTGTTTTTCTCTGAATTTCTGTAGTACCTGTTCCTGCTTGTAACCCTCCTTGTATCCTCCCAGGTCGCACTCTGAAAATAGGCATATGATTGTCTTCATCTAGTGTGCTTACCTGGTTAGCAAAACTAAACCAATAAATCTGTCGACCTAGCGGAAGTTTTGGACATAGTTTCCCATCTCCATCTCCTGCAGAAATGGAGGTCTGCGGCCTCTCAGACCCACAACAAACTGGTTCATCAGTTCAGAAACTAGCCTGTTTTTAAGACTTTTAATGGGGTTATGGATAATTGTATGTAATTTATTTGGTTTCATGTATTCAGTTTTGACTGTTGTGTATGCTTTGTACTCCTGCAGGCGCCTGAGCCCTACGGGAAGGCACCCCATATAAATAAACTCTACTACTACTTACCTCATGGGTAGATTGCAATCAGTGAAACTTGGGAGATTCAGTTATCGCCTCCCCATCAACACTGGCATCCCCAAGGCTCCATCCTTGGCCCTTTACTTTTCTCCATCTTTCTAAATGATCGTCCTTCTTCTTGCCCATCTTCATCCATCCACGTGTATGCAGATGACACAGCTCTGAAGTCTCTGGATTTCTCCAGCAGAGTTAAGATCCAAACTCCAATCTGATTTTGACCTGGTTCAGATCAAACCAGCTATCACAAAATGTCAAAAAAAAAAGTCTATGTGCTTTGGCACTAGGCTGAGGAATTTCAAATCTCCGATCCCTCCCCTCCTTCCACACCTAGATGGTGATGTAACTGATGACTTGCCCTCATTCAAGTATCTCGGAATCTGACTTGACTGTCACCTTAACTTCTCCTAGTACATAGATGCCATAAACAATAAACTCCACTCCAAGCTTGGTGCCCTTTACAGGAACAAAAGCTACATCCCTTTTCCCACCTGCCATGACATTCTTACAAAAATGATGAACACGTTACTCACGGGAGTGCGTGCCGCCCTGTTTGTTGAAGTAGTACATGGTCGTGGTATTATCCATCTGGACTTGAACCACTTGACTGCGGAGCTGAGGAGCAAAAGCTGACAGTGCCAGTCTGACTGCTCTGAGCTACAACAGGTTGATGTAGCATCGGGACTTCTCGGGGGGCCAAGAACCCATGGGCTCTGTTGTCCCCCATGTGGGCTCCCCAGCCCATAAGAGGCATCGGTCGTGAGAACGACCATCGGCTCGGGGTGGACAAACGGGATCCCCTCCTGCAATCAGTCTGGGGTGGTCCACCATTGGAGAGCGTCCCACATCTTCTGGGCCACAGTGATCAGCTGGTCGAAGTGACCGTGGTGCTGAGTCCACTGAGCAGCCAGCTTCCACTGGAGGGGACGCATATGCCACCGGGCCCAATGGATCACCGAGGTGCACGCCACCATGTAACCCAGAAGGCGCAGGAAGTCCCGGGCAGGGCGCAAGTGCCCAACCAAAATTATTGGGCAAAGGAGGAAAGAACCTCCGCCCTGTCCGCCGAGCCGGGCTCTGGCTTGACGAGTCGAGGTCTGCCCTATGAAGCCCATCACCTGAGAAGGCACGAGTTCCACCTGGCTTCATTGATCAGGAGGCCTAGTAGGGCGAGGTTTGAAGAGCCAGAACCTTGATCTCTCCACCTCCTGGAGGAGGAACCTGCCAGAGCCAGTCATCGAGATAAGGGTAAATCTGAACTCTTGGCGCGGTGGCTGCCACCACTGCGATGCACTAGTGAGGCCTCGGGGCCGATGACAGACCAAATGGCATGGCTCGAACTCAGGGTCCCTTCGACCCTGAAGTGGAGGAACACTGATGGGACTATGACGGATTGGGACATGGAAAAACGTGTCCTGCAGATCCAGTGAACAGAACCACATGTTTCGCTCCAGGGATAGTATGATCTGGTTCAGAGTTACCATCTGGAAGGTGCGAGACCTGAGATATTGATTCAGGTCATGGAGATCTAGGATGGGGTGTCAACCCCCCGTCTGCTTGGACACTAGGAAGTACCTGGACACGAAGCCTGGATCTGTAGGAGGATCCGTCACTGGAGCTAATGCCTCTTTGCAGAGGAGCTGAGCAATGTCGTCTTGAAGAGCCGACTGAGTGCGAACTGAGATCCTTTCCTCCCAAGGGCTTGGCTTAGCTGGGAGGATACTGCTCGAATTCCAGAGGCAGTCCCTGACCGACCACTTTTAGACACACACCTGTCTCGAGGTGACATCGATCAGGCGGAATGAAAGTGATGGAGCCGGCCCCCCACGGGAGGACCCAGAGCTGGTGTGATGGATGTAGGGGTGGCAACCCCCAACCCATCACTGGGCAGGCTTAGAGGAGGAGGAGGCTCCTGGATCGGCACCTCGGCCTCCTTTATGGTGCTGTTGAGGACCCTGCTTGGGCCTGGGGCACCAAGCTTGAGCCTGCTGTTGCTACTGACCTCCTTGACAGGGGGGCTGCCTAACCGCAGGGGAAGAGTGCCGAAAAGGCTTTTTCTTGCACTTCTGCTGGTTCTTCCCTGAAGAACCCTTCGCAGAGGTAGCATCCAAGGTGGCAATGGACTGCTCTATACTCTTGAGGTGACCAGCCACTCCTGGACCGAAGAGGTCAGTGCCTAGGAAGGGCACGTCAGCTAACTTGTGCTGGGTATCCACCGGAAAGGAGGACAGCCTCAGCCAAGGCCTGCGGCGAGTGGCCACTGCAGCTGCCAAAGAGAGGGCACAGGAATCTCCAATATCCAGGGCTGTCTGGAGCTGCTGTTTTGCAACAGCACGGTCCTGATCATAGACCTGATTCACTGTCTGCATGTCCACGGGAGATGAAGGAGGACTTCATCCAATGACCCAAGGAGCGGCATGAGAGAAGTGTGCCATGATGACAGCCGAGCTGGCCTGACGAAGGCCTAATGAGGAGGCCGCATAGACGTTATGGGCAGAGTGGCCCATGTTTTTGGACTCCTTGTCCGGGGGTCGGTCAGTGTCGGCTGAGCTACCAGAACGCCTTAACACAGAAGCAGTCACTAGGTTTTCGGCCGAAAGATGCTCTGTGAACCACACCAGGGACTCCAAGGGCACCGTATACTTATGGGCCATGCGATCAGACGGAGCTGGGCAGGAAGCAGGACGCTGCCAAAGCTCAAGGGTCGGGCCAACAATGGCTTCGCCACTGGAAAGGCCTCCGCTAGGTATCCCCTCTTTTTTTTTTTTTTAAACTTTATTTTTTTATCTCCTTCCCTACCTCGGAGCCCACTCCTTCCTTCCTCTCATCCTTCCATTCCACCTCAGTGGGATCTGCCCCTAGAGTGCCTCCTTCTTCCTCCCTGCACAGTGGGTCTGTCCTCTTTTTGTGGTCCGGATGGTACCCAGAGGCTATCATCTAGGGCTGCTGAGAGGGTTTTTCCGCTTTCTCCCTGATTTCCTCCTGCCCTCTGAGACGCCGTGTGCTAGGACATATGTCCCGAGGGCGGCTTGCTGACGATGCCAAGCCCTCATGCGCCGCCATCCCTCTCCCGGCCCGTGAATGGAGCCGCCCATCCTCACTGTCGGGTGCTTCCACCGCCGCTAGGGTGATGCAGAACGCGAAAGCTGCCTGGTTCCCACCGAGGGAGGAGAGCATCCGCTGGGATCGCCGATCCTCCTCCCTTGCCGCCTGCCACCCGAGTCCGTTCCCGAACCCAGGTCGCCGGCGTAGCGCAAGGTGTGGTGTCCAGCGCCAACCCTCAGCGCCACCGGCGGCCAGGTATCCCCTTTGAAGATATCTGTAAGGGGTACTCCGCCTTTTTCTGGATGGGCTCCAGGGCATTCCAGTGGACTCAGAAATCACGCTGGAGAATGCCCTGAAAGGAGGAAGGGCCTTCCTCCAGTCCGCCACGGATGACTCATCATCCCGGGATGAGAGTGTAACCCTGTGTCATTGGAGTCCGAAAAGTCAGGGTATAGTGGCCTACCGCCTTCGTCCCTTCGATCTGCCGAGGGCGGTCGGGGGTGACTGTAATGGACAGATGTCGGGGAAGTCCGGTGTCTGTATGGTCCGCTTTCGACGGAGCTCCTCCCTGAGGCTGCTTAGGCGGTGGCTTCACCAAAATCAGTGGAGAAACCGGAAGAGGTCGAGCCGCTATCGCGCCGGACCCACGGAGGCGCCGGGCTTAGAAGGCGGAGCTGGCAATCTGCCGGGCAGCATGGAGCCAGCTTCTGCCCGTCAAAAATCAGCTGTTGCCACATAAAATCCTCATAGCATCGACAGAGTTTCCTGCTGCCCTCCATACCCCTTCCACTCCTGAGTTGGTTGGTTACAGGGACAGAAAAGAAAAACGAAAAGATAGCTTAAGGCTGCTATCCCGTTGGTGGGATCTGTAAGCATACAGTTTATTAACCCCCTTAAGACGTCAGCCAGTCTTTGACTTCTTTCATGTTTCTGAATTTAATGTTTGTTTTGTGCAGGAAACGTGGATGTTCTCCGAAGACCAGCTTAGATCTTTCCAGGGGGAGTGGGTGTGGGGCACTTCCTACTGGTCCTTTGGGACAGATACTGCTGATGGGGTGGTGATTTTATTTAACAGGTATCATTTTTTCTTTAACCAAACTGATCGACTTAAGTCCTGGAAGGTGTTTGATTTTGGATGGTGTGTGGAATAATAGGCATCTTTGTTTCATTAATATATATCACCCTCAGTTGAAGGCTGAGAGGATTTCTCTCTACGCTATCCAACCATACTTGGTTACTTCATATACAAATTTTTTGGCGGAGATTTCAACTGCCCTTATAGGAAAAGGCGGGTCCCTCTTCTGAAAAAGTGTACTGCGATTCAAATGCCCTTTTCCAGGTTATAAACTCGGCTGAATTGGTTGATTGCAGTATGTTTCTCAAATCTGGCTTAGTTGCACCTATATGAGGCATAAATATTATACCACCATTGATCATATGTTTGTGTCTCACAATCTGCCACATTTCTCATCCATACCAACCCACTGAGTTTTCAGACCATTTAATTTTGTACATTGTATTAACTTGTCACCAGGGAGCCTGCCCGATCTACTCGCTGGAGGCTTAACACTTCTGTGTTGAGTGATCCTTTGGTGCGGCTCAGGATCCTGGGTTGACTGCTGCTCGGTGTTCTGTTAGTTTCCTCTATTCTGATCTTGGGGAAAGGTGGATGGATTCTAAAGCCAACTTCAAGTCCTGGTCTCAGCAGTTTGGTAAAAACACCGTGAATACTAAATTTCTGAAATATCTGTCCTTACGACAGCAGTTGTTTAAATTATTTACACTGGCTAACACTATAAAATTACATTATTACTCCCAAATTTATAATTTAAAACAAAAATGCTGCTTTATCAATATGACAGGGCACATTCGGTACAAGCCATGTTACAGTCAGGAAACCCCAAAAACCCTAATCAGTTCCTTTTGCGGCCTGCAAAACTTGAAACATACTGTCTTAATGGATTCATTGGAGAATCGAAAGGCAGGCTGTCCACTCTACTCGGCCATTTGGGATACTATAGTGTCCTTTGTCTAGTCTCATTGTCCTTTGACCTCAGCTTCAGATTAATCCATCCAATTATATTATAATTGGACTCTGCTGATATCCCTTTCATTTCTGCTGAGATTCCTGCTAATCAAGACATCAGTTCGGCAGAAATTGAACAGATGATTGGAACTCAAAAAAATGGGGTCTCCCCTGGATGGTTTGCCTTTTGAATTTTATAAAACAGGGTTTTAAATAATTGATTAGCAGTTTTTTTCTTGGGACTATACGAACTATACAGAAAGTATTTATATAGATTTTCTAGAAGTGCTGTGTTTGTTAAACACAGTGAGGCAAAGCTATGCATTTTCACAAAGATTTAGCACTTGTATAAGCAAAGCGCTAATCAATTTTTGAGTTAAATAAATCCCTGTAAAACCTTTGCCCCAGAGCTCTCTTTTATGTTTAGTTTCGGTTTCTGACTATTTTTTACAACTCAGAAAATACACCCTGCCTTTTTGACAGGCTTATTGATATTTTATGTAAACCGAATAAATCTTTTCTGCAAAACTGAGACCAATTATATTCTAAACTCGGATTACAAGATTTTAGCTCAAATTCTTAATAATCGATTGAAATGTTATGCCTCATTGGCTATCTCTCCCTATCAGTTTTGTGGTCTACCCACTTGGAAAATTCAAGAGGCCCTTATGGTAATAAGGGGCCTGACTGAATTTTTATTGCTTATTGGCAGGTTGGGCTGCCTGGTCGCCTTCGATCAGGAAAAAGGGACTGACAGAGTGTACCCTCCCTTTTTGTTCGTGGCACTTAGTGCTCTTGGGATTCCTGATTTATTAATTTTCCAAATTCACTTACTATATTCCTCTACCTTTGTGCACCCAGTTGTTCCGAGGTCAAATAACTAAGAGGTTTTCTGTCCCTACTGGTGTACGACAAGGGTGCCCTCTTAGTCCTCTTTTATTTATATTTACCTTGGATCCCCTGCTAAGGAAAATGGCCCTTTCCCCCTTGTGGTCAGGGTTCAGTGCCAGGTACTGGAAGGGAATAACGGGTCCAGGCCTACACAGAAGAGGATGTCTGTTGTTTTTTCAGATACTGCCCATTTGTCATTTATATTGAGGGAAATTTTAGAGTATTCTTTATTTTCCAATTCGAAATTAAATGTTGCTAAAAGCAGGGGTCTGTTCCTGGGAGCTGGTCCTCCTCCCCCCAGATGTGTCGAGGGTATTCCCTTTTCCTCAGACCCCCTAAAGATTTTGGGGACCACCTTTGGCCCCCAAAATTTGACACTACTAAACTGGGAGGTGGGGTTGCAGAAAGTCGAATCCAAAGTGGTCCAATGGAAACACTGGAAAATGTCTAAAAACGTGTTCAGATAATTAAACAATTTTAGTTCCTGTTTTACTTTATGTTGCTATGATCCATCCCCCACTTCGCCAGCGTCTGGAGTTGAAATTATATAGTCTTTTTTCCAGATGCTCTGGGGAAATAGACAACCTATTAAACTGTGTTTTACCTACCTATCTAGAGAAAAAGGGGGTCTTAGGATGCTTGATCCTATACTGTTTTTTCATACGTTATTTATTTCCCAGACAGTAAAAAGTGGGCTAATCTCATCTCAAGACCCCCACAATCACTGGTCTCGAAATGTTTCATCTCGATATTAGACTGCTTGGGGAGTTACCCCTCCTCGTCTGTCAGTCCATTTACATGTCCCTGAATTCTTTCATCCAGTGGTTGCTAAACTGTTAATGGGGCATCTCCAAACAGCTAATCATTCAGAGTCCCGGTCGACAACTTTATAGTGCAGTCATGCCTTTAGTTTCTCCTACTGACCCCATTTTTAAGAACTGTTCTCTCCAGAAAATCATCTGGTGTTAGTACAGCAACTTAACCCTAGGATCCCCCTTCATGTGGGAACACCTATGGCTTTCGGTTTATGGGAGAATAAATGTTCGGGTAATGCTAACATAAGGTATTGGAGGAATAAAATTGTCCTTATATGAACTGTATTAATTTAGAGGAAACAACAGAGCATTATTTATTCCTTGTTCGTTTGTTAAGCCTCTATGGTCTCACCTAGCTATTCTTGGAACATGCAGTGGCCGCTAATATGTCGTATGAATTTCTGATACTTGGACAACATGATCACTTAGGTGTACAATATCATTCTGACACACTGACTGTTTTTATGTTGCCTAAAGTATTATTTGTGGCAAAGCAGGTGTCAATGGGTTCTCTTTCAAAGGGTGATGCCATATGACACTGTTCAGGTTCTGGTCTCTCAGCCTATGGCTAAACTTTATAGTTCGGATGTTGCTTTTCACTCTGCATTAAAAGTTTTTCAATGGTGGAAGGGATTTAATATCTTCATTAAGTACAAATGAAGTGGCGGGTTGTAGTTAATTTGGTATCAAGTGAATATTACAGTTCTAGTTATTTGAATTTTGAATACTTTTTTGTGTGTGTGCTTCCCCCCTTTTAGTGTGATTTTAGCACGATTTATATTTTCTGATCTCTTTAGATTCCTCAAATTGTTCTGTTTAGTGTGATCTGAACACTAGATATGCTTCAGTTCTTTATCATTTTTTCAGTTGTTGTTTTTTGTGATTAGTGTGATGTAACACCGATTGTCCTTATAAGTTTTGGATGTTATTGTAATAAAAAATTCCCCTACTCTTTTCGAGAAGTGCCTTGGGATCTTTAACATCCACCCGAACCACACCAGAACAGGCAGAGCCCTTAGAAACAAGTACATTAAAAGTTGATTTCACATGACAATGTTGATACCTGGTGGTAAGTCAAAGAAATGATCAACTGCTGAGGTCAGAGTCCCAGAATGTGTTAGAATTCCTGAAGGTGATGAACTGTGCCTGTGCATATGCAGGAATGTGAAATCCTTTTGTCTGTATGCTCCTTTGTCATTCAGAGAGGTTGTTGAAAAGCCTACATACAGATCATTTAGGAGCAGGAGGCGAATGTGGATTCAAGCAGGACCCAGAGTCCACGTTGCTTGACTTACGCTTTTGCTTGGGTAGAAGACAAATCGCACTCACGAAATTACAGCAATTTAATGGGTCAAAGGTACCTACAGTGTGTCATAAAACCAGTGTCCCTACTAGGTAATTACAAAGTATGTTCAAATTCATAACTACAAAGAAGAAATGGAGACAAAGAAAGGAACCGAAAGGACTCTGTGTTGTTAAGATGACCGGTTGATCAGGTGCAACAGTATGTAACTACAGTATCAGTCTTGACCAGTTAGAATGCACATTCACCAACACTGTGGTTTTATTTAAATAACTAGAGTGGTGGATGGGCCCTAACAAAACCAACCTATTAAATCTGTTTGTTTGTCTCCAACACATTCAGATCAAGAAAAAGAATATCCTGGGGGCAATGTTATTTGCACAGTAAAGGAATCAGTATTTCTATACATAGAATACTCCAGGGTAAGGTCATTTTGAAGTACAGAGGTCTCCGTCTTGCAGAATGTGCCCATGGAGAACTGAATAACTTGAAACAGAAGACTACTATGCAGAGCTAGAGGGGACTATGACCTAGGAGACTGAAGCAAATAATTTATGTGACACGAGCATTTGGAAACAATTATCAGATTTCACGGGTTGAAACATTTTGGGGGATATGCAAGTCCAGGACCCAAGTTACATTTTAGGATGAGTCCAAGCAGAGTCAGCAAGTCACACCTTTTTTCTGCAGCATACTGTAATAGTACTAAACAAATAAAGCCCTCGGAAGTAAGAAATAATGGGACCACTGTACTTATAGATTTTAATAAAAAAAAAACTTTCTCACCAGCAAACTAAAACTTAAAGAAACAATATCCAAACCTTCCCTCCCATACACCTAACACACTCAGACCACTAATCAATATGTGATCAGTGTTCAGACAAACCATACTAGGGGCTGCAATTGGCACCAGCCCACTAGCTAAATGCTGGGCCAGTGGAAAAGTCTGTGGGGACAGTAGATTTTCCTAGTCACTAGCCCTGCTGGCTCATGGCTGCAAAACGTAATTTCAACCCCTGCCATACACACACCCCAACTGCTCAAAACAAATAAAATAAATCAAATATTTCTGCCCTTCCCCACTTACACCCTACGCTCACAGCTTATGAAAAAACAACCACAATCATACACCAGACGACACACAAAGACAAAATTTCAGTACATTAAATTACAGTCCAATAACCTTTTGAGAGCACCAAAACATGATGAATGACAATCAGAAATAAAAGTCCAAAGCAAAAGGTTTCAGGAGGAAAACTTGTCCAAGTCCCGGACCTACTGGCAGCTGTTGGAGTAAGTCAAGAAGACATTCACATTTCAGAGGTGCAGAAGAACTTGTCAACATGCTCAATGGCAGATTTTAACTAAGGACAAGAAACCAGTAGTAAAGGATGGGGAAGGGGAGGGGGAGGTTACTCTCTCATAGTGCCTTCGAGTATATAGTTCTAACAACTCTGTTCTAATCAGTAACTACTAATCGTAGTAGTGGAACCACCAGCACTGAATTAGGCCTAATGGGGATTCCACACACTCACTGTGTCCCTCAGTCATGAATGTGTCATAGCTCAAAAGTGTACCTGATGCAGGTGGTTTGCTCCTCCGTTTGCACACCAGTGTCCCCCCCCCCCCGACTACCTTCAAACCCACCTTCTGTACCCAGTCACCAGGAAAATCAGGACTCCAGTCCACACAGCTCCAGACCATATCTGACATCTGTGGAGCCACAAACACTGGAGGAAGTCCCCAACTGGCAGCACCCACCCACGGTCTGAGGAGCTCTGAGTGGTCCCATTGAGCTTTCCCAGAAGTGCATTTGACTGATGGATTTGAGGTAAGTTCGATCTGTGGGGAGTGAAGCCTGCCTCTAGGAATCCTGCCAGCCACAGAAAAACAGCGCAGATGCACGGCAATACTGAACTGCACATCCAAGTCTGTTGGACTGAATCATGCTGTGCAGTTCAAGTCCAGCTGCTATTTTTGTGAGTCATTTTTTATTTATTTATTTAGTTTTTGTTGACCGGGTAAGTGCACTAGACAAATCCTGCCTATTTTCAGGTACGACCTGGGGGAGGGGGATACAGATAAACCTCGGACTTGGGGATTTTTCATCCCCTGTGGTTTCAATGCTTATTGTAGAAAACTGCTAGTCCTGGTCCTTGGGTCTTCCAGAATTTCCCTTAGGTTCTTAATAAACTGAACAAAAAGAGCCCAAATGGCTCCTTAACTTTCACAGAGACACCTCAGTACCTCAGAGGCTCCTTAATGCAGACACAGGCTCCCAAAGTTGTAAGGGTTAGGAGGTCCGTGTTTGCCAGCAAAATGATGTTGCTCTCTACCCTTGTAATCATAAATACAATTATTTAAAAGTAACATGCTAATACAAAAAGGTTTTTGAAACAAATTGAGCTACATATCTGTAAAATTAGCCAACTGTGTGCTAAAATGTTCTTCTTGAGCCCTTGTAATTAGGAAACCTTGCTTAGCCACAGAAATCTAAGCACAATACTCTGGCCGGTGGCACTGAGGACTGAGGCGCTGGGCTTAACCTGCATCACGCGTGACACAGGTTCTGGAATGAGCCAGGTCATGGGGAGCTGGTGGGATCGAGTAGCTGAAAGGCAGCTCTCTCTCCCAGGAAGTAAACCTGTTTCCACCATAGTTCCACTGCACCCGGTGGAGCTCCAACGGTAGTGCAGGCAGGTGGGTGGCAAGTGAGTGAGGATTCTTGAATCGCTAGGCTACGCATGCCCACCTGTGCTAGGGGTTGAAATTGGCACCGCCAGCTAGCCAAATGCTGATAGATTTTGTATCAGGCTAGAAAGATTTTCAATTAACCAGCCCTGTGGCTCTTGAGAATGCAATAATTTGTTATTCAGTTGGGCCAGTGGATTTTCCAAGCCACTAGCCCTGCCAGGTAGTGACTGCAACTTAATTTTGATCCCGCATGTGCAGGTAAGACACGGGAAGGAGAAAACTGAGGGGGGGATCAAACACAAATCTTGAGTTAGAAAAGCCATGGTTACAAACACAGAATGCTTGCCTATCACACCCACACTGTAGAAATAGACTGATTTGTTTTAACAGTACATTATGTCAGAGAGACTACCAAAACGGTTCACAGGAGTCAGTGGAACTGCAGGCAAAAAAAAAAAAAAAAAAAAAGTGGTTTGTTCCTCAAGGTTTCTGGTCATACCCTATGCTACAAGAAAAACATCTGTTGTACGTATTTTCTCATTTTCTGACGATTCTGACGTCACAGTAATTGTAAACTTATGGGATTTTCTGACACAACACTGAAAGAAAGCAGACAAAAGATATATTAATAGGCTGGACACAAAGACAGTACGGGCTTTCAAGGCAAGTCTGGACAAATGTAAGCTTCTAAGGGAATCACAGGGTACCCTGGTAGCAGAATGAGTGGAAAATTCCCACAAATTAGTACACGCCTGCAAGGCATTGTTTCATTCCTGCTTACAGTGCCTTCAGAAAATATTCAGCCCTAGGATTTTGTCACATTTTGTTGTGTTACTACCAGAATTTTAATGCATTGAAATGATTTTTCCCCTGATTCACCCGGCATACTCAACAATTTAATGGGGCAAAAATATTCGAATTGTGTGACACAAATTTATGAAACATTAAAAACTGAAATATCTTGTTTATTTAAGTATTCACCCCCCTGAGTCAATACTTTGTAGAAGCACCTTTGGCAGCAATTACAGCTTTGAGTCTTCTTGGGTATGTCTGTATCAGCTTTACACATCTGGATTTGGGGATTTTTGCCCATTCTTCCTTGCAGATTTGCTCAAGCTCTGTCAAGTTGGATGGGAGCGCGTGAACCGCAATCGTTAAGTCTTTCCACAGATTTTCAATGGATTCAAGTCTGGGCTTTGGTTGGGCCACTCAAGGACATTCACCTTCTTGTTCTGAAGCCACTCCAGTGTTGCTTTGGGTTGTTGTCCTGTTGTAGCGAAATCTTAGCCCAGTCCAAGGTCTATTGCAGACTGATGCAGGTTCTCCTCAAGGATGTGCCTGTATTTGGCTCCATTCATTGTTCCTCTATCCTGACAAGTGCTCCAGTCCCTGCTGCTAAAAGCATCCCCATAACATGATGCTGCCACACCATGCTTTATGGTAGGGATGGTATTACGGGTGATGAGCTGTTTCAGTTTGCGCCAGGCATAGCGCTTTGCATTCAGGCCAAAGCGTTCAATTTTTGTTCATCAGACTAGGGAATCTTTGCCACATGGTCTCAGAGTCTGCCACGTGCCTTCTTGCAAACTCCAGGCACGCTATTAAGTGGTTTTTCCTCAGGAGTGGCTTCCGCTCAGCCACTGTCCCATAGAGGCTACATCTGTGAAGTGCTGCAGAGATTGCTGTCCTCTGGACAGGTTCTCCCATCTCAGCCATGGAACTCTGCAGTTCTGTCAGGGTGGTCATTGGGTTCTTGGTCACTTCCCTGACCAAGGTCCTTCTTGCCCGTTGCTCAGTTTGGGAGGACGGCCTGCTCTAGGAAGAGTCTGGGTGGTTCCGTAATCTTTCCATTTCCTAATGATGGACTTGACTGTGCTCCTTCGAACTTTCAACACCCTAGAAATGTTTTTATACCCCTCCCCAGATCTATGCCTCCTCATAATTCTATCACGGAGTTCTAGGGACAGCTCCTTGGTCTTCATGGTAGAGTTTCTGCTCTGACATGCACTGTCAACAGTGGGACCTTATATAGACAGCTGTATTTCCTCTGAAATCATGTCAACCATTTGAACTGACCACAGGTGGACTCCATTCAAGTTTTAGAGTGATCTCACAAGGAAATTGATGCACCTCAGCTCAATTTGGAGTGTCATAGCAAAGGGGTAAATACTTATCACATCAAGACATTTCAGGTTTTATTTTAAATTACATGTACAAAACATTCCAGACATTTCATTCCACTTTGATGTTAGAGGTAATTTGTGGAATCAGTGACAAAAATCCCATATAAATGTATTTTAATTTGAGTTTGCAACATCACAAAATGTGATAAATTCCAAGGGGGGTGAATACTTTCTGAAGGCACTGTATGAAGCCAGTGTGTGTGTGTGTGTGGTAACATTATGAACTCAGAGACTCTGACATATGAACATATAAAATTGCTAGCCGATAAAAGCCCTATGGTCTATCGAGTCTGCTTGATTGTGCAGCTAACAGCCCTTATACTACAGCTGCCCCTCCCTTCCCTTTGCCCTGTCCCATCCCCTCTTAAAGCAGCCCACAGTTATACAGGATACTACTTCCTCAGGCAATGCATTCCACCTAGTCACCACCTCTCTAAAAAAAAAAAAGTGCCTTCTCATTTCCCTTCTGAACCTACCCCTCTAGTCTCAGATCATGGCCTCGAGTGTCCTTCTCCCCTCAACCTGAAAAGCCCCTCCGTTCCTGCCCATGTTTATTCCTTTCATGTATTTGAAGGCTTCAATCACATCTCCTCTATCTCTCCTCTCCTCCAGGAGTACATTTCAGCTCCCTCATCCTGCTTTCGTGAGGTGAGTCCCCATCCCATGGGTCATCTTTGTTGCCCTGGGCTGCACCCCCTCCAGTAACCTAATACCCATCTTCAGGTACAGACGCCAGTACTGCACACAGCACTCCAGGTGTGGCCTAACCAGTGACCTATACAGCTGAAGGATCACCTCCCCCTTCCTAGAGGATATACCCCGTCAATACAACCCAGCATCATGTTTGCCTTTGCAGCTGCCTACTTACACTGCACAGAGTTATTCACTGAGCCAGTTATAATCACCCCCAGATATGCCTCTTCCTCAGTCGTAGTTAGTTGAACCCCACCCTGCTGGTAGCTCCTCTTTGGGTTTTTAGCTCCGAAATGTAGAACCTTGCACTTTTTGGCATTGTACCCCAGCTGCCAAGTGTCTGACCAGGTCTACAATTATGAAAGATCATCCTGCAACCCCGTCACCCTCCATCATCCACTACTGCTCCCATCTTGGTGTCACCTGCGAAGACTGGTCTTGCTCTTGATGCCTATTGAGATGTCTGCTATGAATATCCCAAACAACACCGGCCCCAGCACAGAGCCCTGTGACACCCCGCTTGTCACTGCCCTCGGAGATGAGAGTTCCCTCCCACCACCACCCTCTACTGTCTCCCATGCAGCCAGTTCACTACCCATCTCACCAATTTCGGCCCTGCCCCCTCCAGTTTAGTTCCTAGCCTCCCATGTGGCACCAAATCGAATGCCTTACTGAAGTCCAGGTACAGGACATCCACTGCATGGCCCATGTCTAATTGCCTAGTTAGCCAGTCATAGCAATCCATCAGGTTGGTCTGACAGGACCTGCCCAAGACAAACCCAAGCTGTCTACTGTCTTGCAATCCATTAGTTTCCAGAAGGGAAACCAGCCTCTTCTTCAGGATTGTCTCCATCAGCTTTCCCAAGCTGGATGTGAGGCTTACTGCCTGTAGTTCAGACAGACGCCTCTATCAACATTGTATGCTCTCTCTCACATTCTCAGTCCTGTTGATATTTTCCTGAGATATGGGGACAAGAACACACACTGTACTCAAGACAGGGGTTACCACTGATCTGTACAGGACATTACCATATCTCTTATCTGTTGATGAAGTTTCTATGCTGCACACCACAATTGCTTTTGCTTTGTGAGCTGCTGCACTCTACTGCTGGCCCCACTTAAAGCTATTGCTGATCATTATACACTGGTTTTAGTAATTTATGTGTTGTTTAGGTAGTATTTTTTCTTGCCTAAATTCAATACCTTAGATTGGGAGCTCAACCTTTTCTCGCTGGAGGAGAGGAGGGACAGAGGTGATATGATCAAGTCTTCAGGTACCTGAAAGGAATAAATAAGGTGGTTTCCTTCAGAGGAAGGAGTCACTAGAGGACACAGTTGGAGGCAAGAAGACTGGGGAGACACGTTACTTTACTGAAAGAGTGGTGGCACCATGGAATGCACTGCCTGAGGAACTGGTGGGGGTATCTACAGTGGAAGGGGTTCAAGACAGGCTGGGACAGGTTTAGGTGTTGGGGAAAGGGTTGGCTGGGGGGGGGGAACTCTGATGAAGACAGAGACTTTACCCATTTATTGTACTGACTCCCGAGCAGACACGATAGACCATTAGGCCTATTCTGCTGGCATGATAGTATGTGAGTATGTTAGATTTTACAGTACTGAAGTCCATATACCATTTTTTTTGCCTGCCCACTTGCAAGCAAGTCCAGATCCTTTTGCATTTAGCCCCCTGCTGAGGTGCAACTACCTACCAATTTGGGTCTCACTAGCAAACCTGACAACCTAGCTACCAGTGCCCCTCCGATCACTTATAAGAAGTTGAATTCTTGGGCATTCACTGCATGCCCACTGACTGCCCCTGTTTTAACATAACCTGTATGTACGGAATCTACTCAGGTTGTACTCGTAAGCTGTTTTGTGCTAGTCGTGTATATATTGCTGTTCATTTCTTTATAACACTGTCATCGTATTCTATTTAGTTCAGTGTGCCTTTGTGACCATAACACGTAAATAAATACAACAAAAATACTGTTACAAAGAAAGCAACAAACAATGTAACCCTTAATATTATTAGACAGGGAGGAGGCAGTTCAGAGAACGGCAAATAAAATGCTGTAGGGTTTGCATGAGAAGCCATATGAGGAGAGACGGAGGGCTCTCGACATGGACACCTCGGAAGGTAGAACAGTAAAAGGTGAAATGATAGAGACCTCTAAGTGCCTCACAGAGAGATATGGAGATAAGGGTGAAGCTGTGAAGTCTCTTTCAATTGAGTAAGAACACCAGTACCTGGGGCATGTGATGAAGCCGGGATTTAAGGGAGAAGTGAGGAAATACTTCTTCACTGAAAGGGTGTCTGTCACCTGGAACACTCTGCCAGCATAAGAGGTGGAGGCAAAAACAGTAGGGAGCTTCAAGCACGTAGGAGATGAAAATAGCCATGGAGGAGGCATGGTCGTCGGAGACCAGTTAAGGTCTGCAGAGACAAATTATGCAGGGAACATCTGGACAGACCAGGTGGGCCAAGTAAACAAATTATTGTTTATATCAGCAAAAGAACCTAGAGATTATAATTTGGGGCCTTTTGCCCAGCTAGCTTCGAAATGAATCTGACTGGCTTCCAGCACAACTACAGGCAACATACTCATTTCTCCTCTCTGATTGGCTTCAACTTCCTCAGATCATTATCATAGATTCCACCTCTGGGGCAGCTGAACTCAGCTGGCATTCTGTAACAATCAAGCATACTGAAGGATCCCCTGGAAAAAACAGTCTAACTAATATTACTAAGTTGAGTAATTGTTTCATCTTTTCTCCATGTGTTATCAGTAGCAGTGCCCAAACGTTATGCTGTAGCTGTTTACCAGCTACAGTCCTGACACTGAAAACTCTCTCTAAACATGTGGAAGAAGGTTTTCTGCAGTAACTCAGTTCCTTGTACTGCAGCTGGTTTAATTTTTAAAATGGAGAAAAGGACTTAAAACTGGCAGGATAGATGTCAAAGTCGAAGCTACCTTTAGCCAGCTCTATGGCAGACTTCTACAAACATTTCGAAAAAGAAATGCTGTTCTGTTATTGGATGACAGCATTCTCTAACCAAAGGCAACACCATTCGGTAAAGCAGCAGCAAAAAAAACAAACAAACAAACAAACAAAAAACTTATGCCACTTACATGTTCCCGGTCGCTCACTACCTTACTCCACACCTTGGCAGATTCTTTTGCCATCAGAGTATCTTTCCATGGTTTGAGTTGTTTTGTGGTACCTTCCCTTCCAGGTGCTACAAAGGCCCTCAACCACTGGCAGGCTATGCCCTGGAGAGGCAGTTATGCGCAATAACCCATGACAGGGGTGTGTGGTTATTGGGGATTAAAGCAGCTTTTGAGTGCGTTGTGCGGCAAAGTGTCCTCACGCACTCGGGGTGTTGATATCCCAATAACTGCACACCCTGGAGTGGGTTACTCGCTTATAAACATGGATTATTTGCTATTACAAACAAAATGCAAAGGAAACCTATTATTTGTTTTCAAATGCTAAAAATCTAACTGTATCCTGCCTGCCCCATGGAAAAGTAGTCCCCAGCAAACAACACACGTGTCACTTATATTATGAAGATACAAATGCAAGAAATATAGTATTCCCATGATGCCTGACCATTGTGGTTCATAGCATATGGTGAAACACATAAAAATAGGCATTCTATTTAGCTTCCCCCACAGAGATACACATGCCTCTTGGAGCACAACAGGGGAGCCTCAACTCACTGTTATACACGTTCATGTGTCTTGCAACTTACAACAACTGCTGCAGGATCGGAAAGACAACTGGAGCCCTGGGAATGTCACTTTGTCACTGTCTCTCTTACTTTTACTCGCTGCTCCACTTTGACACTCTGGCTCTCTGTACAGCACGTTGGGACCTACTGTCTGTCTGCACACAGTCAGAAAGTGCTGTGACACCCCTCTATCTTCTCTCTTGTGTCTCAAAAGGGTGGCATGGTGAACGGACATAGTTGGTGGGGGTGGCGCTCTGTCTATACCCACTGGCAACAAGTACGGGATGTCAGTCACATTTGCAACTTACAACTGCTACAGGATTGGAAAGACAACTGAAGCCCCTGGAATGTCACCCTGACAAGGTCTCTCTGAGCACGCCGGGACCTGCTGTCTCTCTGCAAACACACAGTCAGAAAATGCAGTGACACCCCCTCTGAATCCCACACCCACTCACTTGCTTCTCTCTCATGCCTCAAAAAGGTGGCACGATGCACGAACATCGAGTGGAGGGGGGCGCACTGTCTATATCCACTGGTCACAAGTATGGGACTTCAGTCATACTCTGGCAGAGGAAAGAAAAAAGGACTGTAGGGACCATAAACCTGTCTCTTGGGAGGCCATGGCACAGGTGCTCTCCACCTGCTTGCCACACAAGAAGCCATGACATGCTGTTCGCACTCCACTGTCACAGGATGACATACTGTGCATTGTTGGGGGTGCACGGCAGGGTAAGAAGAGCCAGGAAGGGGCCCGGCAGCTACAAATACTGTGGGATGGCACAGCAGGTTACTGTCTGATCTCTGGTTTTCTCAGGGAAGGGGGAGTAGCACAGAACTGGCACCTCAACTTGCTATTGGCTGTCTGCTCTGCGGTGCAACTTGCAGTTAAGCCACACAGCCATGTCCTGTGCTCATGATTAAAGGCAATTATTAATAGCAAACTAAAAAAGGGGGTACTAATGGAGTACTGCATGGTTCAGTACTAGGACCAGTCCTTTTCAATGTCTTTATAAGCTACTTTGCAGAGGAACTGGAAGGAAAAGTATGTATCTTTGCAGACGACACAAAGATCAGCACCAGAGTTGAAACACAAAGTGGGGTGGAAAGGATGAGAAGGAACTTGGCAAGGTTGGAGAAATTGGCAAATGTATGGCAGCTTAGATTCAATGCTAAGAAGTGCAAGGTAATGCACCTGGGAAATGAAAACCCAAGGGAAGAGTACACAATTGGGGGGAGGGGGGTGAGATACTAACAACAACAAAAATGGAACGGGACCTGGGGGTAGTCATATCAGATGACCTAAAGGTGGACAAGCAATGTGAGAGGGCAGTAAGGAGGGCTGGGGGCATACTGGGATGCACAGGGGGCGACATCACCAGTAGAAAACAGGAAGTTGTTATCCCTCTGTACAGACAGCTGGTGAGACCCCATCTGGATTACTGTGTGAAGTTCTGGAGATAAAATCTCTGCAAAGACATAAACAGGATGGAGGAAGTCAAGAGGAGGGCAACTAAAATGGTGCAGGGTCTGCACAGAAGACATATGAAGAGAGACTTAAAGAGCTTAATATGTATAGCCTCGAGGAAGGGGCGGGGACATGATAGAAACTTTAAAGTACCTCAACGGAATCAACAAAGTCCAAAGAGAGTAGCATCTTTCAGAAAAATAGGTGTGCAAAACAAAGGGGCTGCAATTTCAATATAAATTAGGGGCAGCTCAGAGGTAATGCAAAGGAGTATTTTTTTCACAGAGAGGGCTGTGGATGCATGGAACAGCTTCCGGAGGAGGCTGTGGAGTCAAGAACAGTGGTGGAATTCAAGAATGCATGGACCATAAAGCATGGGACAGTCATAAGACAATTCTAGGGGGTGAGGTGCAAATATAGCTAACATGCAGCAATGTCTAAAACCATTCTCCTGGCTAGTCATCTGAAGTAAAGGATAGTTCACCGCCCTACAGTCTACACCTCATGTGGCCGGTTTCTAATTCAGCAGCGACCCCGTTACTCCCATCCAGTCACCTGTGAACGAGTCCGGATAGATGGACTCGAGGGCCTCCACCTCGTTCCGCTGCTCCTCTCCGTAATCCGTCATCTTCGCCAGATGCAGTCCATTGATCCACAGAATAACAAATTCGAATCGCGACCAGCCGGCAACTGAGAGTAGGAATCCAGGCCGGAGCGAATGCTCGGGTATCGATTGAGGGGGCCTACAGAGTCACGGTTCATCGATATTTCGCCAATGAACTAGGGTTGACTGGCTGTTATGACACGTGACGAGGGTTGTCGGCATGGTACCGGGCACGTGATCAATGCTGTTGGTCTTCAGTGCACTCGACTACACACTAGAAGGACCCATTCTTTGTGTAGTATGTGGTAGGAGGCAGCAGTTGTATTTTGTCCGAGCATTGAAGCTAATTATGAACTATGCGCCATAATTGAAGGAGTCCTTATTTTTGACTCTGTGTACATAGTTATAATCGATGCAAGGGAAAAGCTGATCATGAATATAAATAGGCACAGACTCTTCCTGTATCGTCGGAGCTACTTCACAGCTCTAATATTTCAATACTATGATAATGTATTTATTTACTTTTGTTGACGGTGTAAGCGCACTAGACATGTTTTCAGGCACGACCCGGGGCAGGGGGATACAGATGAATGCCAACTGACTGAATCAGATTAAGCTGTTTGTGGTAGTTTAGTGAATACTTAATGGGAATTTTTTTAATTGCACTTGTAGTCCATCAAGTTCGTGTCACCGAACGACCCAACAGATCTGTTCTACGCTTTGAGACCGCTTCAGAAGTTTTGGGGCCACGTGGGGGGGTCTTGCGTGCGCACTTGTACGTTTAGTTTGTTGGTATTACTAAAGTGGCACAAATAAAAATGTGCAGGCATTTTTTTTTAGCAGAATATCAAGGTGTTGCACAGCTATGAATAGAGAATAATTTATGAGCAACCATGCACAACAAGGGTGTGTTTCCATCTCGAGGTTGAGATGACAGCATATGAACCTCGAGTGAAGCTCGAGAGGTCCATGCTGTCATCTCAACCGATAAAACATATGCCGAGTTGTGTGTGGTTGACCATATTTTATTTTTTATAGTACATGTTTTTACATTAGAGTGACAGCCCTCACTGAAGTGAAACTAAAAATCTTGCCATTTCATTGTTCTACTCACACAAAATCAAATTTCCAGATTTTTGAAAGGTAAAATATATGACTTTGGGCACTGGGTGGTGAGTAAGTAGCTTGGTGTAGAATAAATGAGAAATTTAAAATTGTATGACTTTTGAACTGTGCCTAAAAACTTCGGAATGTGCATAACAACACTTTAGAATGCGCATAACGGTTTAGAATGTGCTTAAAAGATTTTGAGCAGGCTGATTTTTATACATAACAAAGGATAACCATATACTATACAGCTTTTCTAAATTAATACCTAAAAAAACGTGTTTTGCTCGATGTCCCTGAACCCTGTAAGCATAGAAAAAGTGTCAAGTCTTAGAAGTAGTGGGTGGGTAAATTCCTTTTTCTTCCTGCAACCCTGTATTTTAATAACTGTTTAAAAAAATAGCTAATGCTGTGCGTCCCTGGTCCCTGTGAGCAAAGAAAATGTGCCGTAGTCCTGGGAGTAGTGGCTGGGTAAATCCAAGACCTTTGGAGGGGTGGAAGAACAATGGGGAATAATCAAAACTGCCATCACAGAGGCAACAAGCCTTTGTGTGAAGCAGATAAAACGATGTAAGAAACCACTATGGTTCTCAAAGGAGGTGGCAGGAAAGATTAGGGAGAAAAAGAAAGCATTCAGGAAGTACAAGGAATCACAGAAGAAGCAGGACAGAGAATTGTATCAGTTAAAGCAAAGGAAGCTGGGAAGGCAGTCAGAACAGCAAAGGCCCAAACCGAGGAAAAGATAGCCAACACAGTTAAGGGGATAAACATTTTATAGGTACATCAGGGAGAAGGAGGACCAGGGAGGGATAGTGAGGCTTAATAAAGGGGAGGGGTGAGCAGGGGTGACTGAAAAGGCAGAGATACTAAACAAATATTTTTGCTCAGTATTCACAAATGAAAGAGGTGGACGTCGTAAACCAAACAATAGAAACTCTCTGGATACAGAAGTTGATACCAGCCCATTACAGAAGAAAGGTTCTGAAAGAACTCTTAAAACTGAAGGTGAACAAAGCAATGGGCCTGATGATTCATCCCAGAATTCTAAAGAACTAAGGGTAGAACTAGTGACACCACTGACTACCCTGTTTAACAAATCATGGGAAGATGGGGTGGTACCTGAGGACTGGAGGAGGGCAGATGTGATTCCGCTTCACAAAAGTGGGAGCAGGGCAGAAGCAAGCTAAATACAGACCTGTTAGTTCAACCTCAGTGATAGGGAAAATGATGGAATCACTTTTGAAGAAAAGAATTGTTGAGTACCTAGAGACCAGAGGGGCACAGGACCCAAGGCAGCATGAAGGCAGTAGGGAGGGCTGGGGTATACTGGGATGTATAGGAGAGGCATCAGCAGCAGAAAACAGGAAGTTGTTATCCCTCTGTACAGACAGTTGGTGAGACCCCATCTGGAGTACTGTGTCCAGTTCTGGAGACCCCATCTCCCAAGGACATAGGATAGAGGCAGTCAGAGGAGGGCAACTAAAATGGTGCAGGGTCTGCAAGAGAAGCTGTATGAGGAGAGACTAAAGGAGCTTATTATGTATACCCTTGAGGAAAGAAGGAGAGGGAGACATGATAGAAATTTTAAGTACCTCAGTGGAATCAACAAAGTCCAGAGGGTAGCATTTTCAGAAACAGAGACTTGCAAGAACAAGGGACACAGTTTAAAAGATAGAAGGAGAGGCGGTTCAGGGCAATGTGAGAGTATTTCACAGAGAGGATAGTGGATACGTGGAACCGCCTTCCTGAGGAGGTTGTGGGGTCTAAAACTGGGGGAGAGTTCAAGAATGCATGGGACAGACAGGCAATTCTTGTGGGGGGGTAGGAAGAAATAGGCTGTTGGTTAACTAGGATCTGCGGCCTATCCTGTAAGTAGGGAAATGGGCAGACTAGATGGGCCTAGCAGTCCTCATCTGCCGTCAAAGTCTATGTTTCCATGGATTCAGAGCGGGAAGGTCATGTCAGACAAATCTAATCGATCTCTTTGGGTGACCAAAGTAGTAGATCAGGGAGGGGCTGTGGACATGGCCTATCTAGACTTTAGCAAGGCATTTGACACAGTCCACACAAGGGTCCCAAGATGGTAGCCTGGGTAAAGAATTGGCTGGAGAACAGGACACAGAGGGTAATAGTAAATGAGGTCCACTCTGAAGAAAGGGGGGTACTAGTGGGTTACCGCAGGGTTCAGTACTAGGACCGGTCCTCTTCAATGTCTTTATAAGCGACATTGCAGAGGGACTGGAAGGAAAAGTATGTCTCTTTGCAGACGACACAAAGATCTGCAACAGAGTTGATGCACAAGGTGGGATGGAAAGGATGAGAAGGGACTTGGCAAGGTTGGAGGAATGGTCAAATGTGGCAGCTTAGATTCAGCGCTAAGAAGTGCAAGGTAATGCACCTGGGAAATAAAAACCCAGTGGAAGAGTACTCAATGGGGGGTGAGATACTAACAACAAAAATGGAACAGGACCTGGGGGGTAGTCATATCAGATAACCTAAAGGTGGGCAAGCCATGAGAGCGGGCAGTAAGGAGGGCTGGGTGAATACTGGGATGCATAGGGGGAGGCATCACCAGTAGAAAACCGGAAGTTGTTCTCCCTCTTTACAGACAGCTGGTGAGACCCCATCTGAGTACTGCGTGCAGTTCTGGAGACCCAATCTCCGCAAAGACATAAACAGGATGGAGAGCGGTCAGAAGGGGCAACTAAAATGGTGCAGGGTCTGCACCGTAAGACATATGAAGAGAGACTTGAGGAGCTTGATATGTATAACCTTGGGGGGCATGATAGAAACTTTCAGATACCTCAATGGAATGAACAAAATCCAAGAAGGTAACATGTTTCAGAAAAGGTGTGTCAGAACAAGGGGCACAATTTGAAGATGGGGCTGCTCAGAGGTAATGTAAGGAAGTTTTTGACAGAGGTTTGTGGATGCATGGAGCGGCCTTCTGGAGGAGGTTGTGGAGTCAAAAACTGGTGGAATTCAAGCATGCATGGGACAGATATAAGGCAATTTTGTGGGGTGGGGGTAGGAAGAAGTAGGCTGTTGGTTAACTAGGATCTGCAGCTTATCCATTTGGTAGGGAAATGGGCAGACTGTGGGCCAAGTGGTCCTTATCTGCCGTCAAATTCTGTGTTTCTGTTTTTTTCCATCTGCAACCCAATATTTTCATTATGGTTTAAAAAATATCTTTACAAAAAAAGTTTCTGGGCCCTGTCAGCACTGAAAAGCTGCATTAGTCCCTGGAGTACTGGCTGGGTAAATCTGTTTTTTCTACAATTCTGTATTTTCATTACTGTATAAAAGAAATGACTAAAAAAAGTTCTGCTGTACGTCTCAGTAGTGAGCACACAAAGGTACCTTAGTCTTGGAAGCAGACTAGTAAGCCGTCCACTGTTTTTTCTTTTGCAACCCTGTTGTTTCGTTGCTGTGTAAAGTACAAACTAAAAAAAAGAAAGTTTTGCTGTGCGTTCCAGGGCCATGTTTGTACAAGAAGGTGCCTTAAAGGACACCGTCAACCTTAGGCCTCAAAGCATCCCTTGTTTAAAAAACACATTTTGTGATTGCTAACATTCTGTAAAGACTACTGATGTAGCTAGTAGTTTGAGTCCAGTTTTTTTTTTTTTAAAAGTGAAAAGCAGACTGCCCACCCATAATGGTGCTACCACACAAAAACAGGTATCTTTACATTCCGTGATCAACTCTCACTGCATCTTTCATGGACTTGGGAACACCTCCAACACAGTCTAGCCATTCACAATGCAGTGGCAGTTTAGGTGGCTACTGCCTCACGAGTGAAGTATTCAAGAACAACTGATTTTGGATTTGAAACAAAGTAAAGTTGTTTAAAGATATACATTGCAATGCATTTCAGTTCTACTAAGCGAGACAGACGAAACAAACAGTAACATTAATATATTTTAGAGAAGGTAAGCAACCATTGCATGGGGTTTTAATTAGAAATAATACAGTTGAACCTCGATTATCCAGATTATTCACTTGTACGGACTAGCGACCTGGTCCTGAAAAAGTTATCTTCCTATCTGTAACATTGATTGGTGAATTCGATTATCCGGACACATTTTCTATCCCCGCTAGGTCCAGGTGATCAAGGTTCGACTGTGTGACGCAAAACAGGTTGACAGTGTCCCTGTATGTCTTGTGAGTAGTGGCTGAGTAAATCTCTTTTTTCTTACTGCAACTCTGTATTTTCATAACTGTTAAGTACTACCTAAAAAAAGAACCTAGTTCTGCTTTATGTCCCAGGACCATGTTTGCACAGAAGGGGTGTGTTAAGTCTTGGGAGTAGTGACTAGATAAATAGTTTTCTTCCAGCAATCTCGTATTTTCATTACAATTTTAAAAAATATCCAAAAACAATACAAGTTTGCTGTATGACCCTGGACTGGAGAGCACTGAAAAGGTGCCGTAGTCTTTGGAGTAGTGACTGGGTCAATCCCTGTCTTTTTTTCTTCCTGCAACCCTGTATTTTCATTATGGTCTAATAAATTAAGCTCTGCTGTACGTCTGTGGACCCTGTGAGCACTGAAAAGCTGCATTAGTGCTTGGGAGTAGTGGCTGGGTAAAACCCTGTCTTTTTTTCTGCAACCCTGCATTTTCATAACTATTTATAAGTAACAGCTTGAAAAATAAGTTGCGCTGTACGTCACTGGACAGTGAGCTCAGAAAAGGTGCCCCAGTCTTGGGAGTGCCTGGGTAAATCACTCTTTTTTTCCTTCCTGTAACCCTGTATTTTCATAACTGTTTAAACAAGTAATACCTAAAGGAAATACATTATGCTCTACATCCTTGGAAACTGTGAGCACAGAAAAGCTGCATTGGTCTTAGTAGTAGAGTTTGGGTAAATCGTGGTCTTTTTTTTTTTTTCTCCCTGCAACTCTGTATTTTCATAACTGTTTTTCCTTTTCAAAATTAATCTAAAAAAAAAGGAACAAGTTCTGCTCTATGTCCATGAACCCTGTAAGCGCAGAAAAGGTGTCTTAAGTCTTGGGAGTAGTGGCTGGTTAAATTCCTTCTTTCTTCCTGCAACCCTGCATTTTCATTATGGTTTAAAATATCTAACAAAAAATTCTGCTGTACATTCCTGGACCCTGTGAGCAAAGAAAAGATGTAGTAGTCTTAGGAGTAGTGGCTGCATACATCCTGGTCTTTTTTTTTTCTTTCTGCAATCCTGTATTTTCATTATAGTTTAAAAAATATCACAAAAATAAGCTGTGCTGTACATCTCTGGACCCTGTGAGCACTGAAAAGCTGCATTCGTCCCTTGAGTAGTGACTGGGTAAATCCCTGTTTTTTTCTCCAAGTCTGCATTTTCATTAGTGTAAAAAAAAAAAAAAAAAAAAAAAATTCCTAAAAAAAAAAAAGTTCTGTTGTATGTCTCTGTAGTGAGCACACAAAAGGTACCTTAGTCTTGTGAGCAGAGGATGGTAAATCCCTCTTTTCATTTTTCTTTTGCAACCTTATATTTTTATTACTGTATATAAAAGTGCTACCTAAAAAGAACAAGTTCTGCTGTACGTCCCAGGACCACAGTTTCACAGAAAGGGTGTCGTCAGTCTTGGGAGTAGTGGCCGAGTAAGTCCCTTTTTTCTGCCTGCAACCCTGTATTTTCATAACGCTTTAAAAAAAATAATACCTAAAGAAAGAACCAAGTTCTACTGTACGTCCCTGGACCTCGTAAGCACAGAAGAGGGTGCCTCTGTCTTGGAGTAGTGGTTAGATAAATCCATTTTATCCTCACAACCCGCATCTTCATTACTGTTTAAAAATATGTCAAAAAAAAAAGTACAAGTTCTGCTGTACGTCCCTGGTCCCTGTGAACATAAAGAAAGTGCCATACTGCTGGGAGTAGTGGCTGGGTAAATCCCTGCCTTTTTTTTTCCGTAACCCTCTCTTTTCATAACTGTTTGAAAAAAGTAATACCTAAAGAAATACATTCTGCTGTATGTCCGTGGAGCCTGTGAGCACAGAAAATGTGCCTTAGTTTTGGGAGTAGTGGCTGGGTAAATCCCCTTTTTCTAGCTGTAACCCTGTATTTTCATTATGGTTTACAAATATCTAAAAAATAAGCTCTGCTGTACATATCTGGGTCCTGTGAGCATGGAAAAGCTACATTAGTCTTGGGAATAGTGGCCGGGTAAACCTGACTGTTTCTGCAACTCTGTTGTTTCATTACTGTGTAAAAAAGAAATACCTAAAAAAAAAAGTTCTGCTGTACATCTCCGGAGTGAGCACACAAAAGGTACCATAGTCTTGGGAGCACTGGCTGGCAAGTTTGTTATTTTTTTCCTTTGCAACCCTGTTATTTTAATTTCTGTATAAAAAAATTAATACCAAAAAAAAAAAAAAGTTCTACTGTACGTCCCAGGATCATGTTTGCACAGAAAAGATTTCCTAAGTCTTGGGATTAGTGGCTGTGTAAAATTCCTTTTTCCTTCCTGCAACCCTGTAGTTTCATAACTGTTTAAAGAACACCTAAAAAAGAACAAATTCTGCTGTTCGTCCCTGGACCATGTAAGCACAAAAAAGGTGCCTCTGCCTTAGGAGTATTGACTAGAGAAATCATTTTCTTCCTGCAATCCTGTATTTTCATTACTATTTAAAAAAACATCTAAAAAAAATACATGTTCTGCTATGCGTCCCTGGACCCTGTGAGCATAGAGAAGTAGTCTTGGGAGTAATGGCTGGCTAAATCACTGTCTTTTTTTCTTCCTGTAACCCTGTGTTTTCGTAACTGTTTAAACACGTAATACCTAAGAAATGCATTTTGCTGTGCGTCCCTGGAGCCTGTAAGCACAGAAAAGCTACACTGGTTTTGGGAGTAGTGGCTGGGTAAATCGCTGTCCTTTTTTTCTCCCTGCAATTCTGTATTTTCATAACTGTTTTTTTTTTTAATTGATACCTAAAAAAGAACATGTTTTGTTCTATGTCCCTGAACCCTGTAAGCGCAGAAAAGGTGTCTTACGTCTTGGGAGTAGTGGCTGGATAAATAATTTTTTTCTTCCTGCGACCCTGCATTTCTATTATGGTGTAAAAATACCTAAAGAAGAAGCTCTGCTGTTTGTTCCTGGACTCTTGAGAGCAAAGAAAAGGTGCCGTAGTCTTTGGAGTAGTGGCTGGGTCAATCCTTGTTTTATTCTTCCTGCAACCCTGTATTTTCATTATGGTCTAAAAAAATTAGCTCTGCTGTACATCTCTGGCTGTATGTCTCTGTAGTGAGCACACAAAACATACCTTAGTCTTGGGAGCAGAGGATGGTAAATCTGTTATTTTTTTAAATCTTTTGCAACACTGTATTTTCAGTACTGTATATAAAAGTGCTACCTAAAAAAGGCGCAAGTTCTGCTGTACGTCCCAGCACCATGTTTGCACAGAAGAGGTGTCTTAAGTCTTGGGAGTAGTGGCAGAGATACATCCCTTTTTTCTTCCTGCAACCCTGTATTTTCGTAACTGTTCAAAAGAAGGAATACCTAAAAAAGAACAAGTTCTGCTGTACGTCCCTGGACCTCATAAACACAGAAAAAGTGTCTCTGTCTTGGAGTAGTGGCTAGATAAATAATTTTACCCTCACAACCCCGTATCTTCATTACCATTTAAAAATATATAAAAAGTACAAGTTGTGCTGTATGTCCCTAGTCCCTGTGAGCATAGAGAAAGTGCCTCAGTGTTGGGATAGTGGCTAGTAAATCTGTTTCTTTTCCCCAGTAACCCTCAATTTCCTTAACTGTTTGAAAAGTAATACCTAAAGAAATGCATTCTGATGTATGTCCCTAGTGCCTGTGGAGCACAGAAAAGCTGCATTAGTCTTGGGAGTAGTGGCTGGGTAAATCTGTTTTATTTTCTCCTGAAACCCTGTATTTTCATAACTGTTTAAAAGGTGATACATAAAAAATGAACAAGTTCTGCTGAATGTGTCTGGAGTAAGTACAGAAAAGGTGCATTAGCCCTGTGAGTAGTAGCTGGGTAAATACACATATTTTTTTCTTTTGCAACCCAGTATTTTCATAACTGTTTATAAGTAATAGCTCTAAACAATAACAAGTTGCGCTGTACATCACTGGACAGTGAGCACAGAAAAGGTGCCTCAATCTTGGAAGCAGTAGATGGGTAAATCGTCTTTTTTTTTTTTTTTTTTTTTCTTCTTTGTAACCTAGTATTTTCATAACTGTTTAAATAAGTAATACCTAAAAGAAATACATTCTGCTGTACGTCCCTGGAGCTTGTGAGCACAGAAAAGCTGCACTGGTCTTGGGAGTAGTGGCTTGCAAATCGCCATGTTTTTTTCTCGACTGTATTTTCATTACTGTGTAAAAAGAAATGCCTAAAAAATATGTTCTGTTGTATGTCTCTGAAGTGAGCACACAAAAGGTACCTTAGTCCTGGGAGCAGAGGTGGTAAATCTCTTTTTTTTTTTTATCTTTTGCAACCCTGTATTTTCATTACTGTATAAAAGTAAAACTGAAAAAGAACAAGTTCTGCTGTATGTCTCGGAACCATGTTTGTACAAAAAGGAGTCATAAGTCTTGGGAGTAGTGGCAGAAAATCCTTTTTTCTTCTTGCAACCCTGTAGTTTTGTAACTGTTTAAAAAAGTAAGGCTAAAAGAACAAGTTCTACTGTACGTCCCTGGACCTTGTAAGCACAGAAAATGTGCCTCTGTCTTGGAGTAGTGGCTAGATAAATCATTTTATCCTCGCAACCCCGTATCTTCATTACCGTTTAATAATATCTAAAAAAGTACAAGTTCTGCTGTATGTCCCTGGTCCCTGTGAGCATAAAGTGCCATAGTCCTGGAAAAATCACTGTCTTTTTTTTTTTTCTGTAACCCTCTATTTTTATAACTGTTTGAAGAATACCTAAAAAAATACATTCCGCTGTATGTCCCTGGAGCCTGTGAGCACAGAAAAGCTGCATTAGTGTTGGGAGTAGTGTCTGGGTGAATCCTTGTCTTTTTTTTTCTCCTGCAACCCTGTATTTTCATTGTAGCTTAAAAAAAAATATCTGAGCCCGCTCTGTCACTCGTTCTGTTTCTCTTGGCGCTGCAGGCCACGTTGGCACCTTTGTCCACAAATCCACAGCTGTACCGACAAAGCTGCATTGGGGTCGCTCAGTCTCCCTCTGTCACGCACTCATTCTGTTTGTCCTGGACGCTGCAAGCGGCCCTTTTGTACGGGGCTCTTGCTTGCATTGGCGCCTTTTTCTGCTAATAAATCTGCAGCAGTCCTGATATGATAGAGCTCCGTTGAGCTTACTCAGTCCCCCTGTCTCACTCACTCGTACTGTTTCTCCCACCGCTGCAGGCTGGCCTTTTCTACTGGGCCCCTGCCTGCACTTACGCCTTTTTCTGCCCAAAATGAAATCCGCAGCAGACCTGACAGCACTCCGGTGAGTTCTCTCACTCCCCCTCCCTCACTCACTCTCTCGTTCTGTTTCTCCCAGTGCTGCAGGCTGCCCTTTTGTACTGGCCTCTTGCGTTGAGGCCTTTTTCTGCCCACAAACAAATCTGAAGCAGTCCCGACAGAGCTCAGTTGAGCTCGGTTACTCGCCCCTCACTCGTTCCATCTTAATCTATCCCAAACACTGATGTCCCACAGCGACCGTGCTATTCTCCGTCAGGAATGCAAAAACATATTTTAGCCAGGATGTGAAAAATGACAGCTGTACTGTTCATAAGGAGGTGTGAAGAATGCCACTGTTGAAAATATGGCGTGAAAATGCTACAGATTTGCAAAGTTGAAAGAGTGCGTGGAAACAGTTGAACGCACGCTTGTAACACAGTCATGTTATGGAGTTTTGACACCAGATTTCCAACATAGTGATTTTAGGACCTCTGCTCATGAACAGTGCCACTGTCATTTTCTTAATCTGTCCCGAACACTGATTTCCCACAGCGACCGCGTTATTCTGTGCTGCAACTGTGAAGCCACATTTCACTCAGGATGTGAAAACGACAGCTGTACTGCTCATAAGGAGGTGTGAAAACTTACCATTGTTGAAAATGTGTCATGACAATATTACAAATCTGCAGTTACAAAGGGCATGTGGAAAGTGTGCAACACACACTTGCAACACAGTCATTTGATGGGCTATCATCACCAAATTTTCAACATAGGCATTTTAGGACCTCTGCTCATGAACAGTATCACTGTCATTTTATTACTCTGTCCCGGACAGTGATTTCCCACAGCGACCGCTCTATTCTGCGCCGGAACTGCGAAAACACCTTTTGGCCAGGATAGGAAAAATGACAGCTGCACTGTTCATAAGTATGTATGGGAAAATGGCAGTGTTGAAAATCTGGAGTTAAAATATGCATTCACAAAGTTACGGGCATCCGTGCAATCTGTGCAACGCACGCTCATAACGCAGTCATTTTATGGAGTATCGTTACCAGATTTTTAACATAGCCATTTCAGGACCTCTACTCTTGAACAGTGTCACTGCCATTTTCTTAATCTGTCCGAACACTGATTTGCAACTGCGCTTATTCTGTGCAGGTGCGAAAACACATTTCGCCAGGATTGTAACAATGATAGCTGTACTGTTCACAAGGAGTGTGACAAAATGCCAGTGTTGAAAATCTGGTGTCAAAATATTGCAAATTCGAAGTTGCGAGCATGCATAACAACTGTGCAGCGCTACGCTAAGTAAAACAGTCATTTTATGGATTTTTCCACCAAATTTGGAACATAGACTTTTTTGAGAGCCCACCTCATGAACCCTGGCACTGTTGTTTCGTTAATCGGCCCCCAAAGGTGATTCTGCACAGTGACTGCAAATCACCTTTCGGGGCTGATTAACGCCATGACAGTTGAAGTATTTATGAGGAGGTGTCCCAAAAACCCCATGTTGAAAATTTGGTGAAAATTTCCCAAAAATGCCTGAGATATGCAGCACAGTTGAAAAAAAACATATTTACTCCATTATACAGCATACCGGCATGTCCTCAGTTCACGGTCGCTTTGAAGACTGCAGACGTGTTCCTGGTCCACCGAAGATCGTCGGGCTGGACTCCGGAGGTAAGTATGGGGTGGGGAGGCAGGGTGCGCAGTGGGTGGTTGCGGGAGGAGGTCTGGGAGACCTCGGGGACCGTTTTTCTTCTGGGTAAAAAGAAAAACAGCTGGGACGGTTTTAACTTCACAGGGCATTTGGAGTCTCATTTTGGGGGCGCTGTAGCTGACGGGGATTGGGCACCCCTTGGCAAACAACAAAGGGGGATTCCTTTCTGCTGAAGGGGATTGGGCACCCCGTCGGCAAACAAGGGGGTATTCCTTTCTGCCAACAGGGATTGGGCACCCGTTGGCAAATAACAAAGGGGGGGAATCCTTTCTGCCAATGGGGATTGAGCACCCTGTCTGCAAATAACAAAAGGGATAATGCCTTTTTGCCGACGGGGATTGGGCACCCCATCGGCAGATAAACATTGTGGGCAGCAGGGGTTATATTATTTGTGAACAGGGTGGCAACCCGCTGCAATGTTCACAAACAATGTCAGGCTTGCTAGATCCGCCCTGCAATGACGGGTCACTCCCTCATTGCAGTGGATGGCTTATGCTGCAGTGACGAGGCAGCCTCCGATTGCTGCGGCTGATTTGTCACAAGATGGTGCGAACGTTCCAAACTTGTGTCACCAGCAGTCTGCAACAGCATTGGGGGAAGCAGGACAAGCCTTTGCAGGCTGTGGGGGCTTGCGCTGCGCACAATCAACATAAAAAGTACAAGTTCTGCTGTACATCTCGGGACTATGTTTGCACAGAAAGGGTGTCTTAAACCTTGGCAGTAGTGGCAGAGTAAATCCTTTTTTTCTTCTTGCAACCCTGTATTTTCATAACGGTTTAAAAAAGTAATACCTAAAAAAACAAGTTCTGCTGTCGTCCCTGGACCTTGTGGCACAGAAAGATGCCTCTGTCTTGGGATTAGTGACTAGATAAATCATTTTATCCTCGCAACCCTGTATCTTCGTTACCGTTTAAAAATATCTAAAAAGTAAAAATTCTGCTGTACATCTTGGTCCCTACAAGCAGAGAGAAAGTTGCCGTAGTCCTAGAGTAGTGGCTGGGTAAATCACCCCGGTAACCTCTATTTTTATAACGGTTTGAAAATACCTAAAAATACATTCTGCTGTATGTCCCTGGAGCCTGTGAGCACATAACAGCTGCATTAGTCTTAGGAGTAGTCTGGCTAAATTCCTTTTTTCTCCTGAAACCCTGTATTTTCATAACCGTTTCAAAAGTGATACATAAAAATGAACAAGTTTTGCTGTACGGGTCTGGGTAAGTACAGAAAAGTGACTTCAGCCTCATGTAGTAGTAGCTGGTAAATATATTTTTTCTCCTGAAACCTTGCATTTACATAACTGTTCATAAGTAGTAGCTGGATAAATAAGTTAGCGATATATCCCTGGACAGTGAGCACAGAAAAGGTGCCTCAGTCTTGGGAGTAGTGGCTCTTCCTTTAACCCTGTATTTTCATAACTGTTTAGACAAGTAATACCTGGGCAGACTAGGTGGGCTGTATGGTCCTTATCTGCTGACAGATTCTGTTTCTTAAAGAAATACATTCTGCTGTACATCCCTAGAGCCTGTGAGCACAAAAAAGCTGCATTTGTTTTGGGGGTTATGGCTGGGTTAATCTGTTTGCTGCCTTCCTGCTACCCTGTATTTTCATTACTGTTTAAAATAATGCCTAAAAAAAAAAAAATAAAGTTCTGTTAGGAGTCAAGGGAGCCCCAGGAAATAACCACATCCCTATGATAATCTCCTTATATCTTTCAATCTAGCCATTTTATTTTTTGGTAGTTCTGTTATCTCCTTGAATTAGTCTGTAATTACTAAACGAGATATACATATCAGTGTTAAATATATCAGTGTTAAATTGTGGAGTAATCTAGACAGGGATACAGCGGACCAGAAAATAAATGTGATCAACAACAGTGGAAAGCTTTCTGGGTGCCTCTCTGCTCCTGGGCTGTATGTAGATGCACAGTTCGCACTATGGTAAGGCCGGCTGTGATAAACGCTGTGTGTTTTTGGGGGGGTGGGGTTCAGATGAGCTTTGCAACCCCAAGATTATAGAAAAATAGAAGCTGTCGGCAGATAAAGACCACTAGGCCCACCCAGTCTGCCCATAAACCCTACTCGTTAGTGGCCCCTGACCCTAACTGGTCAGCGGCTTTCCACCAACCCTTCCCAATTCTAAGATTCTCTTGTGCCTGTCCTAGGTATAAATTATTCCACTGTACCGCTGCACCCACCTCATGTAGCTGACCATTCCAAGCATCTACGACCATCTCTGTGCAGAAAAACTTCCCTCACATTTCCCCTGAACCTGCCTCCTTCCGATTTAATGTCATGTCCCCTTGTTCTTTCACTCTTTCCTATATTGGAAGATGTCTGTCCTCCACACCTTTATACCCTTAAGGTACTTGAATTTTCATCACATCACCCTACTCCCACCTCTCCTCCAGTGAGTATATTTGTAAGCATTAATCACTGGCAGAGGAGGCCTCTAGCGGGGATTAATGCCGCTGGGGCGTTGTTACGAGGGCTGCCCGAGGGTTCAACTCTTTCAGCGGCATTAATCACCGCAGGCACGAGGCTGCTGGTGATTAATGCTCTTTTGTAACACTTGGACAAGCGCTGGCGTCTACTAGACATATGGTGCAGAGTGATTCAGAAAAGGCCGGAGACTGAGGCAATCTTCATAGACTGTAGTCTTGCTTAGAACACGGCATTATTGAAACTCTACGAGGGCGCCCGGCGATAGGCGCAACGCGGTCATATAGCAGTGCAGAGCAACACGCATTGTGAGCCAATAATGCCGTGTTGCTGTGCTGGAAGCGGCGTTCCAGGCCCAGCTGCGGCGCATTATTCTCATAATGCCGTAGTTTATGCGTAGCGTTCGAGGCTCCAACTGCGGCATTATGAGAAATAATGCCGTGTTGGACTCGTGTGAACGCCGCTTCCCAGGACACTAACATGGCATTATCGGCTCACAATGCCGTGTTGGTCCTATACCACGTGACGGCGTTCAGCCTATCCCGGGGCGCCGTCGTGCACTTCTGAATAATGCCGTGTTACAAAGCTCCTTTAATCTCTCATATGATTTCTGGTGCAAGCCCTGTACCATTATAGTTGCCCTTCTCTGGACCGTCTCCACCGTCAAATGTCTTACGAAGGTGCGGCCTTCAGAATTGCACACAGTACTCTAGGTGAAGCCTCACTAGTGTTTTCTACAGTGACATCACTACCTGCCTCCTTCTGCTAACGATTCCGCTGCCTATTCACCCCCAGCATGCCACCAGCCCTCCCTGTAGCCTTTGTACTCTGCTTAGACATCGTCGGGTCCCTTACTTCCTTGGTAATAGTCAACAACCCCCCAATACTATAGCTCTCCCAGAGTTCCTTTTTCCCAAGTGCATTATTTTGCACTGCTTTTGAATTAAACCTCAGCTGCCACACCTCGGACCATGTTTCAGACGACCACCGGCTCTAATTTTTTCCACTCCGTCTAGAGTATCCTCCCTGTTGCAGATCTTGGTGTCATCTTCAGACAGACCTTTCCTTCAAGCCCTTCGGTAATGTCACTAATGAAGATATTAAACAAGACTGGCCCAAGAACTGTACCCTGAGGATCCCATTTATCACCACCCTCTGCTTTCTGTTAGCCAGTTCCCATTTAGCTGCTAGTGACCACCTCTTGTTTTATGTACTGTACTTACTCTGTCTCGAACTCATGCATTGCTCCGGTATCTCTTTACCTACTGCTCATTCCATTGTATCAATCTTGATATGTTACTACTCTGTTTCAGTATCACTGATGCTGGATCATTATCACTGCTATTGTACTCTGTATCCATTTTTAATACTGTGTAACATTCTGAATTACTGTGCACAAGTGCTGTATTATATTCTGACCCCTTGCCATTTTCCAGGTTGCACCTGGAAATGAGCCTAGGCTAAGTGTGCCTTTCTCAGTTACCAGCTTTTAAATAAATCCAAAAAAAAAAACAGTTATGAAAACACAGAATTGTAAGGAGAAAAAAAGACAGCAATTTACCGAAGATGACCAAACAGTGAGAAAAGGCAGTTGAGTGACAGAACAGAATGTTGTGGAACATACTGAGAAGAAAAGATGGTGAGGCCGCTGTAGAGACCACAGATGAGATCTCATATGGAGTACTGTATCCAGTTATGGAAACGATATCATTTTTTTTTTGGGTGAACTCTGTTTTTCACTTGTCATCCTGGGGCATCTCGGGTTATATTCACTCGCTGATACCCTAACCACCCGCCTGAACCACTCTGACAATCATATCGGGTTCAGGATCCCCCTCCTCCCAGCCCGAATGAGGAGGCGAGGATCCCAGGGGGTAGAGTCGGAATTTGTGGCCAGCATTGGGTGTGTGGAGCGCAGCCCTTGGAGGTCGCCGTCCCCTCACCTGGCTGATGGGTTTCTCTGCTTTGTTTCCCCTAGGAGTGTGGTGTGCAATGACGCCTGCGCACGGCTGCCCTGCTGGCGTCTACTGCACTCCTCCCCTCACGTTGGCTGGTGTACCTGCAGTGCCTCCGATTTCCATCAGGGGCCGCCAGGATACCCAGCAACCCTGGATCCTTCCCCAGGGAGAGGAGAGCTGTCCTCCAGATGCTCCATCCTTTACCTCTCCTGCTGAGCCCTGGCAACCCGAGTGCATCTCTAAGCCCGGATCACCGGCATAGCGCAAAGTTTGTGACGTCCAGTGCCTCAAATGTGCCACTGGGCCAGCTGGAAACCACATCTTGGGAAGGACATTGACAAATTTAAAGCAATCCAGATAGGTGCAATGAAGATGGTACATGGAATGCACCAGAAGACACACAAGGAAAGACTTAATGGCCTTAATATCAATTCACTATCGGGGAGAAGGGATATAAGATAGAGACTTTCAAGTATATTACATGATTAAATGGTAGAGATGGTATGCATATTTTAGAGAAGGCGCTACACAATAATTGTATCGGTACCCAGGGTCAGTGTGGAGAACAAACAGAAGATAAGGGAGGGTGAGCATGTGGCTGGGGAATGGTGCGAGGTCAGAAAGTATGGGTGGGTGGGTGGGAGTTGGGGTACAACTTGGGAGGACAAGAAACTACGTGAGGACAGGCTTTACCTCAGTGAGAGGGGGAAAAGGTCTTGAAGAGTAGATTGGAAGGATTCATTCAGTCTTGGGTTTAAACTTGTTAGGGGGGCCTCCAGGCAGGCCCCACCAGGATAGCCCTGGAAGTCTCTCCATAGCAGGGTGGGAGAGGGTGTACAGACCAGATACACCCATCAGGGCAGGAGGGGGCCCTCAGGGCAGGGGGTAGGGGGATGAGTTGGAAGGTGGCCCTGGGTAACAAGATGCACGAGCTTTGGATGTTGCAGCTGTCACTGAAACCTGGGCGATCCCTGGGCATGACTGGGACCTAAACCTGGTATGGTACACCATGCACAGAAAGGATTTGGTGTTGGGGATGGGTGGCCTTTTTCATCAAGGATGGCATTGGAGTATGCAAGGTTGAGGAAGCCGGGGGCAGGTTGAGTTTCTGTGGGTCACCCTGCAGGTTCCAGGTGGCAGGAGGGTGAAGTTGGGGGTGGAATATAGGGCATGGAGTGGATCCTTGGGGTTTACCTAGATGGGATCAGTATGGGTGTGGACACTGAGCCAATGGGAAGTTATTAAAGGGGCTCCTGGAGGCCACCAAGGCATGCAGGGAGAAGTAAGTGGGCAGAGCCAAGCGCAGAGCTGGTGGAAAAAGGAGGTCCAGGAGGTGGTAAGGAAAAGAAGGCTGCCTATAGCAGTACAGAAGTGGGGTTGTAGACGGGGGTATGATTTAATGGTCAGAAGATCACCAGGTTGTGACGTCAGGCTGAGGCAGGGGTGGAGAGTTGGTTTGCTCGGGATTAGAAGGGGGGGGAGGTTCTTTAGGTATATCGGAAAGGTGAAAAGGAAGGGACGGCTGGGAGGCTGAAGTTAGGGAGTTGGTGGGCTAAAGAAGCAGGGTAGCAGTCTGAGGCACTGAATGACTTTTTGTCTCTGTTTTATTAGGAGGACTGTGGGGGTGCTCATTAGAAGTGAATGACTGACGAAAATGTGTGGGGTGGGGGCATAGACATTGAGATCCCTGTTGGGAGAGTGAGGAAGCCTGCAAGGCCCTAAGAGCCGAGAAGGCACCGGGCCCAGATGATATCCATCCCAGGGTGCTTATGGAGATGGCTGATACCTGACCGCACCCTGGTGGACCTCTTCAACTCCTCTCCAGTCCTGCTGGGTACCTGGTTAGACCGCACCCTGAGTGCTGGTGCAGGTTTGGCTACCTTACTTAAAGACATTGCTGTCCTAGAGGGTGTCCAGAGGTGGCAACCAAGATGATACAGGCTTAGGGAACATGCTATAGGGGAGAGACTTGGGAGATTGACCAATACTTTCTATAGGAGAGGAGGATAGAGGGACATGATTGAGGTCTTTAAATATCTCAAGGGAATAAATAGGGGAAGGTGGAAAGGGGTGATTCAGCTGTGGGAAGAGGGGACCACCAGGGGACACACTATGAGGCTGGTTGGAGGGAGACTAAGGGAGGAGACGAGGAGATGTTATTTCACTAAGAGGGTGGTGGATCCCTGGAATGCACTGCCCATGGATCTGGTGGCAGTTGACAATATGGAGAGGTTCAAAAAAGGGTGGGATAGGTATAGGGGAGGCTGCATCTCAGTACCCCCCTGGGGGGTGGGAGTGAGGGACCTGGTAGGTTGAGAAGGGTGTGTGTGGCTGTGCCTTGTGCAGGTACTGATCACCGAACAGACTCAATAGACCAGAGGGGCCTATTTGCTGGCTTTGATGTATCTTAACAATAAGATTAGGTGGAAGATTCATGGGTATTGTTATGAAGTGCTTTTGTGAAAGGGTGGTGGTGCAGGAACACTCTTCCAGCAAAAGTGGTTGGTAAAACAATACTGGAGTTAAAGTGCATGGGATAGACATAGGGTATTGTGGAGATGTGCATAGGAGTGCAGATCCAATAGGAACTGGGACTGCAGTAGTAGTAAGGATATGGCCAGAATAGGTGGGACATATTTTTATTTATTTATTTCTTCTAGGATTACAAATAAAGACCTTAACTGCAGACAGATTCTATGTCTTATGTATTTATGGTTCTATGTGATTAATTTGTATAGGTAAATGTTATATAATCTACAGAGAGTAATTTACATGAATGTATTTAAATGCACACAAAAATCCTGATATATCTTTACACTGAATTTGGCTGCCTGTTTGGATCAATCACAGCATATCCAGGCACACTGAGGCTAGTCATGTACTGTCTACCATGGGAATGTACTCCTCTATTAGACCTCACAACACCCACATCCAGAAGGTACAGACTGTGCTGATCTACATCTTCTACCTGGAATAGGACCAATTAAAATTGGTAACACACATTCAAACACATAATAATGGAAAAGCAGAGGAATTTAATTTTTTTGGTTTTGCTCAGTTTACAGTCCCACTTCTATCAATAACAGATCTATAATGCTTTAAAAAAAATCAAACAAGATACTTCACTGGGTTCCCAACAGAATACATCCACAATTAGTATAAAATCAGTCCCAATAAAATAAGCATTCCAATACAAATTATTTTTAACAAATCCCTGATATCCTGATATGTCCCATCTGATTGGAAAAAAATCAAGTGTTGTGCCAATATTCAAAAAAGGGGATAAAGAAATTGTCACTAATTATAGGTCAATTAGTTAGACCTTAATCATCTGTAAAACAGAACACATAGTAAAATCAAAAATCGATGAACAATTATTAAATTTAAGGTATGATTGTACACAACATGACTTTACACCACAAAGATCATGTTCCACTAATCTAATTTCCTTTTATAATCAAATTAGTAATAGTTTAGATAATAGAATACAAGTTGATGTAATCTTACTCGACTTCAGAAAAGCATTTGATAAAGTTCCTCATTTAGAATTGATCAATATAAAAGAAATGGTTTAATAGACCTGATTACAAACTGCTAAAACTTGGTCAATAAAACAAACTCAACAGGAAAGAGTCAATGGAGAACTTTCTAAAGTGGGTCAGGTGACTAGTGGTGTCCCCCAGGGCTCAAGTTCTGGGTCCAACTTTGTTTAATCTGTTCATTGGAGATTTAAATCTGAATACATGTGTAACCAGGTTCTGGGTGGGGTTGTTAATAGTGCCTGGTGCCACCATTTTTGTAACCCACTACCTGGCTATCCTGGGTTCGGGGAGAAAACATTCGCTCGGCATCAGGGCTACACCCAAGTAATTCCAGACACAGGAAGCAATAACTGTAAATGTCCAAACCAGGAATGGGATTCTAAAGGGCCTTTATTCACTTTAACAAAATAATACAAAGCAAGATGGACCCCCACGGCGCTACACTCACTGGTTATGCAGATCTATTGAGGTCAGAACACATCTTCTTCATCATCACAACAACCCTCAGGTTCTGAACACACTGGGCTCTCAGCCCGAACTGGTACTCTCTCTCTCTCTCTCTTGGATTCCCTGGCATGGCACTCTGCCAGCACTGGTACACTTTTCCACATGTCATGGATTTTTGGTGTTGGCTCCCTCAACCACCCATAAGCACTTCTAGCTCTAAGGGGAAAAAACATCTTAATCCCACGTCTGGTACTTTCTGCAGACTCTGGCCAAGTGCCTGGGAGAAAGCTATTTCACGCCCAAAGTGAATCAGTGGGAGGTTAATCTGGTTACTCCAGATTGGGGCTCCATCTCTGTCCCCAAATCTATACCGGCCATTCATTTGAGTCAACACCTTTCTTAGAACTCTCTGATTATAGAATGCTATCTCAAATGTATATCACATTTAACAATCTATTGTCCATGTCTCTGGTGTCCTGACTTGCAGCATTCTCTAAGTGGCTATGTCCATCCCTGTAGACCCCACTGGTTAGATGCATTTTAAGCCATACACATAACCTCAAGTATTGTACCTGGCTGTCTTTTCCTAACCTAACAGTAGTAGAGATACTTTACACAACTGTCTCGTGAAAACATGGGCTCTATGTCAGAGCAGACTCACCATGGTTCGCAGGTGCCCCAGGGCTTCTCTCACAGAGATCACACATTTGGTACCTCAGTACAAATTCTCTCTTCAGACAGCTTTTCTTCTTCCAGCAGGGCCAGGGGATTGCCCCTGGAAAGCTGGTAGAAGGGATGGGGCACTGGAACAAACTGGGGAATGGTCTCAACCACTTCTATTGGTTTTCTTCTGTGTCCTTCTCTAGGTCGAGAACACACACACACCCTCTTCCTGTGGTAGCTCTATTACAGAGCTAGGCTCTGAGGGTCTGCCCACTGCAGTGCACCTCCTCCTTCCACTGAGTCTCCCACTAGACTGACTTTGAAACCTCCAACATTCTGACATTCTAACCTAACTCCCAGCTGCAACATTCCACTGCGGCTTATGCTGCTGCGAGAATTCTATATGATGTCATCCCTCCAGCTCAGCTGAGACTGAGGACAAAGTGAGACAGTGTGAAACCCATTTAACTGGTGTCTCACAAGCTGCCTTTCCCTGCCTGCCACTAGATCTAAGTGGGATTCTAGTAACCCTGGATGACAAGGGGGTTACACCCACAGTCTACCAGGAAAATGTCCGCAGTCAGTACTTTCCCGGCCGGGGCCATCGTATCCTTTGTGCTACCTATGGAGAGGGGTGATGAAGCCCTCTCTTACCATGTGCTAGGCACAGGCAGGCAACACAAAGGGCCCGGAGGCCATCGGCTGACGCATCATCCTTTATAATCTTTCTATGGTGACCCAGTGGCCCTGGTAGAATTGTCCAGAGCATAGCCCTCAATAGATCAGTACTGTGGCCCCTATGGCCGGTCAGGTCCATAGCCTGTCTATCCCCCCTAGCCCTTTAAGGAAACTCTGTCTGACCAGAACCCAAGCTACCCAAAACACAGGGGAACCTCCAACCCTGGACACCTGCAACCAAACACTTTACTGTAGGTATTACTCCCACACTCCCCACAACCATACCTGTGGAAAGAAAAGTTAAACACAGCAAACAACAAGACTGCACTTTAAACACTATTACTTTAAAGCACATTAAGGACTCCGCTGAGTCCCTCTTCCTTTTCTTGCCTTCTCCTCTTGTCTTCTTCAGGAACACCTGCAAGAGAAAAGACAAAACAACCCCATATCTGCAACCACAGTGCTATCTAACTCCTACTATCAAAACACTGGAGAATCCCCAAAATAATTATTTAGAAAAGTAGAAAACAGTATAAACAGTAGAAAAACAATGCCATTATTTACAATACACATTTTTGGGATGGAGTCCCTAAAGTCCCATCTAGTGACAACAGTGCCGAAGGCAAGCCCAAGAAAGAGTCTCTCCTGGGTCGGAGCCCAGTGAAGCACAGTTTTGTAGGACTGTAATCCCGAAGGAGAGTCTTTGAGGACAGTTCAAACAGTCTGAAGTCTGCTAGGTGTAGGGTGCGTACTGCAATGTCATTAAAATAGAAAAGTATGGACTTACCAGTCCCTTGAAGAACAAAATCAATATGACACTGGATTTCCAACCGAAGACTCTCCCTGGCAGCATTCTTCTGATACAGCTGGGCCGACATCTTCCGGAGAACGACGGGATGGAACATCTGGAAACTGCTGGGCTGATGTCATCTAGGAGATGGAACCTTGGAGCAGGACAGGAAAAACAGCTGGTCTGAAATCATCCGAAATCTTAGGAGATGAATCAGGATACAGCTGGGCTGGTGTCCTCTCTGGATATGAAGTCATCTGGAAGGCCAGTCGATGGAATCTGTGAAGCCAGTACACTGCAAGGCTGACAATCTGGGGCACCTTGTCCTGAACACTCGTCTGGCGGAACAACATAGGTAATGGCACTGCTGGATGGCAGCACTGGCTAGCACTGCCTGCTTTCCACTTGGTAGGCTGGGCACATTCACAGGAAGTTGCCTGCATTGCAGGAAGTAATACAATGGGTCAGGTGTAAAATTATTACCCGTCTGGGTGCTCATAATTCACATTGAAGAAGGTTTTGTGTCCCCCTCCATCCATGATCCGAACAGTGTCTATAAACAGTGTTCTGCCCACTTTCCATTGTCTGAAATTCTTTTGCAACACTCTGTCTCAGACATACCGACTTGCACCAGGATGCACATATCTTGTTTGCCTCTTCCATTATCCAGGATTTCCTGTTTAAATCTCCTCCCAGACTCTCCGAGGAAAGGTAGGAAAAGACATCCCATAGATCTCATTCGCCTTCCTATGAACCAGTCTTTCCTCTTTACTACACTTGGTCAACTTGAGACCTCTGGCCTGGCTTGGGGACGCCAGTCGTGGTTCTGCTAGCTATGCATACTTAATGCAATGTAAAATAGATCTCCAGGATTGGCGAAAAAGGGGAGACTTACTACAATTATATAAAATTCTACAGGATAAAACCCTTATGAATCAATGTGGTATTAAAAAATCTGAGTGTCTTAATTCCTCTGAGGAGGTACAACCAACAAATAATGGTCCCAATGATAAATTCAAATAAAAGAAACCACTTTTTACCATAAGGGCCTTGAGTCACTGGAATCTTCTCCCACAGGAAGTAGTGGATGCAACCAGTTTTGAATCATTCAAAAATAAACGATACGCATTTAAACTAGTATGGGAAACATGATTAGATCCCCACATGGTGTGGGAGACGTACTTTATGGGCCATGGCCTCCTTATGTCTTAAATTTCCTAGTAATTCTAGTACCTCTTTGTCTTGCAGTACTACCTTGCTGTGAGTGGGACACACATGCAACTGATGAACCATACGAGTGTACAGTACTTTCAGGACCACCAACTGATGATGTATCAGTGTTGCACGTACGGATAATAATATAATGTTAAGGTTATAAACATCATTTATCTGACGGTCAACAACTATTCACAAATACAGTTTACTTAAATGAAGCAAGCTAACATACTAGAAAATGCAGTACTAATGACTATGGGCTTATGTATATGTTAATCTGTCATTGCTGAAACGGGTAGTGAAAGTATGATGGAGGTGGAAATCAGGCGTGCAGGTCCAACTATTCCAATAATTTATGGCAAGGTTTTAAATAAGGATTTTAGATTGATTAGCACTTTCGTGTGAGGAAAAGTGCTCACTCAATGTTGCAAATGTGTAGCAGTTGGATCAAATTGATTAGCAAAATGAAAAACTGTCATGTGTATTAGACACAATATGATTGGTGTTATTTCTCACCTGTTAAATACTTTTGATTTCCTTAATTGATATGTGGAGCAAGAGGGGAAAAGACTGGTACAGGACTGTGTGCAGTCACTGAGTCACTTTATTAATTTTTTTTTCCATCAGTGTCTCTCTGAGTGAAATTCAAACAGAATTTTTCAAGTTAATAATAAACTCTGACATGAGTTACTAGTATTAAAAACAGATTTGATTCTTCAAATAATGTAGTTTCTACTTGCCAACCTTCCCAAGCCTGAATACATAGGGAACAGTCATAAGTTTCAGAATAAGCAGCTGCAGCTGCTGCACCATAAAAGTAATAAAACAAACACAAGTTACAACTGACTAGTATTCCTAACCTCCCATCCATTTGCACTGAGCCTCTAACTTAAATGGTCAGTTTTAAATGGATGAGATGTTTGGGAACAGTACTCAGTAGTCGGGAGTCTAGTGTCTGAAGCAAAATTTAAAGAGTTCAGCACGTACCGAACATTTTCTGACCAGCCTTGTTAAATGTAGTTTCCACTTGCCAACCTTCTTAAGTGTGACAACTGACTACTTAAAAGTAGCAGTAGAATAAACAGCTGCAGCTGCACCCTAGAAGTAATTTAACAACATACAAATACAACTGACTAGTGTTCACAACCTCCCATCCATTTTGCACTGAGCCACTAACTCTAAATGGTTAATTTTAAATGGATGGGTGGTTGGGAACTGTAGTCTGGGATGTCTAGTGTCTCAGACAAAATTTAGTTATGTTCGGTACTGAACCTGACCTTACGCCTAAAGCCTGTGGTGCGCAGTCATGACTTGTGCTGGCATGGAAATTTAATTGTGGTGGCAGCGAAGCAATCTGTAGGGTTACACCAGTAATAAGCAGCTGCAGCAACCAAACATTTACAAACATGAGCTGCTATTTAATTATTCTTGGACTACTGCAGTTCCCATCCACCATCCAGATTTGGATTGAGCCTCTGACTTAAACGGTCAACAAATGTGGTTTGGAACAATCAGTAGTTGTCTACTCAGGCCTGTAGACCTGGTTCCCGGCAGCCAGATCTGAGCCCACTATTTTTCTGTAAGTGCAGATTTTACAGTTTAGAACAGAAAGCTGCCAGTTTAAGGCTGCAAGCACTGTGTCAGACTCACTGTTCATTTTACTTCTTTTGACTTATTTCCAGGATCAGACCAGCACAAAAGATGATGATGGCTTTTGACCCACCTGAGAAGCCAGCCTGCTCATACAGTCTCCCCCCACCCCTGTACCCCACAGTCAAGCAAGAGGGATTTTTGATTCACAGTGCAAGTTATTCAAACATTTGTAGCCACTAATATCATTCTCACCAAACAAAGAAGAAATTTAACAACTGTGGACTTCAACTTGATCCACTGAAAAAAATACATGTGTCTTCACCAGTCAATGAACAAACCTGAGGACTTAAATGCCCTATAAATGTTTAACTTGGAAAACTAATTCCTTAAATAACTACTTGCTTCATAAGCAGCACTTTAGTCAGTGCTAAACTTATAGAGACTTAGTGATCCCAAATACCACACAGGCCGCTTCTGAGTGCTCAGTAGAATTAGTAAACTTGTGATGAAGTCAGCTGAGCACAAGAAAAATTGTAATTTTAAACAATCATGTCTGATCTCATCATGGCATGGTTGGTGTCCCGGCATGTACAGGTGCCTGCTGAACTCAAGACAGGTGCAGTGAGCCCATTTGCTGAAATGAGTAAAGAGTCCTCTGTGCGGATTAGTACTAAACAAAGTTCTGAAACAGCTGAGTTCTCCTGGCCAGCTGGGATTCCAAGTGTCCACTTCCACATCTGCCTGCCTGTGCCAGCCCCCATAATCAGACTATCTAGATTGCTAAGCAGGGAGAGTGTAGGGCACCTTCCATTGCCAGTGCACTCCCCCTGCTTGGAGATCTGGACGTCTAAGCACAGGAATTGGTGCTGGTGCTGGCAGGCAGACGTGAAGAGAGGTGCTCTGCTGACTGGCATGGATTTTCACACCTACTTCCCTTCAGTGACCAACTACTGATACTGATGAGGACCTGAAGTTTTTCCCCACGGCACTTATTCACTGACACTTAGGCTACAACTTACAGCCAAAAGTGTACGTCTCTCAGTTTACAGGGGTTCACTACATGATCATGTCGTCGTCGTCACTCTCTGACTCAGAAGTAGTGTAAGACATATTTGCTGCATCTTCTCAACTAGTAGTATTTGTGTTGCGAGATGAATCTGACCTTTTTGCTTCAGACTGCCTTTGTTTTGTTGCACAAACTCTTCTTGGGGTGCTGAAGAATCTATCTACAACTGGAACAGGATCAAATGTCTTTGGACTGTCACCCTCAACTGAAATTCTAACCAGGTGTTCCAACATTACTTCACTCAGTCTGTTTCTCCAGCCAGTTTTTACATGCTGCATTACTGAAAATGACCTTTCCAGCTTTGCATTGGACACTGGAATGAGCTTACAAATAACGACAACATGGTAGAAGTTTGAGAACTGTTCAATGTAGGACTTCAGAATACAGTTCCAAAAGTCTTCCCTGTTCAAGTGACTAAAACTTATTGTATAAAGTTTTAAGTTCAGACCATTATCCTGGCAAAGCAGCAAGGTCAAAATTATTTTTTGTGAGTATCTGTTCATAGTAATTAACAAATACGTCCAAGTCTACATTCCCAAACATTTCTAGCTCATCAGCAGTCCTAGGCCACTGTGTAACATCTAACAGTTTTAAAGTCCTAAAAATTGGGTGTTGGTCCTGAGAGTCACAGTCAGTGATATCTGAAAATCTATCAGAAATGCACTCTTGTATGCTATTGACGTAATTAGGTACCTGTGTTATAAGATGCCTGATGCTGTTGTTCGCATTCGAGACAGTAACGTCTTTAAACATGACTAGTTCAGAATTGTCAGACTCATCATTGTCAGTTACGTCATGAACATGTTGCTGTAAGAGTGTCTTAAGTTCGGAGCTGCATGTTCCGAGAAGATTATCTGCGAGATGCTGTAGTTGCCGTAAGGCTGCATCAACACAAGCCAAAGCTAAGATCAGGTTAGCAGAAGAACCCTGTAAACTGAGGGAGAGTCATGGCAGTGGCCTTAGAAGTTCAATATAGAAGAGTAAATGAGTGACAAATTTGGCAGTTTTCAGTTTGGTCAAAATGCCCTTAACTCTGCTTTTCTCTGTTGGTGGTGGTGTGGCAGTTTCTGCAAGATTTTCAAGATGAGGAATCGTAACTGTGTAGGATTTTACCAGTGTCTGAGCGGCATAAAGTTTGTGATCTATCCACCTTGTTCCAAATGCTCTTTCTGGTTTGCTGACTTCAGCACCCACTATTTTAGCTAATTCTCTGAGCTTGTGAAGTTTCTTTGGACTTTTTTTGTAAAGGTAGTACAATGTCATGAGATTATCGTTCACTTGATCAAAAAATGTTCCTTTCAGTGCATGTCTAATTGCCAATTCAAGTCTATGGTTAAGACAATGAACAGACGGCAACCATGGCATTTCACTTTTAGCAGAGCTGATAGTCCTTTTCTTTTCCCCAGGTTTACTGCAGCACCATCTGCACACATTGCAACCATGTGACTGTTCAAGTCTAAAATGCCTAACTCTAAGAAGGCTTCTTGAAGAGTTTGTAACAAACTTTCTGCAGTGGCACGCTGAACGTCTTTTAGTCTGAAAAAGGTCATATCCGTTAAACAAGAACTTTGTTAAAATGCATAATATACAGTAATTCTTTTTCAATACAACTTTCATCTGTCGCCATTTCTACAAGAACCGCAAAATACAGAGTTTTCTGAGGGGCCATGAGTAGATTGTCCCGTAACAATTCACCAACAACTGATGTGAAGATACAACAACCATTAATATTTGCATATGCACTTCCGAGTTCAACATCATGTCTTTTTTCAAGTTTAACAAATGATTCAAATTAAGTAAACGAAAGTTCTTCTTTAGCGAGCAGATAAGCTATTTCAATCAGACGGCAAACTACAGCTCTGTCTTTTATTTCTGCTTCTAATAGTGCACGTCCTATTGGTGTAATTTTTTATATGGAGGCAATTGATTCTGGTTTTCGGTTGAGTATAACAGATCATTTATGAGCATCACATTGACCGTGTTTTGCAACATTGTCCTTTTTCAAAGCTGTACCTTCAATACCAACAATGAAACTTTCACTAAAATTTCTGCAGTACTTTAACTGGTCTGCCCATTTTTCACACAGGGAACTTTTTACCCGGTCTACAAACTCACCACCACCATTGTCTGTTTCAAACACTAACCATTCGTTGCGGTGATCAGTCTCCTTTTTCCATTTTCAACAGTGTGCCTCCTGACTTTTTGGTGGTGGTTGCCATGGTTGCTGTCTATTCTTTTGGGTTCACTTAGCTGTGTTGTCAGGGACACTTACAACTACACTTTGAGTATTTGAACAATGATGTTGCTTCTTTTCCAGTGAGTCTTGTAGCTTTGCACTAAAATGACACTCAATGTACAATAAAAGTATTGAACAACAAATTGTGTGGTTCTTTTCCTGTAAAATTTGTCCAAAGTACTGCAGAGACACCACCAATCAGGTAGCTGAACAGCGTGTGGTGTGTTTGTGTGTGTGTGTAAACTGATGCTAGAACTTAAGGTCAATCAGAACAGTTACCCAAGACTGAGCCTGTAGTATATGGTCAGTTGGTTACCCAGAGTACTCCAACCAAAGGCTAGTGTGGGGCGAGTGCTCAGCATCCAGTGGTCACCTTACGTATGTCTGCTGTACACAACACTTAAGTTCAGCTATGCAGGGCAGATAACTATCTGGGGGTGACTCGACTGAGCCTCTAACCTAAACGGACCTCAATCAGTACAGTATTGCCAGTATTACTTCTAGTACGGGTCTGAGCCTCTAACCTAAACAGAACAGCCAGTACTAAGTATAAAATCACACATGCCCCCACAATGCAAAGCATCATGAGCTGCATATGCAAATCGCCGCAGAATGTTATGCTGGTCCAACTTTAAGCAGAATTGCATGGTGCCGAAAGGCCTCTCACACAGATTGCAAAGGGTGCTAACAGAAGACATAGACACGTGTTTCGTCCTACCAGGACTCATCAGTATGCCTCGTCTGTTTGACACCCCAGTGGAATGGTGATTTGCATATGCAGCCCATGATGCTTTGCATTGTGGGGGCATGTGTGATTTGTATTTTCTTGAAACTTGGCTTCCCAGCCAAATGCCCTTTGGGGTAACCCTTGCCTCAGTGTTTGTGCACAGAGGTTCTTTGTCTTTTAAATGTTTTTTTATTTTAATGGGTTCACCACAATATATCCAAGGCACACTGCCTATAGGGTAGCTGGTCCATGCCACTGGGGTGTCAAACAGACGAGGCATACTGATAAGTCCTGGTAGGACGAAACACGTGTCTATGTCTTCTGTTAGCACTCTTTGCAAACAGTGTGAGAGGCCTTTCGGCACTATACAATTCTGCTTAAAGTTGGACCAGCATAACATTCTGTGGTGATTTGCATATGCAGCCCATGATGCTTTGCATTGTGGGGGCATGTGTGATTTTGTATTTTCCTGAAACTTGGCTTCCCAGCCAAATGCCCTTTGGGGTAACCCTTGCCTCAGTGTTTGCGCACAGAGGTTCTTTGTCTTTTAAACAGTACTAAGTATGTCGTCTGCAGCACATAACACTGCAGGCGGGCTGTGCAGGGCAATTTGGTTGGGGGTGATTTAGCTCAGCACCTCTAACTGAAACGATGAGGAGGGTCAATCACTAGCTACCCTACTAGTGCTGGGTCTGAGCCTCTAACTTAAAGTCTATGTACCTTAACTAGTATGTCGGTCTGCTGTCTGCAGAGCTATGCTGTGAGGCTGATGGAAAAACCTGGGTTTGTGGGGAAGGGGTGGGTAATTCTAAAAAGCACAGTGTCATCACTCGTCAATCTGGCCCAGAGAAGTGCTCGGTGCTGCTATTGCGACCAGATGACATGCTAATGTCCTCAGATGGAGGAGTTAGACAGGGAACTAGCGGGACAGATCAGGAGGACCTGCGAGAAGGGTAGTGTGTGATTGTGGGGGACTCAACATGCCAGAAGTGGACTGGAGCACCCCAACAACCAGGAACAGAAGGGAGCAGGTACTGCTGGATGCCTTCCAGGACAGCTTCCTGCTGCAAATGGTCAGTGAACCAACCAGGTTAGGAATACCCTTGACCTTGTGCTGGCAAATGGGGACTTTGTGAGAGAACTTACAGTGGAGGACCGCTGTCAGGGAGTGACCACCACTCAGTATGGCTCACATTGGATATGGGCAAGGAAGGAGTGGAATCTGGCACAAGAGTGCTGGACTTCAGGAGGGCTGACTTTGGGAGGATGGGAAGTGGTAAAGGGTACCTGGCAGAATTCAATCTAGTATGGATACTAACCAGAGATGGGAGCTCATAAAGTTGGGGATAGTGGAGGCAACCAAAACCTGCTGCAAGCCCAGAGCAAGAAGGCTAGAGCTAAGAAACCGAGCTGGTTGAGCAAGGAGGTCATGGAAAAGGTAAGGAAGAAAGAGCTGCCTTTAGGAAATAAGAAAACAGGGAGGGGAGGACAGAGAGGGTACTCTGACAGAATCGGAAGGAGGTGACAAGGGCAGTAAGGGGAGCCAAAGCATCTACGGAACTCAGGCTGGCACAAGGCATTAAGAAGGGGGAGAAGGACTTCTTTAAGTACATCAGGGAGAAAAGGAGCTGTAAGGACCACATAGTAAGGATTAGGAAGGAGGGGGGTTGGGTGGAAGCAGGGTATGATAAGGCGGAAGCACTAAATGAGTACTTCTGCTCAGTATTTACTAAAGAGAAGAGGGGGGTGACACCCAAGATGGGTGAAATGGCAGACGCAGGGGGGGAAGTGGTGACAGATGGGGAAATCATGGAGGACAGAGTTCGAGAGGGTTTGAAGGCACTGAGGGTGGACAAGGCACCAGGCCCAGATGGCATCCACCCCAAGGTACTGAAAGGGCTGGCAGAGGTCCTTGCAGGACCTTCGCAGACCTATTTAATGCCTTACTACATTCAGGGTGTGTGCCTCAGGACTGGAGGATGGCTCATGTGGTGCCCTCCACAAGGTGGCCTCAAGGATGAACCAGGAAACTACAGACCAGTGAGCCTCACATCCATCGTGGGTAGCTAATGGAACTATCCTGAAGGAGGCTGGTGGCCCTCTTAGAGGCCAAAGGACTACAGGACAGCAGACAGCATGGCTTCATGGGTGGCCGATCCTGCAAACCAACCTGGTCGGGTTCTATGACTGGGTAACTAGGCTCAGCTGGACGGGGGACATGCAGTGGATGTCCTGTATCTGGACTTCAGTAAGGCATTTGACTCAGTGCCATGGAAGGCTGGGAAGGAAGTTAGTAGGCACAGGGCAGGTGCAATGCTGGTGAGATGGGTGGAAACTGGCTGCAGGGAAGGCAACAGAGGTGGTGGTGGGTGGGAGCTCTCACACCAAGGGCAGTGGCAGTGGTGTCCCACAGGGCTCGGTGTTGGGACCAGTGTTGTTTGGGATATTCATTGCAGACATATCATGGGACATCAAGAGCAAGATCAGTCTGTTTGCTGATGATACCAAGGTTGGCGCGGTGGTGGATGACCTAGGGGATGGCAGGGTTGCAGGATGATCTGGCAAAGCTTGAAACCTGGTCAGACACCTGGCAACTGGGCTTTAATGCCAAAAGGTGCAAGGTGATGCATTTTGGGATGAAGAACTCAAGGAGGACTTACCAGCTAGGGGAGTGCAGCTAGCCCAGACAGAGGAGGAGAAGGATCTGGGTGTGCTCATCACAGGGTCAATGAACAACTCGGCACAGTGTAGGAAGGCAGCTGGAGAGGCCAACAAAATGCTGGGTTGTATTGCAAGGGTATATCCTCAAGGAGGAGGAGGTGATTCTGCCACTGTATAGGTCATTAGTTGGACCACACCTGGAGTACTGCGTGCAGTTCTGGTCTCGTATCTGAAAAGGGACATTAAGTTACTGGAGGGTGCAGCGCGGGGCGACAAAGAATGATCAAGGGTCTGGGGACTTATCATATGAGGGAGGTTGAAGGAGTTGAACATGTACTCACTGGAGAGAGGAGAGACAGGGGGACATGATTGAAACCTTTAAATACATGAAAGGAATAAACAAGACAGGTACAGAGGCTGTTCAAAGTAGGGAGGGAGGGCCACCAGGGGCCATGATATGAGACTGGAGCGAGGAAGGTTCAGGAGGAGATGAGGAGACACTTTTTACAGAGAGGGTGGTGGCTGGGTGGAATGCTACCTGCAGAAGTGGTATGCAGTAGACAGTGGACTGCTTCAAACGAGGATGGGACAGGACAAGGGGAGGGTTAATGAAGGGAAGGTGGAAGGAGGGCAGCTGCAGAATAGGGGTGCTAGCTGCACATTCGAGCAGACTTGATAGACCTCTAGGCCTTTATCTGCTGGCAAATTTCGTATGTTCGTATGTTCGTAATGCAGTCTCAAAACAACACAGTTCCAACAGTGACTACTGATGAGTATTTAACCCCAGTCATGCAAGAGCTGTTTTCACAGACAACTAGTCAGTACTTAGCCACCGACCTGCCCCACCCCACCCCCAAAAATGTACCTTGTTCAGGCAGACCTTGCTAGCCCTTGCCAAACAACATGGCATCGGTTAGATACATTTTAATAAATGTCTGTTTTTGGCATGTCTGGAGACAGGTTTAGTTTGACAAAATAATCCACTTCATCAGCTTGAGCTCTTTCCTGGCAATTTCCTTCCTGACTGTTCCTGACTGTGTCACTCTCTGTCTTTTCTTCCCTCCAGACCTGTCTACCAGTTGAGAGCTCCTTTTTTACCTGGCTAAATACGCAGTTTTAGTCCTGCAGCTGTAGCTCTGGACCTCTCTGACCTACAAACACAAGACAATGAATGTGCCAAGTGAGTGTTTGTACTCACCAGTAATTTTTGATGAATCCCCAGAGTTATCCCCAATGCTAGCTTGCCCCCCAGAATTCAGTTACCTTACCTTTCTGGATGAACTGGGATGCTCAGCTGCTGGCTAGCCAGGCTGGCCAGGTGATGTAGCAGCGCCCCCTGCAAAACAAAACAGGACAAGTAAAAGTACAGTCTCAGGACCGATTTACTCAAGGCTTGCTAGACAAAACTAATCATTTTTGGGGTGGGTGGGGCAGGTCGGTGGCTAGTTAGTTAAGTACAGTACTGACTAGTTTGTCTGTGAAAACAGCTCCTACATGACTTCATTCACAGTGAGTTGAGGCGTAACTTACTGCTGGGCTGCTGTCTTGCCGGCAGTGCAGTCTTAGTCACTCAGTAATTTTGTGCCACCGGAGGACTCTTCACCGACGACCTGAAAAAAAACAAAATTTATTTAAAATTGGATCATTATTTGCCCATTCCCCCCATACCTATTCCCCAGAAAAAAAGTCTGCATCACAACACAACACCCCCCGACAACTCTATCCTGGTGACGAGACGTCACTGCAAGTGGCGAGCAGTAACACAGGGTAGAGTAGTCTTGGTGACTGTAGGGGCACACAAGAAAGTGTCAGGCCCAGACATGCTCAGCTTGCATGAGTGAGTGAGTGACCATGTCAGTGACTGCCCCAAATTAGGCTGCATACACATTTTCCATGGGGCAAGGACAGTGTAGTTCCTCCCAGGGCCCTGTTGTTGCAACTTGTGTAACAAGTGACTGGCCAGGTAAGCAGCACTGAATGCACACGTAGCAAAAATTAGAGCACCACTTAATTCCTCGCCACCAGTGCCCTTGAGAAAAACTTAACCTCTTCCCCCCTCCCAGCACCCTACTCTGTCTCAAGAAGTGCCTCTGTGGTGGTCCAGGGCCAAGTCAAATGAGAAAAAACAGCCCCCCTCAATTAGGCCTGTGACCGAGCTTTAGGCACCACTGTTCCAGTCAGGCACCTCCCCCACTCTAATTACCCAGAATCACTGCACTGACCACTCAACCATTCAGGAACAGCACTGCCCCCACCACCGAAAAAAAACTCACTGCACTAGTGTTAGCTAGACTCCCTCCCTCCCCCAGTTGCAGACTTGAGAGCATACCCAAAGCATCAGACAGACAGGTCCTCCGGTCACATGCACACAGCAGTTGCAGCAGATTCATGGGGGGGCTGTCAGAGCAAGGTGACCCAGGATAACTGACAACTGGAGATTTAGCACCCAACAGAAGACTGTAGTTGTCCCCCGAGTTGCAGCACATATTTTATGCACCCCGAGACTGTTCTGTCTGAAAACAGGAGATCCTAATTATCCTCCCCTTGGAGTTGCAGATGGATCTCCGCTGGTGGTGAACATACATCTTAACTTCTTAAATCAGGAACAAGGAGATCCTAATTATCTCCCCAGAGTTGCAGACGGATCCCCTGGTGGTGCTCATACCTCTGAACTTCTTAAATCAGGGACAAGGCTTAAAATAATCGGGGACAAAATCAGGGACACATTCTTAAAATTGGTACTAGTGACTCAGAAAGTTGACAGAAAGGGTATTGAAGAAGAACAAGTCTGTAATGTTTGACATTTTGTGCTTACATTCCCCACTGTTCTGTCACAAAAACACACATTTTAAAAGGGACAGAGGAAACTTTTGAGGCAAAATCAGGGATGGTGGTGCAGACATACTTCTCAACCTCTTAAATCAGGGTCAGGGAGAAGGCTTAAAATAATCAGGGACAGTACTAGTCACTCAGAAAGTTGACAGAAAAGGTATTAGTGAAGAAGAACAGTAATGTCTGACATTATTTTGTGCTTACATTCCCCACTGTTCTGTCACAAAACCACAAATTTTAAAAGGGACAGAGGAAACTTTTGAGGCAAAATCAGGGATGTCCCTGGGACAGTTGAGAGGTATGGTGCACACAGCACTGCAGTGGATTTGTCGAGGGGGGGCTGTTGGAGTAAGGCAGAGGTAAATGCGGTCAAAACCCCCAAGCAAGCGCATCTGCTTATGGTCCTGCTGCCCCCAATTGAATCACGACACCACTTCACAGGCTTGGACTAAAGGATTGGGACACCGGCCGTGTGGTGCGTGGAGACGGAGTACTAGCTTGCAACCAATACGGAGAACTTGTGGATGGGGCTACAGCAACTGACTCGTCGAACCTAAGGCCACGGTGAGCAACGAGGCACAGGAACAGTGTGAATTGTTGCTGCACTCGTGGCCATCGGCATCCGACAAGGCCCAGCATCCACAAGCTTGTCCCCTGCCTACCCATTCTCCTACGTAGTTTCAGGGACAGACTGCTGCTCTGCTGCTCAGAGGTCGTGCTGGTGGAGCCAGCACATCTTAGGGGGCCAAACTCTGCGCACCTCTTGCCCACAGATTCAATCAGGTGGGTCCTGGAAGCTTATCTGGGGGATCTCTTCTGCAGTCTTCAACCGGGGGGGGGTGGTAACCTCCGGGCCTCAACTTCGTTTTCCACCAGTAAAGAGACACCCGTCCCCTAAACCCGTCTTGATTGCCTCTCAGCTGGCTTCCGACATAGCAAAGCAAGTTAACCTACCTTGTCTGTCTCTGGCTGTAGCTCCACAGGGAACTCTTTCATGCCTTGCTCTTCTCACTGCTGCGTGGGCTTCTGTCTCATTGGCTTCTCTTCTGTAGCAGCACTCTCCAGACCAGCGGGATCAGGCAGCCAATAACTGCAGAGGTGGGCAGAGCTAATAGGTAATGATGCCCATTTTGCAAAAACAGTACTATGGCCCATAAACAACAGGAAAATGCGAGAAAACATGGAAAAATGTATTGCACTTTTCGCGATCCATTCCAGGTTTTGATCAAGATCACTAGTCGGTTTGCATCACAAAATGTGATGCAATACCGGCTATTTAAAACCCTGAATTATAATCAACTCTGAGTCAAAGTTGATTCAGGGAGGGGTGCTGGACTGGGAGACAGTGTGCCACTTTCTCTGGCACATTTACTGTATACAGTGACATGTTGACGAACTGTCGATTTTGTAAGCAGCGATGCAAGTCCTTGTATTGGTGTCACTGTTAGGAGGGGGGGTATACCACCCTGGTTCACTGAAGCTCAGACTGTGGCACATTAGTTTGATATGATTGTTAAATATCTATGTATCTTTTCTGATGCAGTAGTGTGGAGCCCAATTTTATTAACTAAGTATATTTACATATTTGCAATTACTCCAGCCAGCATAACTCCATGAGATGCAACATCTTGTTTTCATGAGGTTGTTAGGGAGAACAGACACATTTGAAAGGTTAGCATATTCCAATAGGAATAGTTACATACAGTACATATATATATATATATATATATATTTTGTGGCTTGCTAAAACATGGAGCCATTTTTTGGAGGGAGTAGAAAGGCACGCAAAACATACCTGAGATGCTGCCAGGATTGATTCCTAACTGAAAGGAGCTTGGCACAGGTAGAAAGAGGAGGGTAGCTGTGGCCATATTGATAGTGTGTGAAAATGGAATATGTGGTTGGATAGCAGCAGCTTAAACTGATTCATATTGTAGAGGATGGGAGCTTGTGGTGGGCGAAGTGGGCTCAATCCACTCCGTGAAGTGATTCGGCGACAAAGGCGGTCGGTGGAGTGCTCCACAATGCTGAGCGGAGTACTGCATTATAATGAGGAACGCTGGCGCATTGAAAACAGCTACTGCATTACTCCGCCTCCACTGGTCACTTCTCTTTCAATTTTTAAGGCGAAGTACATTGGTGGCAGGTCACTTCGCCTCACTTCGCCTTGTTTTTGAGCTCCGAAGGAGGATTTTGCAGTGAGTCATGGGCGTTCAGGTCACATGGGCTCTATATTGATCTGCACAGCTTCAGTTCGAGGTAGTATGAGTAGGAAGAAGTAGGAGACAGTGTGCTCTGATGGCTATTTGTAGGAATCTTTTAAAAGCTGTTCAAAAAGCATTTTTGCTTTTTTGGGGGGGATCCAACTGCAGTTCATTGATTGTAGGAAACGCTCCTGTGCTCACATCATTGAGCGTTTTTGTTTGTGTGTGGATTTTGAATGTAAATTTACAACATTGAGTGTGTGTGGTGAAAGACAGTGAAGTGTGCTGTGTGGGGGAGGGGCGTATCTGTGTGTGAGGTAGATTTAAGTTGGAGAACTAGTGATTTCTTTGTGTTTTGGCAATATTTTTGTTATACAACTGACTGTGTTACTGCACACATAGTAAAATTGTCAGTGATAGTACAAATTTTCTTGCTGCTTGTTGTGTGAATGTGGTGCAGCATTTCATAAGGGCAGGTTGTTTAAATTACAAATTCACATTACGTGGCACTGAGTACACTGAACTTTTGCATTTGCATCGCATTCCTTGTTCAGCATTGTACACAAAGTGTTCTGTGTTGTGTGTGCAGTGTTGCTTGCATCAAATATAATATACCTTTTAAAATGTGTGACACAGATCAGTGTAAGTGCAACTGAGTGCAGCAGTGTGAACCTGCTATCCACTGCAGCTGCCTGATTTTGTACTGAGATCGTGTTCTCAGTTCTTAGTGTTGCTGCTTGTAGAGCCGTATAAGTCAGCACTGTCTGTATTCAGTGCCCCCTCCCCACGTTGAAAAGGTATTTTTTACCAGACTGGATTGTTTTTGTGACCCCATCAGCACCACTAGTTACTGAAGTTGTTTTAATTCCGCGACAGTGTCATAACACAGTAGTCCCTTATCTGTTGCTGAAGCCACAGTTGTTTATTTTGCTTCATATCCAGATAGCGATAGTAGTGAGTAGCGACACTCCAGTTGGAAAGTGAACGTATCAAAATCTGAATTTGGTAACAATATTTGTGGTTGATCTCCCAAAATGCCTGCAAAGAGACGTGCAAGTAAAGCTGTTTCTGGCCATGGCAATGTTGGTAGTAAGAGGGTCTGTTGGCATGGTAGTAGTACACGAATGGAGAAGTGCATTGCTGATGTGAGGAAAGGTATTTCCCCTGGAATTTTTTTTACAGCCCAATCAGTAACTTCACTGATAGTTGGAGGAGACGATGTTTTCCCAGCTGGTGGTGTTAGTGTTACTGGTGTTAGTGCTGGTAAAGGTAGTATTAGCATTGTTGCGTCAAGTTCTAATTCCGACCAGTGTACCGTATCAAAACATATAGGGCTGGATATTCAAACTGAGCCCAAAAAGTGCGCAACAGCAGGAGCAAGCACAAGTCAATTGCGCACATGCGCAATAGACGCGATATTCAAAGATGGAGCAAGCCAAATTGCGCAACCAGCCGACGTCTGAATATCGCACAACCTGCGCTATAGCGCAACCAGGAAGGGGAAGCTGAGCAGAGATGATACGCCATAGCGCCAAAAAGGCAGCCCAGCTGAGCAGTCCAGAGGCGCCATAGCGCAAGCAGAGAGACCCCCAGCAGCAGAGCAATGGAACTGCACAACCAGGGAGGTAGGCAGGGGCCCACCACCCATGCCACAGATGGGCACAGGGACACACTGCAGAACCAACAATGTACCCCCACACCCCAAGCACAGCATAACTGGGGGAAGGATGGAATAGCCACCGGACCATGGGGACAAGCAAACAAAGCACATCCCGGCGTGTGCAGCACACCCACTGGCAAGCTGAGACTGCCACACAAAGGGCGGACCACCCAGTGTGCAGAAGCCCCCTTGTGCAGCACACCCTGCACTGTGACCCCAAGACACCACCCATGAGCAGTGACCAGCACTGCAGGAATTTACGCATCCCTGCACCTGCAACCTCGTGTACCACAGAACTATACAAGCCAAACCCACCATGAGCACCCAGCAGTGGGTGGCAGCATGGCAATACTGACTGAAAGCCACACCCACACCAGAGACACCACCCACACACACGCACACATACCCATGACCATACCACCCCAGATGCCATGCACACCACTGCAGCTGAGCACCTATAGCCAGCTGCAAATCAGAGACCCCAAGTATTCATATCAAAATATATAAATATAATAAACAAGAATAAGAAGAACAACAAATAGAACTATGTAATATGTACATATATATATATATATATATATATATATAACAAAGCGGGGTGGGGTATGGGTATAAGGTAGGGGTGGGTAAGGGGCAGGGGTGAACAACCGGGAGAGGGAAGGTGGGGTGAGGTGATGGGCAGCTACCGCCTGCCAGCCTGCCCTCCTGATGCCTGGTGCTGGGCCCGGGGCCTCCTCCTGCGCCGCATTCCATGCCGCTGAAGGTCCAATAGGATGGCAAGAGAGTCAATGGCCACCTGTGTCAGCCACTGCAGTGTCCGCTCCATTCGTCACAGGATCTGGATACCTAGGACAAGGGATCAGAGTCAATGGCTGTGACTGTCCACATCCCTGAATCCCACCCATCATGCATGACATACAGCCAGGTGCCCCGCTCCTGTGATGGACTGCATCCACCCACAGTGACCGTGCATAAGACATGCCCAACCAGGCAGCAACAGCCATGTGTACCACTGCACACACACACCGCCCATGTCCATCACAGCACAACCAAGGCTGTCCAGTGATGTGGCTATGTGGTGGGATGATAGTGCCACAGCCATGTGCCTAGTGCATGCATGGACCACCAGTGATGCACACACAGACATGCAGTGCCACTGGACAGTGATGACTGTCACTTGTTGCGTGCATGATAGTGTTGTCCATGGATGGTGGCCGTGCCCCCCCCAGCATGCAATAGCATCCAGGATGTAATGACACTCATCCTCATCAAGCCGCTGCGGCTGCTGCTGTGGCCCAACACCTATGACATCTCTGCCAGCCACCCCTGCACCGCCATTCCGTGCCTCAGCCCGGGCCCGCGTCCGCTCCTCCACGCCTGTGGGAGACAAATGAAGAGAAACACATCAGTGAGATCCCAAAGCAGACAGCCCTTTGCCCCATTGAGTGTACCAGCCCACACAACCAGACCCATACAGCACACACCTGCAAACACCTTCACAGCAAACCATAGCCCAACCCACCCCCATGCGCAGGTCACATTACACAGTGTCACCCATGCGGACAATACAGGTGCATAGACAGCACACCCACCTGGCCTAGGCACAATGCCCCTCCTGGCACGTGACCTGAGGCGCTCCAGCAGTTCCCGCTCCCTCCTGCGGAGGTCACCATACCGGTGCCTGCACTGCTCTGGAGTCCTCCGCCACCCAGTGGCCTGCTCCAGATTTGTCGCCACCTGCTGCCACACATGGGTGCGGGCCATGTGCAGGGATTCTCCCCCAAACAGTGACCCATGGTGGGGCTCCACCACAGCCACCAGGTTGGCCAAATCCAAGCACTCCACTATGGAGCTCTCCTGCGTGCCATCCCTGCAGTTGTATAGTAGGCAATATGGCGCTCCGCAGCGTAGTAACCCCAGGTGGAAATGTTGCGCAATACAACTCCATCAGTCCCTATCACGCTGTTCGTATAGCGCCGTCGGTCCACATTGCGCTGTTACCGAACAGCGCGATAGAGCCATAGACATGCCAGACATACAGCGCCAGGGGGGTAACAGCGACAGCGCGATAGAGCCATAGACATGCCAGACGTACAGCGCCAGGGGGCAAAGGTCGTGCACAAGGTCATGGGTCTGTGGCGCAAGGCCACGCACAGCACCATCGGATGTCTACACGTCCAGCGCGATCGGTCACCTGCGTACCAGTGCCACAGTGTACTATTGCGCAGGTGTGCCACAGCGCTATGTGGTGCCCAGCGCTGTAGCGCCACTGGCACAATGGTGGCCGTGTCCCTGTATTGCTGATCGCGCACAGCACGTCATCAGCGCGGCAGACGCCTGTGTCAGCTACCTGGGCATGCGCAATGCGGTGTACTATGCAGTCATAGAACTGCGCCATTGGCTCAGCCGGCACAACCGTATTGCGCAACAGCGCGATATTCAGCCGACATATGCAAATCATCTGATCAGCTATTCAAAGGCGCATTGGCACGATCTGCATCTCATTAAAGTTGCTCCACTACTAATTTGCATGCATTGCGCTATAAATGTGCGACAGTGACCTGCGGTGGCCAAATTCGGTTACTGCAGGTGAGAGGTGAGTTGCATGCTGTGTGATGTTCTGGGCAATGGTCATGGGATAATGCTGTATACTGCACAGTGACAGGTGTCCACTTCCACCCATTCAGACCGACATGGCCGAGCAAGGACTGGGTGAGGAGGATGATGGTGAGCGAAGGAGGAGGAGGCCCAACTTCACGAAGTCCGAGACAGAGGCACTCTTCCAGGCCTACCTGGATGAGGAGCCACTACTTAGTGGACAGCGGGGCACCCCTCAGGCCCGTGCTGCTGCATGGGAGGGGGTAGCTCGCCCCGTAAACCTGCACAGAAGCCACTAGCGCTCTGTGCAGGAATGTAAGAAAAAGATTGGGACCGACAGGAGACGGGTGAAAGAGAAGGTGGCAGCCCTCAGGGCGGCACGCGCTGCCACAGGCTGGGGCCAGCCAGAGGTGGTGCAGCTGACCCCGACGGAGGAACGTCTGGCTGCTTCCTTGCAGCGCAGTGCAATCGAGGCGTTTCAGGAGGTGGCTTCCAGACAGGTGGAAGCCCATCACTGCACGGTATGCCATGGTGGTGGGGGGAGGAGGTTGATGACATGCATTAACATGTTCTTACTTTCTGTTACAGATCCTGTGCGTCTGCAGGGGACGGTGGTGGTGGGACCATGCAGTGTGGACATCCAGCCAGAGTTGGAGGAGGGTCCATCCACCTCTGCTGCCAGCCGGCATGCATTGCACCAGTGTGCACGCCTGGCTGCCATCTCTGATGTCGGTGAGTCAGGTGTGGGGGGTGCCCATCCTGTGTCACAGCAGTCTGGCATGCAAGCATGCCAGCACGCTGTGACTGTGGCTGTTGCACGAACCTGCACCATTGATGATGCAAGTACCGCAATGGGCAGTGACACGTGTGTGTCTCATTGAGGACACACAGCAGGACAGCATGTGCCCCTGGACCTAGCTGGTTCCAACGTGTGTGCCAGCATGTCAGCACAGTCCCAGGCAGTGCCTGGCAGCACCGGTGGGGCAGCACCGGTGGCTGTGCAGGTCTCTGGCAATGTTGCGGACACAGCAGTGGAACGACTGGTCCCTGGGGCACAGCAGTTGGGGGGGGGCAGCAGCAGCAGTCACCCACCAGGTCTGGGGATACAGGGTTCAGCGGTGGCACATGCAGACCGCCTGTTGACTTGCCCATACCTGGTCCTACATAGATACATAGACAGTATCAGCAGATAAGGGCCTATGGCCTACCCAGTCTGCCCATTTGAGCTTGTAAGTTCAGTTTGTTTTCCTAGAAGTCTGTTGCCCCTTATCCCTGACCTCCAGAATTCCTTTATGTCTATCCCATGCATTCTTAAATCCCGTGATTGTTTCAGCCCCCACCACTTCCTCTGGCAGGGTGTTCCACTTGTCCACCACCCGTTCTGTGAAGAAATTCTTTCTCATGTTTCCTCTGAATCGTCCTCGCTCCAACTTCATCCCATGCCCTCTTGTCCTGGAACATCTTTTTCGCTTAAAAATAGTGTTTTCCTACACCCTGTTCCTCCCTGTAAGATACTTAGAAACATAGAAACATAGAAGTTGACGGCAGATAAGGACCGCAGGGCCCATCCAGTCTGCCCATTTCTTTTTCTACCTTATAAATGTTCCATCGGCCTTTGTTCTGTCAGTGGCCTATCTATTCATAATCATTTGTATTGCTCGCTTATGCCTATCCCATGCCTGTTTGAAGCCTTGCACTGTATTCATAGCCACCACTTCTTGTGGTAAGCCATTCCATGCATCCACCACCCTTTCTGTGAAAAAGAATTTCCTCACATTCCCCCTTAATCGGCCCCTTCTAATCTCATGCTGTGTCCTCTTGTCCTGCTATTTTTCTTATATTTAAACATGTTAGACTCTTTCACCTTGTTAATGCCCTTAAGGTGTTTGAATGCCTCGATCATATCACCTCTCTCCCTCCTTTGCTCAAGAGTATACATATTGAGCTCTGTTAATCTGTCCTCATATGTCTTCTGATGCAGTCCCTGCACCATTTTGGTTGCCCTTCTCTGGACTGCCTCAATTTGGTTAATGTCCTTGTGAAGGTGTGGCCTCCAATACTGCACGCAGTACTCCAGATGGGGCCTAACCAGTGTCTTGTAAAGAGGGATTATTACCTCCCTCTTACGACTTGTGATACCCCTACTAATACACCCTAACACCCCTAGCCTTACCTACTGCTTTAGAGGTCTGCTTGGATGATTTCAGGTCATCAGTGATGATGATGCCCAAGTCTCTTTCTTCCTTTGTGACTGCTAGCAACTCCCCTCCCAGGGACATAAGGAAGGGTGGAGACAATGGGGCTAGGATAGCAGCAGATGGGGGGGCATGAGGACGGGGACAGAGAGGGGAATGGGTACCCAGTGGGGAGGTGAGGGGAAGGGGGTAGACAGAGGGTTGGGACAATGCAGTGCTGTGATGGTAGGTGCCCCTAAGATTAGCTGGAACACTAAGTGCTACTGCTTTACGGTGGTCCAAATGTAGTAAAGTTGTTTTGGTCACCATGAATGGTCAACGCAGTCACAGTTGTCATCTGTGGCAAGGTGCTGCATGAGCTTATGCTTGAAAGCACCAATGGCTGTGTTATCGGAGATGGCTGAAGGAAGAGCATTGTTCCAGTGTGGTGCACAGTAGTAGAATACACATTGACCCTGTACAGTGCAGCATCTAGGTTAGTTAAAAATGTGGCTGTGGATGCTTCTGGTCAGCCTGGCACTTACATGGCGCTTTAGCAGATTCTAGACTCCTGGTGGCATCAGATTTAGTGTGATTTTTTTCGACCAGTAGACAGGTATGATACTTAACTCTGCTCTTCAGCAGTAGCCACCCTGCCCGTGACTAGAGCTCACAGGTGTGTGAAAGCCTTGCAGCACCTGTGAGGAGTCGGCAGGCCTTATTAAGGGCCAGGGAGATGTGATGGAGGGCTGAGTCTGGTGCAGAACCATAAACCACCAGGCCATAATGGGAGGCAGTCTAGCGCAGTGGCTTAAGGCTCTGAACTGCAAATCTGGTGACATCCAGCAGACCAGACCTGGGTTTGAATCCCACAGCTTCCACTTGCATACTGTGTGACCCTGAGCAAGTCACTTAACTTCCCTATGCTCCCAGGTCGCTCCTGTAAAAAAGCTTTCAGCTTAATGTGCTACTCCTGGTTAAACAACTAAATAAAAATAAATAAATAATCAATGTGGGTAACAATTTAGCTAATGATGGCCATGTTAAATGCTTCATATGTAAGGCTGTGCTTGTGGCGGTGGAGTATTCCAATTCTGGAACTGAAGGCCTTGGCTGTGTTGTCTTATATGCTGTGCATAGGACAGGGTGGTACCCAGGTACTTAAAAAGTGCTGCACAAGGTCCAGCACATCTCCACTGTTATTCAGGATGGATAGTGGGAAGGTCTTGTGTTTGCTATGGGTGCAAGAGTAGATCATAGTCTTAGTTTTCTTGTAGTTAAGGATTAATCTATGCTTCTTAAATCATGTTTCGGCAGCAGTAAATCCTAGTTGGAGGTCATTTTTAAGTAGGTTGGTGTTGCAGATGAAAATGAAGGCGTCATCAGCATACAACAGCATGTGACTGATGCGAGAATCTGGAAGTTTATTTAGGAAGATACTGAAGATGGGGCCCCAGTACTGGTCTCTGGGAAACCCCTGAGTGGACAGGTTTGCTATCTGAGACAAAGTCCCCAATCTTGACCCACCGTGAGCAATTGCTGAGATAGCTGTTAAACCACAGAATTGCATCAGACGAGAGACCAGTGTTGGCTAGCTGTTCAAGGAGGGGTGCATGGTGAAATGTATCAACAGCCTTTGATAGGTCGATGACAGTATTCCCTACTAGCTGCCCTTGATCCGGGGTTTGATGGATACAACCAGTGAAGTCCAACAGGGCCATGATAGTGCTGTGTCCTGCTCGGAACCCATGTTGTTCCGGGCATAGGAGTTGGTGCATGTTCAGGTATTCCACAAGCTGATCCGCCGCTATCTGTCCAAGTGCTTTGGAGAGTGGTGGGAGTAAGGAGATCGGTCTGTAGCTGTTCTGTAGTGCCCATTCTCCACTTTTGTGAACTGGTGTTGCAGAAGCAAACTTCCAGAGCTATGGGAACTGAGAGTGGCAGAGGGATAGGTGGATGATGGTGGTCAAGGGGCTTAGTAGTTCCGCGCAAGTGCCACAGCAACTAACTTAAGGTCCAGGGTGTCTCCATTGTACCTTGATTTGCCCAGCACCTTCTCAGGGTACTTTCTAGTCTCAGTAGTGCCGACTTCTTTAAAGTAAAAAAGCGGACGATTTTCCCATAGGGGATTTATCACCTACTGGATGCTTCTGGACTGGAGGGTCAAAGTAGTCTGCTGGGAGCATTCCACTTAGGTCCGTGAAGGCAGTATTTAGGGCATTTACTATTTGGAGTGGATCCACTGTGGGTACATCATTGACCAGAAGCATGGAGGGGGCTGTTTTGGGATCCTTGCCAGTAATATCACTGAGGTTGGCCCAGAAGGATTTGCTGCAGTTCCAGGAGTTGGAGAGAGCTTCCTTATAGAAGGAGCATTTTGCTAGGCAGATAGCCTTTGTGCACACATTTCTAGCTTTTTTTATACAGAGGGATACTGGCAGCTGTACCATGTGTGCATGCCTTTATCCTGAGTTGGTCCTGGGCATTGAGTTGTAGCAGGAGTTCTGGCATGACCCAGGGGTTGCAGGGAGCTTTACATTTTCTTGTTTTCTGGAGGGCCATGTTTATTGGAAGTGGCGTTAAATTTTGTGATGAAGCATCTGAGTACAACGTCTATGTTGTCTGTTTCATGTAGGTCAAACCAGTCTAGCACTTGAAGGTCTGCTTTGAGTTATGGCAGATGCTCTTTGAGAAGTACATGGCTGGTTATGGTTCTAGGCTTGCTGAAGTTGTTTTGCCAGGTGCAGGTAATGGGTGAATGATCATGCAGTGAGTCAGGGAGGACAGTGGTGTTGGTGATGTCGGCTGGTCGATTTGAGAGGATCCAGTCCAGCAGTGTGCTAGTACCAGTTTTGTAGTTGACCCTTTTTGGGACTGCCACCATCTGGGAAAAGTGGATAGTCACTAGAGTGTCTCTCACCATAGCAGCTGCGGGACAGGGCCAACTGATGTTGAAATCCCTGAGAAGAACGATCTCGGAGTTAAGGTGCAGGGTGGCAATAAAGTCCATGAGGTCGCTAGCACCGGAAATTGTTGTTTTGGGTGGGATGTAGACTGTGAGGATCGTAAACACCTTCTTATGAGTGCCTAGTAGGATTTTGATGGGTAGGATTTGCAAATTGGTGCTTCTGTTGGGGAGGGGGAAGGATATGCCCCTGAAGTGTGTCCTTTACGAAGACTACGTAACCCCCTCCTTTCTTCGAGGTATGGTCTTGCCTAAAAAGGGTGTTTCCAGGCAGCACAATGGCAGAGTCCGGTATTTTGGGCAATAGCTACGTTTCCATGATCGGGAGGATATCGAGGTTGTGTTTGGTAACCCATATCTTTAGGTTGTCCAGTTTGGGCAGCAGACTACAGATGTTTAAGATGGCAAGGGTGAGTCCTGCAGATTTTTGTTGTGGACTGTTCTGAGAGCGAGGAGGGCCAGGGTTGGGGTGTATGTTACCCGATAGCATTAGTTGTAGTAGTAGTAGTAGGTGGGTAATGTGGCTCAGAAGGAGTTTGTAGCTTCTTGAGCGTTGCCGTTTCCCTGATATCAGCATTTTAGAGGAGCTGTGGCAGGCAAGGAATCCATGGATGCGCCAGACTAAAGAGGGATAATTAGGACTGTGGTCCCGGGGACAACGCACGGGGTGCCCTTTCATAGAGTATGAGCTTGCTCAGGAGTCAGGAGAGGTGGTCATGCCGTATACATTGAGTACAGTTACCCGGGGGTGAGTTTGGGCAGCTTGCAGCTTGGGGGCTCTGTGGGGGATATCAGTGCAAGTGAGACAAGGCACAATAAAATCCCAGGTTTCCAGAACTTAACAGTTCCTTTTTTAGGATGGTTGTGTGTGGATGCATGTCCAGCAGGGCCAGGGTTAGGGTGAACATTGCCTGACATAAGCAGTAAAAGTAGGATGATTCTGAGCAACCGTCCTTTAAGCTGTTTGTCAAAAAAAGTTTATTGGATCTTCTGGGGCTGAGGTGCCTTCTGTGTTCCAAGTGCAGTACTGTGAGCTTAAGTGGAGTAATCAGGGTGGGGTATGAGGCAGAGACCTCAGTGGTAAGCCAACCCTGTGGAGGCAGCAGGAACCAGTGGCAGGACCAGTGACCCTTGGTTAACAGTTTAAAATTTCCTGTGATAAAGCCGGGGTCATAATGGATATTATGCTCAATAGTGGTATGGGACAGGGGAACCAGCATATCACTTTGTGAAGTGCCATTGCTTAGAATCAACAACAGTATGAAAGAGAGAGATTGGAAGAGGTGGACGTAGCCCATGTTTATAGGAGGAAGAGCTTGCATGTAGCCCTGGTTTCGTAGGATGCACAGGAAGCAAGCAAATGTCACAGAGATGTGATGATAACAGCTAGGGAACAGAGTGCGTGATGTGCCAGATAGGATAGGAGCCCCTAGTGGCAGCTGCATATAACCTGCTAATAGTGGAGTGGACACAGTAAATTTCACTGCTACCAGAGATATAGCCCTCTAGTGGCTAGACAATATAATCTGCTAATGGAAAAGTCAATATAAAATGTAACAGATTGTATAAGATGTAACAGACTGTTTCGGATGGTGGTCATCTTTCCTCGTTTCTTTTATTACATCTAGTGGCTCTCTAGGTTGCTCACCATACAGCACATCAAACAGTAAACAATCTGCTGATGCCCGTGGCCCTTCTCTGTAAGCAAAAAGCAGGTAAGGTTAAGTACTGGTCCCAGTCTTTCCCTTCCCCTTTTACAAACCTTTTTAACATGTTTTAGGGTTTGATTAAAATGCTCAACAAGACAGTCTGTCTTAGGGTGATAAGGGGCAGTTCTTATGGCAGTGATACCTACAAATCGGTATAACTCCTTCCGAAATGCAGCACCAAAATTACTACCCTGATCAGTAATAATCTCTTTAGGTATGCCCACCCTACTGAAAATTTTAGCAAGCTCTGCTGCCACTTTTGGGGTTGTGACAGTATGCACTGGAACTGCTTCTGGGTATCGAGTAGCATAGTCACATACTATAAAAATTAATTGATTACCCTTTTTACTTTTGTCTAAGGAGCCAACCACATCCACTACAATTCTCTCAAAAGGCACATCAGCTATCAAGGGTAGGGGCACCTTGTCTTTTTTAGTCACTGGAGCTACTTTCTGACACTCAGCACAGGAACTGAAATAGGTAGTAACATCTTCATGAATTCCTGGCCAGTAAAATCTTTACAGCAATCTGGCAAGGGTGCGATCCCTTCCCGAGTGACCAGCCATAGGACTATCAACTATCATGTTCTATCTGTAACATCTCAGCTCTATACTTTTGAGATATAACCAGTTGCTCTATCTGTTCCTGTGTCTGAGGCTTAACCCAAACTCTATATAGTAACCCATTACATTTTTAAACGAAGGTTCACCCTGTTTCGGTTTACCCCCAGCTGCTTAAAATAACCCTGGAGAGAAACACTGTTAGCTTGTTCTGAAAGAAAATCACAATCAGTGATCAGTTTAGTTTCAGCATTTTCATATGTTAACCCTTTATGTCCATCAGTCTTTTGTTGCCGGTTTCTTCAGGCATTGTCTTAGCTTCCTGGACTTCCGGATCTTGGAGCTATACTCAAACAAGTCTGAATCAAAATCAGTGAAAGGAAGAGTCCCCACCATCTGAGATTTTCTTTGCCTGAGCTCGTCACCACAGCTGCTGAAACATTAGGATTTACTCCATTGCCGGCCCGGTGGCACTGAGGGTTAAGGCGCTGGACGCCACACCTCGCACCATGCCAGTGACCTGGGTTCAGGAACGAGCCCGAGTTGCTGGGGATTAGCAGGGAAGGGAGAGGATCGAGCGTCTGGAGGACAACTCTCCTGTCCCGGGAGGGACAGGGGTTCCTGCCTGGTGCTTGGGTAGCCTCTGGCGGAAGCTGGAGATACAGTAGCGCTGACAATGTAGAGAGTGGGGAGGAGGAGTGGCAGACGTCGGTACCATGCCTTGATGTCGGGGCGCTAGCCACTCCCCAGAAACAGGGGAAAATGCCCTTCGGCTCCGGTGGAGATGGAGCACCGGAACATGCCCTCAATTTGTGGTCGCCCACCTGGCACCCTCCCGACAGACGCTATAGACTGCTCGGTGTGTCGGGGCCCACCTCGGCCCCGTCTGGGGGATAATCCGAGGCTACATGGGCGACAGAGGACTGACCAGGTAGGGCGGACTGCAGAGGGATGACTCCTTGGTGCTCCCGAGGAGACAGAGCTGAAGGGGGGATGAGGAGGAATAAATACGAAAATAAAATGATTTACTCCGTCTTTGATTAACTCTGTAAATCCTGGAAAGTCATTTTCAATAATCACAGGTACAGGTAACTTGGGTACTACCCCCATTTTCATTTGGTGTGACAACTCATTAATAGGGTAACCTATCAAATAGGCAGTTCTAATTGAGCGATTCGATTTGAGCGACTGGGATAAGAGCTACAGTCACAGAATGACGAGGGGGGAAGGAGAGCGAATGAAGAAGAGAGCGAGGTATGCCACAGTGAGGGAAGGTACTCGAGAGAACATAGAAGAAGGTTATTGTATATGCAGATAGAGAACAGCACTCTAGATATCAGACTTAAAATAAAAAATAAAAGGTGATGGCATGCAAAGAAAAAGAAAAAGGAAAAAGAAGGACTTCAGTGAAAAGGAAAAGCGAGTGGAATAGGCAATAGAACCAAGAAGGAAAAACAAACAGAAACACCATTAATATAAGGTGGACATGGTGGATGAAAAAGAATTGCGGAAAGTATGGCAAAGTACCTAAAAGAAAATCATTCTGTGAATAATAACTGAATTAAAAGAAAAAATGAAATAATGACATTTTAATCAAAATAATTTCTGATAAGCTTAAATTCAGTCGAGGCTGCTTGGAATTTTATATGTCCATGGTTTAAAAGGATGATAAAAAATACTCTAAATTAGAATTCCTAATGTGTGATGTTTTATAAAAAAATGACTAAAAAGTTTGAACAGTGGAAGGTGAGTTCAGGTGGAGAGCACCCAGAGGCTTAGGCAGCGTGCAAAATCCGGAAGGTTAGAGTGGGTTTCTTTGGGAGCGCCGATCAAGCTTGCCATTTGGCATGGTGGGTATGTCAGCGGTCTGCGATGATGGTGGTCCACGGGTTGGTACTGGTGGTTTTTTTTTTTTTTTTTATCATGCTTTTTTGTTCGTTTGTTTTCTGGGCGGCGGTTTTACATGCCCTGACTGTGTGTACCCGAGCTGCATGTTGCCCCCCCTCCCTACATTCTCCCCATACAAACTGCCACCTCACCAAGTAGCCCTCTCCCATGTTTGCCTCTTTTCCTCAGTCTCCACCCCCCCTGCAGTTGGTTATATAATAATGTTGAGTGCTGGGGGGGGGCGTGCAGCACCCACATAAATGTTCTGATTCCGTATGTTTATTTTCATTTGTATGCTGCTTGTACACATGCGCAAGAAACATGTTGCAGCAGCTTGCTGCAGAAGCAGGTTGTGGAGGTGCGGCACCGTTGTGGCCAATGCCCCCCTGCCTTCTGAGGCTTGGCCCACATTCCCCAGTGGGGTGGCAAGCTGCTTCTGACACTAGTTCAGTCAGCATGCCACCACCTTGAAATGTTTTAGCCGCTGCAATCAGGGGCCGCCTTGTCATTGCAGCGTCAGACATTCCGCTGCAATGAGGGAGTGACCCGTCATTGCAGGGCAGTTCCTTGCATGTCCCTGACCCAGTCTGCCAATGGGGATCCCAGTCCCCATCAGCATAATGTCCCCACACCAACATTTATGCTGTACGCCAAGGGGGGTGCCCAATCTCCCTTGGCATCATGCCCCTCTGCTTTCTTTGCGACAGGCGCCCAGTCCCCGTTAGCTGCAGTCCCCCCTCCAAGTTGAATTTGCCGGCCAGAGGCCCTCTCGTCGGCATAATGCCCCCAGTGAATTGTGTGCCGAGGGCAGTGCCCAGTCCCCTTGGCTCTTCCCATGTGCCAGCGAGGGGTGAACAATCCTCCGTTGGCTACAGTCCCCCCCAGAAAAAAAACACTCTGGTGGCACACCGGGATCCCACCCTAACGTGCCAAATGTCCCTGTAAAAAGAAAAACTGTCCTGCAATGTTTCTTTTTTTTTTAAACCCTGTAAAACAGAAAACGGTCCCTCGTTGAGTCCGTGGCCAAGCCCCCATCCTGCACCAGCCATCTGCACACACTGCCTCCCCACACCCCCCTCACCCCATACTTACCTCCGGAGCCCAGCTCGATGATCTTCGGTGGACAGGAACACGTCTGCACTCTTCAAAGCCGACCGCGAACTGAAGAAATGCTGGTAAGCTACATAATGGTATACATAGTTGTTTTTTTTTTCAACCTTGGTGCATATCTCAGGCAGTTTTGAGAATTTTGGCACCCAATTTTCAGCATAGAGTTACTGGGACAACTCCTCATGAATTCAGCCACTGTTATGGGTTATTCGGTCATAAAGGTGATTTTGCAGTCACTGCGTGGAATCACCTTTGGGACCGATGCAACTAAGCAGTGCCAGTGTTCATGAGTGGGCATTCAAAGCCTATACTGCAAATTGGTGGAAAAAATCCAAAAAAATGACTGTTTTATGAGCGTCGTTGCAGTTGCTCGCAAGCCAAACTCGTGAATTTGCAATATTTTCATGCCAGATTTTCAACATTTGCATTTTTCACACCTCCTTATGAACAGTACAGCTGTCATTTTTCACATCTTGGCCAAAATGTGTTTTTGCACTTCCGGCGCGAACATTTGGTGACGATAATCCATCAAATGACTCTATTAAAAGCATGTGTTGCACTGTTTCCATGCACCCTTGTGACTTCACAGATTTGTAATATTGTCACGCCAGATTTTCAACACTGCCATTTTTTCACACCTCCTTATGAACAGCACAGCTATCATTTTTCACATCCTGGCCGAAATATGTTTTTGCGCCTCTGGCGAAGAATAGCGTAGTTGGTGTGGAAAACCAGTGTTTGGGACAGATTAAGATCAAGTGAGTGAAAGAGGGGGAGTGAACGAGCTCAACTGAGCTCTGTCGGGACTGCTGCAAATTTCTCTGTGGATAGGAAAAGGCATCAACACAGGTAGGAGCCCAGTACAAAAGGGCAGCCTGCAGCACCAGGAGAAACAGAACGAACGAGTGAGAGGGGGGAGGGAGTGAGCGAGCTCAATGGAGCTCTGTTGGGACTGTTGCAGATTTCTTTGTGGGCAGAAAAAGGCACCAATGCAGGCAGGAGCCCAGTACAAAAGGGCAGTCTGCAGTGTCTGAAGAAATAAAATGAGCGAGTGACAGAGAGGGAGTGAGAGAGAGCTCAATTGAGCTCTTCCGGGACTTTAGAGTTGCCCACCCTCCTGCCCAGTTTCCTCTGTGGTCTTCTTAGGCGTGGTACTTTCACTTCCAAATACCTAAACAGCACACAGAAGGAAGCAATATTGGGCACTGATGAATGCTTGTTGTGATGTGCTGTCACTTTTGTTTACGTAGCAATAAGCTGATTGCCAAAAATTTTGTCAGCGATTTGTGGTCACTGTTGTGACACTCGGTATTTTGTTTTAGCTATTATCACATGGTACCATTAATAATTCAGAGTCACTTGGCTGATGGGATAGTATCGAGTGTCCCCATGGATGCAGACGACACCAGTTCCTGATCATTTTGGACAGTTTTCCCGGCACTTCAACATGCACGAGGGTCTGTCTGCTTCTCAAATCTAGAAGTCCATTCACAGTCTTATCTCCCCCCTTCACATCTGTTAAGTACTTGCTCCAATTTGCTAATGACAAATCTGCTCCAGTGTCACTCTTCATACTACGGATATTTCTTGCAATGTGATCTGGCTTATTACAGTTATAGCAAATAAAGTATTTAAACATAGACTTTGATGGCAGATAAGGACTACTTGACCCACCTAGTCTGCATAAAGTATTTGGGTGCAGATTTGTTAGCCCCACCAGATTTCTTATCGAACTTGGAGTTTAAATGGGAAAAAGAGTATCTTACTGGTGCTTGGCTGTTACCTCACTGTTGCATAGTCTGTCTGGCCATCTGATAGTCCTCGGCAAAGAAACAGCCTTTTCCCCACTTTCTGGTCAGTGTTCTTTTACACAAAGCTGTATATCGGTGGGTAGGATGTTGATGAATTGCTCCCTGACAAATGTTTCAATGATCTGTGGTAGTGATTTGCCTTCTGGTTGGAGCCATTTAATAAGGGGTTCTCCGAGATGGGTCAAGGCCTCTCGAGGATAGTCAACTGAGTTATACTATAGGGACTGGAATCTTTGCCTGTAGGTCTCTCCCAAGATGTCGTATCTCTTCAGGATTTTTCTTTTCACTAAGTCATACTGTGCAAGTGTCCGTATTGCTGTAGGCAAGTTGGGCTTTATTTGTCAGGAAAGGTACCAGCCTGATTGCCCACTGCTGTTTTGACCACTGGCAGGCTGCGGCAACCCTTTCAAAAGTTGTCAGGTATGTTTAATATCATTCGAGGGACACAGCTTTGTAAGTTTAATATCCTTTAAGCTGCTTGTGTTTTGTTGCTCTGCTGGACCAGTGCCAGATTCTCCAGCTTTGATAACGCGCAAGGCATCCAGTCATCGCTGCATCTCTTTTCTTCTTTGCTGCTCCTGTCTCTGCATCTCTTCTCTTCTTTGCTGCACCTGTCGCTGCATCTCTTCTCTTCTTTGCTTCTGGAGTTGTTGCATGTCTTCTTTTCTCTGTGCCTCTAAACGCTGAATCTCTTTCTCTCTGCTGCATCCCCTCTCTTCTCTGTCTCAGTTTGTTGTGCAGCCCACCATTTGAAAAAGGCAGTCAGGCTTTCAGGTTCTGTCACTGCCTGTTCTTTGGTTTCCACTGTTCCTCCTCTAGGGGCCTCCTCGCGATTCCCAGGATGAGTCTGAAAACCACTAGCAACAGAGTTTTTAGTGTCGCCAGCCCTATCCTGTGGAATTCGCTTCCTAGAGCTATAAGTGGGGGCCCCTTCAGTCGAGGTATTTAAGGCCTGCCTCAAGACCTTTCTATTTAGTCAAGCATTCCCAGACACGGTCTTCTAGATCCTATTCTTGGGATTACCCATTTAGTAACTGTTTCTATGCTCAAGCCTTTTTCCACTTTCTGTGGCCTATTTATTATTACTATAATTTATTTTTGTGTTTATTTTATTTACTGTTTGCATGTGTTTTACCTGTATGGCACCCAGAGCCTCCAGGATTGGGCACCTAAAAATAAAATTTGCCTTGCCTTGCCATTGCTGGCTCTACAGTCTCAGTTTTGACTTCTGTCTCTGCTAGTTTGGCTGCCATTCATCTGGTAATCACTCCTGGACTTGCTGCTACAGAATCCATACCTTTTTTCTATGCTCCCCTAGTACCATGTTTAGTACCCACGCAGAAAACTCCTGGCATAAAGTATGCACAGCGTAAATCCCACTTTGGTTGACATCATCTGTCGTCGAGGCACAGGTCAGGAAGCATAGGAAAACCAGGAGCAGTTGTAAAATTTGCAATGAGCGTTTTATTATTAACAACAGTAAAATAAAAAATAAAAGTTGTTCAGAATTACTATTTGCAAAGGCAGTTCAAACAGAGAAAACAATCCTCCTTCTGATTGTTTCTTCTCAGTCTCTCTTCCAGCAAAAGTTGCTGCTCTTTTTAAAAGTCTTTGTAACCTCCACTTGTTAACAGATATCCTGTTTTTCCTAAAATGTTCTTGTTGGTTTCTTGCAGGTGCAGCAAAAAGAACATAATGACCCAGAACGGACCTCTTCTTGACAGCATCTCGGAGAGTTTGAAAACCAGCTTCTCTGGTTAACCCCCTAAATTCCAAATAGCTTTTTGCAATCATTTCAATAGTATAACCATATACAGTTTTAAGCAAAGGAATCACAGTAGCACATACATACAGTTTTATGTAGAGATTCACATATTTTTTATACCCATAGATATGCAAGGGGGAAGAAAAGATGGAACAGCAAGGAAAGGCAGAGAGAGATACTGAGAGGCGGAGAACTGCAAAACCATCAGAGTGATCAGTTCCTAGGTCTCACATGAAAATGTGGTTGCGTAACCAGACTGACAAGAGACAGAAAAGGAGAGGATAGAACAGACCCCCGCATTTAAACTCTTTCTGCATAACAAATGGGGCAGGGCCTTATTCAACCCTGACACAGTGTCACCACCTGATACGTACAGTCCAGTACACAGATATCTGTTTAAGGCTGTGTATTGTACAAGAGCATATACTAATTTAATAATGTAGAGTGTAAGCCGGCCTGGTGGCACTGAGGGCTGAGGCACTGGTTGCCACATCTCACGCCACACTGGTGACCCATGTTCAGGAGCAGGCACAGACTGCCGGGATCAGACGGGAAGAGGAGGAGGAGGATCGAGCATCCCATGGACAGTTCTCCTCTGGGGAAAGTAGGGAGGGAGGTCTGCCAACCTGCTGGCTCCTGGCAGCGGCTGATGTATCCTCGGGGCTAAATGGATGGAGCAGCATGGGCAGTGTCAGATGTGCGACGTGCAGAAGCATGCATTGTAGCGTCATTGACGCCACTGGATGCCCATGCTGGGGGAGGTGTAGGGAATATACACAACACAAAAAAAAAATCCCTCAGCAGTGTGAAGGCTGCCTCGACGGTGCCACCATGGAAAGCTGGATCCCTCCTGTGCCTGTCCTCTAGGTCTCCACAGTAATGGGGTACGTACCCACTGCAATGTGGCCTGGGAAGGGCCGCAATGGGGAGGTCAGCTCTGGCCGCGACCACAGCAGTGGACGTGAAGTTTGGCTGGAAGGGGCACCATAGGTACAACCCCCCAGCCAAGGAATATAAAGAAATTAAAAAAACAATAATAATAATGTGGAGTGTTGTAACAATGCCTGTGCAAAATCTGACTTTGTTTTAATAGTAAGTAAAAAACAAATGCCTCCTACTTTGTCCATGTTAAACAGAAGTGGTGCATACTACTGAAAAATCCCTAGGATAATCAATGTACATATCCTGGAACCAAGTATTTTCTTTATGCACATCACATACTGAAACTGAATAAAAAGAAAGCTAAAAAAATAGTTTGTTAAACCGTTTTTACAAAATATAATTTGACATCCTTGCAGGGAAATATATAACCTTTATGCAGAACTCACGTGAAAGTCTTGAACTTTTCTCTCTTCATCTACAGACTTCTGGTTGACTTTCATTTGCTTGTTCAGAGAATCTAAGGATTTCGTTAGTTTCTCCTTGTACACCTCGACTGCCTCCTCCATGGGAATCATGCCATGACCCTTATGTTCAAGAGACTGGCTGCAGACCACACAGAGGAGCTCCCAATCAGTCTCACAGAACAGCTGCAGCGGCTGCCAGTGTTTCTCACACTGGCTGCCCTTTCCTGCTTTCTCCTGATGTTCATGCAGACTTTTAGCAAGTTCTGTTATATTAGCCTGTTTTCTGTTCTCCTGGGCCCTCTGGCAGATCGCAGCTCGACACTCGGGACACGTGCTCGGATACCTGATGCAGGCTTGGCAGAAATTATGGCCACACTCTATAGTGACTGGAAATTTGAAAAAATCTAGACAGATCGGACAAGTGGCCTCTTCCATTAGCAGTTCGATGTCTCTCTTTGTTGCCATATCCTAACTGACGCTGGTCACACAAAAACTCACAAACCACTTGTATGTCTCTATCATATCCCCTCTCTCCCTCCTCTCCTCCAGGGAGTACATGTTCAGTTTCTTCAACCTGTCTTCATAGGACTTGTGATGCAATCCATGCACCATCTTTGTTGCCCTCCTCTGAACCTTCTCTACCCTATGTCCTTACGTAGGTATGGTCTCCAGAACTGTACACTGTACTCCAGGTGGGGCCTCACTAGTGTCTTGTATAGCGGAATTATGACCTCCCTTTTCCTGCTGGTGATGCCCCTGCCTATACATCCCAGCATCCTATTTGCTTTACCTGCTGCCTTGTCACACTGTTTCCCTACCTTGAGGTCATCAGAGATGACAACCCCAAGATCCTTTCCTGCTTGGTGCATGCTATATCCTCACCCCCAACTGATATATTGTGCCAGGGTTTTGTGCCCCATATGCATTATCTTGCACTTCTTTGCATTGAATTTCAACTGCCAAACCCCTGACCATTCTTCAAGTTTCTGCAGGTCGCTTCTCATTCTGTCTACACCCTCTGGTGTGTCTACTCTGTTACAGAGCTTTGTGTCATCAGCGAACAGTGAAATTCTGCCTTTTAGGTCCTACGCAATGTCATTGATGAAGATGTTGAATAGGACCGGTCCCAGCACTGATCCCTGTGGTACCCCACTGGTCACTCTTCCCTCTGTGGAGTGACAGCCATTTACCACCACCCTCTGTGTCCTGCCACCCAGCCAGTTACCTACCCACCACACTACTGTCCTGCCCACACCCATATTCCCCAGTTTGTGTAATAGTCTTCTATGTGGCACAGTGTCAAAGGCCTTGCTGAAGTCCAGATAGGCCATGTCCACTGCCTCCCTGATCCACCTCCCTAGTCACCCAGTCAAAATTCAATGAGGTTGGTCTGACATGACCTCCACTGGTGAAACATGCTGCCTTGGGTCCTGTGGTCCATTGACAACCAGATGTTCCACCAATCTCTCCTTCAGTAGTGCTTCCATGATCTTCCCACTACCGAGGTGAGGCTGACTGGTCTGTAGTTCCTGCTTCCTCTTTGTTCTCACTTTTGTATAAGGGGACTACATCTGCTGTCCTCCAGTCTTTGGGTACCTCCCTATTTCCAGTGATTGGCTGAACAGGATAGCCAGAGGTTCAGCCACCACCTCTCTTAGTTCTTTAAGGACCCTGGGTGCACCCATCTGGCCTCATTGCTTTATCTACTCTTATTACTTCCAGTTCCTTCAGGACCCTTTCTCGTGTAAAGGGACTTGTGTCCATTTCTACACCATTCTCACCCCTTGTACTCCCTTCAGACCCATTACCCTCCTCTTCCTCAGTAAAGACTGAGCAGAAATACCTGTTCAATATGTCAGCTTTACTGTTGTCATCCTCCACGCAGCCCCCATCCTCCCCCTTCAGTCTCACTATCCCTCCCTTTGTCTTTCTTTTTTCCCTTATGTACCTGTAAAAGGTCCTGGTGAACAGTGCCCACCCTCAAGGGGTGTTGAGCATCAGGCCCTTCCATACCCTGGGGAACAGGTTGCCGAAGTGGCAGACTACCTGCTAGACGAGCACACCCGCCTGCAGCGGGCATCAGTACAGCAGCAGATGCGGGTTTCATCGTCCGTGGAGGCACTGTGTGTGGCTGTGGAGCAGCACAGCAGGGACAATGCAATGATTCTTGCAGAGATGGTCCAGATGCGGATGGATATGACCGCTGCCATTGACAGGCAGACCCAGGCATTGGTCGCTGTCGTGGCCGCTTTGGGCACACAGTCAGGTGCCCCTGTACCGTGCACCCCACGCAGTACGCTCTCCACTCCCCGTTCCCGGCGTCGTGCGACACTCTGCCTGTCGACGCCGGGTTCCGCTGTGGGCATCCCAAGCACCCCTGGTGCAGGTTTGTTCGGCATGCTGCAGACCCCTATGTGGACAAGGTCACGCTCGCACAGTGGGACCCCTGGTGGTACATCGGTGCCACCCCATGTGGCCCTTGCTCAGCCTGCCAGTGCTGCTGGGTCACGGCGGGGCCGCCCACGCATCCGAGGTGGCCGTGGCACAGTGCCACCTGACTGACCTGTCTCCCAGTGCGGGCCCTGTCTGGTGCTGCCCTGTGTGCAATGTGTGCGTGGTGGGCAGTGCACTGGTGGTGCCCTGCCCAACCGCCGACTCACGGACCACCTGCACACCCAACCGACTGCTGTCCACAGGTGCGTGTGCATGATGATGCCTGCATTGTACTGTACACCAAGGTGCAAGGGTGCCCAGCATCTGACACACGTACTTGGACAGTACAGGTGGTGGGGGTCGTCCGTGGATCTGTGTGTTTCACATGTCTGTTCCTGCTCTGCTGTGCACCTGCCCATGTACACTTTGTGCCTGGTGTCTGTGTGTGTGTCTCCATATAGCATGTAACTATTCACCCCTTCCTGATGGTGTGTATGTGCGCCTGGACCCTTCCACTCCCCTTGACGTCATGCACCCCTGGTGTGTTACCCTGTGTGCCTGCGGGTTGCGCCTAGACAGTGTTGGTTGCACATGGCCCCATGACTTACCTGTGTCGTGCAAAATGCTCCTCCGTGATGGTGTCCCGGTGCAGCTGGGCCTGCCAGATCAGTCGGGTGTCCCGCCGTCCACAGGGGGGCTGCTCATCCCCATCTTCACCGGCGTCCCCATCGCTGTCCCCCTCCTCGACCTGTACAGGCTATCCCACAGTCTTTGGCCATGTCATGCAGGATACAGCATGCCAGGAATATCCCACAGGCCTTTGAGGGGCTGTACTGTAGGGCACTGCTGGAGGTGTCTAGGCATCGGAAGTGTGCCTTAAGCATCCCATACACCCGCTCAATGATGTTGCGTATGGTGGCATGTGCCTCATTATAGCGTTGCTGCGATGGGTCGTGGGGCGCCGGTAGGGTGTGAGCAGCCAGGGACGGAGTGGGTATCCGCTGTCACCTGTGTAGAGATGGTGGAGTTAAGTATCATATTCAGGTCCATCTTGCCCATAGCCCTGTGTGCCACTACCATGGCACCTGTGGCTTCCCCACCCTGCCCCAACTTTGCCACTCCTACATGCATACTCACCCACTAGATGTCCTTTGGGGATTTCCCCACTCTCGAATCGATGGCACAGTGCAGATTGGTACCATATGAAGGCATCATGTGCTCCGCCAGGGTGTGTGGCACAGACATTGATGATGCGCCCACTGGCATCACACACCACCTGGCAGTTGATACTGGTGAACCCCTTCCGGTTTCGGTATGCGGCCCCATCAGGGCCAGGTGGCATGCGAATAGCCACATGGGTGCAGTCTCTCGCCCCGCCACGCCAGGCTACGTGCTACCCTGTGGAACTCCTGCATGTTTGCTGTCGCTCTGCCGCGTTGCTGGGGAAATGGATGTACTCAGGCGTGTGGCAGCAGTGCGCTGAGGAATTGGGTGAGGATGCAGGACGTGGCCGACTGTGTTATGCCTGTGGTGTCTCCTGTTGGCCTCTGGAAGGTTCCGGTGGCGAGCAGGCACATGCAGGCTGTTATCTTTGTCTCCACTGACAGAGCGTGACTCCGCCATGAGGGTGCCTGCATCACATGACTGCACAGCTCACAGAGCCGCCTCAGTATTGCCCTGTTCAGGCGGTACCGGCCCACAATCTCGACATCCGTGTACAGTTCAAAGCTGATGCGGGCACGGTACTGCCTGTTGGGGGCGTAACCACGATGGGCCCTTCCACGGCCACGTACCCCTGCAGCATGCCTTCTCACCCCCCTCATTACAGCTTCCATGTGGAAGCTGGCACTGTCCATGTCCCTGGCTTGTGTTCCCCCCCTGGCTGTTGTTGCTCTGTTACCCCCGCTGTCCTGACTGCTACCTCCACTGCACCGGGTACACCTACTGGCCTCTGCAGTCTGTGGCCCCACACACCTTCCCTTGCCTCTATTTTGTCCTGGGATCTCCCTGGCCTGCCCTCTTTGTCCCTCTTGCCTTGTCTCTCTCCCTGCCTCATGTGGCTTCCCTGTAGTGTTCTTGCGCCTCTTCCTTGAGCCTTTTTATTTTGGCTCATTTCCGCTGTGGCGCACCTTCCGGCTGATCCACTGTTGCGCATTGCGCAAGCCTTTCAATATCGCATTGCGCTCTTTATGCATGGTGCCACCCCCTTCGGTTGCGCATGCCTTCATTTGCATTGCGCTGTTGCTGAGCATGTTTTTGGTGGTGCAACTGCCTCCCGCTGAATATCGCAGAATGGCGCATTTTCGGACTTGCACTAGCGCAACCCTTTTGAATATCTGGCTCCTTGAGTGTGAAGCAGTGCAAGTGAGTGACAGCGTAGATGATGTCATACTTCCCAGTAACATCCCATTAACTGAACCTGATTCTGATGATCATGTCAACAATAGCATACAATGTGATATTCCATCCACCGTGGCACTTAACGTTACTCATTTTCCATGCAACAGTGATTCACAGTGTAGTGAAAAAAATATCAGGTGATGGTGGTGTAGATGCTGATGATGATGATGTTGCTGTTGTTGCAACATGCAGTCCACATGTTAGCATCCAAGCAGAAGAGGTGGATGTGTGTGACAGTGACGTTGATGCATATGATGATGATTCAATTGACCCCAGTTGGGAACCGGAGAAAAAGAAATTAAAAGTGACTGTGTCTAAAATTTCTGTATCTGTTTGCAGGAATCGCCCCCCTGTAAAAACTCGTGATGTACCGGTTTTAGTGGATGATGATGATGACCCAGTACTCAATATGATAGGTAGTCATGGTGGTCAGTTGCAGTCCAGGTGTGCAGTGCCAGAAACATCAATAGCCCCCACATCAGTGCTTAAAATAACAGACTTAAATAAGCCACATCATCATGGACATGTTAAAAGCAGAGCATCACACTCCCTTGTTGGGATGTTTTTGTTCAAGATGCAAGTGATGATTCATTTGCAATCTACCAGGTTTGCCATGTGCGTGTGAGTCAAGGGAAAAAGGGGAGCCATCTTGGGACAGGAGGACAGCATATGCATCTTAAGAACAGGCATTTGGCTTTGTGGACCCAGCACAAGCTGGCAGCTGATACCAGACTTGGGCGTTCACCCATATCATCGGCGGCAACCATAGCCAGCATTGTTAAGCCCAGTAGGAAATTAAACGTGTGCAGTAGTGCGTTAATAAAAGCAGAGGATTACTACAGGCATGAAGAGGTGGAGGACCATAATGACTTTGAAATGTTGTCCAGTGCTGGTGAGAGTAGCAGTTTTTGTGGTGGTGGTGGTATTGTATACAGTATGTCTAGTGCAAGTGGTACATCAACCCCAGTTAGCAAATCCAGAAAAATAACATAATTTCTGGGTTTGTCATCACCTGTGCAACTGTCTTCATCAAATGTCCACACTCCACCCCCTGCCAATGCCATTCATCACAGAGCACAACCATTTGTGACCAACAACACACACCCTGTAAAACGTTTAAGTCAGCCCACGTTACAGAGTGTTTTTGCGCATAAGCTGAAGTACCCCCCCAATCATACAGTGTCGCGTGAACTTAATGCTGCTGCAGTGGAAATGCTGGCAATTGATCTTTTGCCCTTCTCCTTTGTGGAGAATTCTGGGTTCCGGCGGTTTGCTGCATGTGCCTGTCCAAAGTGGAAAGTCCCATCCAGGACATACTTTTCTACCCGTGCTGTTCCTGAGTTGTTTCGCACCGTCTCAGACTCAGTAAGACATGCCCTTCAAGATTCCTCCTCTCTATTCATCCATTTGAGTATGGATATGTGGACAAGTGGCAAAACAGCGGGGAGTTCATATCTGTGTATAACTGCACACTGAGCGCAGGTGCTGGGGGTTGTTTGTGATGCTGGTAGTGTGAATAATCAGTGCAGGAAGGTGGATTATCATGGTAGCAATCTTCCTGGAATTCGACAGCATGCAACGATTGCTATGCACAGTGTGACCTGTTCACACACTGGTGAGAACATGTTGGACATGGTACTGATTGAAATTGACAGATGGCTAAACCCTCTGTCCCTGAGAGCTGGGTTCATAGCAAGTGACAATGGGTCAAATGTGGTGAAATGCATAATGAATGGTGTTTTTTTTCGTGTTCCATGCATGGCCCACTGTGTAAATCTTGTGGTTCAGGAGTTTCTGCAGCACCTTGACATAACGGAAATGCTGACCATTGTACGACATATCTGCTCTCACTTTTCAAGATCTTGAAAGGCCCGTGACCAACTGCGGCAGTTGCAGATACAAAACAGCCTGCCTCAGCACCGCTTGAAGCTGGGAAGCTGTCATCCAATGGAACTCCACGTTATACATGGCAGAGAGGTTGTATGAACAATACAAAGCCATCACAGAATATCTTGTTATGCACACTAGCTGTGACAGTTCTGGGGCCTCCGTGTCTATGACGACTGAACAGTGGCACCTCATGGACTCTGTAATAACAATTTTGCGGCCTTTTGAACATGCCACACAGGCAGTGAGTGGCGAGTCTGCCTCCATTAGTCAATCAGTTCCACTGCTGTGGGTGCTGAGGCAGGCATTGGTGAATGTGCAGCATAGCCTTGATGTTGCCGGAGACAGTGGTAGCAGTATGTTGCTGCAACACATGCTGACAGTATTCAACCAGAATCGTCACATTGTGAGCATTCAGCTTAGTGACAGCTTTGCCATGGCAACAATGCTGGACCCACAATACAAACGTAGAATTGCATCAGTACTGGAGGGAGGGCCTGAACAGGTAAAAAAATATCAGTGGTCAACTGGTTTGCTTGGTTCATGGGGCACAGAAGTCACATGCCAAGGTTTGCAAACCTCAGCAGCATAATCCAGCTGAAGGTGTAGCTGGAGGACCAGCAAGCATATCATGCAAGGGTAAGGGGACTGTAGTTCCTGGTGGTCTGTCATCCAAAGTGGTTGGCGTCAACCTGCTTTGGGAGGCTTTGTCCCAAGTGAGTATTTGTGACATCAATGATTCCGGGGAACAGGCTGATGCATCAACAATTGGACTTAGTGCGGCACAGAGAATGGTTGAGTCATATTTGTCTGAAAACAGGCATCTGACAATAAATGAAGATTCTCTTTTGTACTGGAGTGGAAAGGTCAGTGAACAGCCAGAGCTGGCTGCAGTGGCGCTGAAGTACCTCACATGCCCACCCTCCAGTGTAAGTGTTGAGAGGGTATTCAACTCAGCAGGTGCAGTAGTCAGGGATCGTCAGACAAACCTGTCTCCTACAAATGTTAGTTTGCTAACATTCATTAAAATGAATGAGAGGCACATACGAGCACAGACCGCAGCCTCGGTATTCGTACCCCGGCCTAGTCATGGTGGTCTTGCTGATGTGGAAATGGAGCATCCTGGTGGCACTGGCGGTGGCTGCCTGAAACGGCCCACCACTGATGTAGATGATGACACAATGGAGAAAGAATTTCCCAGTGGTCAGACTTCAGACGTCGATGACTGTGAGGGCAATTTTCTTTATGAGGATGATGATGTGATTAATGTTGGCAGGTTTTAACTGCAGTATTTAAAAGGCGGTGTGCCCCCCCAACCCGGACCACCACCACCGGGACTGATGTTATCCAAGTCTGCTGCCACCATGAGTCTGTCTGCCTACCCTGGACCACCACCATCGGGACTGATGTTATCCAAGTCTGTTGCCACCATGAGTCTGTCTGCCCCTCCCCCATGGAGGACCACCACCACCACCGGGACTGGTGTTAGCACTTGTCAGTTTTCTGGACACATGGAGGATGCATTCTGGGCCTGCAGAAAAAATCTGGGGACTCTGTGCCACTTTTGTGCGCATGACTGAGTGTGCCATAAATTCTGGGGGACTTTGTATGTGCTGAAACAGTCTCATTTCACTGTGTTACCACTTGTCAATTTTCTGGACCCAAGACAGATGCCTTTTGCGATGCAGAAAAACGAGGCACCAAAACAGCGCTCACACACAAAACACACACTTAACCGAAGGAAGGGGCACCAGAATACAAAGTGTAACGCTGACTGAAGAAAACAAAAAAAGGGCATAATTACATACAAGGGTCAGGGATGGTGGAGGAATACATTTTATGGCACAGCAAGGAAGGTGGGGGGGGAACATGGTATGAGGAAACAAAACTAATGTGGGATCCTGTGGTGATCCAGCAGCAGTTCCAGCATGGACATAATTTGAATCTGATGTCCCTCTATGTCATCCAGCTGCTGCTCCACAGCACTCATCCTCTTGCTGTTCTCCTCAACAGCACTCTAGAGAACTACCAAGTCAGACAGTGTTACATGTACTTCTCTGGTGTCCACTCCTTTGACAGGCTGACCTGCTGGTGGTGATGGTGGGGGTGCTGGTGGAGCAACAGGTGCTGCTGTGGCCCTCCTCTTCTTATGGATGCTGTGCCTGCTGTGCACAGCGGCACCCTCTACTATGGAACAGCCAGCAGGTGCAGACATGGTCCATTCTGTGGCAGCCTGCCACTCCCAACTGGTGGTGATTAAGCATATGGGTGCACTGGCCCCCAGTCCCCAGGTGACTCCCCCAGGGGCCACGGCACACCTCCACCGCACATAGGCAACACTTCACCACACTGCTGTCCCCCGCCCGACACAGTCAAAAAACTGCCAAACAGCGGAGGTGCGGGGAGGACCAGGCACAGGCAGGGGAGGGCCAGATGAACTGGCAGTAGGCTGCTCACACTGCTCAACAGTACTGATGGGATCCACACCTGTGCCTGGGGAACAGGCACATCCTGCTCCAAAGGATCTTGTGCTGGACTTGGTGGTGGTGGTTGAACTGCCTCAGAGTCAGGAGGCGGTTCTGGTCCTGCTTCTGTGGGTTGGACACTCATAAGTTTAGAGAGGTCCAACACAAATGGGCGCCAATGCCCCCCACGCATGCGCACGGTACGACGACACGTACTACCATGCTCTCCCAGAGCTTCCCCTGCCCCAGACATTCCCTCACCCTGCTCCATCCCATGACACAAGCACAACACACACACAGTCACTCACACACAGACAAACAACTAAGTAGGTAAGAAAAATAAAATTTACAGAAAGAACAAATTAAGTAAAAAACAGTACAGAAAAGACAAAAAAATATAGCTTTTAAAAAACTGTTGGGTTAAGTATCAAATTTTAACTCTCCTCCTCTGCAATCAAAACACTCCTCTCTCTAGTACACACTCCTCTCTCAGTTTGCACAGGAGAAAGCGAAACTATCTGTGTGACTCACTTCCTTCCTGCCTAGCTAGAGAGCATGTGACTTACAGTACTGTAAGCCATGTGATGTGTGGGGGGCTGCTAAGTCTGAAACACCAAGTGGATCACTTAGAATCATAATGAGGAACGCAAAGTCCATTGAAATCAATGACTTGGCCTTACTTCGCGTTCTCATTATGCCAACGTGAAGTGGTAATGACAAGGCGAAGTGAGCACTTTGCATTGCCCACTCCGCAATGCGAAGTACCCACTTTGCGTGCACTTCACCAACGACTTTTAAATTCGATGCATCTCTAATGGGAGCACACAGGGGAAATGTAAAATTGTTTCATTTTAAAGCTTAGATTTGGCAAAACAACTACTGTTTTTAGTCCTAATGATGTAGCAGATGCTACTCTGCTACATAGCCAGTTCTGCTATACTGCACCTATGCTGTACATTCCCTCCAGTGGCTCCATTGGTTTGCTCCTTTCTTCACTTGAGACTCCCTCCCAGTTATTTGTTTGATGGAAGTGAATGTGAAACAGTGATGCTAACTAATTTAGATTCAGTTAGTACTGTTAAAATAAAAGAAATTTGCACATTGTATTCTACACGGATTTGCAGATTGGTGGAAGTTTACATTTTCTCTTAAAGTTGCAACATGGCTTGTTGATTTGAATACTGACTTCATGAATCTGCTTTCTTACGTATTTTAAAAAATTGGTTTGCTGTAGCACAAGCATGGCCCCAATGATGTCTTATGACGCTGTGTAGGAGTGTTTGCAACCATGATGGTGTACCATTAGATAATAAAATTATTCTATTCACAGTACCTTCATCATTGTGAGCACCTTTTTCTGTTTTTTTTGGTGTTACATTTTACGAAAGGCAGCACCTTTAGCTGTACATTTGTAACCCCTAGATGGCGCTATCCAAGGGCTACTACCCCTGCCTGATTTGCCACTAACAGGTTGAGGGGCCTGGATCCAATGGCGGGTGCCTCCACCCAGAGGTCAGGGTTTGCAAAAATTAAACTAACTTGGTCACAGCCCTCTGGGACACTGCAACCCTCTTTCTTCCCACTAGTGGCCCACACAATATATCAGAATTAGCTTCACAGTATACACTTACCCCCAGGACTGGTTCCGGCACTGGGACCTCCTGTGAAATAAGATACAGTGCAACAATCACAGTACAGTACTTTAACATAGACAAATACCTCAGGCAGTATAACTTTGCTGAAACAAGCAGCTTTGATTTATTTAGGGGTATAACAAGGACAGGGGAAATCAGGTTAATTAGCTTATCACTCTAATCATCTACCTATGGCTCTGTGCACAGGCCTATCCCTATCAGTTACTGTCCCTGGGTACCCAAGCCCTAGTGGCTGGTCCAAACCGTGGCAGCTGGTAGGGGCCTTTCACACAGAGAAAAGGAAAATTAAACAGTCAGCAGTACAGTAATTCCATTTGGATTTAATGTGGCAATTCAACAGGAGCGACCCCTGAATTGGTACTCACGACCTCCAAATAAGATAGGGTCCTTCAATATCAGCAGGGCTACTCTTGAGCTCCAAGAGACTCTTCACACATTTATATGGTAAAAAGAAAGTACTATACCAGGCAGGCTGCTTCTCTATCCGATCGCAATTACTGCACAATACCCGGGAGAACACACAGCAGATTCAGATCCTGACAGACCGAGTGCAATTCAACAATTTCTGCAGTCTTCTACAGGGTGAGCCTGGTTTCTACTCTTCAGAGATCCTTTGATTCTTTTCACAGGACGGATTCAGTCCTAACAAGCAGTTACACAAGCTGCAGACCGGAACTCTGGGCCTTACACACGTTTTTTTGACTGAAACTGTGCACTGAAGGAGCACAGGGTTTCTTCCTTCTTCACTCCAGAGCTAAACTGAAACTCCAACAGACAAAACCGGGCACTTCCTTTGAGTTCCTCCCAGTTCTTGACTGGATTGGCTGTCACTCACAATAGACTGCTGCTGTTGGTCCAAAAAGGCGCCGAAGTCTAAACTACATCTCCCAGAGTCACTGTCTAATACAATCCTCTTGTGGCTGGCTCAGATTATGAGTCCAAGTTCTGATTCGTCCAAGGCACCATTTTAGAGCTAGCTTACCCCACACTGATTGGTCCAGTTCAGCAATTCAAAACCAGAATGGGGAACTAGGCAGACACAGTTCTGACTGCAAAGAAAGCAGGTTAGACAAACTGTAATTTCATTATTACTGTAAATGATTTCTGGCAAACAGTTACATCTTTCAGATAGGTTCCCTTTGCACTCCTAGTGACTGCAAAATGGAGTGAATTGGCAGCAGTTCAAGTGGTACTCAAACAGAGAAGCACACAGTCCCCCATACAAACTAATTATGTCTGCAAGCAGACAGCTCTTAAAGAGACAGTACCAGGGCTCTAAAACACTCACTGATAAATGGCTTAAATGCCAAACACCATTCAGGCTTGGAGCATTCAAGCAAGCTCCTGAAGTCTTTTGGGAACCCCCATTTGCAGGGGTTACACCTTCCTAGCCTGGGAAGCTTGGCGTCCGTCGAAGCAAGTACCCCTAAGTTTCAACTGCAACCATATACATTTGCATTAGGCTCGCATATGTAATCATCAGTCAATATATCATTTTACCAAGAACACATTTCTGAAACATTGCAGTACGTACTCTTTACACAGTATTACATACACATTGTACCATAACTCAAGTTATTACCTCTTGTACATGAAACCTGAAAGAGGGGCCCTTCCTATCAGTTACCTTGGGGCTGGATTGGGCAAGGGCACCATACTTAGAGGGCAACACAAGTAACTTGGAATTAGCACTGACGCTCAGTTTGGGCAATGAGCTGGGGACACATACACTCCTTTATGGACAACATTGAGAGCAAGTCCACAGGCCTCCCAAGAAAATCATAACTGAGGTGCACCACAGGCTTTACAGCTCAACCAGTCTTTCTAGGGGAACTGTTACAGTCTCTGCACTCTGAGCCTCATTTTCAGCATTGTCCTCACTTGTCAGGGGAGTCTCCATGGGGGTAGAGAGGCTAGAACTTGGGGCACTTTCAGCTCCAGGAGTTACAGTTTCTGAGTCCACAACATTTGGCTCGCATGGAGAGCTTTAGGACACTGGCACTGGACTGTCAGGGCACTAAAATACTCTTCTTGTTCTGGTGTATCACCAGTCTGCCCCAATCTATCATTTTCCTCCCTGAAAGCTCAAACAGTTCAACCATGCACAATGATTCCATTTCATCTGATCTGATGCTTTGCACTTCACTTTCTGGGAGCATTGGCTCCAGGGATGAAGCTGGGGGCTTAGACAGTCCAGAAGGCCCAGCTTCGTCTCCAGTATTGACTAGGGGATTGCCCCGAAATAATTGACTCAGTTCGTAAGAAGGATAGTATTCAAAGTCACTCTCATTTTCTTCTGATATGGACTGACAGTCATGCTCAACTGGGACTTGTGCAGGGGAACACTTTAACTTTGCTTCTGTAGGTGCAGACTTTCTTGATCTTTTCTTAGCAGCAGCTCTAGTCACTGGACCAGAGGGGGCATCTTCTAGGGGCTCAGACTCAATTAAGATTTGTCCAATGGGCAGTAAATGATTTCTATGCATTGTTTTTACATCTTTTGAATTATTCTCAGGCCTTACTTTGTACACTGGCAGATCATCTAGTTTGCCCACTACAATGTGAGGGAGATGGTGCCATCTGTCAGCAATCTTGTGCTTGCCATGCAGTCCCAGATTTCTTAGCAATACCCGATCTCCCTCCTGGAGTTCCTGTGCTTTCACCTTTTTATCATACTTTCTTTGTTGGCCAGATTTCTTTGGCAGCCGTGGTTTGAGCCAGTTAGTCGCATGAGTTAGCTGGGCCTTTAACTTTGCACATACTGTAAATAGTTGTCAGCTTGAACCCCATCAGGAGAGACCCCAAAACACACATCTACCGGTAGTCGAGCTTCTCTTCCAAACATCAGGCGGTAGGGGGAGAACCCAGTGGCATCACTTTTGGTGCAGTTATAAGCATGTACCAGGGTGCTAATTTGTTGGCTCCATCTAGTCTTGTCCTTTGGGTGCAGGGTGCCTAGCATATCTAGCAAAGTGCGGTTGAAACGTTCAGGCTGTGGGTCCCCCTTGGGGTGGTAAGGAGTGGTTCTGGACTTTCTCACTCCCCACAGAGAAAGCATCTCTTTGATCAGATGACTCTCAAAGTCTCTCCTTGATCAGAATGGATTCTTTGTGGAGCCCTTAGTGAACAAAAGTTTTCTACAAGTACTTTGGCTACAGTGGATGCTTTCTGGTCTTTGGTGGGGAAAGCTTGGGCATATCTCGTGAAATGGTCAGTGACCACCAGCACATTACTGATATTTCTTTGATCTGACTCCAAACTCAGAAAATCAATACAGACCAGCTCCATGGGTGCACTGGTGGTTATGTTAACAAGGGGGGCAGCCCTCTGGGGCAAAGCTTTCCTCTGTAAGCAGCGACTACAAGTTTGAATGTGTTGCTCCACATCAGCCCCCATCTTAGGCCAATAGAATCTGGATCTCACCAAGTCAAGTGTTCTGTCTATACCAAGGTGCCCCATGTGGTTGTGCAAGGACCTCAATACTGACTGTCGGAAGGCAGTGGGCAGCACCAGTTGTTGTTTGTCTACTTGTCCCCGTCTGTCTACTGTTTCTCTGTATAACAGTTTATTGATCAGTTTCAACTTAGGACCTTCTTTGTATAACAGTGCAGTTCTCAAATCAGTGGAGCGTAATTTGGACACATCTTTTCCTGCATAGAGGGCTTCTAAAGCTGATTTGATCATAGGATCGCGGGATTGAGCCAGCGAACACTGTCATTGTCCAGCTGAGGCAGTGCACCATGTCTATTGCAGAAAAGTGGCAATAAGCAGCAGGTATGCAATTCTCAGAGGGTCCCAAGCAATCCACCATGCAGTCCACTGCGTCCGTGGACATTTGTTCCTCCTGTCAAACTTCGGCAGAGTGCCGAATGTCAGGTTCTGCCAATCGGACCCAATCATTCTGGGGAACAGGCCTCCTGGAGAGAGCATCAGCATCTATGTGGTTCAGACCTGCTCGGTATTGAGAGCATAGTCGTATGTAAATAATGCAGAAAGCCACCTATGGCCAGTGGCATCCAACTTAGCTGAGGTCTGCACATAGGTTAAAGGATTATTGTCAGTTTTACTAGTATTTTAGCCCCATACAGTACTCATGGAATTGGTCAACAATAGCCCACTTCAAAGCTAGAAACTCAACTTATGTACAGGAAAGTTCTTTTCGGATGGGGTCAGACTTCTGGCAAAGGCCACTGGTCTCAGGCCATTCTCGTGCTCTTGGTACAACCAGCCCCAACCCTTGCAAGCTAGCATCAGTGTGCAGGACATAAGGTTTTCTTGGATTGGCATAGGCCAGCACTGGAGCATGGGTAAGTTGATAAATGATCTCATGAAAAGCAGTCTCACAATCAGGGAGTCCAGCGGGCCCCAAATACTTCACTCGAATGAAAATACACTCTTTCAGTCTTGAGGGACGCTGACTTTTGGTATTTTTGTGGGTTGGGGATACCTTAGTAAGGTTAAGTAAAGGGCGGATCACTCTTGAATAGTCCTTGATGAACATGCGATAATAACCACAGAATCCCAGGAATCTTTGCAGTTCTTTTAGATTTTGGGCTGTGGCCAGGTGGTCAAGGCCTCAACTTTACTTGGTTGGTCTCTATTCCCTCAGTGGATACTATGTGTCCCACATACTTTACTGATGTTTGAAAGAATTGATACTTATCAATGGACAGTTTAAGGCAAAGTCCTCCAGTCGGTCCAATACCTTAAATAATCTGCTCTCATGTTCCTCCAGTGAGCTGCCAAACACAATAACATCATCTAGGTATACCAGGCATTCTAGTAAGTTCATGTCCCCACTGCATGCTCCATCAATCGTTGAAAAGTGGCTGGGGCACCTGAAATCCTTGAGGCATCCTCATGAATTCATAGAAGCCAGCGGACAGATAAAGGCTGTCTTCTCACGGTCCTCTGGGGCCGCACGGGATCTAGTAGTACCCACTCGGAGATCCAGCACAGAGAACCACTTGCTCCCGTTTAGGCAGTCCAAAGCATCCTGAATGCGGGGCATTGTGTACTGATCGGGATAGTCCGCCCGGTTTAAGGTGCGATAATCCACACACATCCTTACTGTTCCATTCTTTTCCTCACTACCACAATGGGGAAGCATAAGGTTCTGGATTCTTGTATTACACCAGCAGCTAACATCTCTGCAGATGCCGTCTCCATCATCTATGTCAGCAGGTGCCAGGCGTCGAGACCTCTCAAAAATGGTCTTTCGTCATGCAGCGGATATTGTGCTCAGCTCCTTGCCGCATCCTCGTCCCATTCCTTTAAAGAAAACACCTGGTCTCTCTGGGCAAGCTTCTCACTGATCCTCACTTTCCATTCAGCTGGCAGCGGGGAGTCGCCGAAATCAAACAAGTCAGGCGTTACTCTGTCATTCTTCCTTGAACTCTTGCTGCTGGGTAGCACTGCAGTGTCTGCACAATGCACATTAGCCAGGATGCAACCTCTATTTACTCGAATGTCTCTTTCAGACACATTATGAACTTGGACCATTACCCTTCTGGCATAAGCATGGGCTCTAGCGGGCAAAATACTAGGCTTGACCAGCAGTCCCTCTGGCAATTTTCCATCGCCTGGTGCATCCAACATTAATATTTTATTCTTAACATCCTTTCTGATGTGCACCTCTCCTGTAAGGTACACTGGGCATTTGGCGCCAGGATCAGAGACTCAGGATCCTTCTTCCCACAATTCCGACCGGTTCCTCTGGTTCTATTTTTCAGCACTCTCTGTGCCTCATAGGCCTTCTTAATTAAAGCGGAACTCTTAAAGCTCTACTAGTCTTTGACCCCTGTTTTCATAACACAACTGTGCCAGCCTTCTGAACGTATGAGCATTTGTTCCAATCAACAAAGGGACACCATCATACAGTCCAGTGGGGGACACACTAAGGCTAGGGTCTCTACTTGTTCAGCCACTCCAGCCACGGAGGTGGGGAAAGACAGCCAAATTCGGATATACCGGAATAGGGTAGGCCTTCTCACTTAACCCCATACATGCAGTCCTTCTAATGGTTGTAAAGGTACGTCTGACAAATGCTTCTGATACCAATCTTGGAACATAATTGTCATGGGAGCCACTGTCTAATACAGTTCTTGTAGACACTCCATTCACCTTTACAGTGGTCTCCATGGAGGGACCCACTATTCTGGACCAGTCTGGATGAGGCGGTAGTGGGGGCCTGGGCAACTGACCTTGCCACAAAAGGACGTGAATTAGCATTTTTGGTGCCCTCACTGGGATCATGTCGTGCACCTCTTAACCACTGATTTCTTCTCCCAAGCTCTCCTTGTAGTCTATATGCAACTTTGTCAGTGTCTTTTGGGGACTGGCATTCCCTTTTCATGTGCCCATCTTTCCCCACAATTATAGCAAAACATACTTTCTGGAGTTTGAGCTGGCCGAGGCGCCACTGGGAGCCAGGGCGGGGTATTATCTAACTGGAAACCTGGGTGCCATCTCTGTCTGCGGCGTGATAAGCATTTGGAGACATCCGTCAATTTCTCCACTTCCATGGTCAAGGAATTGAGTTTGGAGCTGTTATCAGCAGGAGATACATGGGTGGGTACCCCCACCCCATAGCAGATGCAGTCGGATATAGGTCAGGGCCCATAATTGCAGGCGTGGCCGTCATAAAGGGACTGTTTTTGAATTCCCGGATCTCTCTCAACAGTTCGCCCCATTGTGGCATATCTTTTTCCTTGCCAGAGCACTCATTTACTGCCAACCTCTGCCCCTGAATTTCACTTGATGGGTCACCCTCAGTCACTCGGGTCGTAGCCGCAGCTATTGGTGCAGGTCCCTCCCGGTCGTCTTTTCTCAACTCCTCAATTTCTCTCATTAACTCATCATAGGAGGTGGGGATTCCAGTCGATCTGCCAGGCGTAACTGAAGCAACAGCAGTTCTGAGAAGGGGCAGACTTAAGGATCCTGTCCAGCCTGGTTCGGTCCAGTTCAATCGCTGGCAAACTACCTTTTCTGAGGCATTCTTGCAACAATTTTTCCAGCCGAGATACATACACAGACAACTCCCCTTGGTATTGTTGTGCATCTCTTACTCTCCACCATAGGTCATCATCAGAATCTGGGCTCCCATACACATTCTCCAGGGCCTCAAGATAGGCCTGTGCAGTCACTTCAGGGTTACTGGCCCGTTTAGCATGAATGGTAGCCAGGCGGGACCTCGGAGGCTCTCACTAACCCTCTTCGCTTTTAGGCTTCCGAGCATTGCCATTCTAGCACTTGGGGGCAACATAGTCTATCCAGGTCTCTCCAGTCATCCTCCCTTGGGGGTGGGAGGGTGCCAGAGAAGATCCTCAACCTTCGGTAGAGTCGTGACTAATGGCAGGTGCAGAAATAGGAGTCTGCATTGGTTCAGCCACCATTACGGGTACTGGGCGAGGGAGAGGGTGTTGGGGAGGAACACCCCCAGGTGGCAAGAATAGTTTCTTCAAGTCCTCCACAGTTTTCCCTTCCCCCAGCAACCATTTAGCAAATTTCTCCTCAAAAGTTTCAGATAGTGGTGGGGGCTCATTCCCCACCCGGGTCTTTACTGTCCTTAGTTATCACTCTCCAGGCAGTGAGGGCTCCCTCTGGGGTAATGGTCTGTGGCACTTTGGAGCTATCTATGGGATCCTTAAACTCTACTAGGGCCAGGAAAGTGTGGGTGAGCAGATTAGCATGCCGACCCACCACCACAGGGTTTGTAAACCTTCCACCTTGGAAAGTACTCCCTGCACAGTGTCCGTATTGATACCCAGGGGATGTCCAGGATAAGTATAGCATTTGGGGGTCGATCTCCTCCCCAGTACACCACTCCACCAGCCGGTGCACAGCCACTTCTGTCGGGTACCCATTTTTTCTAACAGTGGTTCAGAATATGGCCACTAGAGGACACACAATCCCAGCGGTGAGCCTCCAAGATGTAACCCCTAGATGGCGCTATCCCAGGGGCTACTACCCCTGCCTGATTTGCCACTAACAGGTTGAGGGGCCTGGATCCAATGGCGGGTGCCTCCACCCAGAGGTCAGGGTTTGCAATAGTTAAACTAACTTGGTCACAGCCCTCTGGGACACTGCAACCCCCCTTTCTTCCCACTAGTGGCCCACACAATATATCAGAATTAGCTTCACAGTATACACTTACCCCAGGACTGGTTCCGCACTGGGACCTCCTGTGAAATAAGATACAGTGCAACAATCACAGTACAGTATTTTAACATAGACAAATACCTCAGGCAGTATAACTTTGCTGAAACAAGCAGCTCTGATTTATTTAGGGGATATAACAAGACAGGAAATCAGGTTAATTAGCTTATCACTCTAATCATCTACCTATGGCTCTGTGCACAGGCCTATCCCTATCAGTTACTGTCCCTGGGTACCCAAGCCTAGTGGCTAGTCCAAACCGTGGCAGCTGGTAGGGGCCCTTTCACACAGAGAAAAGGAAAATTAAACAGTCAGCAGTACAGTAATTCCATTTGGATTTAATGTGGCAATTCAACAGGAGCGACCCTGAATTAGTACTCACGACCTCCAAATAAGATAGGGTCCTTCAATATGAGCAGGGCTACTCTTGACCTCCAAGAGACTCTTCACACATTTATATGGTAAAAAGAAAGTACTATACCAGGCAGGCTGCTTCTCTATCCGATCGCAATTACTGCACAATACCGGGAGAACACACACAGATTCAGTTCCTGACAGACCGAGTGCAATTCAACAATTTCTGCAGTCTTCTACAGGGTGAGCCTGGTTTCTACTCTTCAGAGATCCTTTGATTCTTTTCACAGGCCGGATTCAGTCCTAACAAGCAGTTACACAAGCTGCAGACGGAACTCTGGGCCTTACACGTTTTTGACTGAAACTGTGCACTGAAGGAGCACAGGGTTCTTCCTTCTTCACTCCAGAGCTAAACTGAAACTCCAACAGACAAAACCGGGCACTTCCTTTGAGTTCCTCCCAGTTCTTGACTGGATTGGCTGTCACTCACAATAGACTGCTGCTGTTGGTCCAAAAAGGCGCCGAAGTCTAAACTACATCTCCCAGAGTCACTGTCTAATACAATCCTCTTGTGACTGGCTCAGATTATGAGTCCAAGTTCTGATTCGTCCAAGGCACCATTTTAGAGCTAGCTTACCCCACACTGATTGGTCCAGTTCAGCAGTTCAAAACTAGAATGGGGAACTAGGCAGACACAGTTCTGACTGCAAAGAAAGCAGGTTAGACAAACTGTAATTTCATTATTACTGTAAATGATTTCTGGCAAACAGTTACATCTTTCAGATAGGTTCCTTTGCACTCCTAGTGACTGCAAAAATGGAGTGAATTGGCAGCAGTTCGAGTGGTACTCAAACAGAAGCACACAGTCCCCATACAAACTAATTATGTCTGCAAGCAGACAGCTCTTAAAGAGACAGTACCAGAGGCTCTAAAAACACTCACTGATAAATGGCTTAAACGCCAAACACCATTCAGGCTTGGAGCATTCAAGCAAGCTCCTGGAAGTCTTTTGGGAACCCCCATTTGCAGGGGGGGTTACACCTTGTTCATGTTTCTTTGTGTAATCTCACTGCACAGTATCACAGGGTACAGTAGATGATGGCAGTCAGCATAAGAAGTGGGGATCTCTATGTTGGATTAATCCTGGCTGGGGAGTAGAGTTAGAAAGTTACAGTATGGCACTCACCGTGGGACATATGTCCCGTTGATCTCTGCGAGATTCCATTTACCAACCATAGCACTTTCCTCCACTTCATCCTTTTCATAATGTTGTATTTTTTTTCCAACAGTATTTTTGCACTGGATGCTGGCAGGGTACTTACCTCATTTCTGTCCCACTCGCCTCACACCCACATCCCCTGTCCAGCAACCCAGGTTGGAGGTCACATAGCTTTCACTCTGTGGCGGGTCTCCCTATGGGGAGATTGTGATCCACCTGAAACTGACCCAGGACTTACACTTCCTGGTGCCATTCAGCAGAGGCTGTGGGTCATCATGAAGCGTTGCTGCACAGAGTTTTTATCTTTGTTTTTTTCCCCCACGATGTGGATGTGCAGTGATGTCTACATGCTGGCATGTATGCTCCCTCATACATGCCCCGCAGACATTCACTCCTTCTCTTCTGCAGGGTGTTGCTCAAGTGCTTGGTGCCACCATCTCTCCCCACCGGAGGTAGAGGACAGTCCATAGGATGCTCAACCAACCACTTCCCGGCCAGCCCTCTGATGCTCGGTACTCATTCCTGAACATTGGTCATCAGTGTCACAACAGTAGCGCTACTGCTGTGTCTGAGGGCTGGTCCACCTCATGTTGCTTTTACTCATGAAATGGAACAAGTAACAGTGCTAGAGGGGACTTATGAAACTGGGAGAGGCAGGCCGGACCAGTGGCACTGAGGTGCTGGACACCTTATGTTGCGCTACACCGGTGACCCATGTTCTGAATGAACACAGGCCACCAGGGTTCTGCAGGGGAGGAGACGGATTGAGCACCTGATGGACTGCTCTCCTCCAGGGAAGCGGGTCCTCAGTGGTCAGCACTCGTTTGGCCCCCGGCAGAGGCTGGGGGACAGGGCAGCATGTTGCAGCACTGGGAGAAGTCGGGGCAGACGCCTGGAGGGAGCGCATGCAGACACGTGCACATTCCCCTCCGCTGATGTCATTGCATGCCCAGGCTCCTGGGAGAACACCAGGGAAATACACTGCCGCAGCACAGTGGTGGAGAGAGCCTTGCAGGCTCCGCTCCTGGCTAGCCACGGTGCTGGGCCCACTGGATCCGGACTTTGGTGGGGGTTGGGAAACCCCACCGACCCCACCTGGGGGGGCAAGCCCTGGGAGCTTGGGTCAGCCTCAGATGGTGGACACTTTGGGACTGGGATGGGGGTGCGCTCCAGAGGATAGCTGGCAGAGAAGGTGGAAAAAAAAGTAATACCCAGAAACTGGGAGAGGGGTTACAGGAGGGAGAGAAGGAGATGGAGTGTAAGGGAGTGTGATAGGGAGAAAAGGAAAAGGAGGGTTAAAGTGACTTACCAACTCCCCCCGATGTCATGTTTGCAGATCACTGTCCCTTCTCTGAGTGATGCAAAGCTCACCTGTCCTGAAGTTAAGTATTAAATACAGGTATATTCAGATGTTTCATTTTTTAACATTTTTGTGCCACAGTTGTCTCTGCATGTTTTTTTCTTTGTTTGAAGTTCGCATATGAGCAGTGCATCCGCATGCATGAGTGACATCAGCACAGGGAAGGTGTTCCCACTGCACCTTTCTCACTGCTCGTTCATTCATCTTTCCTGGACCCAGCCTCAGTGAGTGTAGATCCAAAACTGAACTGGCAAAAATTACAGCACTGATAACTGAAACTGTTTGTTATATTGGCAGCTGAGGTGGATACTTGCTTTTGGGATTGTAGAAGTGGTAATTTCTCCTGATTTTCAGTTTTACTCATCTGACTAAGCTCTGTGTCCTAGGTCCATTGGTTCTAGGAACATCACAATTTACATTGCTTGAGTACAGTGTTACAGTTTTAGTAAGTGCTGCAAGTACATAATTATAACAACAAGTCTGTATAAAAAAGACATTTTTTAACTGAGTGGAGCTGTAATCTGTAGCGTACTGGGACACAAAAGGACGAATTTTGAACTGGGCAGATCTATAAATTGCAGTGAGCTTTGCAGTATTGGTACATAGAGGTCTGTGCTAAATGGATGACTTTTTCAACAGTTCAGAATTGTAATGTGCAGTAAGAGTATAAGCACTGAGCTGAACAGTACAATCCCAAGGGAACAGTGCAATAAACTGTATTTTTGCAAATGCTGCTTCCAGTGTGATTGCTTCAGTAAACTGCCTTTGCTATTGCATTTCTGATTGTCACCATCATTATAGACATTTTGTATTTTTTCCTGTGCTCCTGTGTTTTCTTGGGTTCATTTGGTGTTCTCATGCAAACACCATAACACTGATCACCAAAGTATGCTTAGATGTGCATGAATAAAGGGTCTGGTCATGGTGCACTGAATTGTTTCTCCAGCTTGCCAGCACCTCGCTAATTTATAAATGACTGCAATAAAATCAGTTATATAATGTACATAGTTATACTGTACATAGTTCACAGTGTATCTCAAAATTAAACACTTAGGCCCAGATATTCAAACTGCGCCCAAAATGAGCGCAACAGCAGGAGCAAGCACAAACCAATTGAGCATATGCGCAACAGGTGCGATATTCAAACATGGAGCAGAACAAATTGCGCAAGCAACCAGCGTCTGAATATCACACATACTGCGCCATAGCGCAACCAGGAAGGAGAAGCTGAGCCGAAATGTTGCGCTATGGCGCAACAAGGCCAGCCCAGCTGAGCAGTCCAGAGGTGCCACGCGCAAGCAGAGCCCCAGCAGCAGAGCAATGGAACTGCACAACCAGGGAGGCAGGCTGGGCCCACCCAGCCATGCCACACATGGAGCACAGGAACACACTGCAGAACCAACAAGACACCTGCACACCCCAAGCACAGCATCACTGGAGGTGGACGGATGATCTCACTGGCCCATGGGGACAAGCCAACAAAAGCATAGCAGAGCCATGACACCCCAGCACAACCACTGGCAGGCTGACTGCCACACACAGGGGTTGACAACCACAGTGCACATCAGCCCCATGCCTTTACAGCACACCCTGCACTGTGACCCCAAGACACCACCTATGTGCAGTGACTGGCACTGCAGAAATCATACATCCCCCAGCACACGTCAACACCGTGCAGCACAGAAGCCTACAAGCCAGACACACCCTGTGCACCCAGCAGTGGGTGGCAGCAGACAGCAAGACCAACAGAAAGTCACTGCCATGCTGGAGATACCTCCCCTTGCACACACACACACACGCACACACACACACACACACACACACCCAGGACCATACCACCCCAGATGGCATGTACACCCCTGCAACTGAGCACCCATAGCCAGCTGCAAATCAGAGACCAACACATTATTCATATCAAAATAGAAATGTATATTTAGATAAACTACAGAACCATAACAATAAAAACTATTTACAAGGGGGATGGGTACAAGGTAGGGGTGTTCAAGGGGTAGGGATGAAAAACTTGGAGAGGGAAGGCAGGGTGGTAGGGATGGGAGAAGTGGGAAGGGTAACAAAAGCTATGGGCCAGCCGGCTGCTCGTCCTTTGCCTGGTGGCGCCCCGTCCTGTGCCGCCTCCTGCAAAGGCCATGGCGCTGGATTGACTGCAGGATGGCCTGGTTGTCTGCCAACAGCTGTCTGAGGCCCTGAACATCCCTACCAATCCGCTGGAGAACCTCGAGGCCTAGGAAAATGGGAACACAGTCAATGGCTGTGACTGACCACAACCCTGAACACCACCCAACCTGCAAGCCATATAGCCCAATGTCCCGCACCTGTGATGGCATGCACCCACCCACAGTGAACATGCATATGGCCATCACAAACAGGCGGCACCAGCTATGCACACCACTGCACACACACACTGCCCATGTCCATCACAGCACAAACAAGGCTGTCAAGTGACGTGGCAACGTGGTGCGATGCCAGTTACACAGCTATGTGCCCAGTGCATGCCTGGACCACCAGTGACGCATACACAGATGTGCTGTGATACTGGACAGTGATGCATGTCACCTGTGTCGTGCATACAGACATTGATACATAGACAGTGTCGGCAGATAAGGGCCTATGGCCAACCCAGTCTGTCCATTTGAGCTTGTAAGTTCACTTTGTTTTCCTAGAAGTCTGTTGCCCCTTACCCCTGACCTCCAGAATTCCGTTATGTCTAACCCGTGCATTCTAAAATCCCGTGATTGTTTCAGCCCCCACCACTTCCTCTGCAGGGTGTTCCACTTGTCCACCACCCGTTCTGTGAAGAAATTCTTTCTCATGTTTCCTCTGAATCGTCCTCCCTCCAACTTCATCCCATGCCCTGTAGTCCTGGAACATCTTTTTCACTTCAAAATAGTGTTTCCCTGCACCCTGTTCCTCCCTGTAAGATACTTGTATGTCTCTATCATATCCCCTCTCTCCCTCCTCTCCTCCAGGGAGTACATGTTCAGTTCCTTCAACCTGTCTCCATAGGACTTGTGATGCAAGCCATGCATCATCTTTGTTGCCCTCTTGAACCTTCTCTGCCCACTCTATGTCCTTACGTAGGTATGGTCTCCAGAAATGTACACTGTACTCCAGGTGGGGCCTCACTAGTGTCTTGTATAGTGGAATTATGACCTCCCCTTTCCTGCATGGTTGTATTGTGCAGGGCTACTGGTCTCCCCCAGCATGCAATAGCATCCATGAAGTCATGTTACTCACACTGCTCAAGCAGCTGTGTCTGCCGCTGTTGCTGTTGCTGCTGCTGTTGCTGCCACTGCTGCTGCTGTTGGGCTGCAACCCCTGCTGGCACCGGGGCCCTGGCACGGCCCTCATCAACCTGGGCCTGCATCCTCACATCCCGTCCTGTGGGAGACATATGTTGAGACAAACATCAGTGTGACTCAAAAGCAGATTGCCCCCTGCCCCAGTGAGAGTGCCTGCCCACACAGCCATACCCATTCATCTCACAGCTGCACACACTGACACAGCCAACCGTGGCCGAGCCATCACCTATGCACAGCCACCAAACACACACACACCCTACAGAGAATACAGGTGCATAGATGGTACACCCACCTGGCCTAGGCACCACGCCCGCCTGGCACATGACCGCAGCCTCTCAACACGTCCGATCCCCCCGGCGGGAGGTCACTGTAGCGGTGCCGGCACTGCTCAGCAGACTGGCACCGTCCAGTGACCCCACCAGGTCAGTGGCCACTTGCTGCCACACTTGTGGTCGCGGCAATGCTGAGGCGCCACTCACAAAGTGCCCCATAGGGGCTCTACTAGCCACCAGGTTGGCCACTTCCAGTTGGCTCCAGGACACAGCTCTCTCCTAGCCATGGTACCAACTTTACAGCAGGCAATATGGCGCCCGCTGCGCGTAGCCCCCGTGGAGATGTTGCGCGCCAGACCACCACAAGCTCAATCACGCTGTTCGAACAGCGCCGTCGCACACATAGCGCTGTCGCCAGACAGCGCAATAAGACGATACACATGGCAGGCGTAACAGCGCCAGGGGCAAGAGGTCATCACAAGGTCATGGGCAATGACGCGGGCTCACGCACTGCGCCATCTGGACGTAGCAGGCATCCCGCGCGACCCGACCAGCCGCGCAACAGTGCCACAGTGGACTATTGTGCAGTAGTGCCACAGCACCATATAGTGCCCATTGCTGTAGCCGCCACTGGCACAATGGTGGCCATGGCCTGAATTGCCGATCGCGCTCAGCATGTCAGCAGCGGCAGATGCCTGCATAAGCTATCTGGGCATGCGCAATGCAGTGTACCACACAGTCACAGATCTGCACCATTGGCTCAACCCGACTCATCGATATTCACATAAGCGCCCAGTTTCGATATTCAGCGTGCATACCGTCATCCGTTAACCATTCAAAGGCGCGGTGGCGCGATTGCATGTCGTATAGTTGCTCCCTCTAATTTGCATGCATTGCGCTATAAATATGCGACATTGTACTACGCTGGCCAGGTTCGGTTACTGCAGGTGAGAGGTGAGTTGCATGCTGTGTGATGTTCTGGACAATGGTCGCGGGAAAATGCTGTAGACTGCATAGTGACAGGTGTCCACTTCCCCATACAGATCGCCATGACCGAGCAGAGCCAAGGTGAGGAGTGAGGGCGGTGGGCAGGAGGAGGCCCAACTTTACAGCAGCAGAGACAGAGGCCCTCTTCCAGGCCTACCTGGATGAGAGCCAGTACTAGTGGACGGAGGGCACCCCTCAGTCCCGTGCGCTCATGGGAGGGGTAGCTCGGGCGTTAACCTCCACAGGAAGCCACCAGCGCTCCGATGCAGGAAATCAAGAAGAAGATGGGGACAGACCGCGGGAGGTTGAGAGAGAAGGTGGCAGCCTTCAGGGCACATGCTGGCACTGGCGGGGCTCGCCAGTGGTGCTGGAGCTGACCCGACTGAGGAGACACTGGTCGCATCCATGCAGCGGAGCGCTATTGAGGCGACCAGGAGGTGGATTCCAGACAGGTGGAAGCCCATCACTGCATGGTATGACATGGTGGTGGTGTTGGAGGGGTGTTGGGGAAGGTTGTTCACATGCACTCACATGTACTCTCTTTCTGTTACAGATCCTGTTCGTCTTCAGGACGGTGGTGGTGGGTCCAGGCAGTGATGATGACCTGCTGGACATGGAGAGGGTCCATCCACCTCTGTCACCAGCCAGCAGGCACTGCAGCAGCTGCACGCTGGGCCGCCAACTCTGGTGTTGGTGATTCGGGTGGGGGTGCACAGCCTGTGTCTCAGCAGTCTGGCATGCAAGCATGCCAGCAGCGCTGTGACCATGGCTGTAGCATGCCTGCACCATTGATGATACAAGGACTGCAATGGGCAGTGATAGTGTGTGTCCCATGACGGGACACAGGCAGGCCAGCACATGCCCCTGGGCCTTTCTGGTTCCAACATGTACCAGCATGCTGGCACAGTCTCAGGCTGTGCCTGTCAACTCGTTGGGGCAGCACCGGTGGCTGTGCAGGTGTCTGGCACTGTTGCCAGCACAGCGGTGGAACGAGTGGACCCTGGGGCACAGCGGTTGGAGGGGCAGCAGCAGCAGTCACCCACCAGGTCTGGGGGTACAGTGTCAAGCAGTGGCACATGTCCGACGCCCTTTAATCCACCCATTCCTGGTCCTGGCGAACAGCGCCCACCCTCAAGGGGTGTTGTGCATCAGGACCTTCCACCCTAGGGACAGGATGCCTTAGGCACAGTACCCGTGGAGGAGCACCACCCTACTGCAGGAACTGGGCACAGCTGCAGAGGCGGGTTGCAGTGTCCTGTGGAGGCACTGTCTGTGTCCGTGGAGCGGCACAGCAGGGAGTGTGCTCTGGACCGTGCTGAGCTGGTTCGACATGCGGATGGATGTGACCGCCCGCCATTGACAGGCTGACCCAGGCAGTGGTCTCTGTTGTGGCCGCATTGGGCACACAGTCAAGTGCCCCTATGCCACACCCCACAGTTCCTCTCCTCCCGTTCCGGTAAATGCGACAACAGGCCTGTCGACGCGGGTTCTGCTATGGCATCGAGCACCCTGGTGCAGGTTTGTTCTGCATGCAGACCCTGTGCGGGCAAGGTGGCGTTCAGCGCAGTGGGACCCCTGGTGGTGCAACAGTGCCACCCCATATGGGCCCTGCTCCAGCCTGCCAGTGCTGTTGGGTCACGGCGGGGCCGCCCACGCATCGCGCGGTGGCTGTGGGACAGTGCTACACTGACTGAGCTGTCTCCAGTGCAGGCCCTGTCTGGTGCTGCCATGTGTACAATATGTGTCATGGTGGGTAGTGCACTGCTGGGTGCTCTGCTCACCGCCAACACACGGACCACCTGCACACCCACCCAACTGCTGTCCACAGATGCGTGTGCATGATGATTACCTGCATTGTACTGTACACCGGTGCAAGGGTGCAACATCCTGACACACATGCGCCTGGACAGTACAGGTGGTGGGCGGTGTGGTCGGTGGTGCTGTGTATTGCTGTCTCGGTTCACGGTGCTGTGCATGTGCCCATATCGCTCTGTGCCTGGGTGACTATGTGTCCATATAGTGCTCACCCCTCCCTGATGGTGTGTTTGTATGCCTGGACCCTTCACTCCCCTGACCGTCATGCACCCCTGGTGTGTTCCCCTGTGTGCCTGTGGTTTGCGCATGGACAGTGTTGGCTGCACATGTCCCCTTGACTTACCTGTGTTGTGCGTAGTGCTCCTCTGTGATGGTGTCCCGGTGCAGCTGGGCCTGCCGGATCAGTCGGGGGTCCCGCCGTCCTAGGGGGGGCTGCTCATCACCATCAACACCGGCGCCACTGGCGTCCCCATCGCTGTCCCCCTGTTCAACCTGTACGGCTATCCCATGGTCTTTGGCCATGTTGTGCAGGATGCAACAGGCCAGGAATATCCCACAGGCCTTTTGGGGGCTGTACTGTAGGGCACCGCCGGAGGTGTCTAGGCATCGGAAGCGTGCCTTGAGCATCCCAAACACCCGCTCTATGATGTTGCGTGTTGCGGCATGTGCCTCATTATAGCGTTGCTGCGCTGGGGTCATGGGGCGCTGGTACGGTGTGAGCAGCCAGGGACGGAGTGGGTATCCGCTGTCACCTGTGTGGAGATAGTGGAGATCAGTCTCATGTTCAGGTCCATATTGGCCATCTCCCTGTGTGCCACTACCATGGCACCTGTGGCATTCCCACCCTTGCCCCGAGTTTGCATTCCATACATGTGTACTCACCCACTAGATGTCCTGTGGGGATGTCCCCACTCTCGAATCGATGGCACAGTGCAGACTGATACCATATGAAGGCATCATGTGCTCCGCCAGGGTGTGTGGCACAGACATTGATTATGCGCCCAGTGGCATCACACACCACCTGGCAGTTGACACTAGGGAATCCCTTTCTGTTCCGATATGCGAGGCCATTGGGGCCAGGTGGCGTGCGAATGGCCACATGGGTGCAGTCTGTGGTCCCTAGCATGCCAGGCATACGTGCTACCCTGTGGAACTCCTGCATGTTTGCTGTACGCTCTGCCACGGTGCTGGGGAAATGGATGTAGTCCGCAGCATGTGGCAGCAGTGCGCTGAGGAATTGGGTGAGGATGCGTGACGTGGCCGACTGTGTGATGCCTGTGGTGTCCCCTGTCGGCCTGTGGAAGGTGCCCGTGGCGAGCAGGCACATGCAGGCTGTCACCTTGGTCTCCACCGACAGAGCGTGACTCGCCGTGAGGGTGCCTGCATCACATCACTGCACAGCTCATAGAGCCGTCTCAGTATTGCCCTGTTCAGGTGGTACCTGCCCACGATCTCTACATCTGTGTACAGCTCAAAGCTGATGCGGTGCGGTACGCCTGTTGGGGCATACCGCCGATGGCCCTTCCACGGCCACGTCCCCTGTGCAGTGGCGTAATTACCCTCATTACAGCTTCCATGTGGGAAACTGCACTGTCCATCTCCCTGGCTTCTGACCCCCCCCGGCTGGTGTTGTTGTGTTACCCCCGCTGTCCTCACTGCTACTTCCACTGCACCGGGCACCCCCTGCTGACCTCTACAGACTATGGCCCACGCTTTCCTTGCCTGCCCTTTGCTGGCTGACTGGCTGGCTGTGTATCTCTCTCTCTCTCTCTCTCTCCCCCACTTGGCAGCCTGGTAGCGTTCTTGCGCTGCTTCCTTGAGCCTTTTTATTTTGGCTCATTTCCACTAGTGCGCAATTTCCGGCTGTGCTGCTCTTGCGCATCGCGCAAGTCTTTGAATATTGCATTGCGGTCTTTATGCATGGATCCACCCCCTTCGGTTGCGCATGCCTTCATTTTCATTGCGCTGTTGCTCAGCATGTTTTCGGGGACTGCTTCTTTTCTGAATATCGCTAAATGGCGCATTTTTGGACATGCGTAACCCTTTTGAATATCCGGGCCTTAGTATTTTAACATAAAGACAGTCTTTATTTATAATTAGGATTGTAGCATCACTGTATGTGTTCCAGAGCATCGGCAAAAGAAGAGACTGCAATTGCCATCATCTCACGACACTGTGGTACCAATGTACGGCTTCTACGGTGTTATATTACAAAGTGTGCTAGTCAGTTCTGCATACTTAGGGAATAATGTCTGAACCAAAATATGGGCTACACAGCAGTGAATGCAGGGAGTCTACACAATGCACCATGACATTGGTAAGGCATGGTAGACAGTATAGTGCAGCATCTGTTGTTTTTGCTGTACACTTTATGTATGTGCATCAGAGATCCACTGTGATGGGAAAAATGGGAAAACACAAATGCCTTGACACAGACTGAAGTGGTAATGAATTATGGTGACATAAGTGAGAAAGGGTGGTTCAAATACAGTCTAACACTTGAGTACCTGCCGCAAGGATATGTCCCTTTTTGTACTGGACCAATCAAGCAGTACTTAAGGTATCTAAACATAAATGCAGTCTCTTTCTCCATGAGAAGGTATGGGCAGTGTAATTTTTAACCTTGGAGGTTGGGGACGATCACCGACTGTACTGTGTATTTTTTGCTCAATTCATAATGCACCTGGAGGTACACATGTAGCGGCAATAAGCCAATGCCAGGATAGTATTACAGATGCTTATGCAGACACTAATGACAGCTGCAGTCTGATAGTTCCTGAGCGCTTAGAGGTAACACAAAACTGGTGCAATAATTTGTAGTTTTAAATTTATAACATGCCGTAAACAGGGGAAACCGGTGACTTCAACACGTTACTCAATCACTGATACATCTAAGGTGGAAAGTACAAGCAGGCCCCCTACCCCCAAACACACACATACACAGAGAAGAAAGCTATAGCGTAGACCAGTTGGCACTAGGGCAAAAGCAGACCCAACAGTATAAATAATTTACAGATAATAAAAGATCTATGCTGTAGCATTTTTATAAGTGTATGTGTGCAGCTGGGGGTTTGGAGTGGTTGGGGTACAAGGTGTCTGCTTGTAATTTCCACCCTGTGCTCCATCAGAGTGAGTGACTGATAAATCAGTTGGTGGGAGGTCACTACTAACTAGTACCAGGTGAGGAATTTGGACAAATTGGATTTGGACAAATTGTGAGCCATTTATCCTACTCAAGCAATGCCACCAGATCGAGCCATGCTCTCAGTGTCAAGCTGGAGCGGCCAACAACTCATTCGCATAGAGAAAGCAATCCCCCAAAAAAAAAGAAATATAAAACCCAGGGTACTATCACTAGCATTTGTGTGGCAGATCCGGGAATAACAGAACACACACCATACCTCGATTTTGCACTGTAAAATGACAGCAATGACGGGAACCAAACCATAGTACTAAGTAGCAAAATATGATATTAACAGTCCGTGTTGCTAAGTCTGCTCTCGGTACTGTGCTGGAATGGATCGGGAATACTGCTGTGACTGCCTGAGCTACTACCCACATAATTCTCGCCGCTGTCATAGGGTCATCCCTATGGGGCTCTACTATGCAGCGACTGTCAAATTGTGGCACTATGTCAGTGTCTGAAAGATCACTGTTAGTGCAGGACAACATAATGCTTTCATCATCAGACCCTGAAAATGAACTGTTTGACATTGCCATTGTCGTGCTGCATGCAGCGACCAAGAGCTCTGTTATCAAGACAGAATTGCTGTGACCAAGAACTAATTTTAATTGCAGAGCATAGATCTCCCTGTGGTGACATTGCAAAGGTAATGAGTGTCAAAGGTCACCAAAAATGACACTTCCTGGTTTGCAAGGGTGAAAACTTGATTTAATTTGCTAAAATAGGCTATGCATCTATCAAAATACATTATGAATCAGTTCTATATGCAGTCACCTTGCAGTACATGCGTTCATATATCTGTAGCCCCGCACCCCTGCCTTTTTGCAAACGACAGGTGGTATGCTGTTGAAGCTGACAGCAGTACCAGGTGGGGACTGGGTTCGGGGAGGACTAGGTTACTTGGTAGAAAGGCTAGGTTTGGCTACTCTGTACAGGGGCACTCAAGTAAATCTGAACAAAGGAAGCAATAACTGTAATGTCCAATACCAGGAATGGGATTCTAAAGTGTGGCTTTTATTCACATCCAAACTGAACAAACAAAGCATAGATGGACCCCCACGGGGCTACATTCCTGGTAATGCAGGTTAAGAGAAACAGAACACTTCCTCAGCACTTCAGCCCTCAGGCTCTGGACCCATCAGGCACACAGCCCGGACTTGCACGCTGCTTTGGGTACACAGCCCGACTTGTACACTATTTGGGGATTTCCCTGGCTCGGCTCCCCTGCCAGCACTCAAACACCTTCCATTTGACATGGACACATTTTCCGGTGGCTCCCTAAACCACCTTAGAGCCTTCGACTCCATAAGGGAAATTTATTTTTAAATCCCACATCTGGGTACTTTCCTCAGCACTGGCCAAGTGCCTGAGGGAAAGTAAAATAGCCCCAGAGCAAATCCGTAGAGGTGAATTTGGTTACTACTGATGGGGGTCTCCCACCTCTAGCTTCCACAATTCATACCCGGCCATTTCTCTGGACATTAAACATCTCTTTCTGAAAAGCTTGGCAGTGTAGATTAAAGGGTAAATGCACAGCACATTTCCTCTACATGTCTTGGCTTTCCCCTTGTGCTAGACTCGAACATACTTAAACATCTCTTTCTGAAAAGCTTGGCAGTGTAGATTAAAGGGTAAATGCATAGCACATTACATCTACATGTCTTGGCTTTCCCCTTGTGCTGGACTTGAACATACTTTTACTTGGCTTAGCCTATTCCTCTAGGCCTCCCACTGATTAAGCAATCCAATCCCCACTTTACAACAGTTCAGGTGAAACACAGGCCCTATGTAAGAGCAGACTCACCCTTTGGTTGCAGGTGCCCCACAGGTGATTCTTGACAGTTCTGGTGCTGCAGCACAACTTGAAAAATAAGGCAGCTTCTTCCCTAGCCGGAACCAGGAGGGTTGCCCCTGGAATGACAGGCAAACCTTTTCACCCCCATCCCCTCAGGGATGGGTCACAGAGACCAGTAACAGTGGTCTCCACCACTTCACCAACAGCTTACTGTGTTCCTCTTTTGGCGGAAACACACACCTCTCCTTTAAAGTAGCTCTACATCAGAGCTTTAGCTCCAACAGCCTGTGCACAGACTGCTGTGCTCCTCTCTTCAAGACTGCTCACACACAACTCCTTCAAAACTCTCAACATTCTAACCTAACTCCCAACTGCAGATTCCAATGTGGCTCATGCAGCTGCGATAATTCTATGGTGATGTCATCCCTCAGTCTCAGCTGAGACTGAGAACAGAGTGAGACAGTGTGAAATCCATTTAACTGGAATTTCACAAGCTGCCTTCCCTGCCTACCACTAGGTCTTACTGGGATTCTAGTAACCCCGGGTAACAGGGGGGTTACATATCAAAACTTGGTAAATCGCTTTAAAGGGACATACTAGGGACATGGAATGTGAATAGGAAACTGGGAACACATAGAACATGAAAGAAACGGAGGGAACACTGAGTGTAACAGTGAAAACTGGACACAGACTTTGAAAGAGGGATCCAGAGAAAGAGAGACTATGACTTAGAAACATAGAAACATAGACTTTGACGGCAGATAAGGACCACTTGCCCACCCAGTCTGCCCATTTCCCTACCTATTGGATAAGCTGCAGATTCTAGTTAACCAACAGCCTACTTCCTGCAACCCCCCACTATAATTGCCTTATGTCTGTCCCATGCATGTTTGAATTCCCCCACTGTTTTAGACCCGTAACCTCTCCAGGAAGGCGGTTCCATGTGTCCACCACTCTCTCTCCGTGAAAAAGAATTTCCTCACATTACCACTGAGCCGTCCCCCCTCTAACTTTAAATTGTGCCCTCTTGTTCTTACACATCTCTTTTTCTGAAAGATGCTACCCTCCTGGACTTTGTTGATTCCCTTGAGGTACTTAAAAGTTTCTATCATGTCCCCCTGTCCCTCCTTTCATCAAGGGTATACATATTAAACTCTCAGTCTGTCTTCATATGGTTTCTGATGTAGACCCTGCACCATTTTAGTTGCCCTCCTCTGGACTGCTTCCATCCTGTCTATGTCCTTGCGTAGATGAGGTCTCCAAAACTGCACGCAGTACTCCAGATGGGGTCTCACCAACTGTCTGTACAGAGGGATAACCACTTCCTTTTTCTACTTGTGATGCCCTTCCTATGCATCCCAGTATCCCCTGGCTCTCCTTACTGACTTCTCACACTGCTTACCCACCTTCAGGTCATCTGATATGACTACACCCAGATCCTTTCCATTTATTGTTGTTTAGTACCTCCCGCTATTGTGCATCTTCTCCTGGATTTTTATTTCTCAGGTGCATTACTTGCACTTCTTTGCATTGAATCTAAGTTGCCATATGTTTGACCATTCCTCCAACCTTGCCAAGTCCCTTCTCATCCTTTCTACTCCCCCCTTGTGTATCAACTCTGTTACAGATCTTTGTGTCATCTGAAAAGAGGCATACCTTTCCTTCCTTGTGTGAAAGTGAGATAGAAAGGACCTGGAGTGCGAAAGAGAGACGGGATACAAGAGTAAAAGTGGAAAAGGACAATGGGAGCTTTGTGAAGCCTTGCTTGCTTGTCCGAAGTCCTCATCGCTACTTGAGAGCTTACCTGCTGTCCATGCTGGATTCAGGTACAAGGGGCTGACAGCCCTGTTCTTTCCAGCCCTGCTATGAGGGAAATATTTGTGGGGGTAACAGAGATTTTAACAGAGTCCTGACCATGGAACCCTCTGGAGAAGCTCAGGGTTCATGGGGGGGGGGCGAGGGAGAGGGATCACACTTGAATCTCTGTAAAGCTCTGCTTTCTTGCTGTTTCTCCATATGACTTGCATAGGGCCCCAGATGGGGGGATGAGGAGTTCCAAAGCTTTCAAGGACATTGCTCAGCTGGGGAGGCTCGTCAAGGGGCTGCCAATTGTTGTGGTTTGTGACGGGTGGTCAGGTGGGGAGGAGTCCCAGCTGCAGGGAAGGTGGTATACCGGGGGGATGCAGATTTGAAGGTTGCTGAGATGCCTTCCTTCAGATGAGATGTTAAACTGAGGTTTCATCAGCCCATCTGTGGTCACTGTCTAGGTGGAAGTAAACAATCACATGGCTCTAATCAAAAAAGGATCAGGGAGGTTCCACAGTGTCATGGCAACAAAGGTGTCTGTAATAAAAATCTTCATTTAACAAAAATCCTGTTTAAGGAAGCCTACGTATAGAAATACAGATGTAAGAATCTCAGTTACATTAAAATGGTATAGATTGCGGGATGGTAATTGCAAACAATAAAAGGTGAACAAAAGCTTTCCAAACATAAAACATAAAACCAGACTAAGAGAAAAAATAAAACTCCAAAAACTAGTACTGTAGTCTAATAACAGGATGATGCCATGAAGCTATAACAGAATATTTTTAATCACTGACATTACAAATGATTAAAATAGGAAAAATATACCAAGTAATTAGCCATTTTTTCTAAATGAGATAAATCAAGAACATTTGTCTTGATGTAAGTCATTTTTTCTTAACAAATAAGAAAAAAAGTTTAGAGATATTATTGGGGAAAAAATTTAACATTTTTAGTTAGTGAAATAAGATATTTAGCCTTGTCAAGATATTATTTTTCGTAGTGAGTGGTCTAGGCAAGGGTCCAAGTATATTTTGAAGTCTCCTCCTAATATCAAATTTTCCTTATAAGGGGTCAAAGTCATCTGTAAATGAGTGAAGAAGTTGGCGAGTCGTAGTTTGGGCCATAAGTCGAAGCTAGGGTCAATTCCCGGACTCCTATCTCAGTCTTGGCTATCAAACATCTACCACGAGGATTAGCCTGTTGGGAGATTAGTTGATGAGGAATCCCTGGCCGAATCCAGATCGCCACCCCCCCTTGCCCGTGACATAAAGGGAGACGCCAATAATGCACCCCCCCCCATGACCTGGACATCATAGAAACCTCCTCCTTTGTACAGTGAATTTCTTGTAGTAGGGCAATGTCGCTTTTCTATTTTTTCAATTGGGTCCACACCCTCTTTCTTTTAATCACTGTGCATAGCCCATTAACATTCCAGGTCACACATATTAATTCATCCATTATCATAATCATAAAATCTTGCCCAGAACGTCCCAAAGTGAAACTTAATTCTCTTAGTTACTAAAATTGTAACGTGTCCCACATGTCCCATTTTTTGAAAGGTTTCTCCCTTAAATCCCTGAACTTTTTGCCTCCCACCCCTCAACAGCCCCTTCCCCTCCCACCTGCCTCCCTCTATTCCCCCTTCTATTCGTTTACTTGAAGAAAAAAATATCCCCATGCAACTTTTGTTCCTGTTCCCACTACTTTTCATGGAGTGGGCTGGGGATCCATCTAGTTCACAAAATTAAAGAATACATCTTTTAAACGCATCCTCGTAACCTACTTCTGGGAGGGCAAGGAATGGGGAATCCCCCTTCTTAGGCCATACCACCAGTCGACCTTGATATTGCTTACATGGCGTCATCTGTGGTGACAGAGCCTCCCTTCAAGGCCAGTGAGGTGTGTCCCACCCTATATGGTGAGACTGGGGTTTCTTTTAAATGCATTCGCAGAATTGCCGTGATTGCTCTTCAATGAAATCAGCTCCAGAATGACTGTCCCTCCCCATTTCAGCCTCCCGCGACCCTGGCCGAGTCATCCCCCGATACTCTTAATCCCACACTTTACTATAAGACCAGCTTCATTATTACCTTTTGTCAGAAACTATTACCTAAAACTTTTCAAAATATTTCTGGAACAAATAACCAAAACCGGAAATAACCTCCTGTTATGTAACTTTTAAACATTTTAACACTGTTTAAATAAAAAATGTTTTTGCAGAATCCTTGTAGAAGCCACAGCCCCCATAAAGAGGGACCCTGTCCAACAGAGTCATTGCTGCTGGAGGCAGTAGTCTATTTGAATGGGTATTGAACGTGATTTGCCCTTAAACATGCAGGGTTACACACTCAGAGTCCGACTCGAAGTTTTGTTCAAATGTCCAAACTTTGTTTTGCGCTGTTTAAGCCCATAAAGTCTTGAGAAATTCTACTTTACTCTGAGGTTCTGCCGCCTATCATGGCGGATAAATTATGTAGGGCCATTGTCCTGCCTGAGGGCATTTAGGCACTTTTGGCCAGTGTTACCTCGGGTGGAGGGGTAGAGGATGTAATGGAGCTCTCTACCCGCCCTAATAGGCCACCTCCTAGTCTTGTAGGATCGTGAGCCTCCTTTCCCCAAATACCCACTCCTCCCCTGAGGCACCTGGCTCCCACTTTAAAGGAAAACAGTATATATATTTAACTTATCTCCTTAATTTTATCAACGAAAAGTTCAGCGGTTCTCTCCGCCTTCTTTATTTTTTGGTTCCTGTTCTCCCAATCATTAAGGAATGTTGTGGCAGCCGCCGGGTCATTGAACGCCTTTTGTTTTCCCCCAGGAGGCCTCACAATTAGCCGGGCAGGGTATACTAGAGAGAAAGGGCAATTCAGATGGTACAGCCATTTCTTCACTTCCCCGAAGGTCTGACACCTGGACTGAATATTTCTAGAGAAGTCGGGGAAAATGCTGACTCTCGAGTTGTTGATCATGATTGGGTCGGCTCTTCCAGCTGCCTCCAGGACTTTCTGGTGATCCTGATACAGCAGGAATTTTATTAACATGTGTCTTGGCCGTTGGTCTGGTTGCGGTTTGGTCCCAGGGGAACGGTGTGCTCTTTGCACTTCAAGACTGCAATCCTCAGGTAGGGTAAGAACTTGTCTAAGCCACTGTCTCATAAAAGTGCTGCAGTCTTTGCCTTCTATGCTGTCCGGCAGGCCAATGATGTGAACGTTGTTCCTCCTTTCACGATTTTCATGATCACCAAACTGTTCCTTAAGGACTTCTGTTTCTTTTAGAGCCTTTCTCAGGTCTGAGGATGTGGAGTTAGTTAAGTCCTCCTGTGTGCTTTCTCGGGCCTCCAATTCTGTGATTCTCCCCTCATGAGCGTCTACTGTGTTGGAAGCCGAATTCACCGTCTGTTGCAGGTGCTGCATCTGCGCTGTTAGATTGTCGAACCTGGCCTGCATTTTTGTCCCCAGGTCACACTTTAGGTCTTTAATAAGATGTTCCAGAGTGATGTAATCGTTTCCCCCCTGTGCCATTAATCTTTGCCATCTTGGGAGTCTGCTCCATGGGTGGCGTGGAGTTTTTCACTGGTCCACTTGGGCCCAAGCCACGACCGTCTTCTGATGTCATGGAGAAATGGAGTTTTGATTGTTTTTTCCCTGATTTAGATGGACCTAGCATTAGGAAGGTAACAGCAGTCTGTTCTAGATTTTCTCGTCTTAATTTTAAGTAGAAGGGCTAGAAGGGCTGACTTTGGCAAGATAGGAGAGTGCCTCAGAAAAGCACTAGCAAACAGGCTAGAAGGAGGTGTGGAGCAACAATGGGAAATCATCAAAACTGCCATCACAGAGGCAGCAAGCCTTTGTGTGAAGCAAATAAACAAATCAAAATGAAAGAAAAAGCCACTATGGTTCTCAAAAGAGGTGATTGTGAAAGTCAGGAAGAAAAAGATAGCATTCCAGAAGTATAAGGAAACACAGAAGGAGCAGGACAGAGAGCTGTACCAGTTAAGGCAGAAGGAAGCAGGAAGGGAAGTCAGAATAGCAAAGGCCCAAACTGAGGAAAAGATAGCCAGCTCCAGTTAAGAAGGGATAAAACCTTTTATAGGTATATCATGAGCGAGAAAGACAAAGGAGGGATAGTGAGGCTGAATAGAATGAGCGGTGGGTGGGCAGAGGGGACAGTGAAAAGCAGGGATACTGAATGAATATTTCTGCTCAATATTCACAAAAGAGGAGGGGGAAGTGCCTAATCCAATTAACAGAAGCACTCTTGATAGGGGTGTCGATCCCAGTCCTTTCACAGAAAAAAGGGTTCTGCAAGAATTCCTAAAACTGAAGGTGGACAAAGCAATGGGTCCTAATGGAATCCACCCCAGAATTCTAAAAGAATTAACGGAAGAGCTAGTGAAACCACTGGCTACTCTTTTTAATAAATCATGGGAGGATGGTGTGGTACCCGAGGACTGGAGGAAGGTGGATGTGATTCCCTTCACAAAGTGGGACCAAGACAGAGGCGAGGAACTACAGACCTGTCAGTCTGACCTCTGTGGTAGGAAAGTGATGGAGTCACTTGAAGGAAAGAATAGTTGAGTACCTAGAGGCCAGTGGGCACAGGACTCAAGGCAGCATGGGTTCACAGCGGGAAGGTTATGTCAGGCAGATCTAATAGATTTCTTTGACTGGGTGACCAAAGTAGTAGACCAGGAGGGCTGTGGACATGGCCTACCTAGACTTTAGCAAGGCATTCGACACAGTCCCACACAAAAGATTAATAGTCAGATTAACCAGCCTGGGAGTGGGTCCCAGGGTGGAGCCCGGGTAAAACATTGGCTGCACAACAGGACAAAAAGGTAATTGTAAATGGAGTCCACTCTGAAGAAAGAGGGTTACTAGTGGGAATTTCATGAAGTTCAGTATTGGTCCTGCATGAAAGTGCAGAGGATGAGAACCCCGCACTTTGAGCATGCATGCCTAAATTGACACTGTGGTCATGAACAGAATGCTCTGTTGTAATCCAGCAACATTTTGAAGTACCCTGCTCTTTTTCCTGTCTCTCCTTCCGGGGTGGATGAGTCGTCACATAGTCCGTCCACAAGTTTGAACTGATAAGTGTCCCATCTTACATCCCATATGGCCAGAGTTGCAGTTGAATATCATTTAAGGCCAAAGCACATAGATGGAGAGAGAATATATAGCTGACAGCCTTTCCCGTCTGCAGCTGGACCATTTTGTCGTAGTATATCCACCCCACGCCTCCTTTTGCTTTTGCCTGCCGTATGATCAGAGAATACTGTATGTGATCAACGGAATCCCCATTTCTGGCTTCTTCTCCAGCACTATGGCTGAAAAGGTGGAGAAGCCCTCAAACCAACCATCCCATGTCTTCCCTTTTGTAAATTTGTCTTCCTCCTTCTTATCTAATAACACTACTGCAGCTGCCATCTCACTCTTGCCTATACTCTCTGACTCCTCATACTTGGCAGCCGTTTCCCTGCTTACCGGTGCAAATATGTCCACATATTCCCCCTTCCAAATCTTCTCGTTCATCGCCAATGGCACGTGTTCATCTATCCTCATGCCTAGTGTTCCAAATTCCCATGTGCCCTTTCCCATGCTATTCGCTTCCTTCTTCTCTCCTTCTGCGTCCCCCTTTTCCGACCTGATCTCTGCCAACGTGGTCTCCATCTGCCCCATCCCCCCCCCAAAGTCACAATAATTTGACCAATATGTTCCTTGATACTCTCCCCCACAGAACCTGATACACTACCTGTTGGCCTGTCCATTCTCTGAGGCCTGTTGTCAGTAAGTTGCATCAGTCCTTTTTCTTGTGCTGGTCTTTTTGTTGATGGGGGTGCGAGGGCAGCTGCGGACTGGGGCTCCTTGTCGGGGGTAAACTTACTGGCACTGGAGGTAGTACTAACGGTTCAGGGTCACAAGGGGCCGATGGTACTGGGCTGACTGCCCAGGGAAGGGTCTCCCCCAGTGGTTGCCACTGTGGCCTTGCTGGACTCCGTCTCTTCCCCATTGGCCTTTTCCCATCGCCCCTTCTCCGCTTTCCGCTTTTCCCCCGACCTCCCTGGCTTATCCCCTTCCACTGGGTGCCACATCATGTTGGCTTTCTCTGCCAGCTCTATTATCACCTTGTATGCCTCTGCTCTGGATGGTTTACTTTTCTTCAGTGCCATCTTTTCCCAATTGTGCTACACACAAAAACTACAAAAGATCGGTCGTTATCACCAAACGTCACAGTCTATTGACACACGGCCCCCCTCACCAGGGGAGATGCCTAGTAGTGCAAGCGAAAACTCTCTGGCTACTACCTGGCACCATACTCCCATATCCTGTAACCTCCCATTTTTTTTTTTAATTACTCAACTCTAAGTGAAACAAGTGCCCCATGCCCACACCACAAAAAACCTTTTTGTTTAAGCGGGTTCATGGCCTGGACCCTTGCATCCCCCAGTGCTGCTTCTGCCCCTGCCCCACAGGAAATAACCCTGAATTGCAGCTCAGAGCTTTACACCACCATGCCATATTGTTTTTCTGTCCCCCACCCACCAAAGGTTAGCCCCAGGCACATGTCAACCTTCTGCCAAAAAAAAAACAGATTTGTCCCCTTTCCATTTTTTTTTTACTTAAATGGATGCTTTTTGTCAGCCTGCTTGAGGAAACTGTTCCCCTGCTGCCCTAAAGCTAATCCTAGGGCTTCCTGAGTTGTGCTCCTCAAGTCCCTCCTGGTACCACTCACGATCCCCCCACGCGGTGTGACGTCAGATGCTACCCGCCGATCGCCTGGATGTCTGCGGTACCTTGGGACAGTTGAAGGGGAAAAAACAAAAAAATTATTCCCCAAACCCCCGGTGCTACAAGACCAAAAACCAGTGCTTTTTCGCTTTTCAAGGGGCAAATACTAATCTGAAAGAAACTGTAAATAAAAACCTTGCTATGCGATAAATTTGACTGGTGTTTGTTGCTTCTTGGAGAGTGCAGCGAGCAAAACCAGAGCTTTTCATTTTTGATGGGGCCAGAAGGTCCCATATGCTTCTCCCAGGCCAGAATCACTCGTTCTCCTGTCTCCCCACCATGCGGTGTGACGTCAGATGCCACTGTCACCAATCGCCTGATGCCACTGTCACCAATCGCCTGCTTCAAAGCCGGCCTAGTTGCTGGCGCGACCCCACCACCGGCTGCTGTCTTCCTTGCTTGCCTCCAGGCCCTGCCACCATGTTTCTCACTGCAGGGCTTCAATTGGATTTTTTTTTTTTTTTTTTTTAACATAACCTCGTTTTGTCTTGCGCATTGCCTGCGCTAAACCTCCTTCCTTGTAGGCCACAGCCGAAACCTCCTCCAGCTCCCTCTCCCTACTCAAATGCTTCTACGCCACGTGGGCTTCCATTATTCACATTCCTAAGTGAAAAACCCACCATCTATGCAATCACTGGATATTTTTATTTACAATTTAAACCACTACGGCTGCTCATCCCCCTCGCTGCAAGGCTCTAAAGAGTTACAGCAAGCACTAGCATTGAAAACAAACTCAGGTAACTTGTGTTACGTCGACTCCTGCTAAGCATAAAGCTTGTCTTTCTCAATAAATTCTCCCCCGTGGGACAAACAAACCTGAACTCTTACCCACAAGAAAAAATGCTCAACTCTGCCTTTTTTCAGCATTCTCAACACATTCCCTAGGCATCTAGCCACATATAAAACTTTGTATAAACCTTTCATAATTTTTTTTTTTTTTACCATTTACCTTGTAGGAATTTCACCGAACATGTTACCTCAGGCTGGTTCCTCTCAAGCTTTCACCAATTCCCTAATGATTGGCGATTCTGATGTGCTGGTTCTGTTGACTAAGCCAACAAAATTATCCAGCAAAAAGAGGCAGAATACCTCTGTGCAGCCTGTTATGTATCCTGGGTTCCCCCCTTCCACTTACCCCTACCTTCTATGGTTATCCTGTTCCTCCCTGTGCTCCTCTCCTTCCTGTACCTGCCTATTGTCCCTGGGGTTCCACCCCACCCATCTTCCTCTCGGAGCTATACAATTAATATAGTGTAATTACAGACTTGGTGTTCCCAGTTTTTTTTTATTGTTGACAAATAAAAGTCACTCTGCAGTGGTATTAGAATATCACATTTAAGTTCAACAATACGTCATCCCAGGCACCTCAAATATCTGGACTACCACAATTAAATGGTTCTAGGAAAATATGTCTTTGAAAAGGATGGCTCTGGAATAAACAGTGCAAAAAGGAAAAAGAGGGAAAAAACAGCATCTACACATTTTGTCATGCACACCTGCACTAGCAAATCCTTAAAACTAAGTGCTGAGTGAAACGCAGCTTGGGCTGGTGGATGGGGGGCAATGATGCCATGATTTCATTACATCATCGCAGGTAGACAGATTCACTTCACAGTATTATATCACCTCAGATAGACAGATTCAATTCACAGTCTGTTGGTGCCTTTTTTCCTTGTGCCTTAGTTTTTTTTTTTTTTTTGTTTAAAGGGACACTGTCAACCCCCTTAGGTCTCAAAATATCCCTAGTTTAAAAAACATATTTTATGATTGCCAACATTCTGTAAAGATTGTTGATGTAGCTGGTAGTTTGATTTAAACTCATATTTTCTTTACAAAAGTAAAAAACAGACTGTCCAACATACTGGTGTTATCACACCAAAACAGGTTTGTTTACATTCCTTAAATCGGCTCCAAATACATCTTTCCTGGACTTGGGAACACCCATAAAATATTCTAGCACCCTATGATGCTGTGGGAGTTTAGGAGGCTACTGCCTTATGAGTGACTGAACTGTTTGAGTGTGTTTCTAATGCCCAGGAAGTATGGTATGCAGTAAGAACAAAACTAGGATTGTAAACAAAAACAAGGTTGTTTGTAAATGTACACTGCCATGCATTTCAGTTCTTCTAAACAAGGAGACAGACAAAACAAACAGCAACATCAGTGAATTTTAGAGAGGGTAAGCAATCATAAAATGTGAGGTTTCAACTAGAAATAATATGATGAAAAACAGGTTGACAGTGTCCCTTTAACTCTTTTTATTAACTTTCTCAACATACAAAAACATCATACAGCCAATACATAAAAGCATCATAAATCACGCATCAATATAGTCAATTAAGGCAATTAAGTCCTCGACCTATCTTTAACATTCTATTTTTGTTTTAAAAAGTAGAAAGAAGAGAGAAGGCAAAGGACAAAGGATGATAAGAGGAAAAAAGGATAAAAGAAAAAAAGACTAATGTAAAAAGAAAATATATTCTAATCTATACAAATTACTCAACCTATATACATATATACCAAGGTCATTTACATGCCACCTAATAATGTATTCGTCCCCATCACCTAAATCATGTGACTCCCCATCAGTAAGCTATATTGGAGGGTAGGTCCTACCACCCGAGTTTCCCTTCTCCAGCCACCTTTTCCTCTATCCAGCATTCATTGTCATGAGCTCATCTGCCGAAAGTGTTCCCATAAAAGGCATCCATTGATTAGTAAATGTATCTAACTTATTCTGCAGTTGATACGATCTCTGCTCTAGGGCCAGCGCCCGAATAGATAGGAGGCGCCATTGTGCTACCATGGGGTATTCTCCCGACACCCAGGTATTCAGAATCACCTGCCTAGCCTGCACCAATAATATTCTGAGCCACCTCTGATGTGGCATCCAATTTTCTCCATCTCCTCCTTGATGCAAAAAAGTAAGCTAAGGAAGACGACAACGCAAGACCAGCATGGCGTCAGCTGTCGCCTCCCTATACTTCCCCAGTATCCCTTCAGAGAGGGGCATTCCCAGAAACAGTGGAAATAGGTGCCTCTGTGTATCTTGCACCTCCCACACATCTCTGATGCTTCTGGACACAGCCTGTGATTCACCACTGGCAGGCAGTAGAGTCTATACACAAACTTGTATGTGCTTTTATGTTTGTTGCTCAAAGCCCCACATGTGACCTCCAGTACTAACCCCCAGTTGTCCCGGACATAAATCTCAAACCCATGTCTCTTTTCCCACAGCTGTCTTGTCTTGTCCAACAAGTTTTCACACTGTGCCGTAGGAGGTGCACAGCCTTCCTTAATACCCCGGAGGGATCCCTTCTCGCCCCAGCTATTATCCCCTTCACCTGTTCCAGCCCTGAGGGCTCTGCTCGTTGCCTGCCCACCTCTCTAGTCAAATTTCTGACCTGAAGGAATCTGTAGAGGTGAGTGCCAGTATCCCTAGCCTCTCCTGCATCTCCTGAAAAGAAAGCAAGGTGCCCCTTGTACACAAATCCCCTAAACATTGCACCCCCTTCCTCTCCCATTCCTGGAAGCCACTGTCCTCCAAACTAGGCATGAAAAAGGGATTCCTAGCAATAGGTAATAATGTCTCCTGTTCCCTGCTGTTCAGAGCAACCTTTATATTAGCCCAGCTGTCCAATACCGAGAGCACCAAGGGATTCAGATGACCCAAGGAAACATACACCTTCCTACCTCGGCCAGATAAATAGGGAAAGGGAAAGGGGAAATTGTTTAACCAGGAAAGGCACACTAAGCCGAAGCTTGTTTCCAGGTGCGACCTGGGAGCACAAGGAAGTTAAGTGACTTGCTCAGGGTCACTCAGTATGCAAGTGGGGGCCGTGGGATTCAAACTCTGGTCTCCAGGTTTGCAGCTCAGAGCCTTAAACTACTGCACTATACTGCCTCCTAGGCAGTCAGCCGTTCTCTCACTCCCTTTTCTTCTAAGTCTAACCAACTAGCTGTATCCACCTCGGTGAGCCAGTCCTTAATGATCCTGACCTGAGCTGCCAGAAAGTAGTGCTCAAGATCAGGGAAGTTCAGGCCCCCTCCCTCGGTGGACGCCTTCAACCTCTTCAAGGACGTCCGCGCCCGCTTCCCCACCACAGAAACTCACCGAACCCTCTTTCCAAAGTCTTCGTGTCCCTGTTATTAAGGCCCACTGGGAGCATCTGAAGCATGTAAAGGACACGGGGTAGGATATTTATTTTAATTAGGTTAATGCGTCCTAACCAGGAGAGGAGGTAAGGCATGTCACCTCCTCAGCTCCTCCAGCAACCCCCTAATCATGGGGGTGTAATTCAGCCGATACAGGTCCTCTGTCCGCTTCCCTATCACTACTCCCAGGTACTTAAAGGAGGAAGATGCCACCCGCAGGCCCCACTCCCCTCCTCCCACCTGATTCCCAGGATCCCCCACCAATAGCGATTCTGACTTGTCAATATTGATCCTGTATCCTGAGAACTCTGCAAAATCAGCAATAATTCTCAGCAGGCTGGCACGGATTCTATTCTTCTGGATAACTCAGGTAGAGGATCATATCGTCTGCGTACAGTGACAGCTTATGCTGCCTCCCCCCCCACCCCTCTAACCTCTGGGCTTTGTCTGATTGCAATAGTAAGGGGTTCGATTGCCAAAGCAAAGAGGAGGGGCGATAATGGGCACCCCTGCCTCGTTCCCCTATGCAGCAAAACCCATTCTGACATACCTCCGTTTATTAGTATCGAAGCCCGAGGAGAGGCATACAAGGCCCTCACCATCCCCCTAAATTCCCCTCCAAAACCATATCTCTCCAATACCTCAAACAGGTATTCCCACTCAATGCGATCGAAAGCCTTCTCTCGGCATCTAAAGATATGATCGCCATGGGCCCCTGTATTCTCGAGGCGCTCTGTATCACATTTAAGACCTTTCTCACATTGTGATATGAGTGCCTCCCTCGAATAAACCCCATCTGGTCTACATGTATCAGGCTCGGGAGGAGTCTGTCTAACCTGGATGCCAAGATCTTAGCAAAGATTTTCGCATCGGCATTAAGGAGAGATATGGGTCTGTCAAGTCCCTCCCAGGCTTCGGGATAACACAAATAGTTGCCTCTCCCATAGAGAGAGGTAGAGGCCTCCCCTCTCTAACTTCCTTGAACAGGGCCCAGAGGTGCTCCACCCCCCGTCACTTTGTAAAATTCAGCAGGTAGACCATCCAGTCCATATGCTTTGCCCGACTTTAAACAGGCAATGGTCCTGGCAATCTCCTCCCTGGAGATCTCTTTGTCCATCCGAGCCCTCCAGGATTCAGATATTTTGGGCACCACCATACCCTCCAGGAACTGCCTCCTTCTATCTGTCACGTCCCCTCTGTCTGACCTGTACAGCTTTTGGTAAAATCGGGCAAAGCTGCTCAAGATACCTTGAGTATCCTTATGCATTACTCCCTGCTTGTCTTTTACTTCATTAATCCTTTTACACCCCCTCCTCCCTTTGATCAAATTGACCAGCAAGGGCCCCGGTTTATTGCCCCACTCATAGAATTTATGTTTCCAGAAGAAGATTTGCGTACGTACTTCGTCCATTAGTGACTTATTCAGGGCTTCTCTGCTGACTGCCAACTGACGGGACACTTCCTCTCCCCCCCCCCGCCATCTGGCGCTCCAACTCTCTCACCCGGCTTCGTAATTCTTCCTGCTTCTGGAGCTTACTTTTTTTGACTCTACTGACACATCCAATGACAGCTCCTCTTATGAACGCCTTCCCAGCATCCCAAAACACCTGCATAGATGAGGCAGAAGCCACATTCATGGAAGTATACAATTCCCACTGTGCCTTAAGATACTCCCTGAACTCCTGGTAACTGAGCAGGTAGGACGGGAAACGTCACATGTTAGTCCTCACCTGTTGGGAGGCTATTTCAAGGGACGAGATGACCATTGTGTGGTCCGATACATATATGGGGCCATGCTTAATAACTGCCAATTTAGGATACCAGTCCCCCGCGATATATATATGGTCTAACCGGGGCTATGTTTTGTGTGGGCAGGAGTAGAAGTTGAATTCCTTTCCCTTACAGTTCGCTGCCTTCCAAGCATCTGTAACATCTAACTCGTACAGTCCCTGCCGCCACTTCCATATACAGTTCCCCGCCCTCCCAGGTGGTCCAGGTTTCTACCTGGGGTATGGTTGAAGTCTCCTCCCATCACTAATCCTTGAAACTGTTCCCGAACCGATAAGTCCAACACATTGTGATAAAAAGCTGGATCAGAAACGGCTGGAGCGTACACACTTCCAAAGGTGATGGGCTCCTCATAAAGCGTCCCCTCCACAAAGATATATCTCCCCTCCCTTCCATCTCTGACCATTCTAGTTACCTTGAACGGCAATCTGTTGTGCACAAGCACCGCAACTCCCCTTTTGTGGGATGTAAAGGAGGCAGCATCACAGGCCCCTACCTAACCCTTAACCAGCTTCTGGTGTTCTAACGGCGTCAGGTGAGTTTCTTGTACTAAGGCTACCTGTGCACCAGCTCTATGTAATGCAGTCAGAACAGCCATTGTTTTGATGGGAGAGGAGATACCTCTAATATTCCATGATATAATATTCACTCTTTCCCTATTCATTATAACAGCCTGCCATTCCCCGAAGCAGCACCCTTCCACTCCCATCCAGCATCCTCCTCTCCCAGAAGTCCTCCCTCCATGCCCCCGCCTCCTTGCAGCATATTTTAGAACCTTGGTAACCACAGTAATAACTATAATAAGCATAACATGTAACCCATAAACAACTCCATAAACTATTTACAGACATGTTCCCCAGACCCCCCCAAAGCATACAACATCCTCAAAAATAGAATTAGTATGCTACCCCACCAAACAATATATCGTCATACCTCATGGGCTTGGAAATAAATCCAGACTGCCCTCCCCCAGTCCAACACTCCATTTTCTCCTGGCCATCATTTCCTTTAATACTGTGTCTTTTTTGTTTTTGCATATATGTGTTATTTACCATCGGGCATTTCGAATCACCACCCTCTACCCACTGAGCCTGTCTTTCAGCTGCTTGGCTCCTCAGCAGCACCCATCCCCAGATTAGAGTCCACAGCCATGTTAATTACCATTCGAACCAGATGGTTTCTCTTCCCCTTAAGCCCAATGCCCCCAGCTTCCCTTATAAACAAACAAAAAAACAAACTTTCAACCGTCTCCCCTAACATGCAATGTTCAGACCAGTCCCAGCTCCTTCAGCGAGTGTGCGAGAAAGGAAAAGCATAAAGATAACTTCCCCCATGCAGCTCCATGAGAGGCCCCGTGAATCGAATCCAACGCCCAGGCCTCTTGCGCACCACTACTCACGTAACCATTCCAGCCAGGGATACTCCAGCCATGGCTCCAGCTTCACTCCACTCCAACTCGTAGGGCCTGCATCAATTTATGTGGCTCCCAGTTCTCAGTTTATTATCAGCAGGTCCCAGACCATCTAGGGGTAGAGCTAAAGCCACAGCAGATCTTCCTTTCCTCACATCGCTGATCACCTCGGGGAGTTCTCTACAAAGCATATCACTGGAATGGCTGCTAAAAGTCCCCGAACCTGGTCCAAAACGCACAGTCAAGGGAGACAGTTCAAACTGGACATCCTCCGAGCACTCCTACACCATCAGGATCTCACCACACTCAGCCCATTTTCTTCTTAAGGTTAGCCACAAATCCAGCCACTTTATCTGCCTCCCAAAAGTTGTAGGAAGTCCCCTCATATTTAATCCGTAGTGTAGCTGGGAAAATCATGAACCACTCTTAATTTCAGCCGCTGACACTCCGCGATCACCTCGTTGGAGGCCCTCCTCTTCTTCCCGATCCTAGGCGAGTGATCCTGGGCCAGGTATAGCTTGACCCCTTCATCCTGAAGCTCTTGCATTCCACGATACTTGTTCCACATTTCTTGTCTATCTTGGAAATTGTGGAATCGAAAGATAACTTGACGTGGTGGCTGGCGTTGAGGTGGGCGCAGCAGGACTGCGTGGTGGGCACGCTTTGGTATAGATCCTCCTTTCGGGTTTTAGCCCCATCAGGGCAGGCAGAGTTGCACGACAGAAGTCTAAAATATTGGCACCTTCTTTTCCCTCTAGGAGGCCCCTCAGACGAAGGTTTGATCACCTATGGTAATTTTCCTGGTAATCCAGGGCCTCCTATAGCTCAGCCACCTCCTTCTCGAGTACCTCAATGCGCCGAGGGAGTGGGGCCACGAAGTCTTCAGTGGCAGAAATACGGCCCTCCGCCTCCTCCACTCTTTCTTGCTGCTGGGCTATTTGGGCATCGATAACCATCAGCCTGCGGTCTATTTTCTCCTCCACCCTGTTTAGTTGTGGGGTGAGGACCTCCGTAAGCTGTTCCCTAAGTTCCCACCCAATAGTGGACATCTCCACCGCTGAGAGCAAAATAGGCCCCACCGTGCCACTCGAGAGCATCGCCGGCTGCTTCTTACTATTTTTAGTGCTTGGTCACTGAGATTTGCCACCCGATGCCGGGATATATTCATCCATCTCGGACACCGATTCTACCAAACTTTAAAATGCCTAGTTAATGGCTGGATTAGCGCCGAAATTTGTAGTTAATGTTGGATTGGGGTCGGAGCTTGAAGGAGACACGTCTCTATGCCATTAAGCGGTCACGTGACCCCCCCCCCCCGTGCCTTTGTTAAGTGTGTCGTTGTTTATGGCACCATTTTTTTTTCCGGGTACCAATTCAACCTTTGCTAATCAGTCAATGCTGTAGTAGGGGCAATACATTGCTTAATCATTTGCACGTAATGGAAAGGGTGTTAAAGCAGTCTGATATTAGGGCTGTCGTTGTTGTGTGGTAGTAGTGTGAGCAAAGGATTGTTGAATGTATACATGCAGTGTTCACTAACTCCAAATTCCATCAAATCAGTCGGTGTTGTCCGTAAATGTTTTCATTGTTCATTTCATTTACAGTGTCTAGTGCCATTAGTTGACTGTTTTTAGGGATGACGTTCACGAATACTAATAATGCATGGAAAGTACAATACCATCATATAGCTGATGGTTAAAAAAAAATTACACCATCACCTATATGTTTTAATGTCGTCGCTCATTTATAGTGTTTAAAAAATATGAAAAATATAACATACTGATAGAATGCGTCTTGATCTCACAGCTTGGTTTGTGATTTGGTCGTGTCTTGCATACTGTAATATTTAATATTTAGTGTCAGAATGCAGGAGAAAGTTAGGGAAAAAACCTCAGCACTTTTTAAACAACACATACACACTAAACATACGTGTGATATCACAACCGTTTGCTGTATAACCCTATTTCTTCTTATACACCAATACATAACAATACTCTACAGCTTGTAACACCAGATTTAATTCATACCTATTAAATTATTAAATGTTTTTTGATACTGCATGTTCTTACATTGATTGTAAATGTCTGTAAGCTGTGTAGCAAATATTCTAAGAAATATTTCTATGTCTGGTTTTCATTTTCCAAACCACAATCCACAGACTATCTTGAATCTTCTGGTAAACCTACACAAGCATAAGAAATTTGATTAAAAACTTTAAGCTAAGAAGCATCATTCTGATCAGGATTGCAAATACATACTATTGCTATTGTGATGTTTTGTGAACTACGACTTTTCAGTTAAAATGGAAAAGTACCAAATGTAAAATATTCAAATGTATGTAAAAAGCTAAAGTTTATGTATATTGCAGGAGCAAAAACATGGGGACCCTGCGCATTAATTCACGCTTTAGTTTTAGTAAATGGTGCCTGCTGTGTTAAGAAGTAGCAGATCAACGGCGCTCACAGCAGTTATTCGTATCTGCACAGTGTTGGAGGAAGGGTTGTGTCTGCACTGGTGCAGAACAATGCCGACAGTAATAGCGTGGTCAAGAATCATGCGGAAGAAATAGTGATGATTTTGTTTTTGGCCCTCCCCCCCGAGCAACCTTTGGGACTGAATGATTCTCTCTTTGGGGGCAGAGTGGATCACAGGGTAAGCTGAAATTTGGGGGGCTGTAGAGTACTGTTTCCACAGCCCATGTAAAAAAAAAAAATAAATAAAGTATGTCTCAATGCACTAAACTCTTGGGAGACCAGGATTAGATCCCTGGTCTCCACTGCTGCTGGCTGAGCTGCTTTTGCACCAGCCCTCCATGCCACAGGAGCAGCTCAGCCCATGCTCTATAGACTTGCACTATTGATGTAGCGCTATTCTAATCGGGTACCCCTGCGCTGCTGAGTGACGCATAGTTCTTAAATCTCTGTGTGTCTCTGTAGTGTTGGGGGTGCGAGTCTGGCTCCTGAGTGAGCGGTGTGAAATTGGAGCTGCAGTGACAGTAGAAGAGGAAAAGGTGTAGGAAGTATGCAAAATACACAGAGCTAATATAATACCAGACGTCAGTGACAGCAGAAGAAAAGAAGCAACATGAGATATGTAAAATATGTGTCTGATGAACAAATGAGGAGTTCAGAAATTTAACACCACAGCAAGTCAAAAGTAATCGAGGTGGGGGATTTGCACAGTCAGCAGAAGCATTAGATCAGAGGGAGAGGGTTGGGAACTTGTATAAAGAAGCAGCAGTTTGGGGAGTAGGAGGACTGCACTATGAGCAGGCCTAGCTGGATACTGGGGTGGGGTGGGATTGGGGAGACTTAGCCCTGCATTCCCTAAATTGACTGTGCAGTATCCTAGTGCATTATGCTTGTTTCTTAATGCTGCGTGCATTGTTCCCAAAAGAAGTTTGCTTACTTGAACTCTACAGGAGGGAAGGATACCTTCAACTCCTGCTCCACATCTTTAGGGCAGCAGAGGAAGCACATCAGGAAGTTGGCAGACAACCCCCAGCCACCAGGTTATGAGTAAAAATAAAATACTGATATACAATGCAGTACTAACTAATTGTGCTTAAAATAAAGACCTCTAAGCAGAGCTGAGATACAGTATCTCATTTCTATTGGGGTCCTACTTCAATGCATTTGCACAGCTGAGTGGAGTGGAACACTAGAAGGGTTTAATGACTTGCCCAAAGTCACATGTTGAGTATCTGGCTTTAGCAGAATTTGAAGCTGTAGTCTCCTGCTTTTCACGCCCGTGTTTAAACTACTTCTTACTGTCTTGTAAAATAAATATACACCACAGCCTTCAAACAGAGCACACCGCTGCCTTCTAGTAGACGACACTGCCTCCTTTGCATCATTTTGTACTTTTGTTTTGTAGCTGGAGATCTGTGGGAAGTTCTCATCATACCAGTTTCTGCTTCAGGTTTGGTGGTTGATGGAAGGCAAGCACTGGTGGAGTGCGAAATGTATTTTTAGGGACGTGGATATGATGTTCTATCCACACTGTCTGACAGATCACCTTTTCCTTTAAGTGGTGCCGGAACATCTTGAAGCTGGCTCCTCCCACCCACTTGGATGGTATAACCCTCGGCTCCACCATGATACACCAGATTTCCCTTTCCGCTGGAAGGTTCAGGTTCCCTCCTTAGTGCTCTCGCTTATAGTAGGCCCTAGCTCTAGAATCTTCGGATTTACTTCCAAAACTTACCTTAAAACTGGTTAGAGTTTCGTCTTTGAATTCTTTTCTCACTCCCACGATGAGAGACGAGACCACTACTGGGTTTCTCTGGTGCCCCTGTGGTAGAAGGTGATGCACACTGGCCCTCACACCTTGCGCGTGTACTGTTTAGGCCACGATCATGATCTGCAGGCCTGCGATATGTGTCGGTCTTTTCACCCATCAGTTTTAGACGACCGCGCTGCCTGACTTCAACTGGGGTGACCGGAAAAGTGTCACTCACCGGTCAAATTGAAGGATTCCCGTTGGGTGGTCTCTGCAGCTGTGGGGTCTGCTGAGCAACTTGAACAGCTTAAGGCTTTCGAGGAGGAGGCATTCCAAGCTGTGGCTCATTCTTCTTTGGCTTCGGCCTTTGTTCTGCTCCAGTTGGGCTCCACTTATTCGGCTTCCTTCAGAGAGCTGTGCCAATCCCCCTGCACCAAGGGAGAGGGTGCTTCATGATGGCATGTTTCACGCTCTTGCAAGAAGGAGTCAAAAAAGTAGAAGTCTCAACGTCGATGCTGTTGGGATCAGGAGCATTCCTGTTCTCTGGAGACTCCAGTTTCAACTTTGGTTGAAACTGTGGTTGCATCTGCTGGTTTCACGGTGACCCTGTCGAACCAGTTGGCTGAGGCGCAGGTCGACGTGGCTGAGATTTTTCTCAATCCGATAAACAGGTTGTCATCAGGTGAGGCTGATAACTCTCTCTTTCAGACCTCAGTTCTTCCAGTGTCCTCCGCCGTGTCGACTTAGCCCTCTGAGTCCAACCTGCTGATACCAGACCCTGTCCAGTAGGATCTGCAAGTTTCCTTGGTTTCCTCCAAATCTCCCTGTTGGCCTTACTGATGGTCGAGATCGAGGACTTGGTCTTCCTCCTCCGAGTCAGGCAGGTCCCGCCATCATTTGAAATCTTGCTCCCAGCATCATGGAAAGTGGCACCGCCACTATTCCTCTTCATTCTCCTCGGCTGAGGAGAGGCTCTGGCGCAAACTACTTCAGCGCTACTAAGACATAACGTGGCAGCATCTGGTCTGGTCCGGTCTGAATCCAACGCCGGTTCTACCCTGGTTCTCAAGTGGCTGTCTCCCGTGCTACCAGCGTCGGCTCCTGCCACCATCACCCCCTGGGAGGTGCAGGTGCTGACCAAGTCGGCACAGCCGAAGCAGGTTTCTCTGCCTATTGTGGTGGAGTGACCACCTGAGCAGCTGAAGTCTGAGGCTCCGACCAAGGAGGCTCAGCCCATGAAAAAGCTTCCCCATCGGCAGTCAGTCACCCTCACTCCCAACTGAACCAGGTGGGTTGTGGGCGACTCGGGTGGACACCTGCTTTACGTGGACTTCGTGGAGTCTGAAGACTCTTCTCTGCACTCACGTCCCATTGACGCCAAGTCTTCTGGGGGAATTTTCATGGACGAGGGTCTTACATCTTTCATGGGTATTTTTCGGCTCATCTCCAAATCCACGGAGATGGAGCTCAAGCCTATCCAGAAACAGGCTCAATATCCTCTCACAGAGATTCTGTACAAAGGGAATTCTCCTACAGAAGCCTTTCCAGTGTCTGGAGCCATTGTTGGTCCAGCCCTGGAGCTTTGGCAGCTTCCCGGCTCTTGGCCTGCACCCTCTGCCATGATGGTCCGCAAGTATGTGGTACCGACCGGCTCCCTTTCTGTGTTTTTGTAGTATCCCTCAGCCAAGGGTTTTGTGGCTGACTGTTTTGCAGCGCTTGTGCAGTACAAGGGACATCGATAGACTGCCAGATAGAGTCCCAAAAGATAGACCAGTCAGCTAAATAAGTCTATGCTGCATCTTTGCTCGACCTTCATCAGGCTAGCTCGGCCATGCTAATGGCACACTTCTCTCACGTCCTTTTGGGTTCTCAGGATGAGTCGATCCTTCACCTCCCAGTGAACCTTCTAACCACGGTCAAGCAGATCTGAGACCAGGAGAAGGCAGTGCCGAAGTAGCAACTCCAGGCGGTTCTGGATATTGGCGAAACTTGTGCCCGCTCACTCATGGTCACAGTAGCCATGCGTCGTAAAGCTTGGTTGAGGATCAGAGGAACAAATTAGGAACTTTAGTTGTTAGGCCATTATTGTCCTGCGCAACAAAATTTGATAAAGACAATTTAGCTTATGTTTATCTAAAGCTAACTTAAGCTGACTAATAGTTTCACATGAAACCACAGAAGCAGGTAAAGCATTCCATTGGGTAACTGTACGCTGTGAAAACCATGCCCCTCTTTTATTAGTTTTATAACTATTTCCTGTTAGTTGGGCTGGTAGTATAGCCTAGAGGTTAGAGGAACGAGGTGTGAACAAGCTTGGTACATCCAGCAGACCAGACCTGAGTTTGATTCTCACAACCTCCACTTGCATACTGTGTGACTCTGAGCAAGTCACTTAAGTGCTCCCAGGTCGCCCCTGAAAACAGGCACTTGTGCCTAGTGGGCCTTACCCGGTTACCAAAGACTACAATAAAATAAAATATTGATGACCCTGATTTGTAACTATACTTTGCCGTCCTTGTAAGCCTAAAGATTCCTATATAACAGGTTCCCTACTTGCTTTGTAAATCAAACACATATCCCACGGTATGTCCTGTACTGCAACGAATATAATCCAAGTTTTTTCACCCTATCCTCATAGAGAGGAGTCTCCATGCCTTTAATCCTTCTAGTAGCCTGTTGCTGAGCCTCCTCCAAACGCCTCATATCCTGTTTTAGATGAGGTTGCCATACAGAACCAGCGTACTCCAAATGGGGTCTAACAAGAGAACAATAGAGGGGCACAATTACATCTCTTTCTCTACTTTTAACGTTTCTCATGATTGATGCCAAAATCCCATAGGCTTTTTTAACAGTTATTGTACATTGATTGGAAAATTCTAATTCTTTGTGGATCCATATTCCCAGATCGTTTTCAACATTTACAGTCATTAAACTAACCCTATCTAGTAAATACTCAAATTCATGGTTGTTTCTTCCCAAGTGCATAATCTTGCATTTTGATAAATTAAATTTTAATTTAATCCCCATGACTGATTCATATAAACGACTGATATTATCGTGAAATTGCTTAGCTTTTAATTGATTAGTAACTATTGCACCACATTTCATATCATCCGCAGACTTTACAAGCCGTGCATTATCATTACAATTCAAAGAAGAAACCAATATCCCAAACAAAACAGGCCCCAACACAGATCCCTGAGGGACACCACTGGGCACCAAAGTCCAATCAGACGATTGTCCCTTAATACAGACACGCTGTTTCCTATTGTTAAGCCAAGCGGCAATCCATCTAAGGACAAAACGATCTATGCCAGAATTACCCAAAATATTAAGCAATTCACCATGTGACACCGTATCGAATGCCTTTTCAAAATCGATATATAATACATCTACAGGCAGATTACTATCTAGGGCTGAACTCACAGTTTCAAAAAATGACAAGAGATTAGTCACAACTGACCTACCACTTACAAATCCATGCTGCCTCACATCCACATCCCCCCCCCACCTTAGCCCTCTTTTCAATATATTCTTTCAAAATAGATTCCAGTAATTTACTAATTATACTAGTAAGGCTTATAGGTCGATAATCTGAACGACTAGTTTTAGCAGCAAGCTTATGAATTGGGATCACATTAGCCAACAGCCAGTCCTCCGGGATCATTCCACTGTCTAGAGGACTGAAAAATTACCTGTAAAGGTTCACATATTACAGGAGCTAATTCTTTTAATAGTCTGGGATGCATCCCATCTGGGCCTGGAGATGTAGTCACTTTCAAGTTATTAAGTTTTTTGAGGACAACTGTAGCAGATATTTTCAGTTTATTGGTATCTTCAATGGGGAACTCTAGATCAGGTTTAGATTCAGTTAAATAAATACTATTAAAGTAATTATTAAATTCTTTGGCCATTTCTTTATTCCCCTACCATCAGTGGACCTACTTTATTATCTTTTTGTTTCAATGAGGCGATATCACCATAAAATGCCTTTTGGATCCCTATCTGCCACACGAGACTACATTTTTTTCAAAATTCTTTTTTGATCTCACTATTTCTTTTTTTAGTTTCCTCAGTCTATTTCTGTATTTCATTTTAGATCTTGTATCATTATATCTTTTAAACTGTTTATAGGCCCTATTTTTCCCTTTAATAAGCTTATGGATTTTGTTAGAATACCAAAATGGAATCTTTCCTTTATAATTATACTTGAGTTTAGTGGGGATTTCAGTTTCTACTAAACCATGTAAAAATGTTTTAAATTCACTCCACATTTCTTCAGCTCCAAGTTCTGAAAACGTCACTTTCTAGTCCCAATTACCAACAGCTATCCGTAATTTATCACAGTCTACATTATTATAGTTTTTTATCTCGGTAAACCCTACCTGGATCTTATCCTAAATTTCAATGTCTAGCTCAGCCATATTATGTGTACTTCCCAGTCGTGGTTCTCTAACCCGGCATCCTATAATTTGTTGTTTCATATTACTAAGGACCACATCTAGTATCTTCGAGCCTCTAGTCCCCTCCTGGACATAATTCTGTAAAGCTAAGGTGTCAGTTGCTTCCAAGAAGGCTGACTCTCCAGTACAGGAAGATACCCAGGAATTCCAATTGATTCCACTAAAATTAAAATCACCAAGAAGTGACATATGTTTTGATGCATCTAATTCTTTCAAATGTTGGACTAATTCAAGAGTTTTCCCAATATTTAACCCTCCCAGTGGCAAGGGTCGCTTTAAGCGGACCATGTATGTTTCTTAAATGGCGGGCCGTTGTAAGTGGCCCAAGTGACCACTGCTTATATTTTATGCTAGATTTAAAAAAATATTTAATTTTATCAGAAATTCAACAGTGTAGTGTAATAGACACCCAGCTTTTTAAAATAATGCAATTGGTTTTACTGTAAAGCATTAATTTTTTGTGTAGTCCTAGTTTAAAGATCAACATCACAAACTGTTTCTCTGGTTCTCAGAATGCTCTCTTGAGAGTGGCTGATGCTGGTCCTTTGTGGTGCTTGGAATGATTTTCAGCCAAGAATGAGCTTTGTTCCAAACTCTGCTGAGACAGATGCAGAATGTTAACTCAAAAGGCACATTTGTGGGCATTATGTGCATTATTTTTTAATGACAGTACAGCCTTCTTTTATAATTAAGTGGTATATTTACTGAATCTTATTCAGTATTTATTTAGCTGTTTATAAGCTTGGCAGTAGAAATTGCTGACTGTCATGATTTAGACTTCCCTTATTAGCTAGCACAAGTTCATGACCTCTTTCCACCTACCAAAAATTGTTACATTATGTACGTTTGATTTCCGCCCAGCAGCAGCAGCAGCATTTGTTTCTCACGGATAGCTTGATTGGTAATTTATTTTGAACCAATCAATGCCTGGCACAGCTGAAGAGATTTGTTTGCACCCTTGTACATCATTGCCTTTGCCTAGTTTGCTTACTTCCAGGATTGCTTACTGAACTTTTCAACCTGTCTTTTGAAGATCATCAAAACAATAATTGTTGAACCAATCCAGGTGTGTATTTTATATATTTTTCTGAAGAATGTTGAAATTATACTCTATTTGTGACTTGTTGCTATTAAAAAAAAAGATTTTATTTGCAGAGCTATTAGGTAACAGAGAATAGCAGCATGCCTGGCTTCAAGTGTAGGTGTGTCTCCTGGCTTCAAGTTTGAAAAATAGCATAAAAAAGTAGGAGCCCTTACTGAATAACTCGTGGAGAAAAGAGTGTTTTTTTATGTAACGAAGTGCCATGTAAATAAAAAGCAGCAGGTTTAGTGAAGAAAAATGTGTTCAGAGAAGATTCCATAACCCATAATGGTTTAATTTTTTACTGTGTTGATGATTTTTATTCTAGGTGCTGTAATCAAGCAAATGCAGATTACTTTTATTATTTTTTCATTTCCATTTTTGGGCGTGATTGGAGCTGACGAAGCATTCATAATGGTGTTCCAGCATTCAGAACGGCTGTACAACTCGTGTGTACCAATCAGGGGCTATTTTGTTCAAATTTCTTTGCATTTGTTGAATATTTATATAAATTTTATCCCTCTCTCTATGTCCCGACTGGTTCCGAGGTTATGTTGCAGCAAGGATTGCAGAAGGTGAGCACAGTAAACATAGCCATGTTTGACCAAACTGCCCTGCTTCCCCTTCCTCTGACAACGGTGTACGCATGCATACTACACTGCTTAATGATAACATTTCCATTTTGAATATTCCTTGTTTTATTATAATTTTTATTGTTGCCTTGTTCCAGAACCCTTGTCCCCATGTCGGCTGGGTGGGGGCAGAAGCGGAAGATAGTCTACAACTTCCTTGCCAACTCTGGTTCTCTCTCTGCTTTCGCTCATCGCACGGGGACTATAGCCAACCCAGCACTGTAGCCTTCTCGGGAGATCTCCGCTCTCTGCCCATCTCCTTCTTTTATGAGGCAGTGAGCGAGAGCAGACTCCGAGTCAGCAGACAAAACCTCGCTATGCCCAAGGTGCGCGCTGCGCCTTGAAGTTGCCCCCTCATCTGCGTTTCAGCATGGAGTACAGGAGAGAATAGTAGCCGTCGATGCCTATCTCCTGATGTCATAGCCCTTTCACTCAGTTCTTGACTCTGGAGGCCTACTGAGTCGCTGGTCGTGGGAGCGGAGGTCGTTGGTTGCTTATGAGCAGCAGTGCAGTGGATGTCCCACCCAGAATCAAGCCAGCCAGAAGGACTCGTCGGAGCGCCTGTAGCCAGTGTCCAGTGGAAGGAGGTAGGTGCACGTGCCTTCTCCATCGGAGACCAGACAATCGAGAAATGTACTTTCCCCATTGACATACACAGAGATGTACAGCGGTACAAAAGGGTGAGAAAAACCCAAAAGGGGAAGCAACAACGACACAGCGGAAACAGAGGTGAATACGCAGGACAGAACAGGGGAGGGATGAGATATAGAAGCACACTCGACAACACGAGGGAGAAAGGGTCCACAGAAGCGGGAGGTACGAGTAGATAAGGGCCGGCAAGTCACAAGGGAGGTGTATATTGTGGCATACAGACAAAGTAAGTTTATTTATTTATTTATTTAGCTTTTGTTGACCAGGTAGGTACACTAGACAAATTACATGCCTATTTTCAGAAACGACCCGGGAGAGTACAATGAAGTTACAGGTACAAGCAGAGTATATAACAATGAGTAGCGCTAAGTACATTGAATCGAAAGAACAGGTTAGCATAGATAGTCTACTGTAAACAGTAATACATAACATGCATATATACAAAGAATAAATAAACATATATACAAAGACTAAATAGTCTAGGTCATTCAGTAGCAGGGACGGAAACCACCGTATACATGAGACCAGTAGCAGATCCATAGAAACCGTTAGTTCCTGAGTATGTAATTAAGCAGATCACGTGCAACCAAACGCGAGTCCAGTACAGTGTCTATGTATTAAGGAGGCTTGGGATACTCGCACGTGGAAGTCAACTGCAGATGCTCCCGCAGGGAGTACTGGAGGCACTGGTGGGAGGGGGAGGAGTGAACATGGGCAGGAAGGGAGTTCCAAAGCCTAGGACCACTTGCAATGAAGTCTCTATCCCTCATAAAGGTTCAGGTCAAAGGGAACCTTGAGCACCCCAAGACCCTGAGACCTAAGGAGTAGGAGGAGGGTCCACGCAGGCCCTGAGAAGCTGCGCCAACCCGGAGGGTGCCAGTTATGATCACTTGCAAAGCAGCCCAGCCCAAATTTCAAGTGATTTGCTGGGGAAAGCCAGCCAAGTTTATCATATAACTCGCAGTGGTGGTGAGGCGAGAGCAGCCAGGGCAAAGCGACAAATACTATTGTGGAAGTCGTGGCACCACTGAGTAAGTACCTAGGAGGTGCGGGCAAATTGGAGTAGGCCATAGCTGAGCGAAGGGAGCAGTACACCCCTTGCAAGTGCCAGCCGAGCAGCAGACGTTAAATTTTTCTTTGCCCTGTAAGCAAGACCCAGTTTACAGTTCTGCAGACTTTTAGGATGTGACTCCCTAGGTCTAATTGGGGGTCAAGTGTCACCCCAGTTAGGCTAAGCCTCTCTGTGATCACAGTCCCATAACTTGAGACTTTTGCTGCATCACAGCAAAACCTTACACCAGAGAGGAGCTTGGAGCTGGGAGGGGGTATTGGGTTTTGAAGCAACTGAAAAAGTGTCTATCATCATAGTTTGTAAACTCAGATAAATAAATTGGTGAAGGGCTGTGAATATTTTGATTCACAAATTAACAAAATCACAGGCAATGACAGCCTACAGGTCTACACTGATCCCTCAATTGGGTACCCAGTAACGATGGGGAGCGCCATAGAACAAGGGGATTGTATAGACTGCACCCAACACTAGTGAGGCCTTGGCAGTGTAGTTGGACACTATAGTTAGTTGGTGTGTGTGTGTCTAGTGCCAGAGTGGGATACCTAAAATACCAAGAAGAGCACTAGAGGTACAGGCAAGGGTCTGCATTACAATTTTTATTAGGTTGTGCCTAGCAGTGCAATGGAATGTCAGTCATGTCAGTGAACAACCATACTGCTGAATAATTGTCTGCCCTTTTTCTTTTCCAGAAATTAATTCCACTATGCTAACAAAACCATTGTTGCTTGTTTATATTTACTGAATGTTAGCATATCATTTTTTTTTTTTTTACATCTCTTTTTATCATCTCCAGAACACCAGAACTCTCTCAGGCTCCCAATTCGTCCCCCACTCCTCCACCCGCTATGAACCCCACCTACCTCAGACAAGTTACTTTCTCCTGCAGAGCTCCAGGCCCCAAGCCCTGACAGGAGATCGAAGGGATGGAGGTAGAAGTCCAGCATTGGGCATGTGGCAGGTGGACACTGGGGGGCCGTCGCCTATCCGGGCCGGAGGTTTTTTCCTCCCATTGTACTTTCTCCAAGCTCCCCCTCAAAAAAATGGCATGCAATGGCACTAAGGCACACATCAACCCTGTTGGCATCGCCACGTTCACCCACAGATCCAGTCCGCATCCTGCAGCTCCCCCTCTCTCCAACGGGGGAAGATGGACAGCCCTGATACCCTCCCTTCCCTGGAAGTGGAGAGCAGTCCATCGGATGCTCAGTCCTCTCCCTCCCCTACCAACCCCCGGCACCTGAGCTCACTCCTGAACTTGGGTCGTCGGCGTGGCGTGAGGTGTGGCGTCCAGCGCCTCAACCCTCTGCGCCATCGGGCCGGGCACATATCATTTCTTTAGTGACAAAAATGTTATTTGTGGCAAATTGTTGTTGCACATAGCTGTCCCACAGATGGGGTGATTCTGGAAGAAGGTGGGTTACTACATCCAGGTAGTTGTACTATATGTCGAGCAGGTCCACATCAAGTTTTTGGGGGTGGAGGTATCGCACAATTATTTAGGTCTTGGATAATATCCCCACCACCACCACCAGAGGATTAATGACCCAGGTGACTCAAACTTGACTGAGGCCACAAGACAGGGGGTGGGGGGGTGGCTTGTCCAGCCATCACCATTACCAGTGCTGTTTGTTGCAGTGCACACAGGAATTTTCTTCTCCTGCTACTGTTTGTTTTTATATTAACCTATTTTTGTCTCTTGTTCGCATGCCTGCAAGGATAAGGACTCATTTCACATCAGATTATTACTCTATTATGAACATGTTATATATGTAAGCATTAATCACTGACAGAGGAGGGCTCTACCGGTGGATTAATGCCCTGCTTGGGGGGGGTTGGTGCACAAGGCCGAGGGCTTTCAACCACCCAGCGGGCATTAATCACCGGTAGAGCCCGATGCTGGAGGTGATTAATGCAATTGTAACATGGGCTCGCCGCAGGAGCGAGGAGGCTGTGTTACAGGTGAGTTGCGGTGACAGACGGTGAGACCAGGAAGAAATATGCACAGAGACTTTGCGCTCGTGGAATGGGGTTTATTTAACTTACAGTTATCAAGGTGCACCAAAAACAACTTCGGTCACTCTCATAGCGCTGTCAATGATTGCTCTGCTTCTCACGGTGCTGCTGAAATCGGGGCGTGCAGTTCTGTGGCAGCCGGCAACGAGTAGTGCTGCAAAACGATTTGTAGCTTTTTCCTCTGCCGGCGTGCATGATATGGAGATCGGGGGTCGTGGGCAGCGCTGCATGTCTCTGTGGATGTCAGGCGTGCTCTAGATGTCGTCATACACAGTGAAGTTCTACTCCGGACGATTTTCTTCCCCCTGGTAGCAGAATGTCACTGGACCGTGCACTGTGACATTCTCAAAATGGAAAGACTGCATTGCACTTGACTGCCGGCTGACACTTCTCCCACTGACATGCTGTGTCTCGCCGTTCTGTCCCTCGCTGTTGCCAGTCTGCAGCTCAGCAGGCTGTGAATGCATCAGCGGGGGTGCTGTCTGCTCTGGTGTGGTTGGGGGCAGCTGCTGGTTGGTGAGTGCGAGCTGCAAGGCTGAGGATCCTGGATGCGTCCCTTGGCGGGTGTCTGTGGTCAAGTTGTTCTGAGGGACTGTGGGGCTACCTGTCACTTCTCCGAGTGGTGTCACTGGGTTTGTGGCTTGCTGCACTGGCCAGCTAGCTGGTGGCATCATCCGGGGGCAGGAGAGGACTGTGGACCACTTTCTCCTGTTCTCTGGTGAGGGAGACCAGTAGCTTCTCAGGCTGGTCTCACAACGATGTCCCGTGACAGACATTATCTCTCTGGATGCGAGACCAGCCTGAGACAGCATACTGACAGCGGTGCTGCGGGTGCTATGGTTAGTGTAGCATGCAGAGAGCTCTGCATCCTCTGAGATCTGCGGCATGAGACCTCCCAGGTAGTTTTTGCCCATGGGCTGCCTGCTGTACCAGCAGGCGTGATGTTGCGCTCCTGTGGGGTCCACTCTGCAAGGATGGAGGTACAGCGCAGGAGCATTGGTGGGGCAGCACTGGATGTACTCTTTGTACATGGATACCACACACTCCTTGCTGCCTGGCGTGCTGTACAGGACTCCTCTTAGACTCTGTCGGTTGGTGTCGCTGAGCTGGGCATGATTTTTTGTTTTCTCATTGAATGCCAGAGCCAGGTACTCCTGGCCCTCGTTGTTGACCTCCACCACAAAAGAGTTCTGGTGGAGCTCCCTTTGCCCCTCTCGTCCTCTGCGATTGAGTCCAAGCTGGATCTCGAACCAGAGTCTTCAGACAAGCCCATACGGAGTCTCTGGACTCAATTTCTGGCTTGTCCTGATCTTTCTCAGATCGCTGTCAGTGATCTTTGGGTGGTGGGTCGTGGTATCCTGCCCAGCCCTCCTGTATTCTTTGAGGACAGCGACAAACACATTGTTGGCTGTCACAAACTCTCCATCAGTGATGATGTTTATGACTCTTTTTATGTGGGCTCCAGTCATATGTCGCTGTAGTCCAGCGTGCAGTCCCACAGATGAGCTCAGGCTGTACTGCTGTTTGTGCTGTGTTCTCACGGTGGCATAGAACTGCCTGAGGACTCGTGCCAGCTTGGCTGGCACCACTGTCTTCAAATCTATCTCTATGCCGGTGGTGCCTAGCCAGTCGTTGAGCACATTCCACACCCAGGCAGTGTTCTTGTAGGTGTTCGCCTCCACCCTTTTTGTCTCCAGAGTGTCCAGCTGCTTGTCACTGAGGACTGCATGCCGTGTGCTGTCTGTGCTCTAGGTGGGCTGCCAAATATGTATATCATTGTTTTCCTGAGTAGAGCTAGTGGTGATAGCTCTCTGCTGCACATGCTCTGTCTCCGTCTCCATGCACAGCTCCGCCTGATCATCCCGTTGGATGCTATTGTCACTGTTGTCAACCTGCTGGTTGAGGCTGTCTCCCTCCCCACGTGTGACTATCTCCATCTGCTCCTGCCACTGTCGTGTCTCACAAGCCTACCTGCTCTCTACATCCCTGTAGTGGTCTGCGTACCTGCTGTGAATTGCTCTGTCGTCTACATGTTGTGTCTCCGTCTCTGTGCGGACACCTCGGTCACCGTCACGGTCCACTCTGGTGTCAGTGTGCTGTGCTTGGTACTCTGCACAGTGCTGGTGCCTAGGAGGTGCTTCAGTCATCTGCTCGTACCACCGCCGTGCCACACTTGCAGAATGCCCCCTGCTCCATACTTGTCGTCCACCCATCTAGCTATTCCCTTCACACCGCACAGACTAAATGTGGCAGCGCACCTCTCCATGTTGTGCTCAGTAGATTTTCGTATGTCACACCATGACCTCTCACAGACATACAGTGTGGGTGTCCACTTCACCTGTCGCATGTCTATGATGAGTCTGTGTTTCCTCCTGTGGAGACTCGCCCGGTCCGTCTTTTATTTATTTAGCTTTTGTTTACCGGGTAAGTATACTAGACAAGTAGTATGCCTATTTTCAGGAACGACCCGGGACAGCACAAAACATACAGTATACATATATGACAACATTGGAGAAACAGCATGATACAGTAAAAAAACAGCTATAACAACGCTTGTATAAGGGCAGAGATACTGCCACACATAGTACAAATTGTTACAGGACATAGATAGACATTAGAATCACTGAATACATATTTCATAGACCATCATGGACTCAGAGTGGACAATAGTGGAATGCAGAGTATTACATTACAGAGACTAGGAGCAGTCACATCTTGTCGTTTGTTTTAGGTGGGACCACAGGAGGACGAAAGGTCCCATGGGAAGGGGCAAGCGAACAGAGTCCGAATGGAGTTCCAGAGCCTAGGCACAAAAGCGGCAAAGTCACGATCCCCATAAGGGTCCGAGTAGGGGAACTTTAAGCAACTCGGCGGTCTGTGACCTGAGCTGGTAGGGGATGGTGTCCAGTTTTGGGAGGAGATGCGCCAGTCCCGATGGTATGCCCGTGGCAAGCACTTTCCTGGTGAAGTTTCCTACACCAAGGATCAGGAATTCCGGAGGGGGGAGCCAGCTTGAGTTTGTCATAGAGCTCACGTCGGTGGGTGAGTTTGGGAGCAGCAAGTGCAAACCGACAGATATCATTATATGCCGTGTTCCACCGATTAAGATGGATTTGAGGTGACCTGGCAAATAGGTGGTATCCATAACTAAGGGAGGGGAGAAGCATTCCCTCGCAAGTGCCAGCCTTGGCTTCCCCTGGAGTCAGGTTGTATTTGGCCCTGTAGGCAAGGCCAAGCTTACACTCTGGTGGTTCTACAGATGTTTTGGATATGGCTTCCCATGTCAAGTTGTGGGTCGAGGGTGACCCCAAGATATTTAATTGAGCTGTTGTTGGCAAACAGGGGCCTCCATCACAAGCTATTTTGAGCATAGCTGATGGGGCTTTTAACTGGCCGTGGAACCAAAGACATGGCCTGAGTTTTGTTAGGATTCAATACCAGTCTAGGTTGGTAATCCAGGCCGAGACTCTGCTGAAGTATTCAGATAGGCACTGGTTAAGGTCAGCAGCATTACGAGCATGGGCCACTAGCACAAGGTCATCTGCATAAAGCGTGACTTGGCAACGAGAGGTCACCCGTGGGAGTTGATTAATAAAAAGTGAGAATAGGAGAGGTCCAAGTACCGATCCCTGGGGAACTCCCATGGTCACAGCCCTAGGCTCCGAGAGGACCTTGTTAAAGCAGGTGCGCTGCTTTCTACCCGTTAGGTAGCCCATCATCCAACTCATGGCATGCGGAGAGAACCCGAGAGCCCTGAGCTGCTCCCCCAGTAGGTCATGGTTGACAAGGTCAAAAGCTTTTGACAAGTCAATAAATATAGCACCTGACAGTTTGCCCTGATCCATGGCGGATCTAATACTAGAGGTTACAGTAATCAGGGCAGTAGTTAGTGCAACACAGTGTGGCGGGTGCTGGTACTAGCCCAGCGGGCTTTAATAGTGTAGTGCTTCAGTGGACAGTGGAGGTACTACACATGCGGGCTCTACTGCTGGCTTAATCACCGCTCAGATTTGATCACGTGAGGCGTTTCCACCAATCTCTGACCTGCATTTGCCCTCCTCTGTCCAGAGCCATGTTACAATATTAATTAATTAAGAACTACAAATCCTTTGTGACTGTGTTTCCATGTTTTATTTAACAGTTCTGATGGAAGTTCTTCAGTCAAGATTCATGCTTCTGGTGCAGTATTAACCTGGTAAGTAATTCCCAGATATTACTTGGTTGTATCTAGCACAGTAGGGCTTGTGTGGATTAGGTGAGACCATTAGACAGTGGTTCAGACCTTATTTCTGGTAGTGTCTGTTATGGGATGGTCTTTGTAAGACCACTGGTCACAAGGGAATTAATTTTTTTTTTTCGTATTATCTGTTTATCTCCCCCACATCTCGACCGGCCTCTCGTTCAGGCCTTTGCAGTGGATCCTCCCCCAGGACCCTGTCGCTAACCCCTGGCCTCATATCGCAGCCGGCTCAGGGTAACCTGACGTATCCCTTCGTCGGGTGTGTTCTGTCCCTCCGGGAAGAATTTGTCTTATGGCCATCCTTATTGGCTCTGGCTGCTGCTGAGGTCGGATTGGCATGTTCAGGGCTCCATGGAAGTGAGGTTGGTCGTCATCCGTTTGATTGAGGTGGCAGTTTCTGATGTTTCCTCCAGTCATCCCTTCTTGTGACATGTCTGTAGCGCTCCTGGTCTCCACCATGGGCTGCTACAGAGGAGGGTATGTCCTCAGTCCACCCCAGGAGAGGTGAGCATTTCTGCAGATGCTCAGTCCTCTTCTCCCCCTGCTGTGTAATTCATTATTTATGATGGCGTCTGATATGGGAGTGCTTGAACGGGACATCTGAACGCTGCATCCTCGTGGCCAAACCATGCCAGTCATGGTAATTTCCCCAGTAACCCATACCTCTCATGGTTTATTGCTTAGTTCTAGGTTGTGCCTGGCATAGGAGTGCTATTTTGGGGCCTCTGGATGACAAGACATGCTTCACTTTTGGCAGGTCATGTTATGCGAGTGCATGGGACCAGTGGATATCAGAGAAGGCTTTATTCTTGGTGGCTCCTGGTATGGGACGGCATGGACAAATCACTTGACCCAGGGGATTGCTATACTCGTGGTAGGGCCTGTTACCGGATGGCATGGGGGGGGACAACTGGAAACCAGGGTAATTTTTTTTATTTTTGGTGGTGTCTGGTATGGTATGGCATGGCCTTGGGAGAGACCATCAGACACCAGTTCAGCCTTAGTATTGCTAGACCGAGTGCGTCCACCACCCAACCATGCATTAATTACTTACAAATGCCTCCTGTCAGGGAGAGCAATGCTCTTGTAACATGGACAATGTTGCAATGCATTAATTACTGTATGTTCATTTAAGTTCGGAAATGATAGAAAGTATACTTAGAATGGCAGAAAAAGGGGAGATATTGCTGATGGGTGATCTGAATATGCCAGATGTTAACTGGAGCGCAGTTGCAGCTGCCACTTCGAAGAGTGCAGTTATTCTAGATGCCCTACAGGGGGCATGCCTTAGACAACTAGTACTGGAGCCCACTCGAGAGGGAGCAATATTAGACTTGATACTCTCAAATGGAGATGGAGAGGGATCACAGATGTAGAGTGGGTAGCCATCTGGGAACTAGCCACCATCGAACAGCATGGTTCACAATAAACACAGCAATAGAGCCAAGCCATACAAAGACAAAAGTACTGGACTTTAGGAGGGCTGACTTTGCCAAAATGGGTGAGTGCCTAAGGAATGCACTAGCAAATGGGCGGGAAGGAGGGGTGGAAGAACAATGGGGAATAATAAAAACTGCCATCACAGAGGTAACGATCCTTTGTGTGAAGCAAATAAACAAAACAAGACGATGTAAGAAACCACTATGGTTCTCAAAGGAAGTGGCAGTGAAGGTTCAAGAGAAAAAGAAAGCATTCAGGAAGTACAAGGAATCGCAGCAGGAGCAGGACAGAGAACTGTATCAGTTAAAGCAAAAGGAGGCTGGGAAGGCAGTCAGAACAGCAAAGGCCCAAACTGAGGAAAAGATAGCCAACTCAGTTAAGAAGGGGATAAAACCTTTATAGGTACATCAGGAGCAAAGGAAGACCAAGGAGGGATAGTGAGGTTAATAAAGGGAGGAGGGTGGGCAGAGGGAGAATGTGAAAGGCAGAGATACTAAACAAATATTTTTGCTCAGTATTTACAAAGGAAGAGGGGTGGTATAAAACAAACAGTAGTAACACTCTGGATACAGAAGTTGATACCAGCCCATTTACAGAAGAAAGGGTTCTGAAAGAACTCTTAAAACTGAAGGTGGACAAAGCAATGGGGCCTGATGATTCATCCCAGAATTTGAAAGAACTAAGGGTAGAACTAGTGACACCACTGACTACCCTCTTAACAAATCATGGAGGATGGGGTGGTACCTGAGGACTGGAGGAGGGCAGATGTGATTCCTCTTCACAAAAGTGGGAGCAAGGCAGAAGCAGGAAACTATAGACCTGTTATTTAACCTCAGTGATAGGGAAAATGATGGAATCACTTCTAAAGGAAAGAATTGTCGGCGTATCTAGAGGCCAGAAGGGCACAGGACCCTAGGCAGCATGGATTCTGGCGGGAAGGTCATGCCAGGCAGTCCTGATAGATTTCTTTGACTGGGTGACCAAAGTAGTAGATCAGGGAGGGCTGTGGACATGGCTTGCCTAGACTTTAGCAAGGCATTTGACACAGTCCCACACAAAAGATTAATATATAAGTTAGCCAGCCTGGAGTGGGTCCCAAGATGACAGCCTGGGTAAAAGAATTGGCTGGAGAATAGGACACAGAGAGTAATAGTAAATGGAGTCCACTCAGAAGAAAGGAGGGTTACTAGCGGGGTACGCAGGGGTTCAGTATAGGACCAGTCCTCTTCAATGTCTTTATAGCGACATTGCAGAAGGACTGGAAGGAAAAGTATGTCTCTTTCAGATGACACTAAGATCTGCAACAGAGTTGATGCACAGGGTGGGGTGGAAAGGATGAGAAGGGACTTGGCAAGGTTAGAGAATGGTCAAATGTGTAGCAGCTTAGATTCAATGCTAAGAAGTGCAGGTAATGCACCTGGGAAACAAAACCCAGGGAAGAGTACACAATGGGGGTGAGATACTAACAGCAACAAAAATGGAAAGGGACCTGGGGGTAGTCATATCAGATGACCTAAAGGTGGGCAAGCAAGTGAGAAGGCAGCAAGGAGGGCTGGGGGATACTGGGATGCATAGGAGAGGCATCACCAGTAGAAAACAGGAAGTTATTATCCCTCTGTACAGACAGCTGGTGAGACCCCATCTGGAGTACTGTGTGCAGTTCTGGAGACCCAATCTCCATAAAGACATAGACAGGATGGAAGCTGTCCAGAAGAGGGCAACTAAAATGGTGCAGGGTCTGCACGGAGGACATATGAAGAGAGACTTGGGAGCTTAATATGTATAGCCTCGAGGAAAGGAGGGAGAGGGACATGATAGAAACTTTCAAGTACCTCAAGGAATCAACAAAGTCCAAGAGGGTAGCATCTTTCAAAAAAGAGGTGTGCAAGAACAAGAGGGCACAATTTGAAGATAGAGGGGGCGGCTCAGAGGTAATTTAAGGAAGTATTTTTTCACAGAGAGGGTTGTGGATGCATGGAATGGCCTTCGGAGGAGGTTGTGGAGTCAAAATCAGTGGTGGAATTCAAGCAAGCATGGGATAGTCATAAGGCAATTCTGGGGGGTGGGGGTAGGAAGAAGTAGGCTGCTGGTTAACTAGGATCTGCAGCTTATCCAGTAGGTAGGGAAATGGGCAGACTGGGTGGGCCAAGAGGTCCTTATCTGCCGTCAAATTCTATGTTTCTATGTTCTGGGACCTTCAGGACATTTGCAGAGTATTTAGTGATTTTTTTACTACGTCTTGCCGAGAATCATTTTAGTAATAGAGGTTGTGTGAACCTGCTTTAGCTGAGCAGCTGGGGAAAGGATTTTAGTAGCTGGATAAGCTGTCAGTGCTTATCAGTCTGTGGAATTTTTGGACAGGAGTGCTGACTTGTTTATTACAGTGTTTGTGTGGGAACTCCCTCCGGAGAAGGTTGCAGTGCTTGGAGGTGCAGTGAGGGGCAGACACAGGGCTGATACGCTCTTGTGAGGGTCGGGTGTTGGCCCTAATCCACCTTCCCCAGAGCACAGCTCACTTATAGGGGAACACCTGCCCTGCAATTGGAGGAAAAGACTTCAGGTACAGCTCATGTAGTTCTAGCCACTGAGGGTTGGGTTTAAAGGCTGGGAGAGAGAGGCTTAGGGAGTTGTGATCTTCCCCTATAAGCAAACTCTTCAGGCTAATAAGTCAGGTGGGGAAAAGTTCAACCACCCAAGCGTTGCAAGTTTAAAAGTCTGCATGTTGTATGGTGGGGGGGGGATTGCCTAGGTATAGGTACTGATAGCTCAAGAAACTGTAGAGTCACTGAGTTGGTAATTTGGCCTAGAAAAGACTGCTGTGATGATGGGGAAGGGGCCGCATAACACTAGAGCAGGTATCTTTGGGTGGATGGTTAGGTGCACAGGGTGTGGCGCAGCCATGATAGTGGATTGGGCTTGGAAGTTTTGGGGATGCCCAGTGTGCTACCAGCTGGCACAGCTTAAGGAGGAGGTTGCGGGGATCTGAAGGCAGCTGTGGGGTCGGATTGGAGGGGTAGGAAGAAAGTGATCACTTATATGGAAGCACTAGGTGCTGGGGCCTCCCAAGCTGGGGGAGGAGTGAAGAGAGGTGCTCATACTAGGAGAGAAGGGAAGGGGGTACACAGGGGGCTCTAGGGGACCCTGGCAGATGGGGCTCAAAAGGTGGAAATTTCGACAGCAATAGGCAAGAGTCTGGGAGTGTCCAAAGGAAACCGAGAGAGGCAGTAGGGACGGGGGGGCACTGGGGGATGGGCTAAGGCTCACAAATCGTTTAAACCCTCTATGCCTATTGGTAGAAGAGGGGTGTGTGGGGGAGGAAGAGGAGGAGGATGAGGATGATGTTGCTGCTGGTGTAGCTGGGGCAGGGTCTGATAGAACAGGTGAAGGGGGCAGGTGGCAAGGGTGCAATAGAAGGGGTCCCAGACAGGATGGAGGAAGGGAGTAGGAGGGGAGAAGAAGAAGGAGGATCGGGGAACTAGGAGGAGGCTGATGGTATGGAACAGAGGGGCACGACAAGCAGGAAGGCGCAGGACATAAATGGGATGGTAGAGAGCAGAAAGCCAAGTAGGTAAATGGATAGGACAGATGGATTAGTAAGGAGTGGGGAAAGAGATACAGAGAAAGATACTCAGGTGGGGGGATAAAGAAGGCCAGGACACGGGTAGAGGAGGTGACCAGGGACAATAGTGAAGGGACTACCTTCAAAACTCAGATTGTGGGAGGTGCGAGGAGCCGTCTGAGGGGAGAATCCAGACGAAGGGATGAGGAGGGGTATGGAAGGAGGGGGAACCCGAGGGGTGAACAGGAAGGCAAGGGGAAAGTTAGAGTACTGCTATTGGGGGACTCCATTATCAGAGGCATCCAGTGGGAGGGGCAGGAGGAGGGTAAAACCTGTCTGATTAGAACCAAATGTAGCCCAGGCCTGATGGTGCACAAGGTCAAGCATGAGTTGTATTCACTGGCAAGGGATTAATTTCTGAGCGCGTCTGTGCAGTACGGCTAATACTGCACCCAGTCGGTGTTTGTCCATGGAGGTGAGAGGTGGGCTGTGCCAGTCGCCAGCTGGGGATGGGTGGGGGGTGCTGGGTGGGCTGGCACGGCTGGGTGGGGGGGACCACTAGACTACCAGGGTAATGGAATCGTGTTCTATGTTATTAATGTACAGTTCGGCCGGGGCACTAGACTACCAGGGAAACGGGGATATTGTCATATTTTATTACTGTACAGTTTGGGGGGCACTAGACTACCAGGGAAACCGTGATATATTCATATTTTATTACTGGACAGTTGGGGAGGGGGGCACTTGACTACCAGGGAAATGGGGATCTTGTATTATTTTCTTACTGTACGGTTTGGGGGGGCCACTAGACTACCAGGGTAACAGGAATCTTTTGTTGTTATACGGTTGGGGGAGCACTGGACTACCAGGGCAGGTGACGTGCCGCATCTGCAGTGGGTGACCTGGGGGTTGGGCAGGGGTCGGAGGGGTGCACTTGCGACCTGTGGCAGCAGGATGCGACATGCTGGCCAGGTACACCCTCTGTGCAGCGCACCTTGCCGCATGTCGCAAGTCACAGGACTTTGCTGTGGAGACCCTCCCCCTTCTAGAATAGGGTGCAGGGTCATTGTCCCTGTTGTGGGTGGCGCAAGTTGCGTTCAGTGGCACCTTTCGCCACCCTTCTAGAATCAGGCCCTTGTTCTTTAACTGCATAATGGGGAACCCAAGCAATGATAGAGCGAGGCCTAACATTTGGGTCCGAAGGTTTAGGGTCTAAGGCTCAGTGTACACGCTCAAGATCTAAGGGTTGCAAATCATCTAAGGTTAAAAAAGTGCACAATGTGGTTTGTTCAAAATCTTTAATGTCTGTTCCTTCACTGTTTTCTGGTATTTTGTACAGTAAATTATGATATTTTGTCTCGTATTGCAGTTTTCTGCATCCTCCTGCCTTTCATTGGTATGCTAACAGAGTTGTATTACTTGAGAAATAGTGGAGTGTAGGTGTTTGAGTTGTCGGGCCTGGTCTGTCGGGGAGGTTTCAACTGCTGGGACTTTACTCTCTAGAGTGGTCAGATCAGTTCACAGTGCTTTTTGTGACAGTTTGTGTTGTGCAATCTCTTCTTTTACATCTTTGATTTCCAGCAAGATCTCGTCTGATTTTAAGTTCATGCTGACCCGCTTCTTGGCTTTCTTTGTTGGTGTTTTGATGGCAGCCGGTCAGAGAGAGCACTGAGAAAGGACCGAGGCCTCCGAGTCAGAATATTCTGTATCTGTTCTCGTGCCCTGTTTAAGAATGAGATATCTGTTTATTCCCTCAGTTGATTTGTGTGATGTGAGTCATCCCTTACCGGTCTATTTAGAACAACACAAAGTCATTTTTATCAATAAATATGAGGAAAGTTAGGTGAGTTGGCCGGGAGCTCTGTTCTCATGCTGCTGTCAGGCTGAGGGCTGCTCCAGAAGTCCATATCCTCAACCTCATTTTCTGATTCAGAGGAAGGTGTGCTGCACGGGTAGCTTGTGCAGTCGTAATCTACCACTGCTCGCTCAGGTTCGAACATATAGGATTGTATTGCACTAGATGATGCCACATATGGAATGTAAGCCTCAAACTCTGAGTCTGGAGACATCTGGTCATTAAAGACAATCATGGACACAGTTAAGGCACAATGCAAAGTACGACATTGCAAGCTGTGAACTGACTGGTGTCATATATAGACAGATATTGGCAGAAAGTGGAATTGACATTACTTTATTTGTGCACTTTGGTGTGTTTCCAGATTGGCACACACGAGTTGACACTGTTACATTTTAAAACGGTGTAAATCCTTACTATTGATAAATTGGCGTTCTGTTCACTGCAGCCTACTGTAGTATGACTGATACTACCTACTGCACGGCCACGTTAATAAAGTTATCATCACTAATGTTATGCACTGTAAGTAACATGCATGGGTCATCAGCAGTACCAAGCCGACATAGGAGCAGCTGATGGCTGGCTGTGATTATGACAGTGTATATGTTATTGACGAATATACAGATGGTTGGCAGTGTATGTGGAAATCTGCCTAATAGTGGTAAAGGATTTCTGGTTCCAAAAGTTATTTGCCATGGAATAGTCAGGGCTTAATGGAGGACACATGCATATGCATGGAAACTACGACTCATGAGCTGTGGCACATGGTACCATTCCAGGGTTCGATGTATGTTATGTACACCGGTATGTGCCCAGCACAAGTCCCATATGCGGATGCTGGACACCATATCAAATAACAGGTGAAAAAGTAAGGCAAGGGTAGTGTTAAAAAGTGTTTGCCTTGTTGACGCACGGGGTGACCATGGGGGCAACTGAGGGAACAGTGCCAGGAGAGGTGCCCATGAGTGTTTTTACATGGGAGATGGCACACTATAACAGGAATTAAAACTGCACCTATGAACAGAGGTGAACAAGGTCTGCTACAGAGTGAGCGACTCTTCAAGAGTGGGGTGATGAGCCGGGAATGTCAGTCTGTCAAGTAGCTGAACCATCTGGAGAGAATAGTGGAGCTAGGGATGTAAAGCATGTAGACTGGGGTGTGGCTCAGTTGCAATCTGGTATTTTATTTGTCTGGCGGAAATATATCAGAACACACAGTTGGAGGTTTGAGAACTTGTGGGGGGGGGACTGTGTGTGACTACTTTTCATCCAAATTAGTGTTAGCTGCCTTGAGAAGAATTATACCAGTGGCACAGTGGGATAGGCACGCTGTCTCACTGAAAGTTCCAGACATGATGCCAGAACCGAAGACCATGCATGATCTCTGTCTTTATACTCCGACCTATTGCTAGGGCACCATCCTGCCTATCCCTGGAATTTATGAATTCCCATGACAACGCAGCCAACAACACATCCCATGGGAGGCTGCTTCATGCATCCACCACCCTTCCAGTGAAGAAATACTGCCTCATGTTATCCCTCAGGTCGCATGAAAGGGATGCTCACTAAGGTAAGCCCATTTGGGGGGCTCACAAATAACATGTTCACAATTAATATCTGTCATGCTATTCATTATTTGGATACAAATAATGACTAGACAAGTGTTTGTGATGTTAAGTCACCAATTTACATTACCCACACAGCCGGAATAATAACATTGAGGCCTCTCCCTCATTGTCATCTAAGCATGAAGATGTGTCTGGTTGTACTAACGCAAGGATGCGCATACTGGATACAGTGAGAAGTAAGTGGCCTTTGTTGGTATGATCTTGGGCTTCGTGACTATTTTTGTTGCGTGTCCCCTCCCACTCATAAAGCCGACTGTGCTCACTAACATAGCGTAAAATGTGTGACTAAGTAATTAGATGGGATACAACTACAGTACGGTACTGCTGATCATAGTGGTAGGTGTTTGTGAACAGAATGCATAGCAGCCTGTACAATAGTAAAGGAGACCAGACAACTGGCAGTCAGTAACAAACATGAGTTTCAGGACAAACTCTGCAATTGTAATGAATACTGAGCAGAGGGCTGACTCAGAGGTGAGTGCTGGGTTAATGCTGGTACCAGTCCTCATGAATACCTATGAATGTGACACTGCAGAGGACACAGAATGAGAGGTGGGGGATCTGTCAATATGGGTTGCTACCTGCAGTGCTGCACAATCACCTTTATGTGCATCTTGAAGCATTGTCAAAGCTTATTCAGAGAGGACACTGCTGAAAGAAATAGTGAAGTACCAGATATGCAGGTAACATGCTGTACCACCCAAAATTGAGCCACAGCACGAAATGTCTGCCCACACGAAGACACAACATTGCTCTTCTTATGTGGTTGTGCTGTACGTTTATAATGGCATTTTGCACTCTACCCGTATACCAAAGATGTACCATGCCAGTCGCTGATCACAAAGGGTGAAACATCCAACCAGCATTTTGAGGATTGCAAAAACAAATAAAACGGCAAAAGGTGGGTCATACAAATTGGGCTTCTGTGACCCAGGTTATGTGAGTGTGCTAGCACTCAGTCGGAATTCAATTAATTGAAAAAATGGAAAAATAAATTATATTTAGGTACACAAATGCCATACAGCATATGCCTGCTGGCTGCTGAATAGTCCTGTATATTTCTGGTACTAACGGAAACATTTTTGTACAAACAAAGAAAACAGTTCCACAGGAAATGGATGATTGTCCGTATTAAATATTGGATAGCTGCCTCTCCGATGTGTGTACACTGTTGTTGTTGTCTTCTCCCAAACCCAAGAAAACGAAATTGTGAGAGCGCTCCTAGCACACATTAATCCACAGACAGTCTTCTTTTATATTTTCAAACTTCTTTTTTATTGTCTTAAAATGTGGCAATCCTCAACGTTTCACCAAGTGTCTTGGCTTTATCAAGAGATGCCTTCATGAATTTTGTTGAACTCTCTACTGTTGTTAATACCATTTGCATGAATTTCTGATCCTGTTCAATCTCTATAAATATTTCAAAAGTGTGCCCTTTTACGTGGCCTCAGCTTTTCTTATCTCTTCAAGCATCTTTCTCAGCTGGCGGAACACCATTGAGCGATTCATTTTCCAGGTGGACCTCAGATATGCATAATAGATGATTATAGCACCATACCAACCAAAGTTTCCGGCCCCATGGATTGTTTTCCCAGTCTCTCTATAAGAACGGAAACAGACAGAATAAACATGCACCATCTGGTGCCATAATAAATTTATTAATATGAGGGTTGCTACATACAGTGATGCACAATCAGGTTTATGTGCATTTTGAAGTATTGTGAAAGCTTAGTCAGCATCATTCCCGCTTGAACATGTAAAAGGAGCAAAGCTGTGTCTTTGAGTTCCGATTTGTTTCAGCCGCCACTGAACCCATAATGAGATCAGCAGTCCCACTGTTTTGCAGGTGTACAGTGGGTTTAGTTTGGCATTTTGATACCTGCTGTTGTTTGGAATTATTAGGACTAAGCGTTATGCCACATTGTTTGTAATACGGTATATTCAGTATCCCAAAGAGCGGAATCCACTATGTGAATGCTGCACTGGAAAGCTGCTGGAGGTGTGCTGTGCTGTTCACCAGTTACATGGAGCGCGAACAACACTCGCATAGACAGATCGTATTGGTAATTCTTTACCTGTTTACAACCACGACTACCGAAATGCAGACTTACCAGATGCATAATTGAATCCTGGGTAAAGCAGTTATGATGCATAGCTTACCGTGAGATGACAGATCAGGGCAGTCCTTACAGAGTACAGGTTGCAGACCACACAGTGTTACTAAGTTATGATCCAGTTACTGGAACAGAATTATTCGGGAGGACAAGTTTACTCACTACTGATAGGGTGGTAGCATAGGGAGCCATGGGACAGGATTTAAAAAACTAATCTTTACGATAAGATCAATGTACTTCCTTGAGTGGCAGCAGGCGCACACTACTCATGTTGTTGTATGTGGGATAAAGTACTACTACTAGCTTCCTCATGAGCAATGTCATTTCTGATGCTGCAGGAGGTTGGCGGAGATCACCAGGGGTCAAGCAGCAGGCAACATGGAGGAGGGACAGGAGCGATCACAACCCCCCCCAAAAAAAACAGGTAATTTATGTTTAATTATATTGAGGAATTTGTGATTAGACATGCAGTGATACTCCGAACCAGTGCTGCTTTTCTGGGTACGCGGATGTTTCCCTTTAGGTCAAGGAAGGATAGCACAGACTTTTTTGGGTCATAATTTTTATATACTTTTATTATTAGTATTATTATTATTTTTGTTTAGGAAAAGAGCATAGGTATCAAAGACGCAATGAAAGGAAAGATGGTAACGAGGTACAGAAGAGAGTACAAAGTTAGAACACTGCCACGTATTTACTCAGTGGCACCTCCAGAACCAGCACCACGATGGATCTCATTCAAAATCTCAGTTTCATGGTCTTGATTATCACGGACCTGTGCGACAGTTTGCTGGAGCTCCATGACCAGGCGGGTCAGCTCTAAAATGTCATGCTGCAGTGACTGCAGCTCATTGCCTGAAACTGGTGGTGCTGCTGTGGCTACTGCTGGTGGTGCTGGTGCAGCCACAGCTGCTGGTATTTCAGCTGGGGGGGGGCAACTGTCAATTCTATTCACCCTTGACTGCGTGATGCTGCTAATTTGGCAGCCGCTTTACATGCCTCCTGCCATTCTGCATGGTTGTGCATACATGGGTGTGTCCACTGCCCCTGTTGCCAGTAGGGCTGCCTCTCGTCCCTTTTTGACCACCTTGTGGCATATAGTACAGTTAGCCACATTGTTGTAATTTTGATCATATTAAAAAATATGACCACATAGGGGAGACCTTTTCCAGGTCCATAGGCTTGCATCACTTGTGCCCATCTGACGACCGTGCCTCATGTTCTTGGGGAGCAGATGGTTCACGCTGTAGGTATGGAACTGCAGGGGGGCACGAGCCTGAAGCTGCTGTTGCTCAAGCTGCTGATACTTCACCACTTTCATGTTTTGTGGTGGGCAGACCTGCATCCCAAAACCAGCATGCTTTAGGATGATAGCACATGACCCGCCACGTGTCCGTGGTCCACGACGTCTAGCTGGATGCTCCATAGCAAGTAGATCCAACAAAGAAAAAAAAAATACATAGAGCGAGAGTAAAGCGCACGAAACAGATAGTTCAGTCAGAACTTCAGTATGACAAAATAAAAAGATAGATTGGTACTACTTAAACAGTTAAACTATTAAATAAATGACTTGCTCTCTGCCTGTCCTCCACACCGCTTCCAAACTCACTCAGGCTGTGAGTCCTCCAGTGTAAACAAGCACGTCCTGTGGAGGAAAGTGGTCATGTGAACTGTAGAGCGGTTCACATGTGACCAAACTGTTTGTTTCTTGTCAACTTGCCCTGTGCACCAAATGAAATTCGAAGTTAACAGTTGAAGTGAAAACGCGAAGTCGCATTGCTGAATATCGGGTTACCTATGTGAAAATAGAAGTTTTACCGAATACGAAGCTTGCAACTTTGCGTGAACTTTGCAGGCTTATTAAAACTTTGCTGCATCTCTGCCCAGGATCCTAACACAGCAGCTCCTTGGCTCATTCTGTTGAAAGACATAACCAGTGTGAGACTAGACAGTTACATTAAATAGCAGCTCTCTGACAACCCTGAGAGGCTTGAGCCATCTGTCGCCATTCTGGGATTAGAGGGCTTCACATCAGGGAGACACTACTGGGAGATAAAGGTGGGGAACAAGACTGCATAGGAGGATGTAGGTGTAGCCAGTGAGTACATCAACAGGAAGGGTGACATCACACTGAACCCTGAGCATGGATGCTGGACTGTGACCCTGAGGAGTGGAAACGAATACACTGCTCATGATTCTCTATTCAAGGTTCTCCATCTGAGTGTGAAACCCAAGAAGACTGGAATGTACCTGGATTACGAGGGAGGACAGGTGGTATTTTATAATGCTGATAACATGTCCCACACCTTCACTGAGAGGCTCTTCCCTTACTTCAGCCCTTGATTAAATGACGGGATAAAAATGCAGAACAGAACTCCTAATGCTGTTTCACCTGAACCTATGATCTGGACTGGGAGCCATAAGTGGTTGCTAACATAGAGTGTGTACTCTGATGATGACCTAGCAGTCGAAACGTAAGCAAGTACTTTTCCACCCTGGAAGGCTTCCTGTACACTGTGATCTTAGCGGTTCAGTATCGTAGCCTTTTATACAGCCTCGTACGTGTGCACATTTTGTATTTTACTTCTTTTTTTAAGAAGTACATGGTTTAGCATCATTTTACACGTCATTGTTTCAAGCCGACAATGGATTAAATCCTTCAGCTGCTTGTCCTGCTTATCTGTTGAGAAAAGCCTCACCTAGTGTGGGTAAGCTTTTTATCCACATTAGTTTTAAATGTAAATAAAGTTGAACCTTTGTATTTGGTCTCTGTTGTTCTGTTTCTAACCGGTGCTGACCTTTACCCCATGGCTGTAGAAGTTTTTTGAGTTTCTGACTTACTGCCAGATATGTGCACAAACACTAGCTCTAGTGAGAGCACCCATACTATGAATCAAGAACATGGAATTCACTAATGTTTCTGTTGCTTGTACATTATTTCTTTTAACTTTGCAAATAAAGATTTTTAAAAATACAAATATAACTTTAACCAGATTTGATGATTTAAACTACGGTGTAAACCAAGATCTTTTATTGTTAACAAACATGGAATTCACTAAGGGATGTTTGTATTGCCTGATTAATATTTTGTCTGACTCGGCATATATAGTTTATCAAACACTGTAAACATTAACTTTTTTATTAAATATGAGTCTATGTGAAACTTCACTCCAGGACACGGCATTCTTAAAGTGGTATTTTTTGTATAAATAAAATGAAAATTTTTAATAAATGCAGTCTGTCAAAATGAACTTTTATTCACTGTGAAACACTAGAGAGAACTAAAAGGAAGGAACTTGGTTTTATTTAGTGCCTTTCAGACACACTGCTTTACAATACACCTTACAAATCAGTTAAGGAAAGGGGAAACTGTTTAACCAGGACAAACTAGACACCCAATACCGTACCCTGCATGGTGTGTCACAGTTGTTGATCTCTGCACACAAGTACCACCAACATGATCAACAATAGTGCGTTCCGCTATCACCTTACTGCATGTACTACAATGCAGGTGTGTTTTGCTAAATTCATATGACTTTTGCCATTATTTGCACAGGGCCATGGGGAATATCAATGGGTTACTCAGCACCAGGAAGGGGGAAGGGGTCGACAACCAACTGTTCCTTAGGGCTAGGAGTTCTTCAACTTCACAACACAATAGAAGAAAACTTTTTTCATCTAACTTTCTACATTGGTGCCTTTAGAGTGCAATGCTTACTAGCTGCAGGCCACGTTCCTCTGGTTTGCAGCGGTTAAACACAAAGGATGGTAGTCTGTTGATCAGTAGAGGTCTTCAATAGGGTTGTCAGAACTAGTTAGAGCAAGATTCGAACCCATCTCGAATCCTAGTGTTCGAGTTCTAATTTAGGACTCGAACACTAGAGGGTTCACAAAAGGGTTCAAATCTTTGTAAAAAAATGTTATTTTTCTGTTTTCTGGTAAGCGCATCCCTCCCAAGTCCCGAATGCAAATCTTCAGCCCCCGATTGAAAAAAATCTTACTCGAGTTTCGCTTCCGTGTTCCGTTCCCAATCCCATCGATGCAGTTACTGACACTGTTCTTGTGGGGGGAGTCGAGGGACATTGTGAGATCACGCCTGCGTAGTGCACTGCGTACCCTTGATCCCAGACTGGCAGTCACCGTCATCACCACCACCTGACCAACTGCTCTGCGGTCATGTGGTGCTCATACCAGCACGGTATTTAAAGTCGGCGGCGTGGCTGCATTCACTGTTCATTAAAGGAGTTGCATCTGCTGTGCCTGATTGCGTTGCGCCGATCCGACCTGCGATTGAGAACGAACTCGTGGCATTTAAAAAAGTGATGACTTGCTTTCCTCCAGCTACTACAGTAAAACAAAATAAAAATCAGTGTGGGTGGTGGACAGTGGACACTGGGTGAAAAGGAAAGCAAGGGAGGGTAGGAAAAAACGGTGGGGTGAGGGTCTCTCTCGCTGTGTGCCATGTGGGATATTATATCTACTAGCTGACTGCCTGCATTGGAATGCTTAGTCTCTAGTTGCCAAACTACTATATTCTGATGAATTTTCTGATCCTCCTGATCTGTTTAAGATTAACTACTCAATATCTCTGTCTAGTGGGATTTGTCGTGGAGACAGAGCACCCTGGCTGGGGGAGGGGTGAAGAAAATCAGATTTTGAGAGAAAACAAAGTTAAATGAGTGAATGTGAAGTGAACAGTGAACTTTTATTGAATTGAATTGTTTAAAGTCAAGTCCTACAACCAAGTATCAGGAGGGATGACACTGCTGCTGTGTTCCCTTCCCTTTGACTGCACTATACCCTAGTTATTACAGTGTGTGTTTTGTGGTGGTATTATCCTTAAATACATTTTTTTACTGTTGGGAGGAGAGACAGAAACATCTCCTGTGATCAGGCCATCACCCTGCTGCTGTGTGCCCTTTGACTGCACTGTACCCTAGTACCCAGTGTGTGTTATCGTGAGAGGCCCAGTGGCTAGTTTTCTGAGTGGCATTATTCTTAAATACATGACAAGTTGTCAACGAAGCCTAAAATATATTTCCCTGTTGGGAGGAAGACAGAAGCCCAGTGGCCAGTTTTGTAGTGGCATTGTCCTTAAATACATGACAGAAGCCTAAAATATATTTCCCTGTTGGGATGAGAGACAGAAAAATCTATTTCCTGGGTTTGTGTATGTAGCTCCGTCTCTTGTGGTCAGCCCATCACTATGCTGCTGTGTGCTCCCTTGACTGCACTGTACCTTACCCAGTGTGTGTTACCATGTGAAGCCCAGTGGGCAGTTGTGTGGTGACATTATCCTTAAATACACAACAGAAGTCAAAAAATATATTTCCCTGTTGGGAGAAGAGACAGAAAAATCTCTTTCCTCGGTTTGTGTGTGTAACTCCGTCTCTTGTGGTCATTCCATCACCCTGCTATGCTTATGCCTTTGCCCAGCAGCCCAATCATTCTGTAAGCCTTGAACCTTTAGTTGCAAACTGTCATATTCTTCAATTACTTTCAGTCCACTGCATCACAGTGTCACATAGCCAAAATAAAATTTTGAGTTAGAAACATGATCATAGATCCATAATTTCTTACACAGGAATTGCTGGGTGTATTCCTGCAGTATACTGGTTCTGTTATACTGACACCAACATAGATGAAGCATCTAGTGCTGGTGTTGGAGCAGGTGTTGGTGGTAGTGGTAATCCTGTTGCTAGCAAAAATAAGCAAAATGTTTCATGTGATAAAAATTCAACAAACAGCAAAGAGCAACAGTGAAGTGTGGTAAGGGGACCTTTAAGAAAACCTGTACAGCTGCTGGGGTCACACGGAGAGGCACCATAAGGTATGCCATTCATGCTGTTAAGATCCCTGTGACTAGCAGCAATAATGCAAGTGACAGTGAGTCCTCTCTGACTCAGACAGTAGCTCTTTGTCTCAGTCCGACACTGTTGTGTCTCTGACGAATCATTACTTCCTCAACAAAGTGAAATGAGCAAGTCTGCTGACAATGAATCAGGTAGTGCACTTGCAAATACATCCAGCACTGTTGGCAATGAAAAGGACATATCCATTGAATCCACCACTCTGTGTTGGCCAGCAATGAAAATCCATCAGAGTCTTCTGCCCACTCTTCTAGCACCAAGGAGCATGTCCCACTCCCAGGTTCTGTTAGGACAGGTGAAAAGACACAAACAGTCTTTAGCTATCTTCCTAGCACTCGAACAAAATCTGTCACATCTGAGGTGTGGAATTATTTCTCTGTCAGTAAAACTGATCCATGCAGAGCAATTTGTTCCCTGTATAAACAGAGTGTAAGCCGTGGTAAAGTTGTGTCATGCCTTGGCACTACAGCTCTTAAACGGCATCTGAAAAAGCATCCAGTTTTGCTTGATCATCCAAAACCATGTCCTCCATCTTCCAGACCACACGTGAGAAGGGTCAGGAATCTGAAATGGATACTGAATTGTCTGAACTTGATGCGGGCAGAACCACTCCCAGCCCTAGGATCACTGTTACCACCAATGCCAGCACCATTAGTACCAGTTGCACATCCAGTGATGGCACTGAATGTATAAGTCCTAGTCCACCATCTCCGGCCCATCTGCCCATCGAAGCACGGTGTATAATAAACCAGCAGGGACATGTTGTAAACAGCTAACACTGTCTCAGGCATTTGAAAAGAAGAATACCTTTACTAGAAATCATCCAAAGACCCTTCATCTTAATCACCGAATTGGTGGACTGTTAGCCGGAGCCCTTCTCCCATACTCTTTGGTAGATCATGAGGATTTTAGGGAGCTCATGACATTAGCAGAGCCTCGTTACAATGTTCCTCATCGAAGGTACTTTTGCTATGTTGAAATACCAAACATTTATCAGGCTTTAAAAGCGACAGTGATGCTTGCACTTAAAACTGCGGAGGGTGGGGTTATTCATGTCACAACAGATATGTGGACCAGCACTCAAAACATAGATTACATGTCCCTTACCGCTCATTGGGTCACATTTTCTTGTGCTTCTTCAAAAACAAAGACACCCCAAAAGATGGCGCTGTTGCATATAAAGAAGTTTGGGGAAAGTCATACTGCTGCAGGAACTAAATGACCTCCTTGACGAATGGGTTTATTCTCACGGTCTAAAATGTGGCTTCATAGTAAGTGACAATGGAGCCAACATCTTGAAAGCAGTACAGGGTGGAAGATTTCTGCATGCTTCTTGCTTTGCACATTGCTTACACTTAATTGTCACGGGATTTCTCAGCAACGAAACACAAGTGGATGGTATGATTGCTGTTTGCAAAAAAATTGTGACTCACTTTTCACATTCAACCAAGGCTATACGGACATTGTCTGAACTGCAAAAAAAAAACACAAGCTGCCCCAGCAAAAGCTGATTCAAAATGTTTCCACTCGTTGGAACTCAACGCTTTATATGCTGCAGCGCCTTTTGGGGCAAAGGCAAGCTGTACATGAGTATTGCTCCAGTTACATTATTGGAGATGGCATTATGCTGTCTGTGCTGCAGTGGAAATTAATGGAGACAGTGTGCTGTATCCTAGCTCCTTTTGAGACAGCTACAAGGGACATGTCTTCTGAAGGAGCATCTGTGAGTCAGGTTATCCCACTCATAATGCTCATTTCACATCATCTTAGTGTTCTAAATCTACAAATAGAAAAAGACAGATCTGAAGCGCAGACAACATGTCGCCTGTATCATGGGAATCTTGTAAAGAGAATGAGCGAGCGCTTCAAAACCAATGACAAATTAGTTGCAATGACGAAATCAAAACACTACATCCTTGCAACTCTCTTAGATCCCAGGTTCAAGGCTATACATCTTCCAAAAACAGATATAGAGCAGTACAAATGTATGTTGCTAGATGAGCTGCAGCACTCACAGGAGTCAAACACAGACACACACAGTACCCTCAGGTTGTCATCACCACAACATGCAGGTTCATCTTCACAAAGGGATATAGAACTGGAAAAGTCACCAAACATTAACAGTAGTTGTTCCACAACTGCCAGTTCTTCAACCCTTAGTAGCAAGCTAAATCTGTGGCAAAACCTTTCCCAAATTGCTGCCATACCAGCTTATTCTGATTCCTCTTCTGAGCGGTCTCTGTCCATCATGGTAGACAGTTACCTGCAAGAACTGCCTATTCATATTGATGCATGTCCTTTTGAATACTGGAGATCAAAAAGTCAATTTGGACAGAGCTGTATGATGAAGCTGTCAAATATCTTGGTTGTCCTGCAACAAGTGTCTCTTCAGAACGCATGTTTAGTACAGCTGGCAATATTGTGACAGACACCAGAAATAGGTTGCTGCCAGAAAATGTACACATGTTAACTTTTATTAAAGTTAATAAGTCAAGATTTTTGTATCCCTACAAGAGTATACAAACTGATCCTGAAGTGATTGATGTTGTGGATGTTGATGGTGATGACAACTCAGATGGTGGTGGCTGGTAAATACTGTGTGGGACGGAGTCTCTCTGCACCAAAAACGAAATTTTTTCAGAATGTGATGACTTTGGTTGTCGTCTCTCTCCTTTCTTGATCTACTACCTTGGACTATATACCCCCAAAACTTTCACCATTTCATGGCAAACTGCTTTGTAGCTAGGGTCTAAACTAAAGTCAACAAGTTTTATATACAGGGCAATTTTAACATCAGAGGAACTGGCCCAAATTTGGCATAAAAGGGACACTGTCCGTCAATCCTTTCTGTATCATATTATTTATAGTTAAAGTGCAAACATATATTTTGGATTTACCTTCTGTGACTTTGTGGTGCATTAGTATGGGCTGGGACAGGAGACGGTCTATTTTTCAATTTTAAAGAGGACAAAACAATGAGTTCTAATTGGTAGCTGTTTATTATTTTTCAATTACAGAAATGTTAGCCATAAGCGAAAAATGGATGCTAGTACATGGGTGAGGTTGTGGGTTGGTTTTAACATGGGTGTAAGGGTGGCATGGGTGCTACTGCACAGATGAGGGTGGTGGAAGAAAAGTGGAATGGGTGATGGGGTGAAAGGTGGGTGTTGTTTTAGTTCTTTCATTTACAGATTCGTGATCAGCTGGGATGGTGAGGAAAAAATGATGACAGACCGAACCTACTGTACACATAATATATATTCTTATTAAATACATTGCAAACTGCTGCCACCTAGCACAATTGTCCTGTCCCCTTTAAAAAGAATAAAGGAATCAGAAATAAAAGAAAATCTGCATCAGCAGTTTTGCAGAATGTGACTTATCATAAAGTGTTTTGCTTTATAAGTAGATAATTTGATACATAATGGGGTTGACAGACGGCTGTCCCTTAAACATCACATGCCAACTGCTGCAGCTACATTAAATGTTCCTTAGTATGTGGTGAGAAACCACTTTTTTATTTATGTGACTGAAATACAGATTTTATTGAAGTATCAGCTGCAAAAATGCATCATCTTAGAATTTTTTGTATGTATTACTTCCATTTGCCAACAAAAATGTTGGTATATGTATGCATTACCTTAGAAAATTGCATGCATTTTGCCAGCAACAATGACTGGCATATTTTTTTTATTTAAATGTCTTGACTGTCTATGTTATGACATAATATGTTTTGCAACAGTTCCACATGCTGCTGCTGTAGTACTTGGCTTGACTTTGTTATAAAAGCTTTCTTTTAAACATAGCAACTTTTGATTCACTCATTTAAAACAGAAAGCAGCAAATAGCTGAAATTAGGTAATATCATTATTTTCTCCTAATTCATGACGATGAGTATATATAACTGAGTACATAAATGGCTAATGTGCCTCTTTCTTTCACTAAGGAACTATGATGCAGCTGCAGCAGGAAAACTTTAACATATGGGTGGGTGTGTGGGCCTGTTACGTATTAAGTTGCTGGCTAGCAAACAGAAGAAACTATAGATAAACCTAGTTGTATTCCTATCAATGTCACACATGATAATTTCTCTCCCCCTTATATTGAACAGTTTTTCCTTTACATGTATTTTATTACTATCTTCGTTACTGGCAGCACAATAAAAAAATAGGGTTCGAGTTCTAAAAAGTTCTAAAAAAGATTAGAACCCTAGAACTTTTTCAAAAGTTCTAGACTAGAACTAGAACCCAGAACTTCAGAGGGTTCTGACAACCCTAGTCTTCAATACATTCAATTTAATTTGCTAAAAATATTCATAGCTTACCATACACAGGCTTCCCACTGCTCCTGCTAGGCCACCAGCTCCTGCCAAACTGCTGCTCTAATCCCTGCTGACGGCAGCAACACTAAATGTTCCTGCAGCACCTGTTTCAAATGAAGAGGAATAGTTCAAATTATTGGTGGAAGTTGAAACACATAACAGTAAAGCAGCACTGCAGTAATCAAACACGTTCCAGCCTGTGGGGAAGGCAAACTGCCAACTTGACCACAGAACACAGCAGATAATTACATGAAGGGAGGTGAGAAGACATCTCACCTAGGGCTTCACTTCCCTTACAGAAAACTGCACATCACATATTCAGATAAGGAGTGCGGTTGGAAACGGCCATGATGGAGTGACACAGCTGTTCAGGGTGAGGGCTGCAAATCTGGATACACACAGTACAGCACACACACATGCACTGGATGCCACAGCACTGCTCACACTCTGCTGCAGGGGATGCCTTGAGGGGATGTATGGAGCAGTGGGCACTGGGCATTCCTGCCCACTGACCGGAGCACCACTCCCACTGGACAGCCTGGATGAGGATGCCAATGGTAGGCATGACACACACTGCAAGTCACACATACAGCCCCAATGGAGAAAGCTGCTGTGCACGTGATTGTAGACTCAACAAGTGTTACGTTAACAATGTCGTGCTGGACAAGTTAGCACAACAACAAATTAGAAAGCAGTCCAAAATGGATGAAACATCCTCTCAGTTTGTGCACCTGTCCCTGAAGATAAAATGTGAAGAACAGGAAATAGCTCTGTGTTTTGTTACCATACTTGCCCATGGTGTCATGCATGATGTATGCCCCCTTGAGCTGACTACAAACCCTCTTTGATGGTGATGGTGTGTGTGTGTGACATCACAGACCTACTTTGTCTCTAACAGGGCCATCAAATTGAATGGCGCATGCCAGAGCATCGCCATATTTCACACATGTTATCTCAATGGAAATATGAATCAAAGGCTCAAATTACATGTAGTGTCTCAGGGTAACAGTTTAACTTGTTCAAGACAATCACTGTTGGAAATACACAGGGTCAGGTCTTAGCCCCACATAAAATATAACTGCAGTAAGCCCCAGTAGCTCAAGTTGAAGGTCAGAGCACTGGTATTCAGTGTCTAGAGTTATAATGTGAAAACTGGGCTGCATTTCACAGTCATGCCAGTATAAACCGGCCTGGCTCACTTTAAAAACAATCATATGGTGTAATTCAAACACTAACTGATGAAAACTTCAAACTTGAAGGAGATGACAATAATCACTTTGAATAATAAAGTCAGTATAATCACTCGTGCAAGGGGGCCCACTTGCACAATGGTAGCTTTGCTCGTGATGCCAGTGACCCAAGATCGGGAGCGAGCTTGGGTGGCTGGAGGACCGGCCAGCAGAGGAGGATTGAGCGCTTGAGGGGCTGCTGTCCTCTGAGGAGGGTGGGCTGCAGGTCCTGCCGCTTTACCACCAGCTGGGTGATCACTCCAGACTCTTCTCTGTCTACAGTAGAAGCGAAACGTGCAATTTCTGCTTGCAAATACACAAAGTTTTTTAAAGCATTTGGCAGAAAATTCCATGGATCACATTAGAGTACCGTTGAAGAGATGTGGAATTATTTTATGGCAGAACCGCATAAAACGAAAATACGTCACATGCGGAAAATGTGTACGAAACTGCTTGATTCTGGGAAAAAAAATCACACTCCCTAAAAATACATGTGCAATATTCTCTAGCATGCGGAATCACAGTTATGCCTTATAGAGCATGGTGGCAGATAAAGATGGATAAATATGCAAATTATTTCACCTTTCTGGAGAAACTGAACAGTTTGGACTGTGGAACTTTTTTTATGCAAGTTAATAAAAGTCACAGAAAATAAAAAAACCTGGATCTCTAAGCCGGAAATTCCGTGAAAATTGGCAAAATGTTTTCCGACTTTTGTGGAAGAAAAATTCCAACTTTCTCTGAGATTCCACCAACTGAGTTTTTGGTTTTGCACATCTCTACCTGTCAGTCAGTTTACTATATGGAAACATAACACCTCAACACAGAAGACTGTGAGGCAGGGGTTTCAGAAATGAGTAGGAGATTTCTAGAGCTGGGATATAATGCACACTGCAATCACAGGGGCATTGATAAGGCTACTTAAAGAAACAATACATTAGGAAAAAAGAAATCAGAAGAGATAAGCGGTTGAATTTTATCACTACCTTTGCTCCACAAACTCAGGAGGTAACAAATGTACTAAAGAAACGCTGGAATGTCTTATTAGCTGAGCCCAGATTACACAGTATGCCACTGACCCCCAGATATAGGAGGGTGGAACGTGGTAGATTTTGTAACCAGAGTCATTATTGCCCTAGACGGGGGCTTTAAAACCTTTGCTGAAAGGGATTTTAAATGTGGGTCCTGTATTTTTTGCAAAGATGTTTTAATGGGAGACCCTTTTGTGGATAATAATGAGTGGAGGATTTACAAGATTTGTCATTTCATAAATTGTAATACTGATGACATTGTCTATATGTTCACCTGTATATGTAAATGCTTTTACGCCTTTTAAGTTTTAAAATATTTATGATGATGTATGAGAACTTTGAAAAACTGATTACTGTTACAGTATGGTGTCTCTTTATGTCATGACATTTAATGTGATACTGATGTTTCCAGTGTTTGAATTTTCAATGAAGCTACATGAACATTTTGTACAGCTGATTACCACTGCAGAAGGCTATAATATGATGTAATGGAATTGGGGGTATTGGTTATGATGCTGCCATCCCTGTGACCACTCCCCCTGAAAAAGGCTCAGTGGTGAGGTGAAGCGCTTGAGGTGGGAGTGGGTTGGTAATTATGGCCTAAACAGAGCCATTATTGTCAGTGTCTAAAGGGATTTTAACTTTGTGTGGTAAACTGAATATTTCTGTGATATCAATCAGTCAATCAAAATCTTTATTTATCCAGACGAACATCGTTGAGCAAAGCTCATTTACAAGATGGACCTGGTTAATACCGGGTCAAACTAGTGTTACATACAGCAGTGACAATACATCATTATGGCAACACAATAAATACAAGGCTCATTTACAAGATGGACCTGGTTAATATCAGGTCAAAATAGAATTACATACAACAGTGTCATATTCATCATTATGACAACAAGTAAATATAAGGTAGATGCTCAATGCAGCAACAGAGTAATGCAGAGGGGAAAAGTGAGGGTGGGGAGGTGGGAGGGTATGGTTGGTAAGGGAGTGCATGGGGGGGGGAGAGGTAGGGATCCGAAACTGGAATATAGATAGATAGCATGCAGTTGTGACCTAATTGGGTGGAGGAAAGTTAAAGGATTCTCTCACAGCATGAGGTGAGTCCATAGTTGCCAGCAGTAACTCTAGTCTACACTGTAGGCAGCTGAGAGCTACGAGCCTAGGACTCGGGATAAGTTAAGGAATGAGGGAAGCAGTTACAGTGTTCCATCACAGTCCGAGCAAATAAGGTCTTGAAGAAATCCAAGCCGATGGGGGCGCGCAATTTCAATGACTTTTGCAGCTTATTCCACAATGATGGCAGCAGAAAGCTAAATGCCGCTCTACCAAAGCGGGAAGAGACCTTAGGAATAGAAAGTGTGAAAAATGAGGCACTTCTTAAGGCATATGTTCCTGGCGTGTTTAGCGGGAGACAGTCAAGGGCATATTGGGGAAGCTTTTTTGTGATCGCTCTGAGAGTCCAAAGTGACGCATTTCTATTTCGTCTGAGCATGAGGGAGATCCACCCTACGGCAACATACAACGAGCAGTGGTGGGTGGAAGGAGGAAGGCCTGTTATAAACCTGATAGCTTTATGGTAAAGCGTATCCAGTTTAGAAAGAAAAGCTTTTGGGCACTGACTATGTAAGAAATCTGCATAGCCAACCAGGGATAAGAACGTTGTTTGAACCAGGCGCATTTTAGCATCTGTAGTCAGGAACCGGTTAATCCTAAAGAAGAGGCCTAGCCTCTGCCTTTGTTTCTTAAGCAAGTCCTCAATATGCTCTGAGAATAAAAGATTTTGTTCCAGCCACACTCCCAGGTATTTGAATTTTATGACAAACTCCAGCCGAGGACTGTATTGATCTGAGGTAGCGCTTCAATACCAATAAAGATCATTCGCCTATCGGGCATCCAACTGGCTCAATTCTCTTGGCAGCGACATAGCGACCGCTCCAACACTTGTCCTCTTCAAGTCCAAGCTGCCCTCTCACTGCTTGTATCCTGCGATTGCCCATCTTAACATTTACACCGTTCCAGCTGCACATGCCCCAGCACCCAGCACTTACAATCAGTCTTTGCACCACTAGCACCTTACCTGTCATATTCCCTCAACAAGGCCCCCTGGCTGCACTGTCTCCTGCCCTTGCCCACCTCCCCCTGTATCTCCACTCCTGCCCCCACCCCCAACCACCTCTCGTACTCCCCTTACCCCACACCTCCTTCCGCCTCAATCTCCTACCCTCACTTCCCCCACCCCCTCCTTCCCTTGTCTTGCTCACAGCTCAAGTCTTTGTACTGGTTACTACATGTCTGTAAGTCAATGATTATATGTTTGTAACTAAAAATGATGACTGTTGCATACGCTGATGTGGAACCTTTGTAAAAGAGCCTCGGCTCAAAGGTATTGTAATCCTAGATTGAAATAAATAAATAAATAAATAGTGGCCGGTTCACCACACGAGAGTAGGGCGAGAAAAGCATTGCTTTTGTTTTTTTAGCATTTAACTGGAGTTTTTTGAAGAGAAGCTGTTTCTGAAGTCAGTTGAATTCTTCCTGGAGCTCTGCACAGGAGGCTTCAGGAGTCAGGCAGCTAAGGTAAAGAACCGTGTTGTCTGCGAGCAGGTGTATATTTATCTTGGTTATGCTATCATCAATGTTATTAATATAGATAGCGAATAGTAGGGGGCCAAGTATTGAACCCTGTGGCACTCCCCTTTGGAGACGTTTTAGTATGGAGAGCTCACCCTCAGCCTTAATCTGCTGGAACCATTCTAAAAGGTAATCGGTAAACCAATGCAGTGATACTGTGTCTAGACCTAAACTCCTCAAGGATGAGAAAAGCAGGCTGTGATCCACAGTGTCAAAAGCCTTACTGAGGTCTAAGAAAACGGCATGGATGAATTTTTTACTATCCAAATCACGGTACCAATCATTGGTCACTTTAGCAAGGGCCGAAATAGTGCTGTGTCTTGTTCTGAAACCAGATTGCAAGGCATTTAAGAGATTTTTTGATTCTAGATAATTCCTGAGCTGGGTACTCACTATTTTTTCTATAAGTTTTGATAGAACTGGCAAGAGGGATATCAGTCTGTAATTGTTCAGATCACAAGGGTCTCCTGACTTAAATAAAGGAATGTCGTGCAATTTTCCATATTGAGGGAATAAGCCCTTGCAATAGAGATAGATTGAAAAGGTGAGTGATTGGCACCACTAGAACATGATGGGAAATCTTAATGAAATAGGGATCTAATGAATCGGTTCCAGTGCTTTTATTCGAGTCCAACTGAAATAGAAGATCTTCAACCTCTTTCAGTGATACAGGTTAGAAGGAGAAATCAGGGGCGGGGACATCAGAGTCATCATCTTGAACTCCTAGTTGAGAGCGTGCCAAGCATGCAGGAGAGTTATCAAATGCAAGACCAGCCGTAGCAAAATGATTGTTAAAGGAGTCAAGGATCCCCTTTTTCTCACAAATGGTAGTATGCCCCGAGATGATTTTTGTTGGTAGGGAGTTGCCAGGTGTGTGCCCTGACATTTCCTTAATAGTATTCTAGAATTTAGAGGGGGATTTTGCAGCGGAATCCAGTTCATTACAGTGGAATGCAGTTTTCACTTCCCTGATCATTTTTGTACACAAGTTCCATGCCTTCCTGAACTGACACCAATCTGAGTCCAACTTGGTTCTGCGAGCCTTCTTCCAGAGTTTGTCTCTTGCTAGCGATGCCGCCTTCAGTTCAGCAGAAAACCAGCGACAAGCTTTGTTCCTTACACAAATTGTTACCACAGAAATATTCAGTTTACCAGACAAAGTTAAAATCACTTTAGACACTGACACTGATGACTCTGTTTAGGCCATAATTACCAAGTACCCCACCCCCCACCCCAAGCGTTTCAGCTCACCACTGAGCCTTTGTCAGGGGGAGTGGTCACAGCTGAGAGAGCAGAGGGAGACTCGGTCAGTGGTCACAGCCGAGGGAGACTTGGCCAGCGGGTGGACGGTGCTTTCCAAGCTGCCTGAGACTGCAAGCCGGGACCTCAGCAAGCAAGGTATGGCTAAAGCTGCTAACCAGTCGGAATGTGAGTGCTTTTTGGCCCTGGCTTCTGACTGGTTCCTGCAGTATTCTCCTTTATGCCTCTTGAAAGCGCACTAAATGACTGCTGTTTGTTGTTAAAATCTGTACTGGAAGTCTGTAATCCTTGATCTTTCTTGCTGTTAGGTCTATTTTACAGCTGCTTGAATGTTAAGATTTTGAAATTAAGTGAATACAGCCCTGTCCTGAACTTGTGTGCTGCGGCCAGACTTTTCGGCGCCAGAGCAACACACGAACCTTTGTTTTTCAAATTTGGGATCCCCGCTGGTTCAGTCGGCCTTTTGTCTATGTCCAGCTTTTAAATTTTACCTCTCATTTCTCTCCTCAGCTGAAGACAAGCTTCCCAGTGGCTTCCAGCTCTTCAGCCAAGGGAAACTCTGCCAGCGGGTGGACAGTGCTTTCCCAGCCGCCGCCCAAGACCACAAGCCCGGATCCTCAGCAAGCAAGGTACGGCTAAAGCCACTAATTTTTCACCCATCCCCCACCTCCTCCATTTATTAAATACACCCTTGTCCTGCCCTTTTCTGAGGAGCACCCATTGTGTCCGCTGCCACCCAATCTTGACAGTTCTGTGCTCCTCCACCTCAGTTCTGAAAATTTGTTTTCCACAAGCGCTGTGACTGCAACTCTTTATCTGAGTTGGGGATCTCTTCTACTGCTGGACTCTGGTACCTCTAGCGGGCCGCCTGTTTTAGGTTCTACCTGACAGTATCCTATTGTTAACAGAAGTCCCTAGTATTCCTAGTGATTGTGTGCTGCTGTAAGCCCAATCATGCAGGGAATCTCTATACTCCTCTTACTGACTATCCTTTCCCTAGTACCAGGGATGCTTCATGGGCCCAAACTTCCTTCACAACCTGGGGATCATGAACTCCTTCCAGAATGCCTACTGCAAAATATGTCTAGCTACAGATATATTTGTGCCCATCTGATTCTTCATATACTAGCACATCAGGGAACTCCATGTGGCGGTACCTGTATCGAACAGTCCTTTCGAGCTATCCCTCCTTCGCACTATGGCACCTGTCTTGCCCTGCACTTCTCTGTCAGAGTACTGGCCTCCTTAGCTTTGGGTCAGTACACCCCTATGGGAAATGGCTGCCATACAGTAATTGACAAATTGCACAGGCGAACCACGGCTAAAATACTCAGACTAACTATTGCTGCCCTTTCTAGGATACTCGTACTCCTTCTACTATGCTCCGGTAACGTTGAGCTGAATCCCGGTCCCCCTGCAGCCCTGACATCTCCTTCCGCTATTGCAAAGTTGAAAGGTATGAGCTTCTGGCATGTTTTTTTTTTTTTTTTAAATATCATCTTTATTTAGATTTTATAACATATTTACAGACATGTCTTCCAGATCAGCGAGAATAACTTCATGTAGACAAACATTAACATCTTCAGTATGGGTATAATACTTTAAGATAAAAATAAGGGTCAAAAGCCCATATTCAACAGAGTTCATGGGGGAAGATAATTCACAAACAGTTCGTCCTGGCCTTGTAGTAAAAAGGCAAAGTTTAAGGTCTCCTGGACCCTTGGTTGCTTCAGGTTCTTCTTGAGACGAAGAAAAACAACTTGAGAGAGTTCCTAGGTGCCCAATTCTATATGACTCAGGTTCATATCCAGGGTGGTGATATCCTATACTTGTGCAACAGGGATATCTTGAGGGTACTCTCCTCGGTGGCAGACCACGGGCCCCCAAGTCGGCAAAACAAACACCCCCCCAAGGCCCATGGGCCACACGTGGGGGGAGAGAGGGAAGAGGTCCCTCGCCCGTCACCACACTCCCATTTATGATGTAAAGGTAGGGTCCTTTAACATGTAGTATATTCGCCACCTAGCCCACCTGGTGGCAAACTTTTCCTCTTGGTTATTTAAGCTGTGTGTTATTTTCTCCATAGTGTAGATTTGTCTAGTGATGTTCCACCAATCTTGTATCGTGGATATCTTAGGTGTCAACCACTGCTTTGTGGTGGATTTCTTTGCTACAGTAAGGAGTATAAGAAGCAGATATCTAGTGATTGGACCACGCAAGTTTTGGGGGAACACGGAGAACAGAAACATCTTCACTGTCAGTTGGAAGTGAGGGTCCAATATCTCCTGAAAGTGGGATCGCAAAAGCACAAAGTAAGGCCTCAAGAGTGGACATTCCCACATTATGTGGGTGTGATTTGCCCTCATGTTGCCGCAAAGGCGCCAACATGTAGGTGGGAGCATTGGTTTGAAATGACTAGTGATTATCGGGGTTCTAAAGTATCGGATTAGGCATTTCCACGCGAATTCTCTCCATACGTGGGAGCTGGAAACTCTGGCCGAGTATCTCCAAACTCATTGCCAATTTTCGGATGTTATTCGATAGCCGAATTCTTGACTCCACTGCTCACGAATGCTATCTGTACAGGTAAAGCTCTGTACTCTCAGGGCTTGATAGTACAACGAGACCAAATGACTTTGTTTTAAGGTTTTATTGAGAACAATTTGGTTCTGTATTAATGGTGGGAGCCGTTCATGTTCCCAGACCGTACGGGGTAGGTTGTTTGCATAGTGTCTGAGTTGCAGGTACCGAAAGAAGTCCCCCTTTGGTAGATTATATTTCCTTTGAATTTCCGCGTAAACCCACATTGTGCCCTGGGTCACTATTTGTCCCAAATATCTCAGACCTCTCCTTTCCCACTGCCGAAAACTGCCGTCTAGGCTGTTTGGGGGAAAATTACTCAGGCTGGAAATTGGGCAAATAAGCGGTAGGAAAGGGGTCAATTGATGGGTCCTTTTAATGCTCTGCCAGCCTGGCATTGAGGCCGCAAGCCAAGGGCTTGTATGTTTTTATAGGGTCCTATCCTCCTTGTGTTGGTACAGGGCTTGGTGGAATGTATAATCATCCATCAATGCTCGCTCTATGTCCAACCAGTGTGGGCTGTTTGTTTTGGTTTGTCTAGACATCAAATGCATCAAGTTTACCGCCTGCTGGTAGAGTCTCAGGTCCAGGAGACCCATTCCTCCCCCATCATGGGGGAGAGTGAGAATTTTTAGGCGTACCCGGGGTTTATTATTAGCCCAAATAAAGTAAGTAATGTGGCGATTTATTTCTCTGAAAGTTTTTAAAGGAAGGTGAATGGGAATATTTTGAAACAAGTACAAAGCTCTCAGGAGGGAAACCATTCTGATTAGGTCAGTCCTCCGAGCAAGCCCCAGGGGAAGAGTCACCCACGAGGATAGATCCGCTTTAAGTTGCGTCACAAAGGGAGCATAGTTATGCTTATAAAACTCCAGGGGAGAATTAGGAACGTACTCCCAAGTATCTTAGTTTCCCCAGGTCCCATCTTCCTGGAATGTTCGTCCGGACTTTTTGTGTAGGGGAGTAGTGAAAGGCGAGCAACTCCGTTTTAGTAAAGTTCAACTTGTACCCCGAAACCAAGCTAAAGGAGTCCAATATTAGCTTGACTGCAGGGAGAGATTGTTCGGGATTCCGTAGGTACAGCAGAACATCATCCGCGTAGAGGGCTATCCGGTGTTCATTACCTCCCAGTTCCACCCCTTCTGTTTCCTGCGTTTCCCTAATCTTCTGGGCCAAAGGCTCAATAAAGGCCGCGAACAATAGAGGAGAGAAGGGGCATCCTTGCCTTGTCCCCTATAGAGAGGGAAATAGGCTGAGTGGTGCCCATTCACCTTCACACACACCTGAGGAGAAGCATAGATATTTTGAAGGACAGTTATTAATGCGGGAGGGAAGCTAAGCTTGTGTAAGGTTGCATAGAGGAATGGCATGCCACCCTGTCAAACGCCTTTTCGGCATCTAGGCTGACAAGCATGGTTGGAACTCCTCCGGTGTGCATATGATGGACTATATGAAGGGTCCGTCTGATACTATTGGTGGTAGTGCGGGACCGGACAAATCCAGTTTGATCTTTATAAATTAGCAGCGGGAGCACCTGGTCCACCCGATGGGTTAAGATTGTCATAAATAGCTTATAGTCTTGATGAAGTACCGATATGGGCCTATAGGAGGCACATAATTGTGGGTTCTTGTCTGGTTTAGGGATTACAGATATCGTAGCATATGACCAAGATGGGGGGGGGGATTCCCCTTCAAGGCTGAGTTGAACACACTAAGAAGGTTAGGAAGGATCTGGGCCTTTACCGCTTTGTAAAACTCTGCCCCATACCCATCTGGCCCAGGTGACTTCAGCGACTTGGCATTTGCGATGGCAGCTAACAGTTCCATCTCCATTATCGGGGAGGTCAGGGCTTGATTTTGATCTTCTGTCAGTCGCAGCAGGGTGATTGATCGCAGAAATTCCGCTATTTGTTGTGGAGACGCTGTGTTTTTAGGAGTGTATAGGGACTTGTAATACATGGTAAAGGCTTCCGCAGTTTCGTGTGTCTTAGTGAGACATCGACCTTCCGTAGGATGGCGCACCGATAGGATCATGGCCGCTTTTTTTTGTTTCCGGATTTGGTATGTCAACAACCGGGTAGCTCTTGGACCTACCTCATAGAACCTCTGGCGTAGGAAAGTCAGGGCTATCTCCGTTTGCTGTTGAATTAGCCGATCCAGCTCAAATCTGGTTTGTTGCAACTGGGGGAGTACAGTTGCATCCCCCTGTTTGTGGGCCATTTGTAAGAAGTGGAGGGTATCCTCCAACCTAAGTTTTTGCGCTTTACGCTGCCTTTCCCGTTCTGCCATGTATTTTATTATATGTCCCCTGAGTACAGTCTTAATCGTGTCCCAGTACATTGCAGGGGTAGAATCCATGATCGGATTATCGGCTTTTATCTCCTGAACTTTCTCTACAAGAAACTCGCAGAACTTCTTAGAGCGCAGGTAAAATGGATTAAACCTCCAAAATGTCTGCTTGGGCTGAAGCTCAAAGTCCCACATGGACGTCTGGGGGGCATGATCTGAGATAGAGATGTCTCCAATTTGAATGTTGTGTAGCAACCCTAGGTTTTTCACCTGTGTGTACACCTGATCAATGCAGGAATAGGTTTGATGGACTGGGGAGTAATAGGTGTAGTTCCTCGAGTGGGGGCGGAGCCTCCTCCAGGCATAGCACCATCCTGCCTTGCTCACAAATTTCTTGAAAAATCTTTGGGTTACCGACTGTTTAGGGGGTTTAGTGTTAGTGGAATCCAGGTTAGGGTCCGTAATAAGATCAAGGTCGCCTGCCATCATGAGCACCCCTTTCGTCTTTTGTACAGTTTTATCCAGTAAAGGTTTAAGGTGGGCCACCAGGGTACCCGGGGGGAAATATACATTGACCAAGGTTACTGGTTTGTTATTTAATGTGCCCTGTACCAGCACCATGCGACCCTCCTGGTCAGCCCAGGTGAGCTCGGCTTTGAACGGGGTGCTTGGGGAGATTATTATAGCAACTCCTCTACGTCTTCCTGCCTTGGCGGAAGAGTAAAAAACCTGTCCCCTGTTCAATTTGGCCAGTTTTCCATGTTCGGCCGCATTCATATGAGTTTCCTGCAGGTATGTCAGGTCGGCTTTGGAACGCCTGATAAAAGCTAGGGTCCTAGACCACTTAATAGGTGACGCCAGGCCATTAATGTTTAGAGAGAGTAATTTCACCTTAGAAGTACCCATGTTGTTATTCGGGGTGTCCTCTCTAGTCCAAACCTCCCTTCCCCCAGTGGGGCCCTAGGTCTGCCACTTCTGGAGTACACATGCACTGAGCTCATTTGCTCGGATTTGGTGACTATAACATCACAACAGTCAGTACACAACAATGCGTAATGACCATAGATCACAACAAGAAACATAACATAACAGATAAACATTATAACAGTCATAACTAACAAACTGGTACTTCCACAAATCAGGAGATCCTGATCCTGTGGTAAGGAGAACCCTACCGATTGCCCAGAGTCCCTGGGCTTTAGCACTAAGTGCTACGTGGGAAAGGGAAAATAGGATAGGTGATGGGTATAGGCCCCACTCGTGGTCCCCTAAGATCCCAGCTATGACTTATGAGGAGAAATGCTCTTCTGAGGAGCCTCCCACCACGGGTCCCCAGAATGGGATGCAGCCAGGGCCCAATGGGGGAGAAGAAAGGCCAAGGGCCAAGCATCCGTCCCAATATACGTAGGCCTCAGCCAAGCACGGTATGGCATCCCCCCGCCCAGCCCATGATCTCCAGAAGGAGGGAACAGACGAACTCAGTCATTACGTTCCCGCAGCAACTGTGCACATTCATGGCTCAGGGGTTCCGGGGTAGGTACTGGCCCCTCACCACCCTTCTGGTAGTCAGCCATGCGACCCCCGTCAAAGTAAGAAGACCCTGGCCCCAAGGGATCAGAGGACGTAGGTCTTACCCATAAGCCTCCGGGAGGGTCCCCCCCAGCCCCCTCCCAAGAGGGAAGCCAGAAAGAGTGGCAGGGGAACCCCCCCACAGCACGAGGATGACAGTTCTCAGAGCTGGCCCAGCACAGCGCCCCCCACCCGGCCCGGGCCAACCGCCGGGGGACCCCCGCGCCTGACCGAGCCAGACAAGGTCACCACCTGTCTTTCCAACACCTTAGGGGAGAATGGTATCCAGACCTGGACATTACCCTCATAAAATAGCTGTGGGCCCCCAGAGGCCAGAGCCTCTTGGGTAAGGTCAGTCTCTTCATAACCCCTGCAGTTTAGCCATCTCCATGACCTTACTTTGTTAAAAACAGCCCTCATCCCCCGGAGCCGGAATGAAGTGGGTCTTCCCGCTAATGCTCAGGGAGGAGGTTCACACCCCTATCCCCCATCGGGTATCCCCGTAGAGAGGTGGGGGAGGGCTCCAGTCACCCCTTCCGGCAATATCATGAATATTTTATCATTCCCTAGTCCCTCCCCTCCCCCACCCGTCACGATTCTTCTTGTCCATAATGATTGTCCATGCATTTCTTACGCCACTTATTTATCCGCCAGTCCTTAGTGGCTGGCCCACACTTATATAGGCCCTAGGATCTCAGTCTTGTAGCTTGGTGCTGTGTTTCACTTACAACCCCACTTCCCTTTGTATCCCTTCCCCTTCCTTTCCCCCTCATTCCATTCCCCTCCCTCCCCCTGTTCTTCGTTCACCTCCCCTTCCCTCCCCCCTTGGCGGAGTATAGGGATCGGGGATGCTTAATAGGTCGTGGCTTCTTACCAAACGGCCCAGACAGGTTTCACCTTCTTCCTTCGCTCCAATTGAGGCAGCTTCCATGTCACGACCAACCGTCTCCCCCTCCCCAATAGACCCCTTCCACCTTCCCTCCATTTCCTTCCTCTATCCCCTCAAATCCAACCCCCCCCACCTTGTCTAACTCCCCAGAATTAAAGATCAAGGTGTGCCCTTCCCCAAGCCCCGTGATTCAGTACAGCTGGCGTGCTAGGTTTGGATCATCGCGGTCCTCTGACCTGCCTTCTGCATCTCCCACCACCCTCCGACCCTCTGATCCTCCCCTCCTCCATCACAGAGAGCCACACCCCCGGGGCACAGCCCCCTTCCTCCACCCCATCCCCAATCCCCCCCATCCAAGCAGACTCCAGCCCAGCCCCCTGACACCGCCATCTCCCCCACCAACCGCCCAGGCAGCCAGCGTCAATTGGAGCTCCCCTCCCCACAGGACCCCCAAACTAGGGTTAGGCACTGCATTGCTTCTATCTATTGCTGCTACTAGGCCATCCCCCCCAATCCTTTGAGCTAAAATATTTGAGGATACTTGCAGCCCCCTCATGTCTCTGCATTTGCCTTTGACAGCTGCTGCTCCTCCACGTTTGGTTGGGACGCCCTTAACGCTCCGACAATCTTCTGAAGGGCCTCCACTCCTTGCTTGCACCTTGCGTCTCTCTGCCCACTGCTCCACATCTTCTGGGCAATCTTAGAAGCTACAGAGGGTTCTCGGCGCACCGTGGGCTGGGGGACATCGATGTTTCTTCTTTTAAGCTCTGCATTCACCTCCTCGGCTGACTCAAAGGTATGCGCTCCATCTGAGGATAGGACCATCATTTTAGCGGGGTAGGGAGTGCGAAATTTAATACCTGCTGCCTTCAGTGCCTCCATTACAGAGGTGTAAGCACGTCTTCGCGCCATAATCTCGGGCAAAATCGTTGTCGAAGAACAGACGTTGCGACTCAAAGAGGACCTTCCCCTTCCTCCAGGCCGCTTGTAGGACAGTCTCTTTTTCCTGGAACCTTAGGAATTTAATCAGGATGGTGCGAGGGCGAGACTCCGGCGGTGGCCTAGGCCCCAGGGCACGATGCGTTCGCTCCAGCTCCAAAGTGACATCCTCAGGTAAGGGAAGCACTCTTTTAGGAGTTTTTGTACAAAGGGGATCATTTCTGTCCCTTCTGAGCCCTCAGGGATCCCCGACAGCCTTACGTTGTTCCTCCGGCTGCGACATTCTGCATCTTCAGCCCGAGACCGCAGTGCTTTAATCTTGCCGTGGAGTTGAACTATGGCACCTTCCGCGTCCATCAACCTTCCCTCTGTCTCTGTGATGCGGGCCTCGCTGCTCTCCTGGCATTGCTTCAGCTTCCCTATATCGGTCCGCAGGGAGGTTGCCGTCGATTTCATTTCTCCGAGGAAATCCCTTATTTCCGCCAGCATCTGGGCCATTTGCTTTTGAAGGATTATGTGTGAAGTCTGCTCAGGCGCTACGCTGCTCCAGTGCGAGGACGACGAGGCCCGGGAGTCTTCACTCTCCGACCTCTCATCCTGCGATTTCTCCTCATTATGGTGAACTAGGATTGAAAATTTGTTCTCCCCTCTCTTCTTCGGCATTTTTTGGTTGCCCTCCACGTTCAGTGGTGAATGGATGCCGATGGATGCGCTACTTTAGGAGGGTTAATTACAGGATCGTTCGGGGAGCCACAAGATCTAGGCTGCCATTCTATCTACGATGTCACCGGAAGTCCCGAGCTTCTGGCATGTTAATGTCTGCAGTCTCATGAAAAAGTTTACCATGATCCAGGCATGGATTAGCCATATCTCGCCAGATGTTTTGGTGGTCTCTGAATCACGGCTTAGGCCAGCTACTTTGGACAGCGAGATCAACATTCCTTCTTACACTCTCTTCAGAGCAGACTGACTGACTAGAGGAGGAGGAGTGGCAATTTATGTCAAGGATAAGTACTCCATATCCTGCCTTGACTCAGCTACTGTCAGAAACTAATTTGAATGTTTGACCATCAAGATTGAGCTATCGACTTCCCTTGTGCTTCGTGTAATAGGTTGTTATAGACTGCTGTCAGCTGGGCTACAGCTCCTAAAGTATCTTTGATCTTTACTAGGCAAAAAAGGCAAGGCAAAATTTATTTAAAAGACGCCTAATCCCAGAGGCTCTGGGCCCCGTACAAAAATTTAGAACAAGCATTTAAAACATAATAAATATGAAAATTACACATAATAAATACAAAGCTTACAGAAATCAAACCATAACTATGGATATACATCTAGACATTAAAAGCTTTAGAAAAGAAAAAAACTTTAAGCTGGGCCTTAAAAACATCAACTGAGAAAGCTTCTCTGACCATAGTTGGTAAGGAATTCCACAGAACAGGAGCCGCTACGCTAAATGCTCTATCGCCAGCGGATTTCAGCCTAGTTCTGGGAATGGTCAGGAAGCATTCACTAGAAGAGTGAAGAGGACGCGAGGAAAAGGCAGGTGACAGAAGGTTTAACAGGTAACCAGGGCCCTGCCTGTGTAGGGCCTTATAAGTGAGAAGACCCACCTTAAAGAGGACTCTCCACCTGACTGGTAGCCAGTGCAACTCGCGCAAAACCGGTGTAATATGGCAAAACTTTTGCTGCCTGGTCAACAACCGGGCAGCTGCGTTTTGCACGAGCTGCAATCTGCGGAGAGATCCTCCTGTGACCCCGAGATAGAGCGCATTACAGTAATCAAGCCTAGATGTGACTAAGGCATGTATTAAAGTAGGGAGGTCCAGAGGCGGAACAAGGGACTTAATCCTGGCAATGTTTCTGAGATGGTAAAAACAAGTACGAACCACGGAGGATATTTGAGCCTCCTTGGTTAAGTCTCTATCCAGAATCATGCCAAGATTTCACACCCAAGAGGAGGCCTTCAATGGCACAGATCCTAGGACAAGCCCAGTTCCTGTGTCAGAGGCCATCCTATCGCGGACCCTGTTCGACTCCACTACTAATAATAGAGAAAGGGAACCTCAAAACAATTATCGTAGGGGATTTCAACCTCGACTGGCTATCTTAAGATTTTGACTCCACTGAATACCTTCTGTGACTGTCATGGGTTGACACAAATAATTGGTGAACCTACATGCCCGAACAAAAAGAATCCGAATAATAGTACTGTATTAGATGTTATACTAGTTAATAAGCCCCACTTATTCTCTCATGCTGGCACCTTTTTCTCTGATGTTAGCGACTGTTGTTTCATTGCTGGTGTTAGATCAGTACATAATACAGTACCAGCAGCTAAATTTAACACAAAAGGGTCAAGGAGGAACTTTGATCAGTTTGCATATATCAATGACCTGAAACATTCACTACTCTGGCAAGATTTCTTCTTAGCCATTACGGTGAATTTAGCATATGGTATACTACATGAAATTCTGGAGGGTGCACTAAACAGGCATGCCCCGGTGGTAACAATTTGTGTAAGGAACAAAGCTTGTCGCTGGTTTTCTGCTGAACTGAAGGCCGCATTGCTAGCAAGAGACAAACTCTGGAAGAAGGCTCGTAGAACCAAGTTGGACACAGACTGGTATCAGTTCAGGAAGGCACTGAACTTACGTATAAAAATGATCAGGGAAGTGAAGACTGCATTCTACCGTAATGACAAAGGCTCAGTGGTGAGCTGAAGTGCTTGGGGTGGGGGGGACTTGGTAATTATGGCCTAAGCAGAGTCATCAGTGTCAGTGTCTAAAGGGATTTTAACTTTTTCTGGTAAACTGAATATTTCTGTGCTATATTTATTTGCTATATTATTTTGATAACATTCATAAAAGTCTTCCTTTTCATGTTGACAATATATGTTATATACTGTAAATTAATTTATTTTCACAGTTCTATCTCATCTGACCCTGGATTAGAGATAGGCGAAGGCCATCCACTTCGCTATGTGGAGTATTTTGCATATGTTGGACATAGTTTGACATTCATTGACTCTAACCCTAGGCCCCAGGACCTACCCCTCCAAGTAGAACCAACTTTAAGTAAAAGCAGAACCCACTTCCCTCTCTGTACTCCTGGACCTCCCTACCATGTGCGGTACAGACCGCTACTGCTCACACCAGCCCAGAGTCCCTGCAGTGACCCAGCCACAGCCTGCTGCAGCGCCAGTGACTCAGGACATGTGATCCACAAACCAGGGCCTACTGTGCCCCCATGGGTCCTACTCTTAACTTTCCCTCCAGAATCCTTTGCTGCACTCACCAACCACCCCCAAAGCCTGGACACAGAACGACTGCAACTGCTTCCACTGATGTCTCCATGGATGCCCAGCCAGGAACCGGAGCATTGCCATTGAAGCTACCGACCCTGCCTAAAAGGGGGAGCCCCCTTAACTGCCCTGCTGTTGCCCACCAGTCTCTTTTCCCTCCAAAGATCCAGAAGTTTCTCTGATCCCTGCTATATATACTGCCCCAGTCGTTCTCTCTCTTTGCTGCCCCCAAGTGGTAGGTCAGCAGAAATTTGTCCCCCAGAGCACCTTTCCAGAAAACTAAACACTGGGGAAGAGGAAGGGGGAACCTAAGGTAAGCAATAGGCCCCTCTCAAATGAGAGGGGGCTTACATGTATAGGTGCATTTATATACATGCACTATACAGGGTACTACTGTGGTGGGTCATACGGTGGTGCACTGTAGTCCAATTATAGTAAAAGGGTGACAAAAACAGTCATGTTATGATGGCCCAGGTAAATTGCACCCAATTTATCAACACCACTGTTGCTCCTAGCAAGTGGAATGGCGGGAGGACACTTCAGGTTCTAAGGAACATGGATGGTATCACCTGACAGAGAGAAAGGAATCATGAATAAGGTTCATATACTTTTCTGTATTTATTTTATAATCAGGGAAAGGAAGACTCGGTCACAGGGAAGAAGGGGTAGACTTATCACTCTAGAATTCCTAAAAGAGGAAGACTCTAAACTGTAAAGGTACTGTGATGCAAGAACTATATGAGCCTCTAACACTGTAAGAGCATCGTAATGCAAGAGCTATAGGAACTTCTATACTGTAAGAGTACTGTAATTTCTATACAGGCCTCTCTACCATTTCCTGTAAGAGGATGACTCCAAGTACTGTTCAGGTCACTGTGCCCTGACCCCCGAGGTGCACCTCTGTGCAAGTGACTACCTGCTAAAGTTCCCCCATTCGATGAGCGGAGGTATTATTTGTGCACAAACTGTTACAGTATTTTTGAACAGGATGTCTTGCAGTGTTTACTTGTAAAGGAGTTTTGTGTTATATTTCTGCTTCAGTCTTAAGGAAGGGAAAAAAACACTGTTTTACAGAGCTCTCTTGTGGTGCAGAGGAGAGAATAGATGATCTCTGTAGAAAGGGTTGTAGGTTTGAGGGTAGGTCTTGGTGAATTTTTTTACCTGCTGTGGGTGGAAAAAAAGTAGTTTTTTAGAAGGTAATATTTTGGGACATGGTATTTCAGTAGTCTGTGTGTGTGTTTTTTTTGGCTCTGAAAAGAGCGATTTTTTTGGGGGGGGTGAAGTGGAAATAATTAGTCAAAAAAATTATTCTGGTATTTCTTGTACGTTGTACACAGATTGCCTGTTTATTGTCTCAGCTCTTATGAGTATTAAATCAGTGGGTAAGACAATCTCCTCTCATTGGCCCAGATGTTCAAACTGTGCCCCAAAAAGTGCGCAACAGCAGGAGCAAGCGCACGTCCACTGCACCCATGCGCAAGAAGCGCAATATTCAAAACTGCGGGCCAAGATCGCCTGGCAGAGCGACTGAATATCGCACCACCATGCGATAGCGCCAACTAGGGATGTGAATTGTGCATATCTGATGCGCCATAGCGCAACAAGGGATGCTTAGCAGAGCAGTCCAGATGCGCCATAGCGCAACCAGGGACGCCCCGTGGAGCAGGGCAGCAATGCAACAGCACAACCAGGGATGCAGGGGCCCACCACCCATGCCACAGATGGGCAGAGGAGCACACAGCAGAACATACATCGTCCCCCACACCCCATGCACTGCACAACCGGGGGAGAGCTGGAATAACCACCGGCCCATGGATACCAGCAACCAACCCACAGCCAGGCCATGGTGCCCCAGCACACCCCCTGGCAAGCTGTGACTGGCACACAAGGAAGGCCGACCACCCCATGCCACACCATCCCACCAATGCAGAGCACACCCTGCACCACGATCACCATACACCCTTCCCAGGAGTAGTGCCCAACAGTGCAGGACACCCCATGCATGCCACCACCCCCACTGTGACAATGCAACCCTGTGCACCACAGAGCCATGCAAGGCAGCCCCACCATGTGCACCCTGCTGTGGGCAGCAGCTGACAGCAATGCAATAACAGTACACACAGTGCCACCCTGCACGCCCTCCCCCCGAGGTACAGCTGAGAGACTGACCATGCGTCGCCACACGAGGTACCCCACATGCGACAGGGCATGCCCCGGACCCCACCACCAGCGGTACAGCACCCTGCACACCCTCCCAAGGACACATCCCATCCCAGCACTGGCCACAACAGCCAGCACAGACACACACAGTGTTGCATGGAAGCATGCGCCACACAGGATGCAACACAGTGCGTGGACAAAAACTCCACCCATACCCAAGGGCACACCAACACAGGGACACAGTGGCGGGTCAACCAAGCCACTGGTGTGTGGCCACGGCTGATGTGTACACACGGCTAGCACCCCTACATTGCACAGGTGTGCCAGCCACCCTGCGCAGGCACCATGAAACTGTATGCCACCAGCATGCTGCCGGAGCACAAGTGACAGACACTGGAGCACATCCCCTGCAACAGACACAAGCGACAGCATGGAGGGGGGACAACAACAGCGGAGGCCACAGTGCCACCAGAGGCAAATCAAATCAGATCAAATCAAAATTTATTTATAAAGCGCTTTTCCAAAAATCAAAGCGCTAATACAAACAGAGATAAAACATCAACATGATAAATAAAGACATAAAACAATAAAATATTCATAAAATAAACTAATCATATGCCAGCATAAATAAATAACTTTTCAGGGATCTCTTGAATACTTCCACGGACTGGCACTCTCTAACCTAAGGCAGACATGCAGCATACTGGTGATGGAAGGCAACCTGGCATTGTGCCGGGTTCAGTTGTTATCCAGCATGGACAGCCACCACTGACACGCCAGCAGACCGTACATATCACAGACATGCAATGGTGTCAGCTGCACAGGCCATGGACGGTCTGACAGGGGTGCCATACACACAGTGCATGCACTGTGGACCACTGCACACAGGCATCCAGTGCACAGAGAACAACACACAAACCACAGACAGTGACTGATCCCCCTGTGCACACCATAGGCGGTTCCCTTCTGGACACACACCACATGCTGCACCACCCCTGACGCCATGCACCCACTGCAGCTGAGCACCTGTAGCCCGCTGCAAATCAGAGACCACCACAGTTGTCATAACAAAACAAATGTATTTAAAACAGGTAATACAAAACTATATACAACTATGTACAATGGGGGAAGGGCCACATACCAGGTGGGGGCGGGTAAGGGGCAGGGGTGAACATATGGGAGAGGGAAGAAGGGGTGTGAGGGTGGGTCCGGGGGGGAAGGTGTAATTAGGGGCATGGATTGTTCAGTGTCTGCCCCGGTCTTCCTCCGCGTGGCGCCGATGTCTTCTCTGCCTCCTCACCCCGTGGCGGTCCATTCGTTGCAGGAGCTCCAGGTTCGCCCTTGCCACCTGTAGCAGCTCCTGCAGTCCACGCTCCAGTGCCTGGAGTCGCCGTCCACCTAGGGCGAGGGAGCAGAGTCAATAAGTGTGACTGTCCAGCCCCCTGCAGCCCACCCATTGTGCATGGCATACAGCCATGTGCCACGCCCCTGTGATGGTGTGCAACCACCCACAGTGACCATGTCCACAAGACCTGCCTACCCAGGCAGCCACAGCCATGTGGACCACTGCACACACCCACCGCCCATGTCCTGCACAGCACCACCGTGGCCGTACAATGACTTGGCTATGCAGTGTGAAGGCAGTGGCACAGCCATGTGCCCGGTGCACACATGGACCACCATTGATGCACTCCCAGACATGCAGTGCCACTGGACAGTGCTGAATGTAACAGGTTGCGTGCATGGCAGTGGTGTCAGTGGATGGTGGCCATGCCCCGCTGCCTGCCCAGTTATACAGCATGCAGTAGTAATCATGGATGTAAGGCACTCACCATCATCAGGCTGGTCCCTGCGCCGCTGCAGACCTTCACCCCTCCCATTCTGCTGGTCCTCCAGGCGACGCCTCCGCTCCCTCGCCTGCCTGCGCTCTTCTGGGCCTAAGGTGCAAACATGGAGAGAGGAACATCAGTACAATCCAGTAGCAAAGTCCCCCTGCCCCCATGTGTGTGCAATCCCACATGGCCATACCCATCCACCCCACACCCCGATATTACCACCACGGCCAACACTGGACCCCACCCCATGTGCCGGACACATGCAACCGTGATACCCGTATGGACGATAACAGTGTATGGATGGGGCACCTACCTGGCCGTGGCACCGTGCCCCTCCTGGCATGTGCCCGCAGGTGGGCAAGCAGGTCCGGGTCCCTGCGCCTGAGGTCCCCATACTGGTGGTGACACTGCTCTGCCGTGCGCCCCATACCAGTGGCCTCCTCCAGTGCATCAGCCACCTCCTGCCAAACTGCACTCCTGGCCCTGTCCGGGGGTGCATCACCATATAGAGCCCCAGCATGGGGCTCTACAATGACCACCAGGTTCGCAGGCTCTACCTGGCTCCACATCACTGCCCTTCTCCGCGCCATCTCAGCAAAGAGTTGGATTCAAAATGGCGCTCGGCAGCGCGGTCCTGCCATGTGCAGATGCTGCGCGGTACAGCGCTGCCATTCCCTATCGCGCTGTTCGCATTTGCATCCACTTAAAAATGCACGTCGCCTCATTTGCATGCGTTGCGCTATAAAACTGTGACATTGGGCTGCACTGGCCATAGTTGGTTACTGCAGTCTGTTGTGGTGAGTAGCATGCTGTTTGGGAGTGTGGACTTTGGTGTTTGGGACATGCATGGGACTGCACAGTCACAGGTAACACCTGTCATTCTCACAGGAGGAATAATGACCGATTGTGAGGTGGCGGAAGAGGAACAGAGATGTGAGAGGAAGAGGAGGCCGAACTTCACCAAGGCAGAAACAGATGCCCTGTTTGAGGCCTACCTCGACCAGGAGCACTGCTCAGCGGACGCCAGGAACACCACAGGCCCGTGCTGCTGCATGGGAAGAGGTGGCGCGTGCTGTCAACCTGCATGGCAGCCACCAGCGGTCCATGCAGGAGTGCAAAAAGAAGATGGGCACGGACAGGCGGAGAATTAAGGAGAAGGTGGCTGCCATCAGGGCAGCACGGTCTGCGACCGGTGGGGGACAGCCGGAGGTGCAACGCCTGACCCCACAAGAAGAGCGGGTTGCTGGCAGCTTGCAGCGTTGCGCCATCGAGGGTGTTCTAGGTGGTGGATTCCAGACAGGTGGTAGCCCGTCGCTGCATGGTAGGTCCTGGTCTGTCAATGGGGGGGGACAGGGTAGGTCACATACATTAATGTTACTGTTTTTCACTTACAGCTCCTGAGCATCTACATGGGTCAGCAGTGGTGGGCTTCTCCACTGAGGGCGGTAGCATGGAGATGGAGGAGGGCCCTTCCACCTCCACAGGCATACGAGGGTCAGGGCAACAGTGGGCCCGCCTGGACGTCCGGACTGATGTTGGTGGAGCAGGTGCGGAGGAGGCCCTGTCCGTGTCCCAGCATGCCAGCGTCCATGGATGCCAGCATGCTGAGACTCGGGCTGGTGCCGGATCCGTCACCGATGATGATGGAGCTAATGTCATGGGCAGTGAGACGTGGGCCACAGGATGGCCACACAGCAGGTGACATCACGGGCATGGCTGTGGGTGGTGCCGCTGTGGAGGCCTGCGTGACATCACAGTCCCAGCCTGTGCCTGTCTGCACCAATGGAACAGCACTGGTGTGTGCCCAGGACAGTGGGACTGTTGCGGCCACTGCGGTGGCACCATTGAGCCCTGGAGAGCGACAGCCGGAGGGGCAGTATCAGCAGTCGGCCAGTGGCCATGGGGGTACAGTGTCGGGGTGGCATCAGTGCACCGCCTGTGGACGTGCCCAGGCCTGGCCCTGGTGTGCAGCACCCACCCTCAAGGGGTGCTGACCATCAGAGACCCGACATCCATGAGGGACAGCATGCCGATCAGGCAGATGACCTCTTAGATGAGCACACCTGCATACTCCAAGCATCAGTCAATCAGCAGATGCGCTTGGCGGCGGTGGATGCACTCAGTGCGACTCTCGCCAGGCAGAGGAGCGGCGCAACAGAGACACCGCTCTGCTCCTGGCAGGGATGGACCGGTTGCGGGAGGATGTGACCGCTGCCATTGACAGGCAGACACAGGCAATCACAGCTGTCATGGCCACAATGAGTACACAGTTATTTGCCCATGCGTCGCAGACACCGCGCAGTGCAATGTCCATCCCCTGTTCCTAGCGTCGTGCGACACCCTTCTTGCTGACACTGGGTTCAGCTGTGGGCATCCTGAGCATGCCTGGCACAGGCATGTTCGGTGTGCTGCAGACCCCTGCGCGAGCACGGTCGTGTTCACGCAGTGGAACCCCTGGGGGACCGTCGGTGCCACCCCATGAGGCCATTGGTCAGCCTGTCACTGCTGGTGGGTCTCGGTGGGGCCGCCCGCGCATCCATGGCAGCCGTGGCATGTGACTGACCTGTCTCCCAGCACGGCTACTGTCTGATGCTGCCCTGTGTGCATTGTGTTGTTCAGCATGCACTGCATGGGTGGGGTACCTGACCCTGCACGTACACACACGTTCCATCTGCACACCCTCTCGGTTGCCGTCCGCTGTGGCGTGTGCATGATGATGCCTGCGTTGCGCTGTCCGCCACTGTGCAGTGGTGCCCAGCGTCTGACACACGCACAATGACAGGCACTGGGCGTGGTGGTCTGTGGACGTGTGTGTGGCTAGGGGGTGGCGGTCAGGGTCGGCGTGCCTCCTATCCTTTGTGCATGTCTTGTGAGGTGTGTGTGTGTGACTGTGTGCCATGTTAGACCTTGCCCATCCCTGGTGGTGTGTGCGGTTCCATTTTCGGCCACTTCCCTTGTCGACATGCACCCCTGGTGTTTGTCCATGCGTGTTTGTGGGTTGTGTCTTTGCCACTGGTGGTTGCACATGGCCCCATGACTTACCTGGGTTGGCTGAAGTGCTCCTCTGTGATGGTTTCCCAGTGCAGCTGTGCCAGCCGGAGCAGTCGGGGGTCCCGTCACCCAAGGGGGGGCTGCCCATCACCATCTTCACCAGCGTCCTCATCGTCCCCATCGCTGTCCCCCTCTTCGACCTGTATGGCTATCCCACAGTCGTTGGCCATGTTGTGCAGGATGCAACAGGCCAGGAATAGCCTGCAGGCCTTTGAGGGGCTGTACTGTAGGGCACCGCCAGACGTGTCCAGGCAACGGAAACGTGCCTTCAGCATCCCGAACACCCGCTCGATGACATTGCATGTGGTGGCATGTGCCTCACTGTAGTGTTGCTGAGATGGGGTCGTGGGCCGCCGGTATGGTGTGAGCAGCCAGGGACGGAGTGGGTATCCACTGTCACCTGTGTGTAGAGGGTGGAAGTTAGTTTGGTGATCAGCATCGCCCTGCCTTGGGCCATCTAGGCCAATACCCATGTCACCTCTGACTATGCCCCTCCCAAGCTCTATGTCTTTCCGCGTGGTTTGCATACTCACCCACTAAGTGGCCAGTGAGGATGTCCCCACTCTTGAATCTGTGGCACAGTGCTGACTGGTGCCAGATGAAGGCATCATGTGCTCCCCCAGAGTGCATGGCACAGACATTGATTATGTGCCCCCTGGCATCACACACCACCTGGCAGTTGATGCTTGCATAGCCCTTCCGATTAACGTATGCGGCCCCTTTGGGGCCAGGTGGTGTGCGGATAGCCACATGGGTGCAGTCTATTGCCCCAGCATGCCAGGCATACGTGCTACTCTGTGGAACTCCTGTATGTTTGCTGTGCTCTCCGCCGGTGTGCTGGGGAAATGGATGTACTCCGCAGCATGAGGCAGCAGTGCGCTGAGGAATTGGGTGAGGTAGCATGACGCGGCCGACTGGGTTATGCCTGTCGTGTCCCCTGTTGGTCTCTGGAAGGTACCCGTGGTGAGCAGGCACATGCAAGCTATCACTTTTGTCTCCACTGACCGAGCATGGCTCCGTCGTGTGGGTGCCTGCATCACATCACTGCACAGCTCACAGAGCCACCTCAGAATTGCCCAGTTCAGGCGGTACTGGCCCACGATCTCAGTATCGGGTGTACAGCTCGAAGCTGGTGCGGGCTCGGTACTGCCTGTTTGGGGCATACCACCCGACGGGTCCTTCCACAGCCGCGCCCCTGCTGCCTGCCTCACCCCCCCCATAACTGCTTCCATCTGGATGGTGGCACTGGCCATGTCCTGGCATTGTCCCCCCGGCAGCTGTTTCTGTGTTCCCCAGCTGTCCTGGCTGCTACTTCCCCTGCACCGGGAACACCTTCCTGTGGTGGCCTCAGTGCTGTGCGGCACTTCCCCCTTCTGCACTGCACTGTGGCTGTGGCTCCCCACACCTTCCCTGTTCCTGTGGGTTCCAGGTGCTCTGTCTCTGTCCTGCCCTGTGTGTGTGTGTTGCCTGTGTGGCTGGCTATGGTTCAGCAACATGTGCCTTCCCTGTAGCATTCTAGCGCCTCTCTCTTGTTCCTTTTTATTTTGGCTCATTTCCGATATCGCGCAACTTCCGCTTGCTCCCCTATTGCGCATGGCGCATGTTGTTGAATATTGCACTGCGCCATTTATGCATGGTTACTCCCCCTTCAGTTGCGCATGCATTTATTATCATTGCGCTCTTGCGCAGTGTGATTTGGGGGGCATATCTGCCTCCCGCTGAATATCGCAGAATGGCGCATTTTCAGACTTGCGCTGGTGCAACCCTATTGCACATGGCGCAACCCTTTTGAATATCTGGGCCATTAAATTTTAGCTGTATATTTACAGTAACTCAGCTAGTATCATGTCTGAATGAAAGGGTGGGACAGGATTAATTACATTTGTCTGTAACTGAAAAAAAAAGTAATTGTCAGGTAATGAGGGAGTTTCTTAGTTGGAGTTTGAAGAACTTGGTTTAGAACTGCTGTTCTCCATGGTAGTAGCTGAACAAATGATATGTGGGAGACTTGGAGCGTGCCATTTTCAAGAACTGTAAATAAATTGTATCTTTGCATTGCTATTGCTGGAAGAGGAAAAAAAGTGGAATATGAAGCACTGAAGGCTGTAAATTGTTCTAAAATATGATTGTTGCAAAATAATTTTATGTCTGTAGAAGTGATTATTGCGTTAGAGTAGAAGTGTAAGGTGGCTGGGCTTGAACTTGGGATGTTTGAGTATATGGGTTTATACACTTAGTCCTGTGTGCCACAGAGAATGTTAAGCAAAGTAGGAGATTTGTTCTTTTGTAATTAACCATCGAATGTGCAGAAATTATTTGTGTTCTAAAATGGATAAAGGGACAACTTGATAGCAAGTGATTTGATATTTGCGAAAATGTTGAATGGGTGATAGTAGAAACTGTAATATGTACAGAAATATGATTAATTTGAAATGTTTTGTTGAGTGAAGATAGTAAATATTTAACAGGGAAGTGGGTCTATCCAGTTTTTTTTCTTGTTCAGAAATTATGGTAAAACGGAACAATTTGTTGTTTGCAGCTTATTATTATATATCAAGGTGTTTTATTTCTTACTTTGGCTGAGTTAAAAATAAATTCATTTAAAAAGCAAACAATGTGCTGACCCAGTGGCGCTGAGGGTTGAGGTGCTGGATGCCACACCTCACCCTATGCTGGCGACTCGGTTCGGGGAATGAGCTTGGGCGCTGGGGGTCGGCGGTGGAGAAAGAGGACCCGAGCATCCGGAGGACTGCTCTCCTCTCTCGGGGAGGAGGTGGAGGGGGGGGTCCAGGGTTAAGCGCGGCACCACAGCAGCCTCTGGTGGAGACCGTAGGCACTGCAATGCTTGGGGCTCAATTAGGGGGCGCAGAGCCTCAGTGGACGTCCCTGAAGTCATTGCATGCTCAAGCTCTACTGGGGAGGGCGGGGGCAGGGCATAACCCACGAAGCCAAAAAATACCCTCTGCCTGCTGATAGGAAAAGGAGGGTCCAGGGGTGATGCCAACCACGCCCAGTGTCGGGCTCGACTCTCATCTCCTCTGCTCTCCTCCACTCCCGGTCGCCTATTTTGATTATAGATAGAGTGTCAGGAAGAGCAATCTGACAGTCCTGCCTTGGGGGACTCAGAGCCGGGTGGTTGGGTGGCCGAGGAAGCAGATGGAGAGCAGCCACTGGGAGGAGCAAGACAGAGAGAGCTTCAGGTGGGCGGGATCATGGCGGGACCGAGAGTCCTCTCCTGAGAGAGGTCAGGGGGTGAGAGCGATAAAGAAAATTGTGAAAAAAAAAGGAAATGTGCAAAAGGAAGATTTGAATTTCTGATGCTTGGATTTTGCACATCTGTGATGTGTCACTGTACCACAGAAAGAGTGCTATAGCAAATTCTTGTTTTTAACCTACTGCATATAGGGATGGTTGGATTGAGACATTTTAAAAAAAGGAAGACATTGTTAAAACATTTCACAAAATGTGTGTACCGAAAGGTTATTTTCTTTATGTGTGTTTCTTGCCTGGTTTTGAAAACAGTTGTACGTTTCTTTGATGGTTCTGCTGCATCATAATTAGTACAGTATGATGTATTGTTCATACTGTAGGTATCTACAAGTTCAAGATCGAACCCATTTGGAACTCGCCACCATTAAATCTAATGGTGAAAAAGAAATTTTCTGTTGCCCATGTACTGATCTAGTGTGGTTTTAAACTGTTCGAAATTATCACTTGCTACCACATACATTGGTAGGGAATTCCATGTAGGTGTCACTCTTTGGGTTATAAATCTACTTCTTTTAACTGTTTTATTAATACTGGTTTTTAATTTTAATTTGTGTGACCTTGTATTGTTGTTGGATGCATGCCTCTCGAGACAAATAGTTTTGAACAGGGCAGGATCCCAGGAGGCCCTGTATGCTAGACAGAGGTCACCTCTCAGTGATCTGAATTCAGTTGAATATAGCCCCAAGCTCTTTAGCTTCTCTTGATATTCAACGCTTTTGAGGTTATTTATATTTCTAGTAATTCTCCTCTGTACTTTTTTGACTATGGCTTTACCTCCCACTGAGGTGGGTGCACAGAATGGAGCACAGAATTCAATATGGGATCTGACCAAACTGGTGTATAAAGAAACAAGGACCTCAGGTTCTCGACTTTTAATATGTTTGAGAATACATGCTGTTGTACCATGACATTTTTTTAACCTTTTTACGTTCGCTTGCACGCATGCGCAAGGAACATCTTGGGAGAATGGGACACTTTGGAGGTGTGCCCGTCCTGTGCAATCCCCTGCTCCGTTGAGCAGGCGTGGCGGTCCTGCACCAATCGATGTGGTGTGACAACGGTGGTCTTCTCTTCAAAGAAAACACCGCTGTGGCTTAACAACGTCCGCCCCCAAATCTTTGGTGCCATGCTGGGAGCCCACCCAGCATGGCAAACATCCGCGTCATCTGCTGGACGGGGTGCCCAGTCCCCGTCGGCTCCACCTCCAAACAGCTTTCCCTGCTTGCACGCTGGGAGCCCACCCCAGCCGGCAAGCGTCCACGTCGTCAATGTGAAAAAAACAAACTGTAAATTAAAAACTGTCCCACGCAGTCTCCGCCCCACAACCCGCACCCACCACTGCGCCCTGCCTCCCCACCCCTCACCCCATACTGTACCTCCAGGTCTCGCGACGATCATCGCTGGACCGGGAACATCTGCACTCTTTAAAGCCGACAGCGAACTGAGGAAATGCCGGTAAGCTGTATAATGGGCTGGATGGGGTTTTTTCACTTTGTTGCATATCTCAGGCATTTTTAGGAATTTTTGCACCAAATTTTCAGCATGGGGTTTTTGGGACCCCTTTTCATGAATTCTGTCACTGTCATGGCGTTATTCGGGCCCGAAGGGTGATTTCGCAGTCACTGCGCAAAATCACATTTCTGGCCCGATTAACGAAACGACAGTGCCAGCGTTCATAAGGTGGACTCTCAAAAAGCCTACTTTGAAAATTTGGTGGAAAAATTCCTAATAATGACCGTTTTACGAGCGTTGCGCAGTTCCTACGCAGGCTCGTAAGTTCGCGAATTTTCAATATTTTCACTCCAGATTTTCAACATTGCCATTTTACCACACCTTCTTATGAGTAGTACAGCTGTCATTTTTTACATGTCACCCAAAACATGTTTCCGCCCATGTAGCGCACAATGGCGCAGTCGGTGTGCAAAATCAATGTATGGGACACATTAAGAAAATCACAGTGACACTGTTCATGAGCAGAGGTCTTAAAATGGCTATGTTGAAAATTTGGTGAAAAAATTCCTAAAAATGACTGTTTCTGACGATGCATTGCGCAGTTCCTACGCGCGCTCATAAGTTCTTAATTGTCAATATTTTCACTCCAGATTTTCAACATTGCCATTTTACCCACCTCCTCATGAGCAGTACAGCTGTCATTTTCACATCCTGCCCAAATTGTGTTCGCCCATGTAGCGCACAATGGCGCAGTCGGTATCACGAACTCAATGTATGGGACACATTAAGAAAATCACAGTGACACTGTTCATGAGCAGAGATCTTAAAATGGCTATGTTGAAAATTTGAGTGAACAAATTCCTAAAAATAGCTGTTTTTACGGCGTGCATTGCGCAGTTCTCGCACACTCATAGGTTCGCGAATTTTCCAATATTTGCTCCAGATTTTCCAACATTGCCATTTACCACACCTCCTCATGAGCAGTACAGCTGTCATTTTTCACATCCTGCCCAAATTGTGTTTCCGCCCATGTAGCGCACAATGGCGCAGTCGGTATGCGAACTCAATGTATGGGACACATTAAGAAAATCACAGTGACACTGTTCATTAACAGAGGTCTTAAAATGGCTGTGTTGAAAATTTGGTGAAAGAATTCCTAAAAATGACTTTTACGAGCGTGCGTTGCGCAGTTCCTACGCACGCTTGTAGGTTTGCGAATTTTCAATATTTCCACTCCAGAGTTTCAATATTGCCATTTCACCAGACCTTCTTATGAGTAGTACAGCTGTCATTTTTCACATCTCACCCAAAACGTGTTTCCTACCATGTAGCGCACAATGGCGCAGTCGATGTGCAAAATCAATGTATGGGACACATTAAGAAAATCACAGTGACACTGTTCATGAGCAGAGGTCTTAAAATGGCTATGTTGAAAATTTGGTGAAATAATTCCCAAAAAATGACTGTAATGATGTTAGGCAAGGCTATGCAGTTCCACGCACCGTAAGTTCACTGAATTTTCAATATTTTCACTCCAGATTTTCAACATTGCCCTTTTACCACACCTCCTTATGAGCAGTACAGCTGTCATTTTTCACATCCTGCCCAAAACATGTTTCCGCCCATGTAGCGCACAATGGCGCAGTCGGTGTGTGAACTCAATGTATGGGACACATTAAGAAAATCACAGTGACACTGTTCATGAGCAGAAGTCTTAAAATGGCTATGTTGAAAATTTGGTGAAAAAATTCCTAAAAATGACTGTTTAATGAGCATGCGTTGCGCAATTCCTACGCACGCTCGTAAGTTCACGAATTTTCAATATTTGCACTCCAATGACTTCCAGATACCTAAACAGTACATAGAAGCAAGCAACATTCGGCATTGACAAATGCTTGTACTTCTTTGTCACTGATTTTTTTAAGCCATGTCCAAGTGCCAAATACCACTGCAAATACCTGCAAGCGAACGTTCGGCATTGACAAATGCTTGTTTATTTATATGTGTATTACATTTTAAATTATTTGTAATGGTGATACCTAAATCTCTTTCTTAGGTAACCAACCTGTAGTTGAATGTTGTTCAGTGTAATTAGCCAATCTGTTGTTTTTGCCAAGGTGCATTACCTTGCATTTGGTGGTGTTAAATATCGTTTTATTATCTGTGGCCCAGCATGCCAGACTGTCCAAATTTGTTTGAAGTGATTTTATGGAGTTTATATCATTCACAATACAGCTGAGTTTACTGTTGTCTGCATATTTATTGATCCATGCCCCATTTGTAGTTTGCATGCTAGAAATCAGTATATTGAATAATATAGGGCCCAATACTGTGCCCTGTGGTATTCCGCTGGTAGCTTTATCCATTCAGATGTTTGCCCTTTGATGTTAACCCATTGCTTTCTGTCTTTTAGTCGTGAATCAATCCATTTGATATTTGGATGGAGCTTAATTCTGACTTATTGCTCAATCAGCACTGTATGGGACACAGTATCAAAGGCCTTTTCATAATCTGGAAAGATAACATCAACAGGTAGTCCATTAATTCCAAGCCTTACTTGCAGGCTCGAAAAAATTAATAAGTTACTTTGACAAGATCTCCCATGAGTAAAGCCGTACTGTGATATATCGATACGTCCCTGTCTTGGATATGCATACTAATTTTGAGCTGCTACAGAACTCTTTCCATTATTTTTCCTATACAAGAGATGAGGCTAATAGGCCTATGGTTAGCAACATTTTGTTTGGTATCTCCTTTATGAATATGTATATTGGAGGCTATTTTCCAGTCAGATATTGTGGCCCCTTCCTTAATGGAGGTATTAAATAATAGGGTAAGTAAGTCTGATTGATTATTTGAAAGTTCTTTAATAAATTTAGATGGAATGTCATCAGGTCCAGCTGATGAGTTTGTTTTTGTTGAGCTAATAGCAGCTTTGATATCCTCCTTAGTAAAAAGCAGTGGTTCTTCCTGATTATTTACGTTATCAAGACACACTGTTTTGTTAGGCTTGTACACACTGAGAAAATATGAATTAAGTTCTTCAGCTATTTTTTGCTCATCCGTAATGAGGAATTGATCCTTGACTAGAGGCCCAACTTTAGGGGCATTACCTTTTAAAGATCCTCTATAATTAAAGAACTTTTTTTGTTATCTTTTGTTGACATTGCCAAATTATGTTCAAGGCTCTTTTTAGCAGTTTTTATAGCTTTTTTAGTCTTGTTTGCTTTTGCTTTAAACTTGAGTCATTTTTCCTCAGATCGTTTTTTTCTTGTATTTATTAAACACCCTTTTTTATTATTGATTAGTCTCTTGATGTTAGTGGTCAAGCACAAGGGAACTCTTTTTTTGTTATTATTGTATTTAATATGCTCATGGAACCATTTCTTAATACAGTATTCAGTTTTCTTGAGAATAGCCTCCCACATATCTGCAGAATCCAGGTTTTTGAGTTCTTCTTCCCAGTTCCAGGTGGTTAAATATTGTTTAATTCTGCCAGTCAGCTTTGTAAAAATTTTTTGTTTTCATAATGCCATTTGTTGTATTTTTATAGTATTTAAGAATGCATGATACTATGTAGTGGTCACTGTCCCCAAGTGGCTCAAGAATTTTAGGGGTGTCCCCAGTGTCTTTGATATTTGTAAAGATTAAATCCAAAATACTATTTTGTCTGGTTGGTTCAGAAACAAACTGGTCACGGTCGTGTTGTAGTATGATGTCAACAAATCTGTTATCCAATCCACTTTTACCTACAAGCGAGTGCCAGCATATATTATTTATTTATTTATTTGCTTTTGTTAACCAGGTAAGCACACTAGACAGCCAAGTGCCTATTTTCAGGTGCGACCCGGGAGGATTACAGGTAAACTATGCATCAGACAAAGTCAAGGTACCATACAGGAGCATAGGCATACAAAAGTAGTTGATACAGCATATGGGACATCCGATGAAACAGTTAAATTTAGGACGATAACATCAGAATACATACCAGTAGTAAGTAAGAAGAAAACAACTATGTAACATCAAACTGAGGTAAAACATCCAATATCAAGTACATTCAGTGTCAAGAGAGCCCGGCTCAGGGCAAATTGCCAGAAAAAGTGCAAAAAAGTGCCTAGAGCAATAATCACAGCAAAACTTAGTAAGTAGACGTTATAGCAGTAGCATACTAGGGAATTGCCACCCCAACAGTCAACTGGGGGGAGAGAGGGACGCCGCCTGGGTCTATATGACACATAGACAGGCTGAGGCTGATTTAAGGAAGCTCCAGAGGGATGCTTTGAAGCAGGGACGGGAGGTGGAGGAACGAGTTATTGCAGGAAGACAGTTCCATAGTCTAGGCGCATGGACAGAGAAGGCCCCATCCCCAGTACGGGTACAGGTTTTTGGAACCAGGCGATCCTGTGCAGCACAGGATCTTAGGTGGTAGACCGGGGTTTCATATTTGAGGGGGAGGGCAAGTGCGGAAGGGGTGGCTGTTCTGACAATGTTGTCGATGAAACAGCCGAGGACAAAGGCGCAGGGCTTTTCAGGAGAAGGCCACTCCAACCGCGAGTACAGTTCACAGCGATGCGTGAGACGAGCAGAGAGTGCAAAGCAGCAAATATTGTTATATGCAGTATCCCATTTCGTGAGGCTAGAGTTTGGAACAGGGGAAAAGGATACGAGCCCGTAACACAGCGTGGGAAGGAGTAACCCCCTGGCGAGGGCAAGTCGGGCAGCTGGGGTGAGGCAACTTTTTGCTCTGTAGGCGAGTCCAAGCTTGGCATTAGTTGTCTTACATATATTCCGAAGATGGGTGGTGAGGTTGAGTTGCGGGTCGAGGGTTACTCCCAGGTACTTAATGGAATCCACAGTCTGCAGGAGGGTGCCATTTGTTCCATAGATGTTTAAGGGAGCGGGGCAGGAATTTGTTTTGGCCGCAGAGCCAAAGAGCATAGCTTGGGTCTTTTTCAGGTTGATGGTCAGCTTATGGCCCTCCAGCCAGTTCTGGATAAGCATGAAGTCAGAGTTAAGTCTGGAGTGGATGACAGAGATGTCCTGGGAGCTGGTCAGGACGACGAAGTCATCTGCATATAGGGTGGAGTGCCCATGGGATGTAACAGATGGCAGTTCATTAATAAATAGGGAAAACAGAATGGGTCCAAGGACGGAACCCTGGGGGACCCCGCAGACCACTGAGGACAAGTCAGAGAGGGTGCGGTTGAAGTTGGTGTATTGCTGTCTGCCCTTAAGGTAGTTGGAGAACCAGGCAAGAGCAGGGGGGGAGAATCCATGGGATTGAAGGGAGGAGCAGAGGAGGGAATGGTCTACCCTGTCAAAGGCCTTCGAGAGGTCCACGAAGATGGCACCAGTAAGTTTGCCTTGATCAGTCGCGGTCCTTATCTCGGAGGTGACAACGGCAAGCATAGTGGATGTGCTGTGCCCTTTTCTGAAACCATGTTGGCGGGGGAGAGAAGAGCATAACTCTGAAGGTAGTTGGAGAGTTGTGAGGCAACTACCTTTTCAAGGAGCTTACAGATAGCAGAAAGTATGGCAATAGGGCGATAGTTCAAGATGTCTTTTGTGTCACCTTGTTTGAAGACAGGGATGACCTTGGTGACTTTCCATAATTCGGGGATAGTCCCCGTGATAAGAGAGGTGTTGAAGATGTGAGTGACAGGCCAGGCGAGTAGGGGTGCTCCCAGGTTGAGCAGTTTAGGCTCAAGGCCGTCATGTCCTGCGCCAGTGTGGTGAGAGAGGCCAGCCAAGAGTTTCTGGGTTTCCATAACTGAGACCCGTTTTAGGTAGAAGGGCAGTTGGGGGTGCACCCACTCGGGGACTTCAGGGTAGGGGGTTGGGAGGAAGGGGGAGTAGGCAGGTCAGAGAACATGGAGTTAAATGCATTAGCAATAGTTTGGGGGTTGTTGCAGTTGACCCCACCGATGTGCATGTCAGCCACCAGTTCCCTGGCCGACCCACCGACCAGGTTTTTAATATTTAGCCAGAAACTCCGTGGATTTTTGGCTGTGGCTAGTAGGGCAGATTGGCAGTATTCACTCTTTGCTGTGTGGATGGCTCTTTTACAAGAGTTTCTAAGCTGCCGATATTCTAGGAGGTCATTGTTGTTGCGGGAGATCTTGTATTTTTCACAGCATTTGTCCCTCCATTTCATAAGGGAGAATAGGCCTCCGTGGAGCCACTTTGAGACTGTGCCCCTCACCCTCTTTTTGTGAGGGGGGTGTGCTTGTTTTGCAAAAGACAAATACTGCAAGGAAATGGTCAAAGGGCTCTCAACATGGGTCATGGCAGCGACCGAGACCAGTCGGCGTGTTGTAGGTCCTCAAGATAGTCAGTAAGTATAAATTTAGAATAGTCCCTCATCTGGATAACCTTGCTGGGATTCTGGGTGTGGAGATGCCCCATATGCATTAGGTTGGGGAGTGATCAGAGATGATGTCAGGGAGAATACCAGAGGAGACAATTCTGTCAGGTCTGTTACTCAATACCCAGTCGATAAGGGAGCCTTTGTCCCACCGGAAGGTGATCCTTGTAGGTACTGTGATGAGCTGGCTGAGAGCAAGGCCCGAGAGTAGTGGTTCAAATTGTTTGGTGCTGGGCCCCAACCAGTTGAGGTTAAAGTCACCCAGTACTAGTAACTCGTTTCAGCCAACCTTGTCCCTCAGGCAGTCAAGTAGTGAGCAGAGACCTGACAGTCCTTCCTTTGGAGGGTTGTAGACACAAACTAGGTGTACCTTTTTTGTGTTCCCAAGGAGGAGGAGGGTGTGTAGGAACTCACAGGCAGGAGGTGCATCGTGTGTTGGGTCAACAACTGATACGTTAAAGTGCACCTTAAAGTAGAGGAGCACTCCGCCCCCGCGCTTGTTTCCTGCCAGGTCATGCCTGATGAGGCTATAGCCCGGTATGGCGCACATGGAGTCATGTTACAGTCTCCCATTAGTATGAAATCATCATAATCTTCCATATCCTCAATAGTTTTCATAAAGACATCATTGCCTGGAGTGTCTAGACTAGAAGAACGATAGCAAGGACCTATAGTCTTGATTCTGTCAACACTTCTGATTTTTGCCCAGATGATCTCAGTGTCTGTACCCAAGTTTACAGTATCTTTTATTTCATAACTGTTTAGGTTGTCATTACTCTAGAAGGCAACACCACTTCCCTTTGATTTTGTTCGCTTTTTGACTATGGTAGTGTATCCAGGTATACCGATCCCCTAGTCTGAGTCAGAGAATCAGGTCTCAGTGACTCCACAAATGTCTATGTTATCTTTATTCAGTATATCCAATTCATCTATTTTGTTTTTTAAGCTTCTGGCATTAACAAGTAGGATTTTTAACTCAGTTCTAGGGCTACTGGAATCAACTGTTTTACGCCTATTTATTGTCTTCTTACTATTCGTGGTACTCTTTTAAGCACTAGTCCCAATTTTGTTTGTTGGAGTATTATTCCACTGGCAGCTAAAGCTCTATGGGGGGTAGGTATACAACGAAGGTCATGACTCCCCCCGCCAGGCTTTAATATAAAATATGATTTATATAGTCATTTATGTGTAGCCCCAACAATGTGGTGCCTTTTCTGCTAGGGTGGAGACCATCCCAACAAGTCATTTCCCTTTTATCGTAGATCTCCTCCCAATGAGTGATACACCCTATATTTTGTTTGAAGCACCAAGATCATAACCAATCATTGACATGTTTGATTTTATCTTCTGTACACAAGTTGGCTTTAGTTACAGGGAGTATTTCTGAAAGAGCTATTTGGCACCCTGTTTCTGAGAGTGTATTAGTTAATCCCACACATTCCTCTTTGATCCACTGAATATTCTGGTGCATAATTTTATTAACCCCTGCATGTATAATAACTAGTGGCTTTTCTCCACTATTTTTTAATATTTGTCTAGACATTTCAGCTATATTCTTAATTCTAGCTTCTCTAAAACAAGACACTGTTCTATTCTTTTTTATCTAGGTCACAAATTGGCCGGTCAAGATGTTTGACTTCAGAATCTCCCAAAACATAAATCTGTTTATACTCAAGAATGGTAGTGTCATCTAGATCCATAAGGTTTCCAGTAATACCTTGGGTGCTTAATGGTGTAACCTGGTTATTATCTATCTCTGGTGCACTAGGACCAGTGCAGCGGGGAGTAGGAGGTATAGGATGGGGGGGGTGTTATCCTCTTCAACTAAGTCACCAAGTGGGTTGAAGCTATTATGTGGAGGTATATGGAAGTGGGTAGCTTTCCTACCCTTTTTAGTAGCTTTGATACTTTGAATCAGTTACCAGTTGTTTTCAGTGTCTGAAGGGTCATCATTAGGTGGGAGGTCTGGATAGTCGGCAACATGGGTTTGTGCCAGGTAGATTGTGTCAAACCAATCTTGTGGAGTTCTACAAATGGGTAACATCAGAACTGGACAGGAAAGCCTGTGGATGTATTATTCTTGGACTTCAGCAAAGCGTTCGACTCTGTCCCCCACAATGGTCTGGTGGAGAAACAGACGGGGTTGGGAGTAGGCCCTTTGTTGGTCAGATGAATTGAAAACTGGCTAGCTGGATGAACCCTAGAGAGGTCGGTAGTGGGGTACCGCATGGCTCTGTCCTGAGTCCAATCCTGTTTAATGCATACATTTCGGACATCAGGGAGGGTATAGGGTGTGAATTGAGTCTCTTTGCTGACGACTCCAAGATGGGAGCAGTAGTTGAGGGGGAAGAGAGGAGGTTGGCCCTGCAATGGGACCTGGACACCATGGAAAGGTGGGCTCACACATGGAAATTAAATTTCAATATCACCAAATGCAAGGTGTTACATCTTGGGCGGGTACACCCTAGGAGGTACACCCTAGGAGGATAGGCGCTGGAGGCCTCAACAATGGAAAAAGACCTAGGGGTCATGGTGGATGCATGTATGAATAACTCTGAGCAGCTCAGGAGAGCGGCTAGCAAAGCAAACAGGATGTTGGGATGCATCGTAAGGGGCATCATCTCTAGGAGCAGGGAAGTGATTCTGCCGCTGTACAATGGATTGGTTAGACCACACCTTGAGTACTGTGTACAGTACTGGAGACCACACTTGAAGAGGGACATACAGCTCCTGGAGAGGGTACAGAGGAGGGCAACTAAGATGATACGAGGACTAGGGGATTTGACGTATGAGGACAGACTTGAGGAGCTCTGCCTGTTTTCATTGGAGGAGAGGAGAGGAGAGACAGGGGGGACATGATTGAGGTCTTCAAGTACCTCAAGGGAATAAATAGGGTAAACACGGAGGGGATCTTTTGACTAAAGCAGGGAGGTATTACCAGAGGGCATGGTTTGAAGTTGGAAGGTGGAAGGGTGAGGGGGGAAAGAGGAGGAGGTTTTTCACTGAGAGGGTGGTGGATCCTTGGAACGTGCTGCCTGGCGAGCTGGTTCGGAGATCCACAGTGGAGGGCTTCAAGAAAGGGTGGGACAGACATAGAAAGCGGATGTATCAGATGATGGCCTGGCCCAGGGGGGTGGGGATGAATGATAGGGGTTTCTGGAACACAAGGGGGGGAGGGCCTCGGTACCCAACTAGGGATCTGAGATTCGAGCAGACTCGATAGACCGTAATGCCTAATCTGCTGGCAATTAGTATGTTAGTATTAGTGGTGGGCGAAGTGGGCTCAATCCACTCCATGAAGCGATTTGCAGAGCAAAGGCGGATTCAAGGAGGCCGCGAACACCTAAGCGACAGGTTATATCGAGGATTGCTAAGTCCATTGGAAACAATGACTTCGCGTTACTCCGCCTCCCCAGGCCACTACTCCACCAAATTTAAGGCGAGGTGCATTGCAGGCAGTGCACTTCCCCTCACTTCGCCTTGTTTTTGAGCTCTAAAGGTGAATTTTGCAGTGATTCGTGGGATTTCAGGTCACATGGGTGCTATATTGATCTGCACAGCCTCAGTTCAGGGTAGTATGAGTAGGAAGGAGTAGGAGACAGTGTGCTCTGATAGCTGTCTGTGATAGAAATCATGTAAAAGCTGTTCAAAAAGCATTTTTGTGTTTTTTGGGCTCCAACTTTAGTTCATCAATTGTAGGAAACCCTCCTGTGCTCATATCATCGAACGTTTTTGTTTTTGTGAGGATTTTAAATGTTAATTTACAACATTGTGTGTGGTGAAAGACAGTGAAAGTGTGCTTTGGGAGAGGGGCGTATCTGTGGTGTAGGTAGATTTAAGTTGGAGAGAGAGTGATTTCTTTGTTTTTTGGTTATATTTTTGTTATACAGCTGTGTTAATGTACACACAGTAATATTGTCAGTAATACAGTAGTTGAAATTTTCATGCTGTTTGTTGTGTGGATGTGGTGCAGCAGTTCATAAGTTCAAGTTGTTTACATTACAAATTTACAGTACGTAACGTGGCATAGTACTGAACTTTTGCATTTGCTACGCATTCCTTGTTCAGCGTTGCACACAAACTGTTCAGTGTGTGAGTGTGTGTGCAGTGTTGCGTGCATCAAATAATACGCCTTTTATTGTGCCACAGACTAGTGTAATTGCAGGCGCAGCAGTGTGAACCTGCTATCCACTGCATCTGCCTGATTTTGTACTGTGATCGTGGTATCTGTTCTTAGTTTTGCTGCTTGTAGTGCTGTAAAAATCTGCACTGTCTGCATTCGGTGCTCCTCCCCCCACCCCTACGTTCAAAAAGTATGTTTTATCGGATTGGATTATTTTAGTGACCTCATCAGCACCAATGATTACTGAAGATGTTTTAATTCTGTGACAGTCTCAGAGTAGTCGCTTATCTGTTGCTGAAACCACAGTTGTTTATTTGGCTTCACATCCAGCGTCCCTCCAATCAGAGAGTGAACGTATCAAAATCTGAATTTGGTTATAATATTGTGGTTGATCCCCCAAAATGCCTGCAAAGAGACGTGTAAGCAAAACTGTTTCTCGCCATGGCAATGTTGGCAGTAAGATAGTCTGTGGGCATGGCAGTAGTACGCAGAAGTGCATTGCTGATGTGAGGAAAGGTATTTCTCCTGCAATGTTTTTTACAGCCCAATCAGTAGCTTCACTCATAGTTGGAGGAGATGATGTTTTCCCACCCGGTGGTGTTAGTGTTACTGGTGTTAGTGGTAGCGGAGGTAGTATTAGTATTGTTGCATCAAGTTCTAATTCCGACCAGTGTACCGTATCCAAAAATATTCAGTGTGAAGCAGTGCAAGTGAGTGGCAGCGTAGATGATGTCATACTTCCCAGTAACATCCCAGTAACTGAACCTGAGGATTCTGATAATCATGTCAACGATAGCATACAATGTGATATTCCGTCCACCGTGGCAGTTAACGTCATGCATTTTCCATGCAGTGATTCACAGTGTGGTGAAAAAATATCAGGTGATGGTGGTGTAGATGCTGATGTTGAATGTGATGATGATGATCATGTTGCTGTTGTTGCAACATGCAGTCCACATGCTAGCATCCAAGCAGAAGATGTGGATGTGTGTGACATTGATGAATATGATGATGATGTAATTGACCCCGATTGGGAACCGGAGAAAAAGAAATTCAAAGTGGCTGCGTCTGAGTCTGTTTGCAGGAATCCCCCCCCACCCCGTAAAAACTTGTGATGTACCAGTTTTAGTTGATGATGAAAACCCTGTAATCAATATGATAGGTAGTCGTGGTGGTCAGTTGCAGTCCAGGTGTGCAGTGCCCGAAACATCATGTGCCCCCCCCCTTCAATGCTTAAAATAACTGACTTAAATAAGCCACATCATGGACATGTTAAAAGAGGAGCATCACAATCCCTTTTTTTTTTTTTTTTTGTTCAAGATGCAAATGATGAGTCAGTTGCAATCTGCCAGGTTTGCCATGTGCATGTGAGTCAAGGTAAAAAGCGGAGCCATCTGGGCAAAAGAAGGCAGCATACGCATCTTAAGAATAGGCACCTGGCACTGTGGATCCAGCACAAGCTGGCAGCTAATACCACAGTAGGGCATTCACCCTTGTCACTGGCAACCATAGCCAGCATGTTATCTCCTTCCATGACTGTTAAGCCCAGCAGGAAATTAAACGTGTGCAGTAGTGCAGTTGTAACCCCTAGATGGCACTATCCCAGGGGCTACTACCCCTGCCTGATTTGCCACTAACAGGTTGAGGGGCCTGGATCCAATGGCGGGTGCCTCCACCCAGAGGTCAGGGTTTGCAATAATTAAACTAACTTGGTCACAGCCCTCTGGGACACTGCAACCCCTCTTTCCCACTAGTGGCCCACACAATATATTAGAATTACCTTCACAGTATACACTTACCCCAGGGCTGGTTCAGGCACTGGGACCTCCTGTAAAATAAGATACAGTGCAACAATCACAGTACAATACTTTAACATAGACAAATACCTCAGGCAGTATAACTTTGCTGCAACAAGCAGCTCTGTTTATTTAGGGGGAATATAACAAGGACAGGGGGAAATCAGGTTAATTAGCTTATCACTTTACTATCTACCTATGGCTCTGTGCACAGGCCTATCCCTACCAGTTACTGTCCCTGGTACCCAAGCCCTAGTGGCTAGTCCAAACCGTGGCAGTTGGTAGGGGCCTTTCACACAGTGAAAAGAAAATTAGTTTAAACAGTCAGCAGTACAGTGATTCCATTTGGATTTAATGTGGCAATTCAACGAGGAGCGACCCTGAATTAGTACTCGACCTCAAACAAGATAGGGTCAGCTCAGCGTCAGCTGAGGGCTACTCTTGAGCTCCACGAGACTCTTCACACATTTATATAGGTAAAAAGAAAGTACTATACCAGGCAGGCTGCTTCTCTATCGATCGCAATTACTGCTTACAATACCGGGAGAACACACAGCAGATTCAGTTCCTGACAGACTGAGTGCAATTCAACAATTTCTCCAGTCTTCTACAGGTGAGCCTGGTTTCTACTTCAGAGATCCTTTGATTCTTTTCACAGGACGGATTCAGTCCTAACAAGCAGTTACACAAGCTGCAGGCTGGAACTCTGGGCCTTACACTTTTGACTGAACCTGTACTGAAGGAGCACAGGGTTTCTTTCCTTCACTGCCAGAGCTAAACTGAAACTCCAACAGACAAACCGGGCACTTCCTTTGAGTTCCTCCCAGTTCTTGACTGGATTGGCTGTCACCACAATAGACTGCTGCTGTTGGTCCAAAAGGCGCCAAGTCTAAACTACATCTCCCAGAGTCACTGCCCATACAATCCTCTTGTGGCTGGCTCAGATTATGAGTCCAAGTTCTGATTCGTCCAAGGCACCATTTTAGAGCTAGTTTACCCACACTGATTGGTCCAGTTCAGCAGTTCAAAACCAGAATGGGAACTAGGCAGACACAGTTCTGACTGCAAAGAAAGCAGGTTAGACAAACTGTAATTTCATTATTACTGTAAATGATTTCTGGCAAACAGTTACATCTTTCAGATAGGTTCCTTTGCACTCCTAGTGACTGCAAAATGGAGTGAATTGGCAGCAGCTCGAGTGGTACTCAAACAGAGAAGCACACAGTCCCCCCATACAACTAATTATGTCTGCAAGCAGACAGCTCTTAAAGAGACAGTACCAGAGGCTCTAAAAACACTCACTGATAAATGGCTTAAACGCCAAACACCATTCAGGCTTGGAGCATTCAAGCAAGCTCCTGGACGTCTTTTGGGGGGTTACACAGTAATCAGAGGATTATTACCGGCATGATGAGGTGGAGGACCATAATGACTTTGAAATGTTATCCAGTGCTGGTGAGAGTAGCAGTTTTTGTGGTGGTGGTGGTGGTGAATGCAGTATGTCTAGTGCAAGTGGTACATCAGCCCCGGTTGCCAAATCTGGCAAAATAACAGCATTTCTGGGTTTGTCATCATCACCTGTGCAACCGTCTTCATCTAATGTCCACACTCCACCCCCTGCCAATGCCATTCATCACAGAGCACAACCATTTGTGATCAACACACCTTGTGTAAAACGTTTAAGTCAACCCACATTACAGAGTGTTTTTGCGCATAAACTGAAGTACCCCCCCCCGAATCATACAGTGTCACGTGAACTTAATGCTGCTGTAGTGGAAATGCTGGCAATTGATCTTTGCCCTTCTCCTTTGTGGAGAATTCTGGGTTCAGGCGTTTGCTGCATGTGCCTGTCCAAAATGGAAAGTCCCATCCAGGACATACTTTTCTACCCTTGCTGTCCCTGGGTTGTTCCGCACTGTGTCTGACTCAGTAAGACATGCCCTTCAACATTCCTCCTCTCCATTCATCCATTTAAGTACTGTATGGATGTGTGGACAAGTGGCAAAACAGAGGGGAGTTCATATTTGTGTATAACTGCACACTGGGTGCAGGTACCGGGGGTTGTTTGTGATGTTGGTAGTGTGAATAATCAGTGCAGTAAGGTGGATTATCGCGGTAGCAATCTTCCAGGAATTCAACAGCACGTGATTGCTATGTGCAATGTGACCTGTTCACACACTGGTGTTGGACATGGTACTGACTGAAATTGACAGATGGCTAAACCCTCTGTCCCTGAGAGCTGGGCTCATAGCAAGTGACAATGGGTCAAATGTGGTGAAATGCATCACGAATGGTGTTTTTTTTCGTGTTCCATGCATGGCCTACTGTTTAAATCATGTGGTTCAGGAGTTTCTGCAGCACCCTGATATAAAGGAAATGCTGACCGTAGCACGACATATCTGCTCTCACTTTTCAAGATCTGGAAAGGCCCGTGACCAACTGCGGCAGTTGCAGATACAAAACAGCCTGCCTCAGCACCGCTTGAAGCTGGAAGTTGTCACCCGATGGAACTCCACTTTATACATGGCAGAGAGGTTGTATGAACAATACAAAGCCATCTCAGAATATCTTGTGATGCATAGTAGCTGTGACAGTTCCGGGGCCTCCATGTCTATGATGACTGAACAGTGGCACCTCATGGACTCTGTAATAACAATTTTGAGGCCTTTTGAACATGCCACACAGACAGTGAGTGGCGAGTCTGCCTCCATTAGCCAATCTATTCCACTGCTCCGGGTGCTGAGGCAGACATTGGTGAATGTACAGCATAGCCTTGATTTTGCCAGAGATGGTGGTAGCAGTATGTTGCTGCAACACATGCTAACAGTATTCAACCAGAATCGTAACATTGTGAGCATTCAGCGTAGTGACAACTTTGCCATAGCAACAATGCTGGACCCACGATACAAACGTGGAATTGCATCAGTACTGGAAGGGGGGGCCTGAGCAGGTAAAAAATATCAGTGGTGAACTGGTGCGCTTGGTTCATGGGGCACAGAAGTCACGTGCCAAGGTCAGCAAACCTCAGCAGCGTAATCCGGCTGAAGGGTTACCTGGAGGACCATCGGGCATATCCTGCAAGGGGAAGGGGACTGCAGTTCCATGTGGTCTGTCATCCAAATTGGCTGGCGTCAACCCGCTTTGAGAGGCTTTGTCTCAAGTGGGTATTTGTGAAATAGATGATTCGGGAGAACAGGATGGTGCATCAACAATTGGGCTTAGTACGGCACAAGAGAATGGTTGTGTCATATTTGTCTGAAAGCAGGCATCTGACAGTAGGTAAAGATCCTCTTTTGTACTGGAGTGGAAAGGTCAGTGAATGGCCAGAGCTGACTGCAGTGGCGCAGAAGTATCTCACATGCCCACCTTCCAGTGTAAGTGTTGAGAGGGTATTCAGCTCAGCAGGTGCAGTAGTCAGAGATCGTCAGACAAACCTGTCTCCTGCAAATGTTAGTTTGCTAACATTCATTAAAATGAATGAGAGGCACATACCAGCACATACTGCAACCTTGGTATCCATACCCCAGCCTAGTCATGGTGGTCTTGCTGATGTGGTAATGGAGCATCCTGGTGGCACTGGCAGTGGCTGCCTGAAACGGCCCACCACTGGCGTAGATGACGACGTAATGGAGATAGAATTTCCCAGTGGTCAGACTTCAGACATTGATAACTGTGAGGACAGCTTTTTTTATGAGGATGATGATGTGGTTAATGTTTTTTTTTGTTAATATATTCTTTATTATGGTTTTAAAAAGACGTTTTTTTAAAAGAATTAAAGATACAGTTGATTGTGTAACATAAAAAAGAGAAGGTACTCACAGTAGTCAAGCATTACAAATTTATATTAACCTTTGTTTCGGGTGTAGTACCAGAGTAGTACGGTAAGAGTTCAAAGTCATTTAATCAGCTAGTCTCATTCTAGTCTTCATCCGTATGCTGTATTCTTCTTCCACTCCAAGGTCCAAAGGAGTACCTAAGTATCAAACTGGATATACCTTGATACCAAACATCCCACATTTCTTTGTACTGTTCAGAGAACCAGCTCGCATAGTTTTTCCTGACTATATAGTTGGGGTCATAGCGCAGGAGCCCCCATCCACTGCATTTTTCTTTGGGAGAGGGAAGAATCAGTATATAAAGGAACCCCTGTACGAGAGGGAAAACATTGGTTGAAGTAGGCCCAAGCCAGCAAAAGAGGCAGAAGGTACTACGGGGTGAAAGATCTATCCTTCAGCATGTAGTAAAGAATCCATCTGTTCCATCTTGAGCTACATATCTCTTCCCGACCAGTCAGATTATGTGTTATTTTTTCCATTTGGTATATTTGTTTTGTGATGGTCCACCAGTCCCGCACAGATGGAATCCCTTGAGTCAACCAATACTTAGTAATAGCCTTTTTACTGGCTGTTTGAAGGGTAGCTAGGAGGTAATGGGAACATGAGTCCCTGAAGTCTCTAGGGAATTGCAGCAGTATATACACTTGCTTGGTTAGTTCTAAGGGCCTTCTGAACAATTCACGTAGCTCCCCGCTAAGAGAAAGGGTTTCAACTTGGGGCATGTAAACATGACATGAGTATGATGGGCCCTACTCTCTCCGCAATTACGCCAACATGTGGCCTGTCCGCCCAGGGTATAGTGACTAGTGATTACTGGGGTTCTGAAGAAACGTATCAGGTTCTTCCAGGCAAACTCCTGCCACTGGTGTGAGCTGGTGATTCTAGTCAATTGCTGACAGGCCTGTTCCCATTGTACTAACCGGAGAATCAAACTCCTTTTGCCATTGTTGACGAATATAATCTGTAAGAGTTATTGAATCCGTCTGCAAAGCCTGATATAGAACGGACACCAGGTGCCCTTGATTTGGGGAGGCAAATCGGACCAAGAGACTGGAGATCAGTATTGGATGTAGTACCGGGTTTCTCACCTCCTCTGAAAGGGAGTCAAAGTAGTGTCTTAATTGTAGGTATCTATAGTGGTGTATATTAGCAAGTTGAAATCTCTGTTGAATATCTCTGAAGGGCTTAAAATGGTTCTGGTGGGTAATTTTGGTTATATAGACTAGGCCATATCTATTCCATTGTTGGAAGGCATGGTCTAACCCACCGGGCCGGAAGTCAGGAATTGTGGCTATTGGGCTTAGTAAAGGCGCATATAGATCCAAAGAGAATTGTCTCTTAAGTTGACGCCAGTCCTTCAGTCGATGTTGTATTATCGGTGTTAGAGGGGGATGGGGGAAAGAGGAACATTTTTATGGTATAGTAAGCGGTAATAATCCGCATCAGTGATTAATGACCGCTCAATCTCTGCCCAATGGGTGTCGTGAGTGGTTAGTTGCCTTGAAAGTATATGTGTCAAATGGGCAGCTTGGTAGTATCTATAAAGGTCTGGGAGGGCCAGTCCTCCCTGATCCTTGGTAAGGTTAGGAGTTTTAGGTGGACTCTTGGTCTACGTTTAAACCAGATAAACATTGAAATAGATCTGTTCCATTCTTGGAATACAGGTCGGGTAAGATTAATTGGGATATTATTAAAGAGATAAAGGCAAGGCAAGGCAAAATTTATTTAAAAGACGCCCAGTCCCAGAGGCTCTGGGCGCCGTACAAAGCATTTGAACAGGCATTTTAACATAATAAATATATAAATTTACACATAAATACAAATCATTAAACTAAGCCTAACTATAAATCTTTATCTAAGCATTAAATGCCTTAGAAAAGAAAAAGGCCTTTAACTGGGCCTTAAAAACATCCACCGATGAAGCCTCTCTGACCATAGTTGGTAAGGAGTTCCACAGAACGGGGGCTGTGGCACTAAATGCTCTATCGCCGGCTGATTTCAGCCTAGTTCTGGGAATGGTCAGGAGGCATTCACTTGAGGAACGAAGAGGGCACGAGGAGAAGGCAGGTGACAGAAGGTCTAACAGGTAACCAGGGCCCTGTCCATGTAGGGCCTTATAGGTAAGAAGACCCACCTTAAAGAGGACTCTCCACCTGACTGGCAGCCAGTGCAATTCATGCAAAACCGGTGTAATGTGACAAAACTTTGCTGCCCGTCAGCAATCGGGCAGCTGCATTTTGCACCAGCTGCATCCGCGGAGAGATCCCCCATGACCAGATAGAGCGATTACAGTAATCGCTTCTAGATGTGACTAAGGCATGTGTCAAAGTAGGAGGTCCAGAGGCGGAACAAGGGGTTTAATTCTGGCAATGTTTCTGAGATGGTAAAAACAGGTACGAACCACAGAGGATATTTGAGCCTCCATGGTTAAATCTCTGTCCAGAATCATGCCAAGATTTCGCACCCAAGAGGAGGCCTTCAATGGCACAGACCCTAGGACAAGCCCAGTTTCTGTGTCAGAGGCCATCCTATCACGAACTCTGTTCGACTCCACTACTAATACCCATCTTATCGGGTTCAGCAAGAACCAGCTGGAGGCCATCCAGTCGTTAATCATCGGTCAGACAGATACACATCCACTGCATTGGATGTTCCTGGGCAAAGGAAAAATATAGCTGAGTATCATCGGCATAGCAATGAAAACTCAAGCCATACTTCCTAATGATCCCACCCAGAGGCAGCATGTACACTGCGAACAACATTGGAGCCAATACTGATCCCTGAGGAACTCCACAAAGAAGCAGACTGGGTGTAGATGAGAAATTTCCCATCATAACCCGCTGCCTCCTGTTAGTTAGAAAGGACTCAAACCATTTGATGACATTACTGGTGAGTCCACATAGGTCCCCAAGGCGTGCAAGCAGCACACAATGGTCCACAGTGTCAATGCTGATGAGAGATCGAAGAGAACAAGAATTGTCTTGTCTCCCCGATCTCTAGCCCTGAGTAAGTCATTCTGCACCCGAACAAGTGCAGTTTCGGTGCTATGTCTGGCACGAAAAGCCGACTGGAAAGGTTCATACAACTCATGGGATATGAGGTGCTCTTCCAACTGAAGCGCTACCACTTTCTCAATAACCTTTCCTAAAAATGGAAGGTTAGAGATTGGACGGTAATTTGCCCTGATCTCCGGGTCCAAAGATGGCTTTTAAGAGGGGTCTCACCCAGAGCCTCCTTCAAGGCATCCGGAAAGACACCCTCGAAAGGGATAATCGCATAACTGTGGTAAACACTGGCCATCAGAGTCAACGTATCTCATTAAGAAACGTGTTGACACCGGTCCAGTTCACAAAGGTGTGCCTCACATTGCTTGCTCTCAATAACCTCACTATCCTCCACTGTGAACTCTCCCCAACCAGACGGAGTGCACTCAGAACACATCAGACCATCACTGCCAGTTGTAACATTGTTGGCTGAAGGAGCCACCACTGGATCGCAGACACCCTATCCGAAAAGAACCGAGCTGAAATCTCACAGTCCGTGTTGGAAAAACCCTCCTGAGCCGTAGACAGACAGGATGTAAAGTCTATCAATGGTCCGGAAGAGTGAGGCCGGTCGGTTCCTTCCGGCAGCAATCTCCCCAGACAAAAACACTGTCTTCTTGCGGTTGATCGCCTCCTGATACCCAACATAATGGGCACGCAGGGCCAATTTGTCCGCATCCAGACGGGATCTCCTCCAGCAGCGCTCCAATCTCCGACCCAGTTTCTTCATAAAGGGCTCTGGGGAGGGTGACCATCCTTATCAAGTCAATTTTCCTTGAGAGACTCAATGGTAGTACACTCCAGCCGGTAAGATCTGCTTTCAGTTGAACAGTAAAGGGAGTGTAGTTCAATCTGTAGGCACTGGCCAGGGTATGGGAAAAATGTATTCCCAGATATTTAAATTTTTCTAAATCCCATCTACAGGGGAACAGTTTCTGAATAGTTAAGGAGGAGGAGTATTGAAAAGTGAGCAGCTCCGTTTTCGTAATGTTAATTTTGTAGCCCGAGACTTGGCCAAAGGTCTCCAAGAGATCTTTAACTGCTGGCAGTGATGTCTCAGGGTTCTGGAGATACAGAAGGACATCGTCCAGATATAGCGCAATCCGATGCTCCTCTCCACCTATCTCTACCTCTCAAGGGTCTGCCTGCCGGATAAGTTGCGCCAGAGGCTCCATGAACAAAGCAAACAGTAATGGGGATAGCGGGCAGCCCTGTCTCGTCCCTCTATGCTAGGGGAAACAGTGCGAGTGGTGTCCCGAGACCTTAACGTATGCCTTAGGTGCAGAGTAGATGTTCTTTATTACTTGTATCAATGATCATGGGATCCCAGCCTGTTCCAGCACTATATATAAAAATGGCCACATTACCCTGACAAAGGCCTTTTCTGCATCTAGGCTTACCAGGACCGCCGAGGAGCCATTAGTATGTATCTGATGGATGATGTGATATGTCCGCTTGATATTATCTGTGGTTGTTCGCCCTCCCACAAAACCAGTCTGGTATTTATGGATTATTTGAGGTAAGATAGGTTCCGGTCTCTGGGCTAGAATACTCATAAAGAGTTTATAGTCAGTATTTAGCACCGAGATGGGTCGGTATGATTCACAGAGTTGTGGATTTTTACCCTGTTTAGGGATAATTGAGATAGTGGCGATGACCAGGTTGGGGGGACTCCACCTTCAAGCACTGAATTGAAGGTTTTGAGAGCGCTTGGCAATTTTTTTCCTTAGTGGTTTTATAAAATTCTGCCCCATAGCCGTCCGGTCCAGGCGCCTTCAGAGTCTTGGAGCGTGAGATTGCAGCATAGAGCTCTAGTAGCGTGATGGGCTGGGTTAACTGATCCCCGTGCTTCTCGGTAATCTTAGGGAGATTTAGGGGTTTTAGGAAGTTGCGTATATCCTCGGTGGTTGCTGAGCAATCTGATGTGTAAAGGGAGGTATAATATGTAGTGAAAGCATTTGTGATGTCAGTGAGTTTATTCAGCAGTTCACCATCTGTAGGGTGTCTAATTGTGAGATAGTTGCAATTTTTTCTGTTTCTAATTTGGTAGCCAAGAGCCTAGTCGCCGGGGGCCAATCATAAAACCGCTACAGAGGAAGGTTAAGGCTATCTCTGTCTGCTGCAAAGCCAACTTGTCTAGTTCCTGTTTTATTAGTTTTAATTGTAGGAGAACAGTATTGTCTCCTGTTTAGGGCAGTTTGGAGAAATGAAGTGTTTCTCCAGTGTGACTTTATGCTCCTATGTAGCCTTGGTTTGCAGGGATGTAAATTTTATAAGATGGCCCTGTAACACAGTTTTCAGAGTATCCCAGAGAATACACGGTGTGACCTCCGGGTGGGTGTTATCCTTAAGTATCTCTAGAATTTTATCTGCTAGGAGGTCTTTAAATTGTTTTGATTTTAAATAATAAGGGTTCAATCGCCATTGTGTATTCTTCCGTTGTATCCCCAACTTCCATGTAATAATCATGGGGGCATGGTCCGAATGTATGATGTCCCCCAGTTTGATATCCACCAGGTTATTAATGTACTCTGCCTGGGTATAACAGTGATCGATTCGTGAGTATGTGTGGTAGACCGCTGAATAGTACGTGTAATTTCTAGAGTGCGGCTACAGCTTCCGCCATGTATCTACCCAGCCCACCTCAGCAATAAATCTGTTGAAGAGTTTTTGCTCCGGAGTCTTTCTGGGGACTTTTGTATTCGTAGAGTCAATTTCAGGGTTAGGTAGGATGTTGAAATCCCCTTCTAATAATAATATGCCCTTCGTAAACTGGACTACTCTGTCCAGTAGCATACTTATGTCCTTTGTTGTTGAGTCTGGGGGGAGGTATGCGTTAGCTAAGGTCACTTCCATATCTCCAATCTGCCCCTGGAGGAGTACTAGCCTACCGTCAGGGTCTATCCACTTGGTACGGACTCGCAGGGGGGTATGCTGTGGGACTATAATTGCAACCCCTCGTCTCCTTCCGTGCCCAAAAGAGGAACTATAAATTTCACCCCTTGAGAGGGCTCTTAGCTTGGAGTGTTCCACCTTATTTAGGTGAGTCTCCTGCAGGTAGATAAGATCTGACTTACTTTTCTTAATATAGGAGAGTACCCTTGTTCATTTAATGGGAGAGGTGAGCCCATTAACATTCAGTGACAGCAACTTTAGTGGGGTCTCTTCCATCTTAAGTTTGAGTGCTAGGGAGTATTAGGAGGGGCTTGCAGTGGTAGATCCGGGGGTCCTCAAGCGCAGACCGCTCACAAGTACAGCAAGTTAAGTACAAACAACTGTATTGTACTATTAGATAGTTGTAATTAATAACAATACCTACTCTATAATCTAGATAACAGATAACAGTTGTCACCAACACTAAACAGTTCAACTGGGGGGCTAGGTTTTTGGATAACTTGGGAATCAGCAACATATTCCGAACTAACTAGTAGGCTTATGGCCAATTCGCCTTCAGGGCGCTAATGTGGTTAGTCTGCACCTAAGTACTTCCAATGCAGGGATCTACACTTAATCCCTGGGGTGAGGGTCCTCACCTGGGGGTACTTCTCAAAGTGAGAGTCCCCTTGGCATGTATAATGCCTAAGATAGGATAAGAGATTTGGGTTTGGGACGTCAAATTCTCACCATCCTGCCTATGAGTATTGTAGGAGCAAAGTTACTGTGGGGAAAAGGCAGTGTGCAAAAAAAAAAAAAGGGGGAGTGGGGGCAGTAAAATGCCCTAGCTCCAAAGTCTACTGCCCCTGCCAGAGTCAAAGAGGGGACCATGGCAGGGGATCCCACCCCTGGACCTGCCCCTTATTTTAGGAGGAGGCAGACAGTGCTAATGAAGGTGAGAGGCAGAGAGGGGAGAAGCGCGCCCCTTTTGTCAGTTGGAGTTGGCCCCCTTTAATTGGGGGGGGAAGGGAGTCAGGAGCCTCCACTAGTCAACTCCCCAATCCACCAGGAGTCTGCCATCTTGCTTCACAATTGGGGGGGGCAGCACCCTACTAATCCAGTGACCCCCTCTGTCATGGTAAGCAGATCATTACAGGTTCAGTATCAACCCTCCCAGACGTAATCCGTTGAAACTGGCAGACAGTGACCAGATTGGGGGCCTGGAGGTAAGGGACCCATTGGCGGGGAGTGACCATGCCACGGTCTGGTTCTGCCTGGACCTAGGAGGGGTAGAAGGCTGCACAAAGACGGAAGTAACCGACTTCAGGGGGGCGGATTTTAAGGAAATGGGAAGGATCCTTGAGCATTTGGATGGGATTGGGTCAGACGTGGACGCTGATAGTAGGTGGGAAATCATCAGGAGAGGGGTGCAGGATGCTACCAGCACTTGTGCAAGAGTAAGACTAAAATGCGGTAGGGCCCAAAAACTCTGCTGGTGGACCAGGGAGGTCCAGGAGGTGGTGCGGAAAGAAGGCAGCCTATAAGCAACTAAGTGCTCAAGGAGGAAAGGATCGAGGGGAGCACGAGCTGATGGACAGAAGGGCCACCAGGGTGGTGAGGGCGGCCAAGGCAAGGAAGGAGCAGAACCTGGCCAGGAAATTAGGGAGAGGGATCAAGGGTCTTAGATACATTGGGGGAAAAAACGAAGGGTGAAGGGCAGATTAGCAGGATTAAATCAGGGGAGAGATGGGCACAAGACCCGGGGAGCAGGCTAAGGTACTAAATGAGTACTTCCACCTCAGCTCTCTCACCAAGGAAAGCGAGTGCTGCATATACATGGGAGGAGACAGAGATACTGAGGAGGGGGGGCCCCACCGATCGGGCGGGTCTGGGGAGAGGGGAGGCATCACTGGCAGGAGGGGAGGGCTACAGGAGAAGAGGTACCGAAGTGGAAATCACAGCAGAGAGAGTGAGGAAGCCCTCAGCTCCCTTTAAGATGGAGAAAGCACCGGGCCGGATAAATTACATCCCAGAGTGCTGAAGGAACTTATGGATTTCTGACAAAACCCCTGACGGAGCTTTTCACCATCTCTCTGAGGACAGGGTGGGTGCCCCAGGACTGGAAGGTGGCGACATAGTGCCCATCCACAAGGGGGGATCAAGGGAGGTGGCAGGGAACCACAGGCCTGCCGTCAGCCTGACATCGGTGGTGGGTAAGGGATGAGGGCATTGTCAAGGAGAGGCTAGGGGGGACCAGGATAATCAGGGTGCCTGATGATAGACAGCATGGATTCATCCTGGGAAATCATGTCAGACAAACCTGGTGGAGTTCTATGACTAGGTGACGAGTGCCTTGGACCTGGGTAGACCAGTGGACGCCCCTTCTAGACTTCAGCAAGGCATTTGACCTTGTTCCTCACGTGGGCCTGTTGGATAAGCTGGGAGAAATGGGGTGGGGAACCAGATGATCAGATGGATAGGCAATTGGCTCAAGGACCGGACCCAGAGGGTCGAATTGGCGGGATAGTCTCATCCCCAGGAGGGTCATTAGTGGGGTCCCACAGGGATCAGTCCTTGGGCCCCTTCTGTTCAACGCCTACGTCTCTGACATAAGGACTGGAATCAGGAGTGAGATGAGTCCCTTTGTGGATGGTGGTGGATGGGGAGGAGGGGAGGGTGGCCCTACAGGGGGACCTGGAGGCTCTGGAAAGATGGTTCTAGAAAGTGGAAGCTGAGGTTCAATGCAGGCAAATGCAAGGTACTCACCTGGGGGCCAGGAAACCCGGCCAAGTGTACACTGGGGAGAATGCTACAAGTCTCGATGGCTGAGAGGGACCTGGGGGTGGTGGTGGATGTCAAGATGAACAACTCTGAGACTTGTAGGAGGGCAGCAGCCAAGGCCAACAGGATGCTGGGATGCATCGCTAGGGGGATCACCTCCAGAAGGAGGGAAGTGATACTCCCTCTGTATAACTGCTTGGTGAGGTCACACCTTGAGTACTGCATGCAGTTTTGGAGGCCACACTTAAAGAGGGACATTAAACTCCTGGAGAGGGTCCAGAGGAGGGCAACCAAAATGATTTGGGGCTTGGGGGACAGGACCTATGAGGAGAGGCTCGAAGAGCTAAATATGTACACACTGGAAGAGAGAAGGGACCGGGGGGACATGATAGAGGTCTTCAGGTACATGAAGAGGGTAAATAGGGGAGTAACAGTCAGGGTGCTTCGAAGGAAGGAGGAGGGGGCCACTAGAGGGCATGGGTGGAAGCTGGAGGGGGGAAGATTCAGGGGAGAAAGGAGGAGGTGCTACTTCACTGAGAGGGTGGTGGAGCCATGGAATGCGCCGCCTAGGGGGCTGGTGGAGGCAGAGACAGTGGAGGGGTTCAAGAGGGGGTGGGACAGGTACAGGGGAAGGGTTCTGGAAGCAAAATCCAATGCAGCAAGAATATCTGGAACTGGGAAGGGAGAAGCCAGAGAAGGCGAGGGGGGCAGCAAGGTCAGCACCCAGGGTTGGGGCTGACCAAACGAGCAGACACGAAAGACCGTTAGGCCTATTCTGCTGGCATTTTAGTATGTTAGTATGAACAGGCCATGCTTAACATAAACATCAAGTAAGCAGATATCTGACCTCAATATAAAATAGTAGCCGTTCTATTTATATACAGGGTGATTAGGGTCCCAATTTCTATCATATTGAAAACGTATGTGTAGTAACCAATGCTGATCGACAGTCTTATATGTCAGGAGGGAGTAAAACCCTGGTTAGTATCATTACAAAGATGAAGCTCCGCAGGACCAGAAGGGGTTATGAGAAGGGAGAAATTAGTAATCTTACCCTCCTCATCAATAGACACCGCTCCTCCTAATTCCATCAGAAGAGACCTGGAAAGACAAGAAAAAAACAAAAACAGGGGTCCCCTCCCCCTCAGGCCGGGGGCAACCATGCGTTAGTATTAGGTTAATTAGTTGTCAATGGGGGAGAGTTAAAATACCGATTACAGAGAAGGGTTAAACCGCTGCAAGCAGGCAGAAAAAAAAAAGGGGGGGTTAATTAGGGTTAGCAGCAGTGAGGTATATAGCTAGAAATAAAACTTATCTGAGAACCGGATATATCGTGGCAGGCAGCATTGTTCAGTATTAATTTATGTGGTAAGCAGCTTTGCTTAGATCAGATGAATCCCTCAGTTTGTTGAGGGTACAAGCTTCCAGGCAGGCCAGGAAGGGAGCAGTGCCTCATTCACCAGCGAGTTCCTCAGCATGATGGCTCCTTGACTGGTTGTGCTTGGGTAGGAGAACAACTCTGTTCACGGAGGGAGTCTGCGATCTTCTGAAGGGCCTCCATTCCCAGGCGTCTTCTAGCTTCCCGCTGCCCCTGCTGCCATACCCGCCGGGAGAGTTTTGCCGAGAGCGAATTTCTGAGGGTCACTGTAGATTGAGCCTGCATCTCGATGCCTCTCTTCCTTAGGACTTCTGCTGCTTCCTCTTCCGAGTTGTACGTATGCTGTCCTTCCTTGAAGAAGACCGTAAGTCGGGCTGGATAGGGGGTTTGGAAGCAAAGGCCTGCTTTCTTCAGGGCCCTCAGGATCGGGATGTAGGCTTTTCTTCTTGCCATCACCTCAGGGGCATAATCATTTTCGATATATAGCCGATGCGTTTTAAACTTTACTTGTCCTTGTTTCCAGGCGGAGTGCAACACCAGCTCCTTTTCTTGAAATCTTAAAACACGCGCCAAGATAGTGCGAGGTCTAGACTCGGGGGGAGGTTTGGGGCCCAGCGTACGGTGTACCCGTTCCAATTCGAGAGAGATCTCAGCTGGTAATCTAATAGAGTCCTTAAGCAGTGCACAAATTAACTGGATAATATCAACACCTTCTTCCCCCTCAGGTACCCCCGAGATCCTGATGTTGTTTCTTTGGTTCCTTCTCTCGGCATCTTCCGCCCTCTCCTGTAGTTGCTGGAGACCTTGGTGGAGTTGCAGGATGGCTCGCTCTGAGCGATCGACCCTTCTGTCCACTGCAGTGGCCTGGCTCTCCAAGTTTTCATGCTGCTTTTCAAGTTTAGTTATATCCCTCCTCAGCACAGTAGTAGTCGATCGGAACTCTTTTCTGAAGTCCCAGAGTTCTGTAATCATCAGGGTCATCTGTCACTGGAGGGTTGAGAGGGGAGGTTGGCTAGATTCGGCACGGCTTCGCCGTGAGGATGAGGATGCCTGCAAGCCGTCGCTGCCCGAGTCCGAGAATCCACCGTCATGTGCTGCATCTTGAGGTTTGGGAGTCTTTCTATCTCCACGCTTTGGCATTTTTACCCCTCCTTATGTAGTATTTAGCTCGAGTAGTCCGGTGAAGCGGGTAAATCAGAGGTTATTGTAGGCGTTGGTGGGAGCACCCTAGGTTAGGCTGCCATTAGGGTCTTGACGTCACCGGAAGTCCGATGTCGTTAATGTTGTCAGGTTTTAACTGAAGTTTTTAAAAGGCGGTGTGCCCCCCCGACCACCACCACCGGGAATGACACTAGCCACTGCCACCACTGAGCCTGAGTCTGTCCGGACCACCACCACTGGGACTGATGTTAGCCACTGCCTCCACTGAGCCTGAGTCTGTCCGCCCGGACCACCAGCACCGGGACTGATGTTAGCCACTGCCTCCACTGAGCCTGAGTCTGTCCGCCCCCCGGACCACCACCACTGGGACTGATGTTAGCCACTGCCACCACTAAGCCTGAGTCTGTCCGCCCCCCGGACCACCAGCACCGGGACTGATGTTAGCCATTGCCACCACTGAGCCTGAGTCTATCTGCCCCCGGACCACCACCACTGGGACTGATGTTAGCCACTGCCACCACTGAGCCTGAGTCTGTCTGCCCCCCCGGACCACCACCACCACCGGGACTGATGTTAGCCACTGCCACCACTGAGCCTGAGTCTGTCTGGACCACCACATCCATCAGCCACAGACACAAAGCTTCTTAATATTTAAACCATAAAGTTTGTATGTGTACTCATGTTTGTTATGCTGCTTCACTTCCTTCAGTTGTATGTTTTGTTTTCTGTAGCTTTTCAGAGCTGCAATGGTAAAACATATACGGTACACTAATTTTGTTTCTTTTACAGGGTAACAAAAAAAGTCTCCATCGCTGAAACTCGTTGGGAATGGTACTGTAGCTGTACCGTACAGACAGGAAACAATGTAATATCCATGTGCAATCCATTCTGGTAAGTATGAAGATTTTATTTCACCCGTTTCACTGTTTTGGAAAGACTGCAGCAAATATTGCACACAGGTTATGTTAGTTGACAGGATGTGGGTTTCACTTGTAACTTGACTTTATATTGAGATTTGAGAACCAGGGAGGGACAAATAACAATTAAGTTGTAAGAAGTCATTCATTTCTTTTTTTACGAAACTTCCAGATGCTTTATTCTGTCAAAGTGGCCTTATCCAAAAAAGTTCAACATCAGGCACCCCCCCTTCCCCAGGCTGGGGCACACATGCGACATGCAGAAGTCATTTTATTAGATAACCATGACCATCATTAACAACCGGACTCCAAAAGGATGCAGATGAAATCTGTGAAGAAGTAACAAAATAAGAAACCATTACAGTCAAACCTGCAAATATGCTTCCCCCCACCCCACCCAAAAAAAAGACTTACCTTCATGTGCTTGAGAGTTATCCATTTCCAATTTCAGCGTAAAAAATTCTCATTGAGCACTGGAATGTGCACACCAACAGTTTCTGTGTGACCTGTGATACAGAACAATACCATGAGTACATGTCCATGTCAAACCTTCATCTCACCTACAAAATACACAACCATACATCTATATATATATTTGCTCACCAAGGCTACTATTAGTGTACAGCCAAAGGGCACCCTTCAATCCAGTTGAGATGATCACATTGCATTTGCTCGAATTGTTTCACAGAACACATTGGACCAGCAACGCAACGCTCATAGTCATCATTTTATACTGGGGTATGTGCTGAAACACTCTAATTTCACTGTGTTACTACTTAATTTTCTTACACTAAAGGAGGATGCATTTGGGCCCGCAAGAAAAATCTGGGACTCTCTGCCACCACTGTGCGCATGACTGAGTACGCATTTAATTCTGGGGGACTTTCTATGTGCTGAAACACTCTCATTCCACTGTGTTAAAACTTGTCAATTTTCTGCACACAAGGAGGATGTATTTTGGGCCTGCAGAAAAAATATGGGGTCTCTGTGCCACTTTTGTGTGTTTTATGATTGTTGCTGTAAGCTCTTGATGTCATACTGACATTTTTACAATTAAAGCAGCATTGCAAGAATGTCCTGACAGTTTTGAACTGTCCTTTTTCTGCTACTTTACATTGCCACAGCCACCACTAGTTACCTCCTAGTCGTGACTTGAATGATATGCTTCTTTTCACAATATATGTCTGCTTTACTTACTTGACTACTTTTTTTCATGTATGAAAAAAAATGATCACGTCTTCCAATAATGTTCGGACCAGAGTGTATTTATTTGCAGCTGCTTTTCAATAACTATTGTTCCGTGGTGTCATAAAGCACTGCCTGCTGCATAACTGTTAATTAACAACAGAAGTGATATATAACAACTAATTGATGTGATGGAGAAAAGCAGAGGAAAACAATGACAAAAACCTGGTCAGCACCAATTTAAAAGGAATGCTTCTTTCATTATTTCATACATGAAAAAAGGTAGTACAGCAGACTTAACTACTACAAATTCTCGTATCATTCCAGTCAGTCAGGATGTAAGTAAAGGAAGTTGCAACATAGCATTAAAAAATATAGGTCAGAGTTCTCAACAGATTGTTGCGCTGTTGCATTACAGAGATTCACCACATTACATAGTTATGGTGATGCACATAAACTAATATGTGGGGGCATTACTCCACTGGAATATTTCTTGCTCCACAAGTGCAGTATATTTCTGTGAAAAACCGCCTCATACTCTTGCTTAGTGTACCCGAGGAGCCTGTTCCCAGGCTGGTTGTTCGGCCAAAACCAGCTGCCCCACCGATTCCGGTGAAACCTCCGCCTCCACAGCCGCTGTTTGGGGCTCCGACCAAGAACTCTCGGTCGGCTCAGGGTCTGCCCCATTGGCTGTCGGTCAGCCTCACTCCCGATCGCCCTCGGCAGGTGGAGGGTGGCTGAGGCCTGAGGCAGCTCTTTGCGGACTCTTCTGAGTCCAACAACAATTCCTCCCTTTACTCCAAGTGAGTGGATTTGGAGTCCTCTGGAGGTCAGTCGGCTGGACGACAGCCCTTCATCCTTCCTGGGTTTGCTCAGGCTCATCTCGGAGTCCACGGGATGCAGCGAGCCCGTATCCAAGCAGGCCAAGTATCCCTCACGGAGATATTGGACTGAGGGATTCCCCTGGAGGCCTTTCCTGTGGCCCGGGGCCATTGCAGAGCCCGGCCTTGGAGCTCTGGCAGCCCTGCTTCCTGCCATCGCGCCCGGCCAGGATGGCCAGGAGTATCACAGTCCCTACGGTTCCTGTCCGGTTTCTCGAGACATCCCTCAGCTGAGGGTTAGTTACCGACAACGTTTTCACGTGCGGAAAGCGCTAGGGGCGTGGACAAACCTCCTGACAAGAGAGTCCAAGAAATGGACTATGCCAGACGAAAAAGTCTACGCTGTCCTCCCTTGGCCTTCATAAGGCAAGCTCGGCCCGTGCTTATGGCACATTTCTCCCATGCCCTGTTGGGCTCCTGGATGAGTGATCCTCATCTCCCGGCTGACCTGCAGACCACGGTTAGGCAGGTGCAGGACCAGGGCAGGGCAGTGGCAAGCAGAAACTTCAGACTGCTCTGGACATTGGAGACTCATGTGCCAGGTCAGTCGGCTGCAATGGCGCTGTCGCCGTCTGGCATGGCTGAGGATATCCACCTTCACAGCGGATACCCTAGCACAAATTGAAGGGATGTCCTTCCCTGGGGACCCGACCTCTCCGGCCCTGGGTGGAAGTCCACTCAGAGGATCGAAAAGTCCAGTGCCACCTTGGACTCGGTCTCATCCGCTCCAGAGGGACAAGGGCCGCAGACTGCAACCCAAGCCCTTTAATCGTGCTCATGCCCTCGCACGTCCGGCCCAGCAACACCAGGGCCAGCAGGCTCGGCGCTTCGTCCCAAAACATAATCCGCCGCTTCCTCCTCCAGGAAGCAGGAGGTAAAGCCCAGGTGGTCCCTCTGCCGTCCCTCCTCCAAGCCTGCACAGTAGCGGGTTGAGGGGTCGCCCCAACCTCGTCACCTCACCCCAGAGTTCCCCCATGGGGGCGGCTCAATCTCCCTTTCCACCTGGTCTGCTATTACCACAGACCGGTGGGTGTTGAAGTGGTAGGAAAGGCCTGCCTCTGGAGTTGAGCAGGCCCCACCCTTCAGAGCCGTCGCACCTCGGGGACCTCAGAAGTCGAAGCCTCACTGTCGGCTGCGAGTCGACATCGCTCTCCTCCCTCGAGAAGGAGGTGATAAGAGGTGGCAGACCCTCCTCAAACCCGAGGTTCGTGTCCAGGTACTTCCTGGTTCGAAGCAGACGAGGGCTGGCACCCCATTCTCGAACCTCTACGACCTAAACAAGTTCCTAAGGTCTCGAACCTTCAGGATGGTCACTCTGGCTCAGATAATACCATCCTTGCAACACGACATGTGGTTCTGCTCTCTGGACCTACAGGGCCAGTTTCTTTCACGTCTATCAGTCCGTCCCATCAAAGGTTCCTTCACTTTGAGCGGAGGGATCCTTTTCGATTCAAGCCATGCCCTTGGCTTATCTCCAGCTCCCAGGGTCTTCACCAAATGCATGGCAGTGGTGACAGCATTCCTATGGCGCCGAGGGTCAGGTGTACCCTTACCTGGGCGATTGGCTGATAGCACCCCTCCAGACAGGAGGCGGGAGGCGGTCCAGAGATCTGGCCTCAGGTTTGCTCTCAGGTGGCGTCCTCATCAGCGAGGCCAAGTCGAACTCGAGCCGAAGCAGGTGATTCTTTCAATCGGGGCAGGCTTGACTCTCTCGAGCCAGGCGGCTCGGCGAAAGGGCCGAGGTTCTTTCCTCCTTTGCCCAATCATTTCTGGTTGGACAATTCGCCTGCCGGACTTCCTGTGCCTCCTGGGTCTCATGGCGGCCTGTACCAGCGTGGTCCGTTGGGCCCCTTCAGTGGGGCTGGCCAGCCAGTGGTCCCCAAGCTGCGATCCATTGGACCAGCTAGTGGCGGTGACCCAGGGGATGTGGGAAGCTCTCCAGTGGTGGACCGTTCCAGTTCATCTGCAGGAGGGCATCCCGTTTGTCCGCCCCGAGCCGACGGTCTCTCTATCGACCGATGCCTGTCTGATGGGTTGGGGTGCCCATCTGGGGGAACACCGAGTGCATGGCCTCTGGTCCCCACAGGAGTCCCGATGCCACATCAACCTGTTGGAGCTCTGAGCGGTCCACCTAGCTCTCAGCGCCTTTGCTCCGTTTCTTCGGGGTCAAGTGGTCCGGGTCCAGACGGACAATACCACGACCATGTACTATCTAAACCACCAGGGCGGGACGCTCTTCATGCTTCTATGCAAGGAAGCTCTCTGCATCTGGTCAGTCGTGCGCAGCCTGGAGGCGGATCTCCTAGCCATTCATGTGGCAGGAGCCTCCAACACCCTGGCCGATGCCCTAAGCCGGATAGGGGCTGCGTCCCACGAGTGGTCTCTCCTGCCGGAGGTAGTACAAGATCTGTTCTCCCATTGGGGCACACCTCAGGTGGACCTGTTTGCCTCCAGGGAGAATGCGAAGCTGAGGCTGTTCCATGCCCGCCCCCCTCAGCAGGGATCGCTGCAGGGGGATGCCTTCTCGAGGCCGTGGACCCCGGGCCTCTTCTACGCCTTTCCCCATTCCCTTGATGCACAAGGTGCTTCTCAAAGCAAGGAGGGACAAGGTGCAGGTGATTCTGATAGCCCCAGACTGGCCCCGCCAGTACTGGTACCCAGATCTCCTCAGCCTCAGCTCCAGGCTCCCGAGGCAGCTTCCAGCTCGCCCGGACCTGCTCTCAGTCAATCAGGGAAGGTATTCCATCCGGACCTTCAATCCCTGCACCTGGCCTGGTTCCTGGCGGCTAGAGTTCCAGGCCTTGGGTCTTTCGATGAGGTCCTCAACATAGTCGGGCGTCCCGTAAGTCGACCAGAAAAATGCTCGCCTCAATGGAAGAGATTTTCCATTTGGTGCCAGAGCAAGGGCCTGGACCCTTCCTCCTGTTCCTTGGCGAGCATATTGGACTACCTTTGGTCCCTTTCTCAGCAAGGGCTTAGGTCGACGACCCTTAAGGTGCACCTGGCAGCCATCTCTGCTTACCGGGTGCGGGCCGGGAAGCAGTCGGTGGCCCAGGAGAAGATGGTCTGGCGCTTTTTCAAAGGCCTTGATCACATTTCCCTTCCAGTGCGAGAACCTCCACCTCCGTGGGATCTACTGCTGGTACTGGCAAAGCTCATGGGCAAGCCATTCGAACCAATGCACAGGTGTGAACTCTCTCACCTGTCGTGGAAGACCGCCTTCTTGGTGGCTATCACGTCAGCCAGAAGGATGGGAGAGCTCCAGGCGCTCTGCATCAGTCTCCTTACCTGGTCTTCCACAGGGACAAGGTTGTCTCTCCCTCACCCGAAATTCCTTCCGAAGGTGGTGTGGAGTTTCACCTTAACCAGGTGTTCACTCTGCGGTGTTCTACCCCAATCACACCTCGGAGACCAATATAGGCTCCATACTCTGGACCCTAGAGGGCGCTCGCTTACTATAAGGAGCGATGGGCTGAAATTCGGAGAGAGGTTGCCAGCTGTGGTCACCCACGCTGAAGCCGCACTCCAAGACCTGCAGCCAAGCGGACTTATAGGCAGGTGGGTCACCTCCTGCATAGATCTCTGCTATAGGTTGGCGGGCATGGAGCCTCCCAGAGGGATAAGAGCTCATTCTACCCGCCATACTGCTGCATCAGTGGCTGCTTCCAGGGACATCCCTATCCAGGAAATCTGCAGGGCTGCTACCTGGAAGTCAGCACACACCTTCATCACCCATTACCACATCGACCTTGAGTCACGCCGGGATGCTGGTTTTGGAGCCTCGGTTCTCCAGTCTCTATTCCCTAAGTAGGGGTGTGCGCCTTGCCTCCCCCTCCCGGAGACTGCTAGGAGTCTGCCAGACAGTGTGGATGAACAACATATCCATGTCCTAGAAATACAGGTTACTCACCTGTACAGGAGTTCTAGGAATGGTATATGTTGTTCATCCACATTCCACCGACCTCCCGGCTGACGCACAACTGAGCTTCCAGCAGGCAGATCTGGCGTCATGGGGGCGAACCCCGAGTTTACACCGGTGGGTGGGAGGAGCCAGCTTGAAGACCTTCCGGCAAGATTTAAAGCGCCAAGGATACCTGCCAGACAGTGTGGATGAACAACATATACCATTCCTAGAACTCCTGTTACAGGTGAGTAACCTGTATTTTCCTGATATCTCCAGAAGCGTAGCAGCTAGAAAAATAATTCAGGTGCCGTAATCGTTGCAACGAGCATTGCACGCAACATAAATTGACCGAATCTGTATCGTGCATCGTTTCTGAGATACAATCACTGAAATGCACTGAAAAGGCACCCTTTAGAACCCTTGTGACACTAATTTTCTAATATCTCCATAACCGTAGCAAGTAGGAAACAAATTCCACTGCTGGTGTACACTTTGATTTCCAAACTTGCTTCCACAGGTTACTGCGGGTAGCGAAAAATCTATTTCTGGGGTCGTGGATATGTTGTTCATCCACACTTCTTGGCATGTCCCTTTCCCCTTTAATTCTTGCCGGAAGGTCTTCAAGCTGGCTTCTCCCACCCCCCCGGGTGGTATAACCCTCACTTCCGCCCCATGACACCAGATCTTCCTTTCCACTGGAAGAGTCGAACAACATGAAGTCTTGCTATATTATGACATATGCAGTGAGTCCCAACCTTCGAACTGCTCCGGAGGTGAAAGAGTTAACTTTCCATGCCAGGCATGGAACACTGAGCTCAAGCTCGGTTGAAACCCTGTCTGTTGTTCTTCAAACTCAAACCATCAGATTCTTTACTCCGCCTCACTGAACAGTCGCTCCGGAGATTTCTCCTTCTGCTCTGTTCATTTTGTCGGTTAAAGTATTGTTTTTCTCAGTTTTCTACCGAATTTAAACCGCAACCGGTCGGTTCAAGCTGTCTGTGGTATTTGTGAGTACTAGATAGGTTTACATTAATTCTCTTCTGTGTGGAACTTGTAAACGGTTATCGGTTTGGTTTGAACCGATCAGGTTGTTTAAAATATCTTAATCTGTGGTTTAGAATGTGGTTACTGCTTCTTGTCAGTTCTAAGAAAAACAGATTTTATTACGTTTTTTTCCAAGAGCCGTGACACAGTTGGGAACCGATAAGAGGGTCTTACCTGGCGGATTGCCATAAACGGGTAAGTTTGGTTAGGACTGGCACTGTGTCTGAGAAACCGGGCCCACTGGCTTTCAGCACTGCAGTGTGTGTGGGGAAGTCTTTGCCAAGGCAGACCCCCACACCACCTGTGTTTATTGTCTGTGGTTTGACCGCCTCAATGCAGACTGCCAGATTTGTAAAACTTTTCCTGCAGCTACCCTGGAAAAGAGAGTTGGTAGGCTCGGGGAAAGGGAGGCCAAAAGTCAGCTGAACCAGATGGCCAGCCCGGTTTGGTTCCAACCGAACCAGAGGGAGTGCCCTCTGACCAGGGCGAGACGTCCTTGGGCAAAAGGAGAACTGACTCTGAGGAGTCGGTTCCAGCAAAAAGGACTAGGAAATCAGCTGGTGTGGAGCCAAAACTTTCCTCTCCAACCGCTGCAGAAATGGCCAAAGTGATTAAAATTGTCCAGTCGCTTTCCCCGGTTCCAACCGAACCGGCACCATCAGGTAAGCGCCCGGTTCGGCCAGTTCCACGATTCAAAGTATGATTTAGAAATATTATGAACGGAGGAGGGAAGGAGTATGAGGAGAGTGAATGTGGATTTGAAAGTCTGGATGTGCCCATTGACCGGACATCTCCCAGACAGACTTTCAGGAGTGTCTCCTCCTAGGCTTTCTGAGTCCCTTCTCATTTTATGTTTTATAAAAAGTGGCTGAAACCTCAGCTCCCTATGGAGGAAGCTGTGGATGATCAAGAGGAGCCCGACTATGTGGAAATGATGGATATCCCAGAGTCTAGGAGACTGTCTATTCCCTTGCATAAATCTTTTGGGAAACAGACATTTAAAATTCTAAAAACTCCTCACACTTTACCTCCTGTGGATAAGAGAATGGACAAGAGGTACACATTGTCAGGCTCTGATACGGAGTTCCTTACATAACAATGCAGCCATGTTGGGGTAGTGCAGGCTGCAGCCTGTGACAAGGCAAATATTCCCTTGGCTTCACACCCCCCCGGACAAGGACTCCAGGAGGATTGATGCCATGGCAAAGAAACAGTACATAGCAGCATCCTTGGGACTCAGACAGGTAAATTATATGGCTTATGTTGCTAAATATCAGAAATCCAGGTGGGATACTGTTATGGCTCTAGCAAAACAGGTCCTGGCCAGCTTACAGTAGCTGGAGCAGGTGGCTGCTGATGGTATTGAGGCATCAGGTGCAATTCCATGCTGCAGTGGACTCTGACGATGTGTCATCGCTACATCTGTGGCACTGCAGAATGGCTTGGCTGAGATGTACTAGCCTGTCACAGGATGCCTAGGCTAAGGCCATGGACTTTCCTGTTGTGGGTAATTCCTTTTGGGAGCAGACAGAATTACATGAAGAAAATGGATGAGTATAGGACCACCTATAGGGTGCACAGGCCAAGAAAGGCAGGCCACTCCTCAAGGCAGCTTCCAGGGGCTGGGGCAGGCCTTTTCATGAGCCTTTTACAAGCCCAGGCCTCCTCTTCTGCTTATGCCCAGAGGGGTTATTTAGAGGAGAGGCAGACGGGGTACAAGCAGGCCTGCTTCCACCCCTCAGCCCAATGCCCCTGCCAAGCAGGCACCCTGATGGGGTTGCCAGGGTCGTTCCTCAGCTACCTGTAGGGGGCAGGCTGGCTTACTTTGTCCAGGACTGGGAGTCTCTGACATCAGACAAGTGGGTCCTGGAAGTAGTAAGCCAGGGACTGGTTCTCAGCCTCAAAAAGTTTCCAAAGATGAGAACCAGATCCTTTCCACCTGCAAATCCACCAGAGATACTTGCCGTAGAGGCAGAGGTCTCTTCCCTCCTGGCTCTCAGAGCTGTGGAAAGGGTTTCACCCCTACACCAGGGCAAGGGTTGTACTCCAGGTACTTTCTTACCCCAAAAGACAGGAGAATGGCGGCCCATCCTGGATCTAAGAACTTAAACAAGCACCTTTAAAACCAAAATTCAAAATGGTGACTCTGAGAATTATTCTACCCTCTCTAAGGCCAGGGGACTGGTTGGCGTCCCTGAACCTCAAGGATGCCTACTTCCATATTCTTATCAAGCTCCCATCGAAAGTACCTCAGGTTCGAGCTGCCCTCAGGCCATTACCAGTTCAGAGCAATGCCTTTGGCCTCACCTCTGCTCCAAGGGTATTCACAAAATGCCTGGCAGTAGCAGTTGCTTCTCAAGAAGGCAGAAAATTGCCATCTTCCCTTACCTGGATAACTGGCTCATAGTAGGCCAGTCCCCAGACCAAGTCAGGTTACACCTACAGATAACTCAACAACTGCTCACCTCTCTAGGTTTCTTTCTGAATCTTTCAAAGTCGGTTCTAGAGCCTGTCCAGCTCCTCACCTTCATAGGCGCAGAGCTAAACACAGAGAAAGCCAGAGCCTTCCTTCCTTTGGACAGGGCAAGGACCCTGGTCTCTCTAACATCCTCATTCACCCTGCAGGTGTCTCGACCAGCAAGGCATTTTCTACAGCTCTTGGGACACATGGCTGCTTCTACAGCAGTAGTGCAGGGAGCAAGATTTCAGATGAGGGACATTCAGTTCCATTTGAGAGCCTTTTGGTCTCAAAGGAAAGACCCTCTAACCAAATTGATCCCAGTGACTCGACCCTGATCCAGGCCCTACAGTGGTGGCAGGATCAGAGCAATCTGAGACAAGGTTACCTTTTGACACTCAGTATCACTCCTTAATCCTTACTACAGATGCATCCCTCTTGGGGTGGGAGCTCACATAGGCGACCTCACTACCCAGGGTTGTGGTCCCCTCAGAAATCTCTGCTCCACATCAATCTGTTGGGACTCAGAGCAGTTTTTCTAGCACTTCAAGTTTTTTCCAAATCTGTTAGAACAAAGTTGTACAGGTCAGAACAGACACCACCACCACAATGTGGTACATCAACAAACAAGGGGCACTCAGTCTACGGCCTTGTGCACCGAAGCAATGAAGTTGTGGTCTCTGGCTTACTCCCTGAACACCTCCCTTACGGCAGTTCACCTCCCAGGCAAGGACAATGTCCTGGCAGATGCTCTCAGCAGGATTTCCCAGGGCCATCACGAATGGTCGCTGGACCCCCTGGTCTTGGAGGTGATATTTGCCAGATGGGGTACCCTGCAGATAGATCTTTTTGCAGCCCCAGACAATCACCAACTTCCCCTTTTTTGCTGCAGGCCCCCAGTGTTGGGCTCAGTCCCTCTGGATGCCTTAGTTCTCAATTGGGAAGGGAAGTTTCTCTGTGCTTTTCCTCCCTTTCCTCTCCTGTTCAAAGTGCTAGTCAAAATCAGATCTCAGCCCTGCAAGATGATCCTAATTGCTCCAGACTGGGCCAGACAGCCCTGGTATCCACTCCTACTGTCCTTAGTAGTCCATCTTCCCCTGTGTCTTCCCAGGAATTACAACCTGTTAACCTGTGCTCAAGGGAGGGTTTGGGTACCTGAACCTCAAATCTCTCAATCTCAAGGCCTGGCTCTTGAAGGTTAGAGTTGCTGAGTTACACCTCTCCCAAGGTGTATGGATATCCTGAAGCTTACAAAGCCTTCCACCAGAAACTAGTTATAATTCCAAATGGAAAGGTTTTCCATATGGTGCTCTGGGAAGCATATTTCCCCAGAATCTGCTGATTTGCCCACAGTCCTGGATTATATGGTCCACTTAAATACCTTGGGGCTGAGGCCAGCTACCCTGAAAGTGCATCTGGCAGCTGTGTCTGCTTTTATTTCAGCAGGTAAGCCTTCCTCTCTTTCTGCTCACCCTGTATTCTCCAAGTTTTTCAAGGGATTGCTTCACACCAACCCTCCATTCAGGGACCCTGCCCCCACCTGGGATCTTAATGTTTGCATTGCTCAGCTTATGCAACCCCCCTTTGAGCCTTTGTCTTCAGCAGAGCTTAAGTACTTGACTTGGAAAACTGTGTTTCTGGTAGCCATCACTTCTGCCAGACGCGTAAGTGAGTTACAAGCTTTGTCAGTGGAGCCTGATTTTATCTCCTTTCACAGAGATAAGGTGGTCCTCAGGACTAACAGGAAGTTCTTGCCTAAGGTGGTTTCAGATTTCCACCTTAATCAATCTATATCTCTTCCAGCGTACTTCACTGACCATTCCTCCTCTGGCGGAGGAGGCTGCACAACAGATGTGAGAAGGCTCTTAGTTACTACATAGGCGTACCAAAAGGGTCTGAGGTTTGACTCCTCCAACTGTTCCTCACATATGGTGAGGTTGGTAAAGAAACCTGCCACTAAAGATCCATTGCCAGGTGGATTGTCTCTTGTATCCAATTTTGCTATGAGAAACTGGGTGAGGTTCCTCCCTCTGGCCTGAGGGCTCACTCTACCAGAGTGCAGCTGCTTCCTGGCTGCTGCCAGGGACATCCTATTCTAGAGATATGTCAAGCAGCTACCTGGAAAACAGTTCACACTTTTACCAAGCATTACTCGGGACATCCAGGCTGGGAGTGATGCTCGGTTTAACACAGCTGTGCTTCAGAGCCTATTTCTAAGTAGGTTCTGTCCCTCCTCCATGGAGGTACTGCTTTGTAGTCTGCATATGTCATAATATAGCAAGACTTCATGTTGTTTGAAGAAAAAAATTACCGCCTTAGTAATGTTGTTTCTACTAATGGAGTCTTGCTATATTATGACCCCCAACCTGCCCTCTCAGAACCTCTGTTTTTGGGATGTGGGTGGGCAGTGCAATATTAATTATAGTAATGCCCACCTTGTTGTTTTCACCCCTCCTTTCTTGGGGTGACTTGGTGTTATGTTTTCATTTTTGGGTCTCCGACTTGAGTCTTTGTTTTGGGACCAAAAATGTGTTCTTATGTTTAGTAGCCAGTTGGCTAGTGTAGGTTTACAGCTTCCACACAGGACCTCAGTGAGTTTAGCTCATAAAGATCTGATGCTTTGAGTTTGAAGAACAACAGACAGAGTTTCAGCCGAGCTCGAGCTCAGCATTCCATGCCTAGCATGGAAAGTTAACTCTTTCACCTCCGGAGCAGTTAGAGGTTGGGACTCACTGCATATGTCATAGTATAGCAAGACTCCATTAGAAGAAACAACATTACTAAGGTGAGTAATTTTTTTCTTCCAGTTGCCTCCTCTCTGCTGACACGTTTTATAGCCCTGGCTTCAAATTCTTGGATTCTCTGAAGATTTGGCTCATTGAACTAGCGACAGCGTATGTTATTGTTTCGATCATGGAAGATAAATCTTTCCCAGTTCGCCAGTGCCCAGGCGGCCAAAAATGTCGTGCACAACCCACATATCGCGTGCGTTTATTTGTAGGTGTCAGCCGCGACGCAGGCTTCTTGAATGTCTGGAGTTTCACCGAACATCCTCGACAGTCACCTCACGCGCATCTCAAGTTGGGCAAACCGAGAAACAGAATCCTTCAGTGAAATCAAAAGAGGCCTGGTGGGTGGTGTCCGCGGCTGCGCGCCATGAGCAGCTGGAACAAATGCAGGCTTTCAAGAAGAAGCGGCGTGGGCCTCAGAAATCTCTTCTTGGTCGATTTTCGTTCTCCTCAGCCTGGGCTCCACGTTTTGGGTTCCTTCCGGAGTTGTGCCAGTCTCTCCCACTAAGAGCGAGGGACCTTAGGGCTCACATATCTCCGGTCCCATAAGAGAAAGGAACGAGAGATTCTTCATCTTGGTGGAGCGTTCTTGGGATTGTAAGCGATCTTGGTCCCAGAATCGGCAGTCTTGACTTCAGTCGAAGTGCCTCCTCGGCTGTTGGCTTCTCGGCTTTGCCATCTGGTCAGTCGGCTGAGGCATCGATCAGCGAGGTTGAGATCATTCTCTATCCCATCAGCGGTGTCGCCCGAAGGGCCGACAACTCTTTGACCAGGACCCCTGTCCTGCTTCTTCCTGATGAGGAGACCCAGCCAGTTGGGAATCCTATCAGGAACTGGTCCCTGATCTGGGTAAATCACGGTTCTCTGGTGTCACCAAGCGACTGAATTGGCCAGTCTGATCGAAGTCGAGATCTGGGACCCCCTTAGCTGACAGGCCGAGGAAGGCACATAGCGGCTCAAAAGAGGCGGCGCCACCGTTCATCGTCGTCCTTCTCGGATGAGAGAGGCTTGGCAGATCCTCTGTCGATGCTCACAGGGATTTAATGTGGCAGCAGCTGATTCTGTCTGGACAGAAGCCGGCTACAGTTTCTACCCCAGCTGTTGTTTGGCTTTCGCATCCTAGGCCGAAGCCAACTCCACTGGAACCGGTCAAATCGGTTTTGCCAAAATCGGTCTCTCCGCCAATTGTGGTAGAACCGTCGCCTTAACAGTCTTCGGGAGTGGCTCCTGTGAAGGATTCTCGGATGTTCCAGGTCTCCCATGTAGGTCATCGGTCACCCTTATGCCTGATCGCCCCAGGCGTGTTGAAGGGGGACCTTGGTGGCCGACCGATTTATCCAGATTCTTCGGATTCAGACGACACCGACCTTCACTCTCACCCTCAGGATGATGAGTCTATCGGTAGTCTGTCAGAGGAGGAGGAGAGAGCCCTTTGTCATTTCTCTGGATTCTCCGCCTTATCTCCAAATCTATGGGAATGCTCCTGAAGTCTGTCCAGAAAAGGGCGGAGTATCATCTTAAAGATATTCTTAAAGAGGAGATAGCCTGGAAGCCTTCCCAGTGGCGAAGCCATTGTTGGCCTGGCCTTGGAGCTTTGGCAGCATCCTGCCTCCTGCCCAGTGCCATCTGCCCAAATGGCCCTCAAGTACACGGTGCCCACTGGGTCCCTCTCAGGGTTCACAGAACACCCCTCAGCTGAGGGGTTAGTGACTGCCTGTGTTCAGATGTACTCTGCTGACACTGATAGACCTCCGGACAAGGAATTCAAAAAATCAGACCACACTGCCAGAAAGGTCTATGCAGCCTCCTCTTTAGGCCTCCATCAGGCGAGCTCGGACGTCATCATGGTGCACTTCTCTCATGCCGTGTTGGGCTCCTTAGATGAAGTTCTCCGCACCTCTCCATGGACCTTCAGAGTACAGTCAAGCAGGTCCAGGACCAGGGCTGAGTCTTTGCCAAGCAGCAACTTCAGACAGCCTTGGACCTCTGGGACTCTTGCACCCATTTGGTGGCAACCCGTGGTTGCCATGCACCGCGAGGGCTTGGCTGAGGCTTTCCACCTTCACAGCGGATACCCAGCATAAATTCACTGATGTTCCTTTCTTGGATACTGATCTCTTCAGCCCAGGTGTGGATGGTCATCTTTAGCAATCGAGTAGTCCAGTGCCACCTTGGACTCTGCTACTTCTGCCCAGAAAGATGCCCCTGGCTCTAAGAAAAAGCCTTTTCAGCACCCTGCTCATGTGGCCAAGCAGCCCTTCATTCAGGGTGGGCAGCAACAACAGGCACAATCTTGACACCCTCGGCCCAAGCCCGGGCCTCCAGCAGCCTGTAGACAGGGAGGTTGGAGTTCAGGCAATTTCCAGTCTGGACCCTCTTCCTCCAAGCCTGCCCAGTGATGGGATTGGGGCTGCCACCCCTGTTCCCGTCACGCCAGCTCTGGGTCCTCCGTGGGTGGCTCAGCTGCACCACTTCCTTTCTGCCTGGTCCGCTGTTACCACGGACAGGTGGGTCTTAAGTTGTTGGACAGGATCTGCCTCTAGGTTTGAGCAGTACCCTCCCAGTTGAGCCCGCACCCCATGGGAGGAGAGAGTATCAGCCCACACTCGGTCATCTCTGAGAGCAGCGTAGCCTACTCCTCCTCAAGGAGGCAGTGGTTCAGTGGCAGATCTTCCAGGTAACCCAGGGTTCGTTTCCAGGTTCTTCCTGGTCCCGAAGCAGCAGCGGGGGCTGGCGCCCATTCTAGATCTGCACGACCTCAATCAGTATCTCAGGCCACGCATCTTCAGGATGCTAACTCTGTCCCAGATCATACCATACCTGGAGCAAAACATGTGGTTCTGCTCGCTGGATCTCCAAGACATGTTCTTTCACGTCCCACTCCATCCATCCCACCAGCAGTTCCTCTGCTTCAGGGCAGAGGGAACCCTATCGAGTTCAAGCCGTTCCAAGCCATGCCATTTGGCCTGTCATTGGCCCCACAGTTCTTCACTAAATGCATTGCTGTGGTGGCAGCCCATCTCAGGCGTCGGGGGGGCAGAGTGTACTCCTACCTCGGCAATTGTCTCTTAGCAGGTTCCACCCAGCAAGAGTGGTGATGTCCAGGGACCTGGCCCTCCAGACCTGCTCTCAACTTGGCCTCCTGATCAACGAGGTCAAGTTGGAGCTTGTGCCATCTCAGGTGATATGATTCATCAGGGCAGAGCTCGATTCTTGCCGAGCCAGAGCACGGCTCCCAGCGGACAGGGTGGAGGTTCTCTCCCGCTTTGCCCAATCATTTCTGGTTGGGCACTTGCGTCCTGCCCGGGACTTTCTGCACCTTCTGGGTTACATGGTAGCCTGCACCACTGTGGTCCCTTTGGGCCAGGTGGCACATGCGCCCCTTAAATGGGAGCTGGCCACCCAGTAGACACAGCACCTAGGTCACTTCGACCAGCTGATCACTATGACCTAGAAGATGTGGGACGCTCTCCAGTGGTGGACTGTCCTAGACCATCTGCAGGAAGGGCTCCCATTTGTCCTCCCGAGCCGACAGTCATTCTCATGACCGATGCCTCTTTCATGGGCTGGGGAGTCCATATGGGGAACAACGGGGCCCACGGTTTTTGGACGCCCGAGGAATCCCGATACCCGGTACCATATCAACCTGTTGGAGCTCAGAGCGGTCAGACTGGCATTGTCAGCAGTTGCTCATCGGCTGCGGGCTCAAGTTGTTCAAGTCCAGATGGACAATACCACGACGATGTACTACCTCAACAAACGGGGCTGCACACACTCTCAGCTGCTGTGCAGGGAAGCGCTCCACATCTGGACACTCGTGAGCCAACTGGAGGCAGATCTCCTAGCCATCCATGTGGCAGGAGCCTCGAATCAACTAGCGGATGCTCTCAGCCCTATAGGCGAGACATCCCACGAGTGGTCTGTCCATCCAGAGGTAGCTTACAGTCTGTTCACCCACAGGGGAAAACCGATGGTGGACCTGTTTGCCTCCAGGAAAAACACGAAGCTGAGGCTGTTTCATGCTGCCCCCCTCAGCGGGGATCGTTGCAGGGGGATGCCTTCTTGAGGCCGTGGACCCCAGGCCTCTTCTACACCTTTTCTCCATTTCCTTGATCCACAAGGTGCTCCTCAAGGTGAGGAGGGACAAGGCGAGGTGATCCTGGTAGCCCCAGATTGACCCCGCCAGTTGTGGTATCCAGATCTTCTCAGCAACAGGCTCCTGAGGCATCTTCCAGCATGCCCAGACCTGATATCTGTCAATCAGGAAAGGTATTCCATCAGACCTTCAATCCCTGCCAGCCTGGTACCTTAGTGGCTAGAGTTCAGGCTTTGGGTCACTCTGAGAGTGTACTCACAGTAGTGGAAGCATCCAGGAAGGAGTCAACCAGAAAGTGCTATGCCCTCAAATGGAAAGATTTTCCATTTGGTGTCAGAGCAGGGGCCTGGACCCTCTCTCCTGTCCTGTGGCTAGCATTTTGGACTACCTTTGGTCTCTGTCCAAGGGATCTTGACCCTTAAGGTGCACCTGGCATCCCTCTCAGCTCGGGACGTGGGCGGTCAGCAGAGCGGTGGCACAGGAGAAGGTGGTCTGGTGCTGGTTAGAGGCAGAGATCACATATCCCTCGGTGTGTGAACCTCCACCTCCGTGGGATTTACTGCTGGTTTGGCTAAACTCATGGGCAAGCCATTGAACCAATGCACAAGTGTAAAGTCTCACACTTGTCATGGAAGAGCGGCCTTCTGTGGTTATCATGTCAGCCAGAAGGACTGGGAGCTCAGGCACTTTCTCCTTATCTGGTCTTCCACAGGAACAAAGTGGTCCTCGCCCCACCGAAATTCCCCGAAGGTGATGACAGAGTTTCACCTTAATCAGATATTGACTCTGCCTGTGTTCTACCTGAGCTACATCTCAGATGCCTAGTACAGGCTCCGTACTTTGGACCTGCAATGAGCTCTCTCCTATTATAAGGAAAGGACAGTGGAACTTCAGGTAGAGGTTCGCCAGCTGTTTGTCACATACGCTGAAGTCGCTTCTGGCAGACCTGCAGCAAAGCGGACGATTAGCAGATGGATCACTTCCTGCATTGATCTCTGCTATAGGTTGGCGAGTAGAGAGCCTTCTGTAGGGCTTAGGGCTCATTCCACCTGCTATACCACTGCATTGGTGGCTGCTTCTAGGGACGTCCCTATCCAGGAAATCTGCAGGGCTGCTACCTGGAATTCAGCACACACATTTATTTCCCATTACCACACTGACCTCAAGTCATGCCAGGATGCTGGTGTTGGGGCTTCAGTTTTCCAGTCCCTATTCCCTAAGTAGGAGGCGTGTGCCTTGCCTCCCTCCTCCCGGAGAACTGCTAGGAGTCTGCCAGAAAGTGTGAATAGAACAACATATCCACCTCTCTAGAAAAACAGGTTCTAGGATCGTGGATATGTTGTTCATCCACACTTATTGGCATGTCCCTTTCCCCTTTAAATCTTGCCGGAAGTCGTCAAGCTGGCTCCTCCCACCCATTTGGGTGGTATATACTTCTGCTCCGCCCTGTGACGCCAGATCACCCTTTCCGCTGGAAGATACAGGTTGCCTCCCTCAAGCTCACGCATTTCGTAGGCCTTGGCTTTCATTACTTTAGTTTTACCCAAATTAAAACTCGTCCAACTTAGTGATCACGCTTTTGCATCCTCGATCGTGGAAGAGAAATCTTCTCCAGGATTGAGCTGGTATCCTTGCAGCCAGAAGATGTCACGCACCAATCCCCATCTCACATGTGTCTACTGCCTAGTTATCGGTCATGACACCTCGTCCTGCAGCTTTTGCTTGGCCTTCTATCCCAACATTCTGGACGACCGCCTGTCACGTTTAAAGTTGGGGAGACCGGAGAAAAGGAATCCTCTGGTGAAGTCCAAGGAGGCTAGGTGGGCAGTTTCCTCGGCCATGGGTTCCGCCGAGCAGCTGGAACACATGAAGGTGTTTGAAGAAGAAGCCGCCGCCCGGACACTCAAAGCTTTTTGTTCCACTCAACCTGGACTCCACCTTCTCAGTTTCCTCAAAGTTGTGCCAGTCTCTCCCCACCTGGGGAGAGGCACCCACAGGCTCACACTCCTCCCGATCTTATAAAAGAGATAAGGAACCGAGCATATCTTCATCTTGGCGAAGACTCTCTTGGGACCGAGAGAGGTCTCAATCCCAGGAGCATGCGGTCTTGACCTCGGTCGAGATCGCTTCCTCAGTCGCAGGCTTCATGGACCTTTCATCAGGCCAGTCGACCAAGGATGCGGCCGATGAGGTTGAGATTGTCCTCAACCCCCATCGATCCACTGTCGCCAGCCCCAGTCGATGACTCCTTGGAAAGGACTCCAGTCCTTGTTTTCCCCGATGAGGAGACCCAGCCTGCTGGTGTCCCCATCGAGGACCCGGTTCCAGATCCCCGGGTATCACCGGTCCCACCGGTGCATCCTGAGCAACCGAGTTGCCCTTTCGATCTCGGTCGAGGTCAGAACCCCCTCGTCCGGATGACCGAGGAAGAGCCATAAGCGCTCCAAAAAGAGGTGACGTCACCAGTCGTCCTCGTCCTGTTCAGATGAGGAGAGGCACCGACGGAAACTCCAACGCTACGAGGACCTCATGTGGCAACAGCTGTTCTAGGAGCATGGATATGTTGTTCATCCACACTATTTGGTATTGTCCCCTTCCACTTTAAATCTGCCATAAGTCTTCAAGCTTGCTCTTCCCACCCACCCGGGTGGTATATACCTCAGCTCTGCCCCATGATGCTAGAGCTTCCTTTCAGCTGGAAGATACAAGTCACCTCCCTCGTGCTTTCAATTTAAGTAGGCCCTGGCTTTCAAATTATCGGTTGTGCAGCTCAGACTCGTTTGATTTAGCGATTGCGCTTTTGCAGCATCAATCATGGAGGAAAATCTTCCCCAGTATTTTGCTGGTGTCTCTGTGGCCAGAAGATGTCGCACGATCCCCATCTCACTCGTCTACTGCCTGAGTGTCAGCGATGACACCTCGTCGTGTAACACTTGATTGGCCTTCCATCCCAACGCGTCCTGGATGACCGCAGAAACCTGGCTGAAGCTGGGAGACCGGAAAAGGAACCCTGATGAAGCCTGAAGAAGGCTAGGTGGGCAGTTTCAGCGGCCGCAGGTTCCACCGAACAGCTGGAACAGATGAAGGCATTCAAGGAGGAAGCAGCTCGCGCTTCAGCCAGTCGAAGCTTTTTTGTTCCTCTGAACCTTGGCTTCACCTTTTCACTGTCCTTCAAGGAGTTGTGCCAGTCTCTCCCCACTCAGGGTGAGGCACCCTCGGGCTCGCATTCCTCCCGCTCTCACAAGACAGAGAAGGACCACGGTCAAACAGGACCATGACCAGGGCCGTGCTGTTGCCAAACAGCAGCTCCAGACAGCCCTGGATATTGGGGATTCCTGTGCCTGCTCGATGGCCACCGCAGTGGTCTCTCGTCGCAGGGCTTGGCTGAGGCTTTCCTCCTTCCCGGCGGATGCTCAGCATAAGTTGGCTGATGTGCCTTTCCTGGGGACCGACTTGTTTGGTCCAGGAGTGGCCGGTCACCTACAGAGTATAGAGCAGTCCAGTGCCACCTTGGATGCCACTTCTGCAAAAGCTTCTTTGGACAAGAACCAGCAGAAGAAGAAGCCTTTTCGGCACTCTTCCCCTGCAGTGCTGCAGCCCTCTCACCAAGGAGGACAGCAACATCAGCAGCAGGCTCAAGCTTGGCGTCCTCGGCCCAAGCCTGGTCCTCAACAGGGCCACAAAGGAGGCCGAGGCTCAGGTCCCAGAGCCGCCTCCTCCTCTAAGCCTGCCCAGTGACGGGATAGGGGTTGCCACCCCTATCTCTGTCACACCAGCTCTGGGCCCTCCCGTGGGGGTTTGGCTCCACCACTTCCTTTCCGCCTGGTCCGCTGTGACTTCGGACTGGTGGGTTCTCGAAGTGGTCGGTCAGGGACTGCCTCTGGAATTCGAGCAGTACCCTCCAAGCCGAGCCCGTGCCTCTCGGGAGGAATGGATTTCCGCATGCACCCAGTCGGCTGTTCGAGACGACGTGGCTCAGCTCCTCCGCCAGGAGGCCGTAGCCCCCGTGGCAGAAAGTCCAGCAGACCCAGGCTTTGTCTCCAGGTACTTCCTGGTGCCCAAGTGGCCGGGGGGTTGGCGCCCCATTCCAGAGCTCCACGACCTGAATCAGTTTCTCAGGTCTCACACCTTCCGGATGGTCACTCTGTCCGAGATCATACATCCCTGGAGCGAAACATGTGGTTTTCTTCACTGGATCTGCAGGACGCATTCTTTCACGTCCCAATCCGTCCATCCCATCAGCAGTTCCTCCACTTCAGGGTCGCCGGGACCCTGTACAAGTTCGAGCCATGCTGTTCAAGCTTGTTATCATTACGTGTCTTCAACAAATGCATTGCCGTGGTGGCGGCCCATCTCGACATCAAAGTCAAATCTACCCTTATCTCGACAGTTGGCTGCTGGCAGGTCCCACCCAACAGGAGGTGGAAGGTCAGGGATCTGGCCTCCAGACCTGCTTCCAACTCAGCCTCCTGATCAATGAGGCCAAGTCAGAACTCGTGCCTTGCCAGGTGATGGGCTTCATCGGGGCAGAGCTCGACTCTCGTCAAGCCAGAGCTCGGCTCCCGATGGACAGGGCAGAGGTTCTCTCCTCATTTGCCCAATCATTTCTAGCTGGGCACTTGCTCCCTGCCCGGGACTTTCTGCGCCTTCTGGGTTACATGGCGGCGTTCACCTCGGTAGTCTGTTGTGCTCGATTGCACATGCGCCCCCTTCAGTGGGAGCTGGCCATCCAGTGGACTCAGCAATATGGTCATTTTGACCAGCTGATCACTGTAACCCAGAAGATGTGGGATGCTCTCCAGTGGTGGATTGCCCCAGACCGATTGCAGGAAGGGATCCCGTTTGTCCGTCCTGACCCGACGGTCGTCCTCACAACTGATGCCTTTCTGATGGGCTGGGGAACCCACATGGGGGACAACAGGGCCCACGGGCTCTGGACCCCCGGGGAATCCCGATGCCACATCAACCTGTTGGAGCTCAGAGCAGTCAGACTGGCACTGTCAGCTTTCGCTCCTCAGCTCCAGGTTCAAGTCCAGATGGACAATACCACGACCATATACTTCCTCAACAAAGAGGGCAGCATGCACTCCCATCTGCTATGCAAGGAGTCGCTCCGCATCTGGACCCTCATGAGACGGTTGGAGGTGGATCTCCTAGCCATCCATGTGGCAGGAGCCAGACATCCCACGAGTGGTCTGTCCATCCAGAGGTAGCTTACAGCCTGCTCTTCCATTGGGGCAAACTGATGGTGGACCTGTTTGCCTCAAGGGAAAACACCAAGCTGAGGCTGTGTCATGCCCACCCCCCTCAGCAGAGCTCGCTGCAGGGGGATGCCTTCTCGAGGCCGTGGACCCCAGGCCTCCTCTACACCTTCCCTCGATCCACAAGGTGTTACTCAAGGTGAGGAGACAAGGCGAAGGTGATTCTGGTAGCCCCAGACTGGCTGTGCCAGTTCTGGTATCCAGATCTCCTCAGCCTGAGCTACAGGCCCCTCTAGCGGATTTGTACACACCGGACCTGATATCTGTGAACCAGGGAATGTCTTCCATCGGACCTTCAGTCCCTTCTCCTCACAGCCTGGTACCTGAATGGCTAGATTTCCAGGCTTTGGGTCTTTTCGAAGATGTCTACACCGTGGTGGAGGCATCCAGAAAAAATCGACCAGGAAATGTTATGCCTTCAAATGGAAAAGGTTTTCCATTTGGTGTCGAAGGTAATGGTCTGGACCCTTGTCCTGTTCTGTGGCTAACATTCTCTACTACCTTTGTTCTCTCTCAAAGAAGGTCTACAGTCATTGACCCTTAGGGTGCACCTGGCAGCCATTTCTGCTTACTGGGCGGGCGGTCAGCCGACATTGGCTCAGGAGACAGTGGTCGGGTACTTCTTCAAAGGCCTGGATCACATATCCCCTCCGGTGCGTGAACCTCCACCTCCATGGGATCTACTGCTGGTATTGTCAAAGCTCATGGGCAAGCCATTGAAACCAATACACAAGTGTGATCTGTCACACTTGTCGTGGAAGACGGCCTTCCTGGTGGCTGTCGCATCTCCCAGAAGGACAGGGGAGTACCAGGCGCTTTCGGTGGATTCTCTTTATCTGGTCTTCCACATGGACAAAGTTATCCTGTGCCCCACCCGAAATTCATTCCAAAGGTGGTGTCAGAGTTTCACCTTAACCAAGTGTTGACTCTGCGGTATACTACCCTAATTACACCTCGGAGGCAGTACAGGCTCCATGCTTTGGACCTGAGACGTGCTCTCTATTACAAGAGAGGATGGCAGAAATTTATGGTGAGGTTCGCCAGCTGTTTGTCACCTACGCTGAAGCCGCTTCTGACAGACCTGCAGCCAAACAGATCATAGCAAGATGGATTACATCATGCATAGGTCTGTTCTATGAGTTGGTGGGCATGGAGCCTCCCAGAGGGATAAGAGCTCATTCTACCACCATACTGCTGCATCGGTGGCTGCTTCCAGGGACATCCCTATCCAGGAAATCTGTCGGGCTGCTACCTGGAAGTCGGCAAACACCTTCATTACCCACTACCACATCGACCTTGAGTAACGCCGGGATGCTGGTTTTTGGGACCCCAGTTCTCTAATCTCTGTTCCCTAAGTAGGGAGTGTGCACCAAGCCTTCCTCCTCCCGGAGAACTACTAGGAGTCTGCCAAGAGTGTGGATGAACAACATATCCATGATCCTAGAAAACAGATTACTCACCTGTAACAGTAGTTCTAGGAGTGATATATGTTGTTCAACCACATAGACCCACCAACCTCCCCAGCTGTGGACACACACAGCCTGGGTTCCAGCGGGCAAAGATCTGGCATCACGGGCGGGCCGAGGTATATACCACCCAGGTGGGTGGGAGGAGCCAGCTGAAGACTTCTGGCAAGATTTAAAGGGAAAGGAACATGCCTATAAGTGTGGATGAACAACATATACCACTCCTAGAACTACTGTTCTACCAAACTACTGATCGGGTGTGGTTTGGAGTGTCTTGACTTGGACTTTGTGTGGGCCTTGCGTCCCTTTCCGGGATCACCACGGCCGTCTCTCTTGGCTTAGTCTGCGGCTCCTCCGGGCTTCAGCCTGGTTCAGTTTGTTGCCTCTCTTTCCGTTGTCACGGATGTGTCTTCTTGGCATTGCTTGGTGCTATGGCATATATCCTGGCTTCCTGCTCTGCTTGTCCTCCCTTTCTTATAACTGCTTGGTACTCTCCCAAGAGTAATAACCTACTACCAAGAGACCTGTCCGTAGAAGATAGTATTGTTATGAAGAACTTATCGTAACAGTAGATCTTGAGATATAGTCTCTTGCAGTAAACTAATCTACCCTCCATCCCCTGCCTTTTTCTCAGGATCCTTGCTTCTCAGGACGTTGGGATGGATATTTTCTTTGGTCCCTAGGTTTCCCTCGGTCCTCGGCCTTTGCGTGCTGCAGCCGGCGGGGAACAGTGTGTTTCTGGGGCCGCCCCCTTTTACACACAGCTGGAGGAAGTGATGTATGGGGGGGCGGCCCTATAAAAGACTGCTGGAAGAAGCTACCATGTGACAGGTTCCACCTAGCGGACTCCTGAGAGTAATAACCTACTGCAAAAGACCGTACCTCGAAGATCTACTGTTACGATAAGTTCTTCCATAACAGTACTTTCTAGGAGTGGTATATGTTGTTCATCCACACTAACCCACCTGACTTCCCCGGCTTTGACGCACACCTCTGCTTCCAGCAGGCAAGATCTGGTGTCATGGGGCGGAGCCGTGGGTTATATTACCTGGGTGAGTGGGAGGAGCCAGCTTGAAGACATTCCAGCGACCCTTAAAGGGAAAGGCGATCTGCCGGAAAGTGTAGATGAACAACATATACCACTCCTGAAACTACTGTTACAGGTGAGTAACCTGTTTTTATTCTCCTACCATTCTGGGGTATCTCTCAGGCTCTCTCTCTCAGCTCCGCGTCTCTGTACCGCCCGCCTGATCCGCCATCCCGACGCTACATCAGTATCAGGACTCCGGGCTCCCCTGCCTCCTTGGAGAGTCCCCAGGGGGAGCGTCAGGGATTGTGGGCAGCATTGGGTGTGTGGGCAGGGGCTCCTGGAGATTGCCATCACCTCATCCGGATGATGCAGGCTTTCTTGATTTTCTCGCTCCTCCCTCCCTCTGTTGGAGCTCAGATGTGCGATGATGTCCCTATGACTGCCGAGCTCCTCCCTGCCATACAGCTGCATCGGAGGCTCCATGGTTTTCCTGACTGCCAGAGGTCACTCAGGGCAGCGCTTGTCCCTACACCCTGCCTGGGAAGGGAGAGCTGTCCTCCGGATGCTCAATCCCTTCCAACCCCTGCTGACCCCCGATGGCCTGGGCTCGTTCCCGAACCTGGGTAGCCAGCATGGCACGAGGTGAGGCTTCCAATGCCTTAACCCTCAGCACCACCAGGCCACATCATCCCACACGTAATGACCTGCTGCAAGAGATACTCTCGAAGATTTGCTGTTATGGTCTGTTCTTACACAACCGTACTTTCAGCTGGGGGCGTGGTGTGGTGCATAAGGTGGCAGTTGTGGAGAGTATAGAATAGGCTGGTTGCAAGAGTGACTTGCTGATTTGTTGAATGCTGGAGAGCTGGCAGCACACCAGCATAGACTGCAGATTAGAATCTAGAAATGTTGAAGAGCGGAAACAGCAGCTTCTCCTCAGCAGTCATATAGCTAACTGCACCTCTGCCCCTGCCTACAGAATAACTGTACTGGCATGCTGCCAGCTCTTCAGCATTCAGCATATTGGTGAGCCTGTCTCTGTTACAGTTTCTTCTATACTCTCCACAACCGCCACCTTCTCCACCACGCCATGGCCACAGCTGAAAAATGGTATTTCCAGTGGACTTCGGGACAGTTGAGAGGTACGTTTACTTTTGGACCAGCCAGTGGAAGGGACTTATTTTACATATGGTGGTGGTGGGGGGGGGATAGAAGCAAGTACATCTGGCAAGGATCCACAATCCCTCACTCTGCCCTGACTGGAAGTAAACCAGGCACACTGGCACAGCATTTCTCTCTGCTACTCCCAGCGATCAGAGTCCCTCATGCAGCCCTGCTATTCCCCGATCACCAGGAAAAAAATGTTAACAACTTTATGCATCTGTTATCAACCTAATGCATTAGGAGCTGTTCTGGCTCTGACCAAATCTTGTTTTTGGTATACATCTTATTGGGTTATGTTGATCCTAGTTCTGAATTTACCAATGTTACAAGTTTTGACCAGACCCACTCTTTTAACCTTAACTTGCACATCTGTGCAGATGACCCTTAGCTCTCCATCTCCTTAAACACTTTTCTCAGCGTCTCCCCTCTCTTCTTATCCTGTCTTGACCATATTTATGCCTGACTTCAACGGAATTTCCTACATATCAGTATGTCTAAGTTTGAAGCCCTTCTCTTCAGCAAGAAAAATACTCTGCGTTCCTTCTCTAGCCTCCATTCCGACTTCAGTATCGCTCAGATTTGACCTTTTGTGTTCTCCTTGACCATACACTCTCATTTCTTCTCATGTCTACTGTGTTTGTAAATCTGCATATTATCATCTCTGTAACATCTGTGTCCATCACTGTCTTCATTACTCCTCTCGCCTCCATACCCTTTTCCCTTGCTTTCAGCTTGTAATCTAGACACTTGTATTTTTGGCTGAATCTTTCCTCGACACAAGTAAAATGACTGCCTGTTGTGTTGAATTGTGTCAAAACCTGTCAAGTGTTTTTCTAACACATTTTGTATTCCAGACATTACAGACTGTATTTCATCTTGTTCTTTATAACAAGTTCTAAAATCCAGGCCATCTCTGCAAAACTTAACATTTAGGTGCATCTTGGTGTATGTTTTGCATCTTGTCTCTAACACCTTGTATTCCTTCAGGAGGCTCTGTTAAATCACTTTGTAAACCCTGTGAATGCTAACATCATACATTTTTCTTTCACTTTCTCCTCCAATACTAAATCCACTGCCTCCTATTGTTGAATGAGTTTATGTATTTAATTGAAAATGTTTTATGTTAAATTTGGGATGTAACCGCTGTTTCTAGGGACGTGGGACTGGTGTACTGTCCGCACTCCTGGCAGAATCCTTTACCTTTAAGCAGAGTCTGAAAGGTCTTCAGACTGGCTTCTCCCACCCACCTGGGTGGTATCCTCCTCGGCACTGCCCCTTGACATCAGTTCTTCCTTTCTGCAGGAAGCTTCAGGTTCCCTCCATTGCAGCGCTGCACTAGGTGCAGACCCTAGCTTTTCTAACACTACATTTTTTGGTCTTCAAGACTCTTGTTTGAATTTCAATGCTTCTTTGCTACCAAAATGGAATGCAAGGATGCCAAAGTTGGTCCTGGCTTCAAGAGGTGCTCGGTCATCAATTAGAGGATCTTGTGCACTGACCCGCATTCCAGGTGCTTTTACTGCCTCGGGCTTGGGGCACGAACTGCAGGCTTGTAGACTGTGCCAAACCCTTCAGCCCTCCACTTTGGAGGACCACTATGCCCAACTCGTGTTAGGCTGCTCGAACGAACAGGGCCCTTCCCCCCGGTCAAATTAAAAGACATTCTTAGGGCAGTCTCGGTGGTTGCTGGTTCAGCCACACAGCTCACCACTTTCAAGGAGACGGTGGTCCAGGCCACTTTGGCTTTGTCTTCTGCATTGGGTTTGGTGGGCTTGGGCGCCTCCTTCATGGGGGCATTCCAGGACTTGTATCAGTCCCTTCCTTCTCTTGGAGAGGGTCCTCCCTGAGAGTCCAAGTGGGACAAGTTTAAAAAATCCCACTGCAGGTTATTGGATCAAGAGACGTCCTGCTTCTCTCATTCCCACACTTCTGTGGGCTCAGCAGCCATCAAGTCTTTAGCTTCATCTGCTACTTCATCCCATGTCCAGGCCGCTAGCCCCATGGAAACTCAGTTGGGCATGTTGGTTGAGATGTGGGCTGAGCAGCTGGTCAAGATTTATCTCAACCTGGTCAACCCATTGTCTCTGGACAAAGGGATGACTCCTTATACAGCACTCCGGTTCTGGTTGCTCTCACTCCAAGAGAGGGGCCGTTCATCCTACATAGCCAGTAGTCTCCCCTGAGAACCTAATCTCTCGGGGGCTTCTTGGCGTCCTTACGCCTGCTCCTGTTCCAGCTCCCCGTCAACCAAAAAGTCACACCCAGGTTGGCGCCATCTTGCTTCACTCTGCCCACCCCATGTGGGCCTGACCAGCTTTATCGTGCCCCATTGGGCTACCCCTGTTTGTCCGCCGATCCCACGGCTGACTGTGTGGTCATTACAGTGGCACATGACCGGACCGCCCATAGAAACATAGACTTTGACGGCAGATAAGGACCACTTGGCCCACCCAGTCTGCCCATTTCCCTTCCTATTGGATAAGCTGCAGATTCTAGTTAACCAACAGCCTACTTCCTGCAACCCCCCACTACAATTGCCTTATGTCTGTCCCATGCATGTTTGAATTCCCCCACTGTTTTAGACCCAACAACCTCCACAGGAAGGCGGTTCCATGCATCCACCACTCTCTCCATGAAAAAAATTTCCTCACATTACCCCTGAGCCGTCCCCCTTCTATCTTTAAATTGTGCCCCCTTGTTCTTACACATCTCTTTTTCTGAAAGATGCTACCCTCCTGGACTTTGTTGATTCCCTTGAGGTACTTGAAAGTTTCTATCATGTCCTCCGCCCTCCTTTCATCAGGGTATACATATTAAGCTCTCTCAGTCTCTCTTCATATGGTTTCTAATGCAGACCCTGCACCATTTTAGTTGCCCTCCTCTGGACTGCTTCCATCTGTCTATGTCCTTGCGTAGATGGGGTCTCAAAACTGCACACAGTATTCCAGATGGGGTCTCACCAACTGTCTGTACAGAGGGATAACCACTTCCCTTTTCTACTGCGATGCCCTTCCTATGCATCCCAGTATCCCCTGGCTCTCCTTACTGACTTCTCACATTGCTTACCCACCTTTAGGTCATCTGATATGACTGACCCCAAGTCCCTTTCCATTTTGTTGTTGTTAGTACCTCCCCTGCTATTACGCACTATTCTCCTGGGTTTTGTTTCCCAGGTGCATTACTTTGCACTTCTTTGCATTGAATCTAAGTTGCCATATGTCTGACCATTCCTCCAACCTTGCCAAGTCCCTTCTCATCCTTTCTCCCGCCCCTTGTGTATCAACTCTGTTACAGATCTTTGTATCATCTGCAAAGAGGCATACCTTTCCCTCCAGACCCTCTGCAGTGTCACCTATAAAGATGTTAAAGAGGACTGGACCCAGTACTGAGCCCTGAGGTACTCCACTAGTAACCCCCCTTTCTTCAGAATGTGTTCCATTCACTATTACCTTCTGTGTCCTGTTGTGCAGCCAGTTTGCTACCCAGGCTACCACCCTAGAACCCACTCCCAAGCTGGCTAATTTGATTATTAGTCTTTTGTGCGGGACTGTGTCAAATTCCTTGCTAAAGTCTAGGTAGGCCATATCCACAGCCCCTCCCTGGTTTATTACTTTGGTCACCCAGTCAAAGAAATCAATTAGATTCATCTGACATGACCTTCCTGCTGTAAATCCATGCTGCTTTGGGTCCTGTGCCCCGCTGGCCTTTAGGTACTCAACAGTTCTTTATTTCAGAAGTGATTCCATCATTTTCCCTACCACTGAGGTCAAACTTACAGGTCTGTAGTTTTCTGCTTCTGCCTTGCTCCCACTTTTGTGAAGGGGAATTACATCTGCCCTCCTCCAGTCCTCGGGTACCACCCATCCTCCCATGATTTGTTAAAAAGTGTGGTCAGTGGTGTCACTAGGTCTTCCCTTAGTTCTTTTAGGATTCTGGGGTGAATCCCGTCGGGCCCCATTAGCTTTGTCCACCTTGAGTTTTAGGAGTTCTTTCAGGACTCTTTCTTCTGTAAATGAACTGGTGTCAACCCCCCCTACCCAGAGTGCTTCTATTGTCTGGTTTAGGTAACTCCTCCTCATCTTCTTTTGTAAATACTGAGCAAAAGTATTCATTCTGTATCTCTGCCTTTTCACTGTCTCCCTCTGCCCACCTCCCCTCTCCTATATTAATCTTCACTATTCCTCCCTTAACCTTTCTATGCTCCCTAATGTACCTATAAAAGGTTTTATCCCCCTTCTTAACTGAGTTGGCTATTTTTTCCTCAGTTTGGGCCTTTGCTATTTTGACTGCCTTCTCCACTTCTTTCTGCTTTAATTGATACAGTTCCCTGTCATGCTCCTTCTGTGATTCCTTATACTTTTTGAATGCAGCCTTTTTCTCCTTAACCTTCCCTGCCACCTCTTTTGAGAACCATAGTGTTTTTTTACTCCGCTTTGTTTTCTTTATTTGTTTCACACAAAGGCTTATTGCCTCTATGATGGCAGTTTAGATTTTTCTCCATTGTTCTTCCACCCCTCTTTTTTGGCCATTTGCTAGTGCATTCCTCAGGTATTCACCCATTTTGCCAAAGTCAGCCCTTCTAAAGTCCAGTATCCTTGTTTTTGTATGGCTTGTCTCCATGGTTGTGCTTACTGTAAAGTACACTGTGCAGTGGTCACTTGTTCCCAGATGTCTACTGACTTCTAAATTTGTGATCCTCTCTCCATTTGAGAGTACCAGGTCTAGTATTGCTCCCTCCCGAGTGGGTTCCAACACTAGTTGTCTAAGGCCTGCCCCCTGCAGGGCATCGAGAATGACCCTGCTCTTGGATGTGGCTGCAGTTCATGTCATCCAGTTAACATCTGGCATATTCAGGTCCCCCATCAACAGTATCTCCCCTTTTTCAGCCATTTTGAGAATGTCCTCTATCATTTTCTTCTCCATTTCCTCCCCTTGAGACGGGGGTCTGTATACAACCCCTGTGCGGATTGTGATGCCATTCCCTGTCTCCAATGTGACCCAGAGTGCCTCTTGACCTCCCCATTTACTTTTTAGTTCTGTAGCTTTGATCCCTTCCCTTATGTATAGAGCTACTCCACCTCCTCTTTTATCCTCCCTGTCCTTTCTGTAGACTGTGTATCCCAGTATGTTGACATCCCAGTCATGGTTCTCCATGTACTACGTTTCCGTGGCTCACACTATCCAGTTGTTCATCTTCCATCAGGCCTACTAGCTCAGGAAGCTTGTTTCCCATACTTCGGGCATTGGTACTCATAGCCCTCCATTTAATGTTGGCTTTATCCTTTCCACCCATTCCTGCTCTTATTGCCCTTGTCTATTTTTCCATTTACCCCTGTCCTGCCCTTTGTTGAGCTCTGTACCTCAATATTTACCTTACTACCTGCCATGTTTTGTGGGGGAGGCTTGAAATTTCCTACCTCTTATCAGCACCTCCCCCCTTGGCTAGTTTAAAAGCTTGCCAAGGAAGCATTTAAACTTGTCATTTGGGAGCTTGATTCCCTTCATGGACAGATGCAGACCATCGTGCCAGTATAGACCTTCATCTCTCCAGGTGTACCCCCAGTCCCCAATGAAGCCAAAGCCCTGAGCTCTGCACCAGTTTACAATCATTCATTAAAGTGAATGGTATGCAGTATCCTAGCCTCACCCTTATAATGTGTCGATGCCCAGCCCACCACACTGCTCAGTATCACCGGATTGGGAATCTTGGCACTTGACCAACTTGGCAAGAAGGTATATGCCTTTAGTACCTTGCTGCTTCATCCTTCACTATCTGGGCCCTATGGCCAGATACCTCCGCACACTGGGTGCCTCAGCTGTGGACGCGCTGTCCTCCTTGCCACCCTTCCAGGAGCCGGCCCGGTTGGCTCAGCCTGTGTCCGCCTTGTCCTCTGTCTCCCATCACCTGCTCTGGGCAAGCTGTAATGTGGTCAATGCCACTGCCCACCTGTCCACCATTGGCGTCGCCTTGCGCCACCATGCCTGGCTCCAGGTGTCAAGCCTGGCTCCTGACGTCCAGTTGTCGGTTGCTGATGCCCTCTTCTATGGAGACCAGTTGTTTGGCCCTGGCACGCAGGCCAGTCTGGATTCTCTGCCATGCTTCACGGACCCTGTCCTCCACTTACTTCTGCAGGCGGGCCATCACGTTCCCATCCCCTGTTCCAGGGACTTCCTCCAGTAGGGTGTCTCAATGGTCTGCCCAGTTGGCGCCCCTGCCACATGTCCGGCCCTCTCGGTGGGGTCTGTGTCTGCCCCTGCGCCTTGGCCGCTGCTTGGGGCTGTCCCTCCGCCTCCTCTTGCGGGCCTCTGAGGCACCAGGGGATCTGTTCGCCCTTTTCTCTGGAGGCTTGCTTCCCTATTCCGGATGCTTCGCTCCTCCTTGTGGATTTTTTGGGAACCTCTGCTACTCTCCCTCCTGGAGCCCTTAAGTTGTTCCTTGCTGTGGGATTCCTGGGGCCTCTTGCCCGCCTTCACTACGCCATCTACCCACTTTCACGCTTTGAGCTCCACTGGTTTCCGAAGAGAAACAAACAAAACAAAAAATCGTGACAGCCTCGCCATGGCTGCCCCTGACCCCACTGCAGGTTGAATCGCTGGCATGGCCCTTTTCCTACTCTCCTTCATGGAGTACTCGCTTCCTCACACACCTTTGGCTTGTCCGCCCTACTGGGTGTGCTTTGAGATGACCTGATCTTGACTTTATGTGGCACTGTCCCTTTCCGGGATCACACGGCAGTCTCTTGGATTTTCTGCAGCTCTTCCATGGCTTTCGCCTGGTTCGTCCTTGCTGCTTTATTTCCATTGTCATGGATGCGTCTTTCTAACTCTTGTTGCCATGTCTTATAATCTAGCTTCCTTCTCTGCTTTTCCTCCCTTTCATATAACTGCTTGTTACTATCCCAAGAGTAATAACCTACTGCAAGAGATCTGTCCGTAGAAGATAGTTCGTTTCGTAAGGACTTGCCGTAACAGTAGATCTTCGGTAAGGTCTCTTGCAGTAGATACAATCCTGCCCTCCGTCCCCCTGCCATTTTGCTGAGGGTCCTTGGATCTCAGGATGTTGGGATAGTGCTGCAGCCGTGCGGGAACAGTGTGTACCTGGGGCTGTCCTCTTTTATACACAGCCAGAGAAGTGATGTATGGGGCGACCGGTATGAAGATTGCTGGAAGAAGCTACCGTGTGACAGCTCCACCTAGCGGACTCCCGAGAGTTATAACCTACTGTAAGAGACAGTACCTCGAAGATCTACTGTTATGGTAAGTTCTTACGTAACAAACTTTCTAGGAGTTGTATGTGGTGTATATCCACACAACCCACCCGACCTCCCCTGGCAAGTGGCACACCTTCTTGTTTCCAGTGTGCAAGATACGACATCGCAGGGCGGTGCTGAGGTGGATATCACATTGGTGGATGGGAGGAGCCAGCTTGAAGACCTTCCGGCCTTTACTTAAAGGGAACAGATTCTGCCAGAAGTGTGGATGTACATCATATACCACTCCTAGAAATACGGATACAAGTGAGTAAACCTCATTTCTAGGGACGTGGATGTGTTGTTCATCCACACTTCTTAGCATGTCCCTTTCCCCTTTAAGGATCGCGGAAGGTCTTCAAGCTGGCTCCTCCCACCCACCTGGGTGGTATAGTCTCCTTTGCCCCATGACACCAGATCTTTCTGCTGGAAGATTCAGGTTGCCTCCTCTTTGCTCTCGCTTTTTGTAGGCCCTGGCTTCAAAACCTTTAGTTATTCCGAAACTTCAACTCATTCGAGTTAGTGATGGTGATTCTCATCGTTCCATCATGAAAGATAAATCTTCCCCTGGATTTCGCCAGTGCCTGTGCGGCCAAAAAATGTCACACACTGATCTCTCCCCTCGGTCCCGTATGAGGGATAAGGATCCAAATCTGTCTTCGTCTCAGCAAAGTTGCTCTTAGGATCGTGAGCGATCTTAGTCCCAGGAGCTGGCAGTATCGACTTCGGTCGAAATTGCCTCCTCTGCTGTTGGCTTCTTGGCCCTGCCATGTGGCCAGTCAACTGAGGTCTCAATCGACGAGGTTGAGATCATTATCGATCCGTTGTCGCCCATTCCGGTCGATGATTCTCTCAGGACAACTCCAGTCCTGTCTTTTTCCCAATGAGGAGACCCAGCCAGCTGGAGATCCTGTCGAGAACCAGTCCCTGATCCTGGAAGTCACGCTCCCACGGTGTCTCCTGAGCGACCAGCTTGGCCAGTCCGATCCAGGTCAAGATCTCTGACCCCTCGACCAAGAGGCCAAGGAAGGCGCACAAGTGCTCCAAAAGAGGCAACCCCATCAGTCATCCTTGTCCTCCTTCGATGAGGAGAGGCTTCAGCAGAAGCTCCACCGATGCTACGAGGATCTAATGTGGCAGCAGCTGATCCTGTCTGGGAAGAAGCCTACCATGGTCTCTACTCCAGCCATTACTTGGCTTTTGCCTCCTAGGCTGAAGTAGACTCCTCTGGAACTAGTAAATCGGTTCCCCACCTGCAGAGCTGTCTAAATCTGCTCGGTTCGTGATATCGGTCTCTCCACCGATTGTGGTGGCGCCGCCACCTAAACAGCCTTTGGGAGGCGGCTCCCTAAGAGAAGAGCTCAGCCAACTCCGGGTTATCTTCACAGGATCTCTGTCACCCTCGCTGCTGATTGCCCCAGGCACTTGAGGGCTGACTTTTGCGGCCGACCGTTGTATCCGGATACCTCGAATTCAAACGACATCAACCTTCACTCTCACCCGCAGGATGATGAGTCGGCCTGTGATCTGTCGATGGAGGAAGGCCCTTCATCTTTTCAAGGGATTCTTCGCTTTAGGTCCAAATTCCCAGGGATGCCCCTTGAACCAGTCCAGAAATGGGCAGAGTACCCTCCCACTGACATTCTCAAGAGAGGAGATACACCCAACGGAAGCCTTTCCTGTGGCCAAAGCCATTGTTGGCCCATCCTTGGAGCTTTAGCAGCATCCTGCCACCTGCCCAGCGCCGTCTGCCTAGATGACCCGTAAGTATGCGGTGCCCATGAGGTCCCTCTCTGGGTTCACAGAACATCCCTCGGCCGAGAGCCTTGTGACCGACTCTGTATTCAGATGTACAGGCAGTTCTGCTGACACTGATAGACTCCCGGACAAGGAGTCCAAAAAACTGGACCACTCTGCCAGGAAGGTCTATGCGGCCTCCTCTTTAGGCCTCCATCAAGCAAGCAGGGCCATCATCATGGTGCACTTCTCCCATGCCCTTCTAGGGTCCTTGGACGAAGTTCTCCCACATTTCCCTGTGGACCTTCAGACTAATTCAAGCAGGTCTGGGACCAAGGCGTGCCTTTGCCAAGCAGCTGCTTCAGACTGACTCTGGACATTGGGGACTCTTGTGCTGTTCGGTGGCAGCAGCGGTTGCCTCACACCGCGGGGCTTGGCTGAGGCTTTTCACCTTCTGGCGCGGATACCTAGCACAAACTCACTAATGTTCCTTTCCAGGGCACGATCTCTTCAGCCCAGGTGTGGATGGTCACTTTCAGCAAATCGAGCAGTCCTTGGACTAAGCCACTTCTGCTCAAAGTACTCCTAGCACCAAGAAGCAGCAGAAAAAGGAAAAGCCTTTTTGACACCCTGCTTCTGCAGCCCGGCAGCCCTCCTTTCATGGCGGACAGCAGCAGCAGGCACAGGCTTGGTGCCCTTGGCCCAAGTCTGGGCCTCCACCGGCCCACAGACCAGGAGGTCGGGGTTCAGGTGCTGGACCTTATTCCTCCAAGCTTGCTCAGTGATGGGATAGGGGTGGCCACACCCATTCCCGTCACGCCAGCTCTGGGTCCTCCTGTGGGGGGGTCGGCTCCACCACTTCCTTTCTGCCTGGTCCGCTTTTACCACAGACAGATGGGTCTTAGAAGTGGCCAGCTAGGGTCTGCCTCTAGAATTCAAGCAGTACCCACCCAGCCGAGCCCGTGCCACGCGGGAGGAGAGAGTATCAGCCAATACTCAGTCAGCTCTGAGAGACGACATAGCCCAGCTCCTCCTCAGGGAGGCAGTGGTCCAAGTAACAGATTCTCCAGTCAGCCCAGGGTTTGTTTCCAGGTACTTCCTGGTCCTGAAGTGGATGGGGGGGTCTGGCGCCCCATTCTAGATCTGCACGACCTGAATCAGTATTTCAGGCCACGCACCTTTTGGATGGTAACTCTGTCCCAGATCATGCCATCCCTGGAGCAAAACATCTGGTTCTGCTCACTGGATCTTCAAGATGCTCTAGTGCCTTCTCAGGTGATGTGCTTCATCGGGGCAGAGCTCGACTCTCACCGAGCCAGAGCTTGGCTCCCCACAGACAGGATGGAAGTTCGCTCCTCCTTTGCCCAGTCATTTCTGGTTGGGCATTTGCACCCTGCCTGGGACTTTCTGAGCCTTCTGGGTTACATGGTGGCCTGCACCACCGTGGTCTGTTGGGCCAGGTGTCATATGCGCCGCCTTCAATGGGAGCTGGCCGCCCAGTGGACTCGGCGCCTAGGTCATTTCAACCAACTGATCACTGTGTCCCAGAAGATGTGGGATGCTCTCCAGTGGTGGACTATCCTAGATTCTTAGCAGGAAGAGATCCCATTTGTCCGCCCCGAGCCGACAGTCATCCTCACGACCGGTGCCTCTCTCATGGGCTGGGGAGCCCACAGGGGGAACAACAGGGCCCACGGGTTCTAGACCCCCGAGGTGTCCCGTTACCACATCAGCCTGTTGGAGCTCAGAGCGGTCAGACTGACACTGTCAGCATTCGCTCAGCAGCTTCCGGGTCAAGTGGTTCAAGTCCAGGCGGACAGTACCACGACTATGTACTACCTCAACAAGCAGGGCAGCATGTTTTCCCGGCTGCTGTGCAGGGAAGCGCTCCACATCTGGATACTCATGAGCCGACTGGAGGCAGATCTCCTAGTTATCCATGAGACAGGAGCATCAAATCAAGTGGCGGATGCTCTCAGCCGCATAGGCGAGACATCCCACAAGTGGTCTCTCCATCCAGAGGTAGCTCACAGCCTGTTCTGCCACTGGGGCAAACCGATGGTGGACCTGTTTGCCTCCAGGGAAAACACCAAGCTGAGGCAGTTTCATGCCGCCTCAATTGGCAGGGGATCGCTGCAGGGGATGCCTTCTCTAGGCCGTGGACACCAGGCCTCTTCTCGCCTTCCCTCCATTTCCCTTGATCCACAGCGTGCTTCTCAAGGTGAGGGCGACAAGGCACAAGTGATCCTGGTAGCCCCAGACTGGCTGCACCAGTTCTGGCATCCAGATCTCCTCAGCCTCAGCAACAGTCCCCGGCGTCTTCCAGCATGCCCAGGCCTGATATCTGTCGATCATGGGTAGGTCCTCCATCCAGACCTTCAGTCTCTGCACCTGATAGCCTGGTACTTGAGCAGCTAGAGTTCCAGACTTTGGGTCTCTCTGAGGATGTACTCACAGTAGTGAAAGCATCCAGGAAGGAGCAGACCAGAAAGTATGATGCCTTCAAATGGAAAACATTTTCCATTTGGTGTCAGGGCAAGGGCCTGGACCCTCTGTCTATACCATGGCTAGCATTGTAGACTACCTTTGGTCTCTGTCGAAAGGAGGTCTTACGACCCGTAAGGTGCACTGGCAGCCATCTCTGCCTTACTGGGGCATGGGCGGTCAGCAGATGGTGGCACAGGAAAAAGGTGTTGTGGTGCTTTTTCAAAGGCCTTGATCACATACCCCTCGGTGTGTGAGCCTCCACCTCTGTGGGATTTACTGCTGGTCTTGGCAAAGCTCATGGGCAAGCCATTGGACCGATACACAAGTGTGAGATGTCACACTTGTCGTGGAAGAATGACCTTCCTGGTGGCTATCCACGTCTGCCGGAAGGACTGGGAGCTCAGGCGCTCTCAGTGGACTCCTTTATGTGGTCTTCCACAGGGACAAGGTTGTCCTGCACCCCTACCCGAAATTCCTCCTGAAGGTGGTGTCAGAGTTTCACCTTAACCAGGTGTTGACTCTGCCTGTGTTCTACCCGAACTACACCTCAGATGCTGAGTACTGGCTCCATATTCTGGACCTGAGACGAGCTCTCTCCTATTATAAGGAGAGTCTGGCAGAAATTCGGGGCGAGGTTCGTCAGCTGTTTGTCACCTACGCTGAAGCCGCTTCTGGCAGACCTGCAACAAAGCGGATGATTGCAAGATGCATTACATCTTGCATTGATCTCTGCTGTAGGTTGGTGGGCAAGCAGCCTCCCACAGGGATAAGAGCTCATTCTTTCCGCTATACCGCTGCGCCAGTGGCTGCTTCCAGGGACATCCTATCCAGGAAATCTGTCGGGTTGTCACCTGGAAGACAAGCAAACACCTTCATCACCCATTACCACATTGACCTTGAGTCACGCCGGGATGCTGGTTTTGGGGCCTCAGTTCTGCAGTCTGTGTTCCCCAAGTAGGGGGTGTGTGCCTTGCCTCCCTCCTCTCGGAGAACTGCTAGGAGTCTGCCAACAACTGTGGATAAATAACATATCCACGTCCCTAGAAAAACAGGTTCCTGACCTGTAACAGTAGTTCTAGGAGTGGTATATATTGTTCATCCACATGGACCCACTCGACCTCCCCGGCTGTGACACACAAACCTGGCTTGCAGTGGGCTTAGATCTGGCTTCATGGGGCAGAGCCGAGGGCTATACCACCCAGGTGGGTGGGAGGAGCCAGCTTGAAGACCTTCCAGCGATCCTTAAAGGGGAAAGGGACATGCCAAGAATTGTGGATGAATGACATATACCACTTCTAGAACTACTGTTAAAAGTAAGTAACCTGTTTTGAACTTCTCTGATGCTTTTTCAGTTCCCATAGGGTCCTTTTGAAAAGTAGATGTTTCACCTGAATGTGGCTATCCTGGTATGCAGTATTTTAAATAAGTACATTTTCACCAGGCGTGGGTTTAGGATAACACAATTTCAGACAGACCACAAGTCAGGTGCATAAAAAAATGCTCAAAGGCATTTATCATTTTATTTTTATCAAGTGAAATATACAGAAAGCAAAATGGTAAGTCAGACAACTACTTGGCTTCAACAGTTTCTAAGGCTTTTCTTCAGTCTCGCATGAATCAAACAGTATGAAAGCACACACTACCAGGAGGTCTTCCACCTTCCTCAATCAGTATCCAACTGACCACCCTATCTATCTCTCTCAGCATTGAGGGTTGGTCTTTTATATGTTCACTAGAAGTTGGAAAAATGTTTCACTGCCTTTTGATTAGCAGCAGACATAACAAAACTATCCACTAGAGGCCACTGTTGCTCCCTAGAGAACAGTTATTCTAGCGACGTGGATATGTTGTTCAATCCACACTTTGTGGCAGGTTCCTTGCCGCTTTAAAGCTTGCCGGAAGGTCTTCAAGCTGGCTCCTCCCACCCACCCGGATGGTAAAACCCTCGGCTCCGCCCCATGATGCCAGATCTTCCTTACCACTTGGAAGCTCAGGTTCCCTCCTTTGCGCTCTGCATTTAAGCCTGGATCCACACTCTTCGGATTTCCCAAAACTAATTTTAAAATTTACAAGACTAAGGTCTTCATCTTCCCTTGCGGCTGCGATGGACAAATCGACTCCCAGCTTCCGTTGGTGCCCTTGTGGGCAAAAGATGTCCCGGACCGATCCGCACTCCACATGCATCTACTGCCTGGGGCATTGCCATGATTCGCAGGCCTGCGAATTGTGCAGGTCTTTCTCGGCTTCGGTCTTGGAGGACCGCACTGCCAGACTACTTCTTGGGCGCCCTGAAAAACGGTTCCCGCCGGGTCAAGTCTAAGGAGGCCCATTGGATGTGTCCAAGGGCGCCGGGCTCACAAGCAGTTGGAGAGATGATCGCCTCGAGGAGGACGCGCCCAGGCCGCTTCTTCTTCCTCCTTGGCCGTGGCATTTATCCTGCTCTCCTTGGGCTCCTCCTACACTGCTTCTTTTAAGGAGCTTTGCCAATCCGTCTCCACTAAGGAGAGGGCCATCGGGTCATTCCAGTCGGTCCAGAAAGAAGGACTCTAAAAGGTAAGTCCCACCGTCGGCGTTCGTGGGAGTGGGAAGTCCCCTTCACCAGACAGTTGTTTCATGACTTGATGAGGTTGCAGCTGCAGCCGCTGGCTTCACCGGTATCCCCATCAGGTCAGCCGGCGAGACATCCGTCGATCGGTCGAGATTTTCTCAACCCGTCGGACACAGTTTGTCGACTGGGCTTGACATCCCTTCTTCACCGGTTCCCCGGTGGCTACGAGACTTGCCTTTGCGAAGTCCCTGATTAAGGTCCCTGCACCGAAGGGAGGGTGAGTTTCCACGTTCCTCTGACCCACCCTCGAAATCCCGGAGGTCTCAGTCTCGGTCCTCTTCCAGGTCCAGCCAGTCCCGCCGACATCGGCACCATGGAAAGCGGCATTGCCACTCGTCCTCTTCAGAGGATAGGCTCCAGCACAAGCTGCCTAGGCACTATGAGGACTTGATGTGGCAGTAACTTTTACTGACCAGTAAAAAGCCGACTCCGTTGCCTTCTCCGGTCATTAAATGGCTGTTACCGGAGCAACCGGAACAACCCCTCGTGGTAGTCGAGGAGCCGCCCCTGGCACCGGTTGTTTGGCGGAAACCGGCTGCTCCACCCATTGTGATGGAACCTCAGCCTCCAAAACCGAAGACTGGAGCCCCGACCAAGGATTCTCGGTCGGGTCAGGGCTTGCCCCATAGGTTGTCGGTCACCCTCACTCCCTATTGACCTCAGCAGGTGGAGGGTGGCATTGGAGCTCAGCAGCTGTTCGTAGATTCCTCGGAGTCTGACGACGACTCCTCCCTGTTCTCCAGGCCGATGGAGTCTGCAGGGGGCCAGTCGGTGGACGAGAGCCCATCCTCGTTTTTGAGTATGCTTCGACTCATCTCAGAGTCTACTGAGATGAAGCTCAAGCCCATTCATAAATGGGCCAAGTATCCCCTTATGGAGATACTGGACTGAGGGGATTCCTCACGGGCCTTTCTGGTGGCCAAAGCCATTGTTGGCCTGGCCCTGGAGCTGTGGCAGCAGCCAGCATCTTGTCCCGCGCCTTCGGCCGGATGGCTCGAAAGTATGCGGTTCCCACCGGTTCACTCTCCGGTTTCTGGGAGCACCCCTCTGTGGAGGGGTTAGTGACTGATAGTGTTTTCCGGCATTCCAGGACTGCTCGGGATGTGGACAAACTGCCCGATAAGGAGTCCAAAAAGTTGGATTACTCAGGGCGGAAGGTTTATGCTGCTTCCTCCTTAGGCCTTCGTCAGGCTAGCTTGGACGTTCTGATGGCATATTTCTCACACGCCCTTATGGGCTTCCTGGATGAGGTGATTCCTCATCTCCCGGCTGACCTTCAGATGACGGTCAAGCAGGTGCGGGATCAGGGAAGGGCGGTGGCTAAACAACAGCTCCAAACTTCATTGGACATTGGTGACTCTTGTGCCCGGTCAGTAGCAGCCAGTGGCCATGCGCCACAGAGCTTGACTGCGAATCTCCACCTTCATGGTGGACACCCAGCACAAGCTGGGAGACGTTCCCTTCCTGGGCACCAACTTGTTCGGGCCTGGAGTGGAAGCCATCTCCAGAGGATCGAGAAGTCCAGTGCCACCTTGGACTCTGTCACGTCTGCCCAGAAGGACAAAGGCTGCCTGCAGCAGCATAAGCCCTTTCGCCCTTCCACTCCTGCGGCACGTCCGGCCCAGCAACACCAGTATCAGGGTCAGCTGGCTCACACTTGGTGCCCTAAGGCCAAGTCTAACGCTTCTTCTAGTAGGAAGCCTGGAGGCAAGGGTCCAGGAGGTCCCTCAGCAGGCTCTTCCTCCAAGCCTGCCCAGTGACGGGTTGAGGGGTGTCACCCCCAACCTCGTCACTCCTCCCTGGGTTTCCCCCGTGGGGGGACAGCTCCGCCACTTCTCTTCCACCTGGTTCGCTATCACCACGGACTGCTGGGTGTTAGAAGTGGTCGGCAGGGGTCTGCCTCTGGAATTCTAGCAGTTCCCTCCCTATCGAGCCGTCATCCCACAGGGGGCTACGGGTTCCGCAGCCTTTCTGTCGGCTCATCGAGCCGACATTGCCTTGCTTCTCCAGAAGGAGGTGATCAGAGAGGTGGCAGACCCTCCTCCTCCAGACCCAGGGTTTGTGTCCAGGTACTTCCTGGTCCCAAAACGGACGGGGGGCTGGCGCCCCATTCTCGACCTGCATGACCTGAACAAGTTCCTAAGGCCTTGCACCTTCAGGATGGTCACTCTGGCTCAGATCATTCCATCCTTGGAACCGGGCATGTGGTTCTGTTCTCTGCACCTTCAGGACACGTTCTTTCACGTCCCAATCCATCTGTCTCATCAGCGATTCCTCCACTTCAGAGCAGAGGGATCTCTGTACAAGTTTCGGGCCATGTCCTTCGTCCGCTCTCCAGCTCCCAGGGTCTTCACCAAATGCATGGCAGTGGTGACAGCATTCCTGCGGCACTGAGGGGTCTGGGTGTACCCTTACCTGGACGACTGGCTGATTGCACCCCCCTCCAGGTTGGAGGTGGAGCGGTCCAGGGATCTGGCCCTCCAGGTCTGCTCTCAGATTGACCTCCTCATCAGCGAGGCCAAATCGGAACTCGTGCCATCACAGGTGATTCAGTTCATCTGGGCAGAGCTCGACTGTCTCCGAGCCAGAGCCTGGCTCCCAGCGGACAGGGCTGAGGTGCTTTCCTCATTTGCCCAGTCATTTCTGGTTGGGCAGTTGCACCCTGCTGGGGACTTCCTGCGCCTCCTGGGCCTCATGGCGGCCTGCACCAGCGTGGTCCGCTTGGCCTGCTGACATATTCGTCCCCTGCAATGGGGGCTGGCCAGCCAGTGGTCACAGCGCTCCGGTCCTCTGGACCAGCCAGTGACAGTGACCCAGGAGATGTGGAACGACCTGCAGTGGTGGCTCGGTCCTAGCTCATCTGCAGGAGGGTATCCCATTCCGTCCACCCCAAGCCGGCAGTCACTCTAACAACGATGCCTCTCTAATGGGTTGGGGTGCCCATCTGGGGGAGCTTAGAGCCCACGGCCTCTGGTCCCCTTAGGAGTCTCGATGCCACATCAACCTGCTGGAGCTTCGAGCAGTTCGACTAGCCCTCACCGCCTTCACTCTGTTTGTACGGGGTCAGGTGGTTCAGGTCCAGACGGACAACACCACGACCATGTACTATCTCAACCATCAGGGCGGGACGCACTCCTTGCCTCTGTGCAAGGAGGCTCTCCGCATCTGGTCTCTTGTGATCAGCCTGGGCAGATCTCCTAGCCATTCATGTGGCAGGAGCCTCCAACAGTCTGGCCCGATGCCCTCAGCCGGATGGCGCTGCTTCTCCGCAGTGATCTCTCCTGCGGAGGTAGTACAAGATCTGTTCTCCCATGGGGCTACCCTCAGGGACCTGTTACGCCTCCAGGAGAATCTGAAGCTGAGGCTGTTTCACGCCCGCCCCCTCAGCAGGGCTCGCGCTGCAGGTGGATGCCTTCTTGAGGCCCGTGGACTCCAGGCCCTTCTACACCTTCCCTCCATTTCCCTTGATTCCCCAAGGTTCTTCTCAAGGCAAAGAGGACAAAGGCAGGTGATTCTGGTAGCCCAAACTGACTCCACCAGTTCTGGTACCCAGATCTCCTCAGCCTCGGCTCCAGGCTCGAGGGACTTCCAGCCCACCGGACCTGTCTCAGTCGACAGGGAAGGTTCTCCATCAAGACCTTCAATCCCGTGCACCCACGGCCTGGTTCCTGGAGCGCTAGAGTTCCAGGCCTTGGGTCTTTCCGACGAGGTCCTCAAGGTTGTTGAGGCGTCCCGTAAGGAGTCGACCAGAAAATGCTATGCCTTCAAATGGAAGAGATTCTCCATTTGGTATCAGGACAAGAGGTTGGACCCTTCTTCCTGTTCCTTGGCTAGCATTCTGGTCTACCTGTGGTCCCTTTCTCAGCTAGAGCTTCGGTCGACGACCCTTAAGGTGCACTTGGCAACCATCTCTGCTTACCGGGTTGTGGGCCGGCAAGCAGTCAGTGGCGCAGGAGAAGGTGGTCGGGCGCTTTTTCAAAGGCCTTGATCACATATCCCTTCCGGTGCGAGAACCTGCACCTCCGTGGAATCTACTGCTGGTATTGGCTAAGCTCATGGGCAAGCCATTCGAACTGATGCACAGTTGTGACATCTCTCACCTGTCGTGGAAGACCGCCTTCTTGGTGGCTATCACGTCAGCCAAAAGGATGGGAGAGCCCCAGGCGCTTTCCATTGAGTCTCCTTATCTGGTCTTCCACAGGGACAAGGTTGTCCTTCTCCCCCACCCGAGATTCCTTCCGAAGGTGGTGTCGGAGTTTCACCTTAACCAGGTGTTGACTCTGCCGGTGTTCTACCCCAGTCAGACCTTGGAGGCTGAATATAGGTTCCATACTTTGGACCTGAAGTCGCTGTCTTATTATAAGGAGCGAACTGCTAAAGTTCAGGGAGAGGTTCGCCAGCTGTTTGTCACCTACGCTGAAGCCGCGCCAGCAGACCTGCAGCCAAGCGGGCGATAGACAGGTGGGTCACCTCCTGCATGGATCTACTATAGGTTGGCAGGCATGGAGCCTTCAAGGGATAAAAGCTCATTCTGCCTGCCATACCGCTGCTTGGTGGCTACTTCTGGGGCGTCCCTATCCAGGAAATCTGCAGGGCTGCTACCTGGAAGTCAGCGCACACCATCATTCCTGTTACCATTGACCTAGAGTCACGCCCGAGATGCTGGTTTGGGACCTCGGTTCTCCAGTCCTTATTCCCCAAGTAAGTATCAAGTTGCGCTGCCTCCCTCCTCCCAGAGAACTGCTGGGGTTTGCCACAAAATGTGGATTGAACAACATATCACGTCCCTAGAAATACAGGTTCTAGGGACATGGATATTTGTTCATCCACTATCATAGGTATCCTTGCCTTTGATATCTTGGAAGGTCTTCAGGCTGGTTCCTCCCACCCACCTGGGTGGTAAAACTCTCGGCTCCGCCCCATGGCATGATCTTCCTTACGCTTGGAAGCTCAGGTTCCCTCCTTAACACTCTCCGTATAAGACTAGTTCCTAATTCTTGGTTTTTCCGAATTTAAAGTTTTGCATTTCTAGACTTGGTCTTCTATCCCTCAGCGGCTCGATGGACAATCAACTCCCGGTTTTGGAGATGCGTTGCGGGCAAAAGATGTCTCAAGCGGATTCGCACTCACGTGTGTCTACTGTTTAGGCCTTGAGCACGACCCGCGGGCTTGCGACTTGTGCTCTTCCTTCTTAGCCTATGTCCTCGAAGACCATACCTTATTTAAACTGGGGCACTCTGAAAGCGTTTTCCTCGGTGAAGTCAAAAGAGGCCGGTCGGCGGTTTCAAGGCGGGCTCGGCGGATCAGCTAGAGCAGATGATCACCCTCGAAGAGAGGAGGCGCGAGCCACATTTTCCTCGACGCGGCATTTATCCCGTCTCCCTGGGTTCCTCTTATACAGCTTCCTTTAAGGGCTTTGTCTGTCCCTCTCACGGAGAGGGACCAGCGTCTCTGGACCTTCTTCTCGGTCAAGAAGAAAGACAAGGGTAAGTCCCTCCATTGATGCTCTTAGGAGGCGGGAAAGGTCCTCTCCCGAGTTGTGCCATCGACTTCGGTCAATCGTTAACCCGAGCCACTGGTCTCACGGTGTCCCGTCAGGTCAGTTGACCGAGACTCCCATCGGCCGCGGTCGAGATCTTTCTCAACTCGTTGGATTGGTTGTCGACCGAGGCAGCAAAATCCTCTCACGGTTCCCCGGTGGGAGTTGAGATCCGTGGGCTTGCCAGTGCCTCCAGTTCGAGACCTCTGGTGAACCCTCCGAGCCGAGGGGAGCGGTTCCACCGTCCCCTCCTGCACCGTCCTCGGAAAAAGCGAGGTTCTCGGTCTCGGACTTCTTCGCTGTCCAGCCGATCCCACTGTCATAAAGCGGTCTCGATCTCAGCACCTTGATAGCCAGCGCTGCCAGCTGATCCTTGTCCTCCTCCTCTGACAGGGAGGCTTCTGACATAAGTTACGTCGGATACGAGGACCTCGTGCAACAGCTGCTTCTGACTGGGAACAAGCCGATGCAGTTGCCTTCCCTGGCCATTAAGTGGCTGTCACCGGAGCGGCCGAAACCACCCCTCGTCTTACCCGAGGAGCCTGTTCCCAGGCCGGTTGTTCATTCAAAACCAGCTGCTCCACTGATTCCGGTGGAACCTCCGCCTCCACAGCCGTTATTTGGGGCTCTGACCAAGAACTCTCGGTCGGCTCAGGGACTGCCTCATAGGCTGTCTGTTACCCTCACTCCCAATCGACCTCGGCAGGTGGAGGGTGGCTCAGGCCCGAAGCAGCGCTTTGCTGATGGCGATTCCTCACTTTTCTCTAGGCGAGTAGACTGGGAGTCCTCTGGAGGTCAGTCGATGGACGATAGCCTCGTCCTATCTGGGATTGCTTCGCTCATCTCGGAGTCTACGGGATGAAGCTCGAACCTGTGTCTAAGTGGGCCAGGTATCCTCACGGAGATACTGGACCGAGTTCCCTCACGAGGCCTTTCCGGTGGCCGAGGCCATAGTGGGCCCAGCCTTGAGCTCTGGCAGCGCCTAGCTTCCTGTCCTGTGCCCTTGGCCAGGATGGCCAGGAAGTATGCAGTCCGTGCGGTTCCTTGTCGGTTTGGAACACCCTCAGCGAGGGGCTAGTTACCGACAGCGTTTTCCGAGCGCGAGAGCAGTGAGGCGTGGACAAACTTCCTGACAAGGAGTCAAGAAATTGGACTATGCTGGCCGCAAAGTCTACGCTGCATCCTCCCTCGGCCTTTGTCAGGCCAGTTCGGCCTTACTCATGGCACATTTCTCTCATGCCCTGTTGGGCTCCCTGGACGAGGTAGTTCCTCATCTTCCGGCGGACCTGCAGACCACGGTCAGGCAGGTGTGGGACCAGGGCAGTGGCCAAACAGCAGCTTCAGACTGCTCTGGACATTGGAGACTCGTGCCAGGTCAGTAGCGGCCGCAGTGGCTATGCGCCGTCGGGCATGGCTGAGGATATCCACCTTCACTCGGATACCCAGCACAAGTTGGCGGATGTCTCCCTTCCTGGGGACCGACCTCTTGACCCTGGGGTGGAAGGTCACCTGCAGAGGATCGAGAAGTCCAGTGCTACCTTGGACTCTGTCTCATCCGCAAGAAGGACAAAGGCCACAGGCCGCAGCCTAATCCTTCGTCCCTCTGCGCCCAGCAGCACGTCCGCCCAGCAGCGTCAGGCCCAGCAGGCTCAAGCTGGCATCCCAAACCCAAACCTCGACTTCCCCTCCTCCTCAGGAAGCAGGAGGTAAAGGCCCTGGAGGTCCCTTGGACGGTCCTTCCTCCAAGCCTGCCCAGTGACGGGTTGAGGGGTGTCGCCCCCAACCCCGTCGCCTAACCCCAGGTGCCCCCCATGAGGGGGGCGGCTCCGCCACTTTCTTTCCGCCTGGTCCGTTATCACCACAGACCGGTGGGTGTTGGAGGTGGTGGGAAAGGGCCTGCCTCTGGAGTTCGAGCAGGCCCCACCCTTCAGAGCCGTCGCACCTCGGGGGCCTTGGGGTCTGAAGCCTCGCTGTCAGCTCACTGAACCGACACGCTCTCCTCCTTGAGAAGGAGGTGATAAGAGGTGGCGGACCCTCCCTCAGACCGGGGTTCATGTCCAGGTACTTCCTGATTCCGAAGCGGACGGGGGGCTGGCGCCCCATTCTCGACCTACACGACCTAAACAAGTTCCTAAGGTCTCGAACCTTCAGGATGATCACTCTGGCTCAGATAATACCATCCTTGGAACACGGCATGTGGTTCTGCTCTCTGGACCTGCAGAGCAGCGTTCTTTCACGTCCTATCCGTCCGTCACATCAGAGGTTCCTTCGCTTTCAGCGGAGGGATCCTTTCGAGTTCAAAGCCATGCCCTTTGGCTTATCTCCAGCTCCCAGGGTCTTCACCAAATGCATGGCAGTGGTGACAGCATTCCTCTTGGCGCCAAGGGGTCGGGTTTACCCTTACCTTGGATGATTGGCTGATAGCAGCCCCCTCCAGACAGGAAGCGGGCAGTCAGAGATCTGGCCCTCCAGGTTTGCTCTCAGGTCGGCCTCCTCATCAACAAGGCCAAGTCGGAACTCGAGGCCAAAGCAGGTGATTCTTTCATCGGGCAGAGCTGACTCTCTTGACCAGAGCACGGCTCGGCCGGACAGGGCCGAGGTTCTTTCCTCCTTTGCCCAATCATTTCTGGTGGGGCAGATTCGCCCCTGCCGGGACTTCTCACGCCTCCTGGGTCTCATGGCGGCCTGTACCAGCGTGGTCCATTGGGCCGGCTGGACATCGCCCCCCTTCAGTGGGGCTGGCCAGTCAGTGGTCCTAGCGCTGCGATCCATTGGACCAGCTAGTAGGATGACCCAGGGGATGTGGAACTCTCTCAGTGTGGACCGTTCCAGTTCATCTGCAGGAGGGCATCCCGTTTGTCCGCCCCGAGCCGACGGTCTCTCTATCGACCGATGCCTCTCTGATGGGTTGGGGTGCCCATCTGGGGGAACACCGAGCGCAACGCCTCTGGTCCCCTCGGGAGTCCCGATGCCACATCAACCTGCTGGAGCTCCGAGTGGTCTGCCTAGCTCTCACCGCCTTTGCTCCGTTTCTTCGGGGTCAAGTGGTCCGGGTCCAGACGGACAACACCACGACCATGTACTGTCAAAACCGCCAGGGCGGGACGCGCTCCATGCTTCTATGCAAGAAGCTCTCCGCATCTGGTCACTCGTCTGAAGCCTGGAGGTGGATCTCCTAGCCATTCATGTGGCAGGGCGCTAACACCCTGGCCGATGCCCTAAGCGGATAGGGCTGCGTCCAGAGTGGTCTCTCCTGCAGCGGTGGTACAAGATCTATTCTTCCATTGGGGCACACCTCAGGTGGACCTGTTTGCCTCAGGAAAATGCGGCTGAGGCTGTTCCATGCCGCCCCCCCTCAGCAGGGATCGCTGCAGGGAGATGCCTTCTCGAGGCCGTGGACCCCGGGCCTCTTCTACGCCTTTCCCCCATTCCCCTTGATGCACAAGGTGCTTCTCAAAGCAAGGAGGGACAAGGCGCAGGTGATTCTGATTGCCCCAGACTGGCCCCGCCAGTACTGGTACCCAGATCTCCTCAGCCTCAGCTCCAGGCTCCTGAGGCAGCATCCAGCTCACCCGGACCTGCTGTCAGTCAGTCAGGGGAAGGTATTCCATCTGGACCTTCAATCCCTGCACCTGGCGGCCTGGTTCCTGGCTGCTAGAGTTCAAGCCATGGGGCTTTCCGACGAGGTCCTCAGCATAGTTGAGGTGTCCCGTGAGGTTGACCAGAAAATGCTCGCCTTCAAATGGAAGAGATTTTCCATTTGGTGCCAGGGCAAAAGGCCTGGACCCCTCCTCCTGTTCCTTGGCGAGCATATTGGACTACTTGGTCCCTTTCTCAGCAAGGGCTTGGGTGGCGACCCTTAAGGTGCACCTGGCAGCCATCTCTGCTTACCGAGGCGGGGCCAGGAAGCAGTCAGTGAAGGCAGGAGAAGGTGGTCTGGCACTTTTCAAGGCCTTGATCACATTTCCCTCCGGTCGCGAGAACCTCCACCTCCGTGGATCTACTGCTGGTACTGGCAAAGCTCATGGGCAAGCCATTCGAACCAATGCACAGGTGTGAACTCTCACCTGTCGTGGAAGACCACCTTCTTGGTGGCTATCACGTCAGCCAGAAGGATGGGAGAGCTCCAGGCGCTCTGCATCGAGTCTCCTTACCTGGTCTTCCACAGGGACAAGGTTGTCCCTCTTCCCCACCGAAATTCCTTCCGAAGGTGGTGTCGGTTTCACCTTAACCAGGTGCTGACTCTGCGGTGTTCTACCCAGTCACACCTCGGAGGCGAATATAGGCTCCATACTCTGGACCCTAGAAGTGTGCTCGCTACTATAAGGAGCTGACGGCTGAAATTCGAGGAGAGGTTCGCAGCTGTTTGTCACCCACGCTGAAGCCGCATCTGGCAGACCTGCAGCCAACAGATGATAGGCATGGGTCACCTCCTGCATAGATCTCTGCTATAAGTTGGCGGGCATGGAGCCTCCCAGAGGGATAAGAGCCCATTCTACCGCCATACTGCTGCATCGTGGCTGCTTCAGGGACGTCCCTATCCAGGAAATCTGCAGGGCTGCTACCTGGAAGTCAGCACACCGCCATCACCCATTACCACATCGATCTTGAGTCACGCCGGGATGCTGATTTTGGGGCCTCGGTTCTCCAGTCTCTGTTTCCTAAGTAGGGGGTGTGCACCTTGCCTCCCTCCTCCCAGAGAACTGCTAGGAGTCTGCCAATAAATGTGGATGAACAACATATCCATGTCCCTAGAAATACAGGTTACTCACCTGTAACAGGAGTTCTAGGAATGGTATATGTTGTTCATCCACATTCCCGACCTCCCTGGCTTCGATGCACAACCTGAGCTTCCAGCGGGCAGATCTGGCGTCATGGAGTGGAGCTGAGAGTTTTACCACCGGGTGGGTGGGAGGAGCCAGCTTGAAGACCTTCCGGCAAGATTTAAAGCGGCAAGGATACCTGCCAGACAGTGTGGATGAACAATATATACCATTCCTAGAGCTCCTGTTACAGGTGAGTAATCTGTATTTACTCACCTGTAACAGGAGCTGTAGGAGTGGTATATGTTGTTCATCCACACAACCTCCCCGGCTTTGATGCGCAACCTGGCTTCCAGCGGGCTAGATCTGGCGTCATGGGGTGGAGCTGAGGGTTTACCACCTGGGTGGGTGGGAGGAGCCAGCTTGAAGATGCTCGGCAAGATTTAAAGCGGCAAGGAACCTGCCACAAAGTGTGGATGAACAACATATACCACTCCTAGAACTCCTGTTACAGGTGAGTAACCTGTATTTTGGCAGCCACCTGGAGAACAGAAGAATTTGTTTACAACATTAGAAAGGTCAGAGCCAGGTGAGAACATTCTGTGCTCTCTGAACTCTCCTGCAGGCTCCTGTTACCTCATGCCGTGTGCTGTACAATGCATCTTAAAAGGGGGCTGCTAACATATACAAAAAGCAGACAAAAACTTTATTTTTCTATTTAAACTACCCTCTTAGTTTTGTTTTATAGTCAAAGACCAGAGAAGAAAATAATATACAACTTCAATGTTCTTTGAGGGTTTTGGCTGGTTTCTAGTTAGTTTTTAGGTAATATGCACAGAATGCCATGTAAACACTTCAGTACTTAATTTATAACCTGCCAGCTAGCATGGTGGACATCATACAAAACATGTAAACTGCTTGTGGAAGGGGTTTTAATTTATCTCAGGGGTGTCCACTGTGACGGGGGTCACCCTGTCACATACGCAAATAGATAAATGGTTCCTATTCCTTTCTTTAAGGCTATGGGCATATGCATGGCTTAGGTAGTGTGATTTCCTGGTAAGAACACAGAATTGGGAACTTGCAGACTCTGATTCAAATCCAATCACAGCTACTTAAGTCACTTTCCTGTGCTTCAGCTTTGCCAGTTGGAAAATAGGAAATTTAGGACCCCTCGGAAAAATAAGGTGTTGCATCTCAGGTGTGCAATTCTGAGTGAATAAATGTTAGCATAAAGGACCTTTGTTAATCTGCTTTTGCAGTTTTTTTACATTAGAAGTTTAAATTCTCCTTTCCATGGCAACATGTTGTATGTTTCAAGCAAGTGATTATGACCTCTCGTGTAGGCAAGCACCAGTAACCTTTCTAGATATTCCATTGGGTTACCACGTTTCATGCAGAGTTCCTTAGCAAGAAGGGAAGTTTATTCTGGTGCATGTATAGTAAAAAATTGTCAGTTTGGTTTCCAACATTTTCCATGGCCTGGCCTGCGCCAGTCCTCTCTCCATCCTGCATTCTCCGCTTCTGTAACTCTGGGCTTTTCTGTTTTTCATGTTGCCCATTCTTGACATGGGTGTGGGACGGGGGTCATTTAGATCTGCTGCCCCTGCACCCAGTGAAGGCCTTACTTCCCTCATGGGAAATTGCAGGTTCTAGGGACATGGATATGATCTTCTATCCACACTTTCTGGCAGTGCCTTTCCCTTTAAGACTTCTCTGGAACATTTTCAAGCTGGCTTCTCCCCCCCACCTGGGTGCCAGATCCTCCTTTCTGCTGGGAGAAGCAGGTTCCCTCCTTATCGCTCTTGCGCTCAGTTAGGCCCTTTGCTCCTAAATCTACGGATTTACTTCCAAACTTTAAAAAATAAATTCGTCTTCAAGCTTGATCTTCGATTGCAATTGCAATAGACGATGACAGGTCCACTCCGAGTTCCAATGATGTTCTTATGAAGATGATGTCCTGAACGGATCCGCACACTGCATGCATCTACTGCCTGGGACGCAGGCACGATCCCCAGGCCTGTGATATGTGTCTCACCTTCCACCCTGCCATTCTTGATGACCATCGTGCCCGACTTACTCTCGGACATCCAAGTGAACAGAACCCTCTGGTCAAATTGAAAGATGCCTGTTGAGTGGTCTCTCTGACTATGGGGTCTGCTGAACAGCTGCGGCATTTTGAGGGCAGTGGCCAAGGCTCTCACCTCCTCAGCTGACTTTTGTTCCACTTTGCTGGGCGCCTCCTTCACAGGGGCATTTAGGGAATGTGCCAGGCTTAACGACTCTCGGTCAGGGCCCTTCTTGGGCACAAATCAAATTGAAAAAGGGGCCAAAAAGTGGTCTCACCTTCATTATGCAATCGGGAATGCTCTCAGTCAAGGGCTTCCAATTCCCATGCTTGTCCAGTTCCGGCTTCACTCGAATCTTCGGCCCTGGCCACCGGCTCCACGGTAATCCCGTCGGGCCTATTGGCAGAGATGCTGGTTGACCTTCCGGCAAAGATTTTTCTTGAGCCGGTCAACCACTTGTTGACTGAGGAGGCTGACAGTTCTCTATCCAGGACTCCAGTTCCTGACTCAGACCATTAGAGGGATAGATCAGGCCACTGACCCTCCGCCTCTGGTCATCAAGCAAGATCCAGAGGTGCCTCGGCTTTCACCGGCACCCTCCAAACCTCACCGCCAATCCCCCTAGGGGTCTAACGATTCCCACTGATGTTGGCGCTCCTGCTCTCGACACTCTGGGAAGCATTGCGGCCATTATTCTTCATCCCTGTCCGAATCCAGTGAGAGCTTTCAGCACCAGTTGTGTCGATGCTATGAGGATCTCGTGGCAACAGCTGGTGTTCTCCAGTATAAAGCTAGTCCCAGCTCCTACTCCAGCCAGCACCTGGCTTTCACCCCAACGGCCAACACCTTCTCCACCTCAGGAGTCAATCAAATCGGTCCCAGCTTGGCAGACTCCAGTTTCCCCACCAATTCCTGTGGAGCCACCACATAAACAGCCGAAATCCATCGCTCTGAGTAAGGAGTCTCAGATGGCCTCAAGGCCTTCCCCTCAGCAGTCGGTCACTGTCACTCTGAACCATCCCCGGAGGGTCAGCAGGGATTCTGGTGGTCGGCCCCTCTTTAACAACTCCTCAGAGTCTGAGGATTCCTCCTTGCACTCCCGTCCGATCAACATGGAGTCGGTAGGAGGTCTCTCAATGGATGAATGCCCTACTTCCTTTATGTGCCTTCTTCACCTGATGTCAGAGTCCATGGGTATGAAAATGGAGCCTGTCCAGAAATGAGCTTGATACCCCTAACCGAAATCCTAGACCAGGGAGACACCCCTGGGGAGGCAGTGGCAGAGGCCATTCTTGGCCCTGCCTTAGAGCTTTGGCAGTGCCCCACTTCCTGTCCAGCACTGTTGGCCCAGATGACCTGCAAGTACGCAGTCCCTACCGGCTCCCTTTTGGAATTCACAGAACACCCCGCGGCTGAGTGCTTGGTGGCTGATTCTGTGTTCCGCCGCTCTGACAACATGGGGGACATCGACAAGCAGTCTGATAAGGAGTCCAAAAAGTTGGACCATGCAGCTAAGAAAGTCTACGCTGTCTCCTTGATTGGCCTGCGCCAGGTGTGCTCAGCCCTCCTCATGGCCCATGTCTCCTATGCTTTATTGGGCACTTTGGATGAGGTGCTGCCTCTTCCACCGGTGGAAATCTAGTCTCGCGGTCAAACAGGTCCAGGACCAGGTCCAGGCTGTTGCCAGGCAACAGCTCCAGATGCCATAGACATTGGGGACTCCTGTGCCCACTCTGTGGCAGTGTGAGTGGTCATGCACGCAGGGACTTGGCTGCAGATCTCGACCACTGCAAATACACAACACCAGTTGGCAGATGTCCCTTTCCTGGGTACGACCCTGTTTGGGCCGGGGTGGGGGCCACGTCACCCACGTATTATAAAGTCCAGTGCCACCTTGGACTCTGTGACATCCACTCAGAAAAAGAAGCCCTTTCAGTCCACCTCCGCTGCTGCAGCCAAACTATCCCAGCCTGGCCTGGCAACCTCGGCCGAAGTCTATGGCCTCGGTCTGCAAGCCTGGAGGAAGAGGCCCCGGTGGTCCCTCGGCCAGGCCCACCTTCTCCAAGTATGCCCAGTGACGGGTGCCTCCCTCATGCCCATCACACCTCCCGTGGGTGGCCACCACTTCCTTTCCACCTGTTCCGCTGTCACCATGGACAGGTGGGTTCTCGAGGTGATCGGTCAGGGTCTGCCTCTGGAATTTGAGCAGTACCCTCCTTGCTGAGCCCATGCCCCAGGAGAGGACTTGGTATCTGCAGACATTTTGTCAGCTCTTCAGGACGACCTTGCCCAGTTCCTTCACAGGGAGGTCATGGTTCCTGTCGCGGATCCTCAGACACCCAGTGTTTGTCTCCAAGTACTTCCTGGTGCCAATGCGATTCGCTAACGCCCCATTCTAGATTTGCATGACCTGAACAAGTTTCTCAAGTCGTGCACCTTCAGGATTGTCACTCTCTCTCAGCTCATACCATCTCTAGAGTAAAACATGGGGTTTTACTCCCTGGATCTTCAGGATGTGTTCTGTCACATCCCGATCCGTCCATCTCACAGAAGGTTCCTTCACTTCTGAGCAGAGGGAGCCCTCTACAAGTTCCAGGCCATGCCATTCAGACTCTCCTTGCCCCCGGATCTTCACAGAGTGCATAGCAATGGTGGCAGCTTTCCTGAGGTGCTGAGGGATCTGGGTTTACCCCATCTGGATGACTGGCTGATCACAGGCCCCTTCAGGCAAGAGGTGCAGCATTCCAGGGACCTGGCCCTCCAGACCTTGTCTCCCTTGTCTCCTGGTCAAGTGAGGCTAAGTCAGAACTTCGTGCCTTCACAGGTGATCAACATCATTGGGTAGCTTGACTTTTGCAGAGCCAGAGCCTGGCCCATGGTGGACAGGTTGAAGGCTCTCTCCTTTGCCCGATCCTTCGGGTTGGACAGTGCGCCTACCTGGGACTTCTTTCGCCCGCTGGGTTACATGGTAGCCTGCCCAGCATGGTCCATTGGAGAACGCAGCTCTGCAGTGGAGCTGGCCAGCCAGTGGTCTCAGCACGGGGTCACTTCAAGCAGCTGGTCACTGTGACCCAGCTGATGTGGGATGCTCTCCAGTGGTGGTTAGTTCCAGAACATCTGCAGAAAGGATCCCATTTTTCTACCCAGAGTCGACAGTCATCCTGACAACTGATGCCTCTCTCATGAGCTGAGGTGCCCACCGGAGGATATGGAGTCCATGGGCTGTGGACTTCCAAGGAGTCCCAATACCACATCAACCTTCTGGAGCTCTGGGCAGTTTGGCTGGTGCTGACTGCCTTTGCTCCTCACATTCGGGGTCAGGTGGTCCAGGTCCAGACGGACAACACCACGACTATGTACTACCTCAACAAACAGGGTGAGACGGACTCCCTGCCTCTGTGCAAGGAAGCACTCCATGTGTGTAACCTTGTGCGCAGTCTGGGGGCTAATCTCCTAGCCAACCATGTGGCAGGGGCCCCCAGTCAGCTGATGGATGCTCTGCCATATGGGCTAGGTGTCTCACACGTGGTCTCTTCTCCCCAGCAGGTAGTACACAGTCTGTTCTCCCAGTGGGGCACCCCTCTGGTGGACTGATTTGCCTCCAGGGAGAACACAAAGCGGAGACTCTTTTGTCCCTGCCCCCCTCAGCAGGGAACACTGCAGGGGGGTGCCTTATCAAAGCCCTGGACCCCAGGCCTCTTGTATGCCTTCCTTCCACTTCCCTTGATCCACAAGGTGCTTTTCAAGGCCAGGAGAGACAAAGCACAGGTGATTCTGGTGGCTCCGGACTGGCCGTGCCAGTTTTGGTACCCTGATCTCCTCATCCTTTGTAGCAGGCTCCCGAGTCTTCCTCTTCACCAGGACCTGCTCTCTATCAGTCAGGGGAAGGTGCTCCATCCGGACCTTCAATCCCTGCACCTTACGGCCTGGTTCCTGAGCAGCTAGAATTCCAGGCTTTGGGTCTCTCTGAAGTGTCCTCACTGTTGTGGAAGGAGTTGCCCATCTGCTATCTGAGTGTGAAACTTTACAACAATCTGCCTCCTAGCACCCAGTCCAGTGGCTCCATCCCTTATTTATTGCCTCCGCAAAACATTTGCTCCTGGAGAGTTATTCTTGTAAGTGCCCCCTGCAGTAAGTTTCATACAGCAGTTTTGAGGTTCTCTCCTCTCCATTAGGGGTATCCCTCACGTCTCTTCCTTTTCTCTATTCACTCCCCAACCTACCCCACCCCCACAGCTCTGTGTTTACTGTCTCATCCTTACCTCCACTGTCTACCTCCCTCATCTTCACTAATATTTATGACTGTCTTAATGTTTATTTAAATTTGTTGCAAATATGGTTATTTCTGGGCTTGTATTTTGCTTTTGCTGCATATATTGTGATACTCTGTAACCTTGACAACTGTGAAAACGGGCATGTTTGCTCACACTCTTTCCAGTATAAAATAAACTTGATTGACCAGGAAATGCTATACCTTCACATGGAAGAGGTTCTTCATTTGATGCCAGGGCAAGGTGTTGGACCCAGTATCCTGTCTAGTGGTTAACATCTTAACTATCAGTGGTCCCTCTCCAAGTCAGGCCTTGGTCAGCGACCCTCAAAGTGACCTGGCAGCTATCTCTGCTGAGCTGGCATGTGCCAGTCAGCAGTTGGTGGCAGAGGAGAATGTGGTCGTTGATGGTTTGGCAAAGCTCGTGGGCAAGCCATTAGAGCCAGTGCACAGGTGTGAGATGTCACATCTGTCGTGGAACCCCCTTCCTGGTGGCTATCGTGTCAGCCAGAAGGATCAGTGAGCTCCAGGTGCTCTCAGTGGAATCTCCATCGTGTTTTCCACAGGGACAAGGTTGTCCCTGCCAACCAGAGGTTCCTCCGGAAGGTGTGTGGATTTCCACCTAACCAGGTGATTAATCCACCAGTGTACTTCACCAGACACACCTCAGAGGCCAATCAACATGCTTTGGACCTGGTCTGGTCTGCTGGATGTACCAAGCTTGTTCTGGCTCGTTTCTCTAACCTCTGAGGCTATACTGCCAGCCAGTGCATCCCAGTATCCCCCAAGCCTTCCTTACTGCCTTCTGAACTGTATTTTAATATTTCATGGTTTTAATTGTCTGTTGTGCAGCGCGATACTTTGTGAAGAGCTATATAAATAGTTTATTATTCTCACATTGATTGCCTACCTTAAGGTCATCTGATGTGACTACCCCAGGTCCTTTACATTTTTGTTGTTGTTGGTACTCACCCCCCCCAAATTGTGTACTCTTCCCCTGGGTTTTTGTTTCCCAGGTGCATTACTTTGACCTTCTTTGCATGTTATCTAAGCTGCCATACTTTTGACCATTCCTCCAACCTTGCCAAGTCCCTTCTCATCCTTTCCACCCACCCTTGTGTATCAACCCTTTTGCATATCTTTGTGTTGCCTGCAAAGAGTCATACTTTTCCTTCTGTCCCCTCTGCAGTGTCTCCTATAAAGACATTAAAGAGGATCGGTTCCAGTACTGAATCCTGTGGTACCCCACTAGAAACCACACTTTTTTCAGAGTGTACTCCGTTTACTGTTACCCTCTACGTCCTGTTGTCCAGCCAGTTTGTTACCCAGGCTACCACCCTGAGACCCACTCCCAGGCTGGCTAACTTGTTTATTAATCTTTTGTGCAGAACAGTGTCAAATGCCTTGCGAAATGTTTAGGTAGACCATATCCACAGTCCCTCCCTGGTCCACTACTTTGGTCACCCAGTCAAAGAAATCTATTAGATTTGTCTGACATGATCTTCCTACTGTGATTCCATGCTGCCTTGGGTCCTGTGCCCCACTGGCCTCTAGGTACTCAACAGTTCTTTCTTTCAGAAGTGATTCCATCATTTTCCCTACCACTGAGGTCAAACTGACAGATCTATAGTTTCCTGCCCCTGTCTTGCTCCCACTTTTGTGAAGGGGAATTGCATCCACCCTCCTCCAGTCCTGAGGTACCACACTATCCTCCCATGTTTGTTAAAAAGGATAGTCAGTGGTGTCACTAGGTCTCCCCTTAGTTCTTTCAGAATTCTGGGGTGAATTCTGTCAGGCCCCATTGCTTTGTCCAACTTGAGTTTTAGGAGTTCTTGCAGGACCCTTTCATCTGTGAATAGACTAGTATCACGCCCCCTGTCCAGTGTGCTTCTGTTGTTTGGTTTAGGTTTCTCCCCCTCTTCTTCTTTTGAGAATACTGAGCAAAAGTATTCATTCAGTATCTCTGCCTTTTCACTGTGACCCTCTGCCTACCTCCCCTCCTCTTTATTAAGTCTCACTATCACTCCCTGATGTACCTATAAAAGGTTTTATCCCCCTTCTTAACTGCGTTGGCTATCTTTTCCTTGGTTTGAACCCATAATGCCTCCACCTCCCCTTCCTCTTACCTAAAGGTCAGCACACACGTTCATTTCCCATTACCACATTGACCTCGAGTCACACCGGGATGCTGGTTTTGGGGTCTCATTTCTCCACTCTCTGTTCCCTAAGTAGGGGGTGTGCAGCTTGCCCCCTCCTCCCAGAGAACTGCTAGGAGTCTGCCAGAAAGTGTGGATAGAACACCATATCCACATCTCTAGAAAAAGAGGTTACTCACCTGTAACAATACCTCTAGGAGTGGTTTATGATGTTCATCCACACGGACTCACCTGACCTCCTCTGCCGGTGGCGCACACAACTGCTTCCAATGGGCAAAATCTGACGTCATGGGGCAGAGCCAAGGGAGTTACCACCCAGGTGGCTGGGAGGAGACATCTAGAAGACGGTCCGGCAAAGTCTTAAAGGGAAATGCACTGCCAGAAAGTGTGAATGAACAGCATATACTACTGCTAGAACTACTGTTACAGGTGAGTAACCTGTTTTTCAAACCTGCTTAGAACCAAATATCACTGTTTGACCTTAGGCAAGCCATCAATCTCTCAGTTCTCCAGTTCACCCAGCTGCAAAAATTAGTAAAAAGCAGGACCACACTGGAAAGGAGATGTTGCAGCTCAGCTGGCTATCCTGGGTAAATAGTTGTTACTGAAAAAAAAGAGATGACTACCTTAATGACTTAGTTTCCGTGACAGCAGCCAGCTCCATACCTCTGCTCACCTATGGTGCATCAAGTAGCACTTCAATGATTTTCAAGTCATCTCACAATTACCACTGTATATCAGTGTAGTAGTTTGCATGGTCGAGCAGCAACTGGCCAAGGAGGTGGTGAATGGTTGGGTTGCGAGGGAGGGGCACTGAACACAAGGGACAACTTGCATGGGGATGAAGAGATGGAGATGATGCTACTTGGTGGAAGGGAAGTGGGAGTGGAGCACCATCTTCCCTCAGAAAACTGAGGGATGAGTAATTTATGAACACGTCCACCGCTTGTGATGCCAATGACCCAGATTTGGGAATGAATCCGGGGTGTTGGAGGACTGGCTGGGGGGGGGGGGATCGAGTGTCTGTAGGACTGCTGTCCTCCTCAGGGAAGGAGGGTGGGCAGAACCTGAAGCTTGCCTGGCCTCTGGCGAAGCTGGGGGAAAGGCAGCTCAAGCCAGGAAGGACGGAAGGCATGGCAGATATCCGTGCACGTTGCACAGGAAAGTGTGGCATGCACCTTGACGTCATTGCATACCATACCTCCCCAGGACAGAAAAGCAGAAAAGTCTGGTGGCAGGATGATGAGGGACACCTGCAGGCCCCACACCTGACTAGTTAGGGGTGCTGGCCCAAACTGGATCCATTCTGCAGCAGGGTTTGGGGAAGCCTTCCAACCCGGGGGCAATTCCTGGGGGAAAATTACTGTTAAGTCCCAGCGGATGTTGCGGTGACAGGGCTGGGCGCTCCTCAGAAGGAGAGCGAACTGAGAGGAAGGGGGGAGAAGAAGCACATCCCGTTGGATCAACTTATTTATTTGTTGTGATCCAACTGTTCTATTTTTACCAGAGTATTTTCCAATTGTTTAGGAAATCCACTTTTTTCCATACAGGTTTTTCTCTCAGCCTCAGTGCTTTACCTGGGATATATATACCCTGACCTGGGATGTACCCGATTCATGCTCATAGTCGTCCACCCTAGCTACTCACCCCACTTCTGCTGTGCTTTGTGGCTTGCCCTTCAAGACAAGGACTCCAGAAGTAGCTGCCATTCTCCTCCAAGGCCATCTATTGCCAGACGGTGATCTGGTGGCCTAGTGACAGTCCATGGACTACGACCCAGTGGCTGCAACCATCATACAGACAGCACTGGGATTTCTTTTTTTATGTTTACTCCCTACCCTCTTGCCTCTCCTTGCAGGGGCAGAGCCTTTGATGATCTTGGCTGCGCACAATGCATGCCGTGCACGGGGAGCAAGCTTCCCTGAGCTGCCACTGGGTTCAGTGCAGCACAGTCCCCATGACCAACCTTCGCCAATAGCAGCACACTGCTGAGCGGCAGCTGCTGCAGCCAGGCCTGCCTCAGACCCCGGTACCCAAGCTTGTTTCCAAACTTAAGACACCGCCATAGCAGTGCAGTTCATGGCCACTGGGTCATTGGAGCAGCTGCCAAATCCCTTTTTAACTGCAAAGTTATATACTGTTCCCAAGACAAAGTGAATAGATTACTGTACCGATACTCAAGCACCTGGGTTCTCCATGGCACTTTTAATATAATAAGTTGAGTGGCACTCAATTTCTGTGGATGTTAATATATGAACACATCTGTATGTACTGTACTCAAGGTTATAGTGCTTTGACAGCACACTTGTAATTGGAAAGTAAAATAAGAATACCATTTCTGAATTGACCGTGAATTGAAGACTTGAACTTTGGTTGTATGTAGCACCTGCAGTGAATAAAATGTTCGTTATGTGATTTTGTTGTCTTAACTAAAATTACACTTGTTTAACTAGGTACAAGAAAACCTTGGAATGGTAATGATCTTCACCTTAGTATCAGCTGTACTGGACAAATTAAATGAAATAGTAGATCAAATGAAGACCCGAAGGGAAGAGGAAAAGAAAAGGAAAGAAAGAGAAGAAGAGGAAGCTGAAAAGGTCAGGCAGTCATGGCACTGATTTTTGAAATTCATTGGTATTGGACTGACTGTATACAGATGCCCTTTCTTACACTATGGAGAGGAAATCTAATAAATTCTACACATTGGTTCTGTTTTTAGACTAGATCAAACTGAATTGTCTTTTATGGGGACTGACCCCGGGGTGCAGCTGCACTGCATCACATTACCACCTGGCAGACAAGGGTTCATGTGGGAGTCCTAGAATTCCACACGGAGGCTGGTGGGAATCTTAGTATGTTGTCAAGGTGAGGAGCTAAGCTTTCAGTGAGAGAGTGAGGGTGTAGGCCAATGGACACTCCTGCATCTCCATCTATTTATTTAAAAGTTGATAACCAGGAAAGCCACACTGAGCCAAGGCTGATTTCCAGGTGCGACCCAGGACAGGGGTAAGAGAGCAAAGGATACATAGAATATAAATTTGTGTGTGTGAAGACGAGGCAAGCAGGAATACATGAAAATAAACATTAGTTATCTTAACCGAGAAGTAGGGCCTAATAGCTAATATAGTTAGGACCGACAACCCCAACGCACACCCCGGTGCCTGTTGGTGGGGACAGGTTGGTCATGGGTGCAAGGGGTTGTAATCCTAATGGCGAATTTCCTCACTTTTGTCACTGTAAAAAACCCTAACTGTTGCATTAACACAGTTTTTTGGAAAGAATTTCCTTACTTTTTGAGAAAGCATAGTAAAGTACAATGTCACGCAAGTTGGTGGGAGCGCAGGACCCAAACCCAACTTGTAAATTTCTGCCTAACATAACAGTACAAGTACTGAACATCATAAGTATTGGTGGGAGTGCGGGGCCCACCAACTTGAAACAAACTAAATTTTCATTCGTCGGAGTGGCATAATTCTGCACCTGTTTACATTTTACACACCTAACCACTGAAAATTACCTCCGTGGTAGTAAGGCTAGCTACCCTATAAATGTCAAGCCACTACCACAATGCAGAACGCTATCCGCAAACCATAAACTATGTCTTGCAATATCTCCTGCCAGAACAAAAGGGTAAACAGGGAGGAGAGGAAGCACTGTATTTCAACTTGGAGACAGGCAATGGCACCAGTATCTGGACAGGGGTTGTATACAGACCCCAATCTCGGGGAGGAAGTGGACAAGAAAATGATGGAAGGTATCCTTAGAATGGCAGAAAAAGGGGAGATACTGTTGATGGGGGATCTGAATATGCCAGATGTTAATTGGAATGGATTTGCTGCAGCCACATCCAAGAGCAGGGTCATTCTAGATCAATCAATCAAAATCTTTATTTATCCAGACAAACATCACTGAGCAGAGCTCTTTTACAAAGATGGACCTGGTTAGAACAAGGTCAGGGTATCATTCAACATAAAAAAAAATATATATATATATATATATAAATACACGTATATAAGTATGTAAACATTCATATTGATGCAATATTAGTGATTCAAAAGATAAAGGAAGGGAGACAAGGAAGAGCCATAACAGAGGAGGAACCAGTTACAAAGGGGTCTGGTCCACCATTGAAAACATATTACATAAATACAACTTCATATAATCCATGTTCACTGTGAAAATACCAGATAGACCAATTACCGAAGGAGCAATCATGAGGACCAGCGATGAAGCTGGCGTGAGAACCACCAACCAATGGCAGAAGGGGGTACCGGAGAGGTATGTAATGTATGAATGAAGGATAACATGGTGAGTGTGTAGTCCCATGGATGGGAGAATAAAATAGAGGCGGGGGCCTACAGGGAGGGGGAAGGGGGCGATAGGAATATTATAGTTTGATTGCGTGTAAATGGTGGAAATATCTTGTGAAGGTTGTGAGAGGAAAAAAAAGGCTGGGGAAAGTAGGCTAGTATCAAGAAGGAGGACATAGTCATCACAATGTTATAGGTTAGCATGATGACAGACCAGGGTCAAGAAGAAAAGAAAACAATTGCAGTACTCATTTCTGGTACAATGGTACAGGTTAGCATGATGACAAACCAGGGTCATGGAAAACAATTGCACTGATCATTTCTGAGACGAGACTATAAGAGCTTGAAGGATGCGATGCTGATGAGTGACCTTAATTTCAGCTTTTTTTGCAGTTTGTTCCACAAGGAGGACAGTGTAAAGCTTATAGCAGCCCTGCCAAAGCGAGAGTTAACTTTGGGAACCTTCAGTAAGACGGATGTGCAACTTCTCAGGGCATAATTGCCTATTGGTTTTAGAGGAAGACAGTCTGTAATGTATTGGGTAAGTTTTTGGAGATGGCTGTCAGGGTCCATAAGGCTGCATTTGTTCGCACCTGTATTGAAGAGAACTCCACCCTACTGCTTGATACAAGGAGCAGTGATGAGTTTAGTAAGCAAGCCTATAATGAACCTCAAAGCTCTATGATATGATGTGTCAAGTTTGGTGAAGTAGTAAGTGGGACAATGACTCTACAGGATGTCAGCATAATCTATCAAAGATAGGTTAATTGGACTATCTGCAGTTTAGCATCTCTAGTTAAGAAGTAGGCTATCCTAAAGAACAGGCCAAGTCTGAATGTAGTTTTCTGAGTAATTCTTCAATGTGCTCTATAGCAGAGAGCCTGTGGTCCAGCCATACTCCCAGGTATTTGAATTTAGAGGCGAATTCCAATTTTTCACCAAGAATAGTAGTAATCTGTGGCACAGGATCTGATAGGGGCTAACTTTACCATTTGGGCAGAGGAGAAAAGAGCAGTGCTTTTCTTTTCTTGGCATTAAGTAATAGTTTTTATTTAGAAGTTGATGTTGCAGCAAGTTGAACTCAGATTGAAGGTCGTTACATGCAGATTGTAATGACGGGCGACTTCTGTCAAAAACTGTATCATCTGCAAACAGATGTATGTTGCCCATAGTTATGCTTTCATCAATGTTGTTGATGTAGATTGCGAATTAAAGGGGTCCTAAGATAGAACCCTGAGGGAACGTCTGGGAGAAGTTTGAGTCGAGAGATCTCCTTCCGCTTTCACCCGCTGGAATCGATCAGAGAGGTAGTTGTTGAACCACTGTAAAGATAATGGGTCTGCACCTAGTTAGGTCAGGGAAGAGAGTAGCAGTGAATGGTCAACAGTGTCGAAAGCCTTACTCAGGTCCAAGAACACAGCACAAGTGTAATTCCTGTTGTCAAGCTCTCTTTGCCAGTCATTTGTCACTTTGGCAAGTGATGTGATGGTGCTATGTTTCACTCTGACAGTGAACCCTGATTGGACAGGATTTAGTAGGTTCTTGGCTTCTAGATACTGCCTCAGCTAGTTACTTACAACTTTTTCCAGTAATTTCGACAAGACCGCGAGAATTGAAATTGGTCTGTAATTATTTAGATCACAGGGATTTCCAGACTTGAACAGGGGTATGAAGTGTGCTGTTTTCCATATTTAGGGACTGGATCCTTGGGTCAGTGATAGGTTCAATAAATGAGTTATTGGCACGGCTAACACATGGATGGCCACCTTCAGAAAGTATGGGTCCAGGGTATCTGCACCAGCACTTTTTTTTTCGTCTGATTTTAGCAACAGGTCTTCCACGTCTTTCAAAGGTAGTAGGGCGCAAGGAGAAGACTGAATCGGTGGCGCTGGGATCAGCACATTGATTATCCACTTAGGAGCGATCATATTCGTAGGGGAATTGTCGAAGGTTAAGCCTGCAGTCGCAAAATGATTATTGAAGGTATTCAGAATTTCCAATCTATCACTAATGGTGTTATTGTTAAAGAGATTTCATGGGGTAATGAGCCACCAGGCGTGTGACCAGACAAATCATGACGGTTTCCAAAATTTTGTTGGATTTTGGAGGCAGAGAAATTCAGAATGATAATAAGCGGCTTTACCTAACCATTCTAGTGCATGAGTTTCTTGCCCTCTTGAACTGGCACCAGTCCGAAGAGGACTATGTTTTGCATGCTTTTTTGGGTTGTCTCTGTCAGTTAATGCAGATTTTAATAATGGTGTGAACCACCGACATGCATTTTTTGCTACTCGCACCTTAACTATGGGGGCATATTTATTTACGGCGTCTAGGATAATTTTGCAGAATATGTCAAATGCTGATTGTGTGTTTTTTGCCAAGTAGAACTCTTGCCAGTGCAAGGAGTGTTTTAGTTCATTGGTGTAGGCAGAGAGATCAAAGTGCCGCCTAGATCTCTTGGCAGCAAACTTCAGTGTAGCAGTTGGTTTGTTACTTGATCTTATGCAAGCAATAAAGGAATGATCACTAACATCACTGAAGAAGGTGCGGCATAAGAAAAAGATGTGGTTTGTTCACTAGGATGACATCTAGCAGGAGCTGTTATCCATGTTCTTTTATTTATTCGTGTTGGTTCGACGATGAGTTGTGATAATCCATGGGTGTCTCAGAAGGCTATGAGAGGTACGGCGGTTTTAGATAGCCAGTCTAAATTAAGATCCCCGAGAATAATTACTTCTGAGGATTGTTGTTCGAGGAGATTACTTAGATGAGTTAACATTTTTAGATCGGCAGAAGGAGGTCTGTAGCACCCTATAACACATAATGATGAAGTATGCAAGATAGTGACTTGAAGTGATAGACATTCATAAGCATTTGCAACTGATGATGAGCTCAGACAGGATGCCGTATACTTATCTTTGACATAGATGGCAACCCCTCCACCCCGGAATGTCTGTCTGCTCTAAATAGTATATAGTTAGGGATATTGACCTCCCTATCAGAGGTGGCTGGTCTAAGCCAGGTTTCCGAAATCACTAGGATATCCAGTAGAGTGTGGAGAACCCAGGCCTGGATCATGGAGAACTTTTTTAACAGACTGCATACATTAATATGGAGGAAACCCATGCCTTTCAGTGTGGCAAGGTCAGAGGGTGATGTGATTGCAGCTGGGGCCCCGGATTGAGCTCCACATTTCCTGAACACAAGAAGGTAATAATTTTCTTAGGGCAGCAGTAGTAAGCTTTGTCCTTGTATCCCTTTGCTTCGTCGAGATTGCATTGTTTGGGGGGGGGGCGCGCCCCAACATTTCGTGCCCTTCCCACTGAGGGTGGCAGAGATGAGTACTCTGACTGCTATTTGTAGTGGTGAAGCCTCTATGATGTTGGCGGAAGTCATAAACTGTGATGGTAATTCACTTCGTGTACCAGCGTTAATGGTAATTTGAATACAGTGCTGGAGAGTTGGAGAATTCAAAAAACATTTATCAATGTAGGGACAGGAACTAGTTACAGAGCAGATCAGATCAGTATCCACAATAATAAGGGCTCAAGGTGGTAAGCATTGTCCAGACGATGTAAAATAAAAGAAGGACCAGAACAGAATCCACAATTTTACACACATAGTGGAATAAGGATGGGGGGGAGCTAGAGAAATCAAAAGTGAGTGGAAACTGGTACAGGAAAAGTTGTGTGAGATAATTGTGGCGTAGGTAAACAGCAGCGTAGTATGTAAGAACAAGGATAAGGCACGTGAATACTGGCAAATCAGCAGTGTGTCGTGAGTCAGATGTGCTGTAATCTTAATAGCAGGAACCTCTGCTTTCAGTGTGTGGTGTGACTTAAAGGTGGGGGATTTGATGAACAGCACTGTATTGGATGGATTGAAAAGGAGGCGATGGGTATGGGAGGGAGGTGTGGAAGGAGTATTTAATAAGGGGCTTGAGTGGGGATGGCTGGGTGGCTGCGAATTCTGGCTTTAGTAGTACCTTGTACCACCGGTATCGCTCTTCTGGTATTAGGCGGTGGCTGGCACGGAAGTGCAGCGTGCTCACTGGCCAGGTGTCCCTCGGCTCAAGCTGTGAGCCTTGTTGCGGCTGCTCCTCGGCTTGTGCCGCCGAGTGTCCGCTCTTCTGGTATTGGACGCCGGCTGTAGAAGTGCCGCTGGCAGGGTGTCCCTCTGCTCGAGCTGTGAGCCTTGTTGCTGCTGCTCCTCTGCTTGTGCCACTGAGTGTCCGCTGTTCTGGTATTGGGCGGTGGCTGTGGAAGTGCCGCGTGCTCACTGGCCAGGTGTCCCTCGGCTCGAGCTGTGAGCCTTGTTGCTGCTGCTCCTCGGCTGGGAAAGCAAGAGAAGAAGGGATGTTTAAATGCCTGCTGAAGACAAAAGGTCGTCACTACAGGCGGGGAACCCAAAATTAGCACAAGAAAGAGATTCAGCTGGCGCCTGTCCGTCTGGCTTGAGCACGCAAACAAGAAGGGGCTATGATCACTCGCTCTTTTTAGAGTAAGGCTTTTTTCCCCCAAGACATGAATCAGAACCAAAGTCTACATTAACAGTGGTAACAGGCTAACAATAATATCCTAGTTTGTCATACATACAGCAGTGGAAATGCAAAACAGCTTGGAACCAATTCAGCTAGCAGGGCCAATCAGAGCGGAGACCAGAAGGTGCTCGCGTTCTGATTGGTTTAACTAACGGTACCTTGTGCCGCAGTGTCCGCTGTTCTGGTATCGGTGACGGCTGTGGAAGTGCTGCCAGCCTGCTGGCCGGTGTCTCGGCTCAAGCTGTGAGCCTTGTTGCGGCTGCTCCTCCGCTGGGAAAGCAAGAGAAGAAGGGATGTTTAAATGCCTGCTGAAGACAAAAGGTCATCACTGCAGGCGGGGAACCCAAAATTAGCACAAGAAAGAGATTCAGCTGGCGCCTGTCCATCTGGCTTGAGCACACAAACAAGAAGGGGCTGTGATCACTCGCTGTTTTTGGAGTAATTAAGGCTTTTTTCCCCAAGACAAGAATCAGTACCAAAGTCTACATTAACAGTGGTAACAGGCTAACAATAATATCCTAGTTTGTCATACATACAGCAGTGGAAATGCAAAAACAGCTTGGAACCAATTCAGCTAGCAGGGGCCAATCAGAACGGAGACCAGAAGGTTCTCGCGTTCTGATTGGTGTGGCTTTAGCAGTACCTTGTGCCACCGAGTGTCCGCTCTTCTGGTATCGGGCGGCAGCTGTGGAAGTGCTGCCCGCCCGCTGGCCGGGTGTCCTCGCTCGAGCTGTGAGCCTTGTGCGGCTGCTCCTCGCGCCGTGCCACGATGTCCGCTCTTCTGGTGATGAGGCAGCTATGGAAATGCTGCCTGCCGCTGGCTGGTGTCCCGGTTCGAGCTGTGAGCCTTGTTGCGGCTGCTCCTGCAGGGGGCATGCCTTGGACAACTAGTATTGGAACCCACTCAGGAAGGAGCAGTCTTAGATCTGGTACTCTCAAATGGAGATGGAGAGAGGATCACAGATGTCGAAGTGGGTAGCCATCTGGGAACTAGCGACCATCGAACCATATGGTTCACGATAAACACAGCAGTAGAGTCAAGCCATACAAAGACAAAGGTCCTGGACTTTAGGAGGGCTGACTTTGCAAAATGAGTGAGTGCCTAAGGAATGCACTAGCAAATGGGCAGGAAGGAGGTGAAAGAACAATGAGGAATAATCAAAACTGCCATCACTAAGGCAAGGCTTTGTGTGAAGCAAATAAACAAAGCGATGTAAAAACACTATATTTCTCAAAGGAGGTGGCAGGAAGGTTAAGGAGAAAAGATGGCATTCAGGAACTACAAGGAATCACAGAAGGAGCAGGACAGAGAACTGTATCCAGTTAAAGCAGAAGGAAGCAGGAAGGCAGTCAGAACAGCAAAGGCCCAGACTGAGGAAAATATAGCCAACTCAATTAAGAAGGGGATAAAACCTTTAATAGGTACATCAGGGAGCGAAGGAAGACCAAGGGAGGGATAGTGAGGCGAAGGAAGACCAAGGGAGGGATAGTGAGGCTTAATAAAGGGGAGAGGGGGCGGGCAGAGTGTGATTGTGAAAAGGCAGAGATACTAAACAAATATTTTTGCTCAGTATTCACAAATGAAGAAGAGGAGGTACCTAAACCAAACAACAGAATCCCTCTGGATGGGGGGGTTGATACCAGCCCATTCACAGAAGAAAGAGTTTTGAAAGAACTCTTAAAACTGAAGGTGGACAAAGCAATGGGGCCTGATGGGATTCTTCCATAATTCTAAAAGAACTAAGGGTATAACTAGTGACACCACTGACTACTCTCTTTAACAAATCATGGGAGGATGGGGTGGTACTGGAGGACTGGAAGAGGGCAGATGTTATTCCACTTCACAAAAGTGGGAGCAGGGCAGAGGCAGGAAACTACAGACCTGTTAGTTTGACCTCAGCAATAGGGAAAATAATGGAATCACTTCTGAAGGAAAGAATTGTTGAGTACCTAGAGACCAGAGGGGCACAGGACCCAAGGCAGCATGGGTTCACAGTGGGAAGGTCATGTCAGACGAATCTAACAGCTTTCTTTGACTGGGTGACCAAAGTAGTAGATCAGTGAGGGGCTATGGACATGGCCTACCTAGACTTTAGCAAGACATTTGACACAGTCCCACACAAAAGATTAATATACAAGTTAGCCAGCTTGGAAGTGGGTCCCAAGATGGTAGCCTAGGTAAAAAATTGGCTGGAGAACAGGACACAGAGGGTAATATGGCGGAGTCCACTCTGAAGAAGAGGTTACTAGTGGGGTACCGCAGGATTCAGTTCTAGGACCGGTCCTCTTCAATGTCTTTATAAGTGACATTGCAGAGGGACTGGAAGGAAAAGTATGCCTCTTTGCAGATGACACAAAGATCTGCAACAGGGTTGATACACAAGGTGGGGTGGAAAGGATGAGAAGGGACTTGGCAAGGTTGGAGAAATGGTCAAATGTATGGCAGCTTAGATTCAATGCTAAGAAGTGCAAAGTAATGCATGCACCTGGAAAACAAAAACCCAGGGGAAGAGAACACAGTGGGGGGCGAGATACTAAGTACAACAAAAATGGTAAGGGACCCGGGGGTAGTCCTATCAGATTACCTAAAGGTGGGCAAGCAATGTGAGAGGGCAGTAAGGAGGGCTGGGGAGATACTGGGATGTATAAGGAGAGGCAGCACCAGTAGAAAACAGGAAGTTGTTATTCCTCTGTATAGACAGCTGGTGAGACCCCATCTGGAGTGCTGCATGCAGTTCTGGAGACCCAATCTCCACAAAGACACAGACAGGATGGAGGCAGTCCGGGGAGGCAACTAAAATGGTGCAGGGTCTGCACCAGAAGACATATGAAGAGAGTCTTAAGGAGCTTAATATGTATACCCTGGGAAAGGAGGGACTGGGGACATGATGAAACTTTCTGGTACCTCAAGGAATCAACAAGTCCAAGAGTAACATCTTTCAGAAAAAGAAGTGTGCAAGAAAAAGGGGGCACAATTTGAAAATAGAAGGGGGACAACTCAGAGGTAATGTGAGGAAGTATTTTTTCACGGAGAGGGTTGTGGATGCCTGAAATGGCCTTCCTGAGGAGGTTGTGGAGTCAAAAACAGTGGGGGAATTCAAGAATGCATGGGACAGACATAAGGCAGTTCTAGGGGGTGGGGTAGGAGGAAGTAGGCTGTTTAACTAGGATCTGCAGCTTATTCATTAGGTAGGAAATGGGCAGACTGGGTGGGCCAAGGTCCTTATCTGCCATCAAATTCTATCTTTCTATGATTAAATTTATTTTCCGACACCCAAACACCATATTTCACATCTGCAGGACATCCTCAACACCCTCCAAATTTCAAGGTAAAACCAAACCGTTTCAGAGATATTCAATTTCAAAGTTTGTGCACCTTTAAGAATTCTTTGATCGCGAGAATCGAAAATGGCGGACCTCATGGCTGAAAATGCTGGAAATGGACCTCGTGACTGAAAAATCTTTGACCGCGAGAAGGATCTTCAAACCCTTATAACTCTGGAATGGAATGACATTTCTAGGATTGTGGATATACTGTTCATCCACACTCTTTGGCATGTCCTTTCCACTTTAAATCTTGCTGGAAGTCTTCATGCTGGCTCCTTCCACCCACCCGGTGGTATAACCCTGGCTCCGCCCTGACCCCAGATCTTCCTTTCCAGTGGAAGATTCAGGTTGCCTTCTGTGTTCCTACATTTTGTTGGCCTGGCTTGAAACCTTGATTATTCGAAACTTCATCTAGTTGCATCATGATCGGTGACAACTTACCTTGATTAGGAAGACAAGTCTTCCCCAGGTTTTACCCGGCGTTCATGCGGCGAAAGATATCACGCACTGATCCCCACACACCGCATCATTCTATTGCCTGGGTGTCGACCATGATACTGCAGTATGATTTTGTCTTGCATTTCATCCTAACGTCCTTGATGACTGTCTCGCACGCCTGAACTTGGGGAGGCCGGAAAAATTGAACCCTCCAATGAAATCTAAGGAGGCTCGGTGGGCGGTTCCCACGGCCGCAGGATCCACCAAGCAATTGGAACGCATGCAAGGCTTCGAGGAGGAAGCAGCTCGGGCCGCAGAATCTTTCTCTCAGAGCTTCTTTGTTCCACTCAACCTGGGCTCCACCTTCTCGGGTTCCTTCCAAGAGTTCTGCTAGTCTCTCCCTACTAAGGGGGAAGGTCCTGCAGGCACGCACTCCTCTCACCCAAAGCGGGAAAAGGATCCGGGATCATCTTCGTCTCCAACAAAGACGTTCTTGGGATCGGGAGAGATCTTGGTCTCAGGAACCGCAGTCTCAACTCTTCGTCAGAATTGCTCATCGGCCGCTGGCTTCTCTGCTTTGCCGTCTGGCCAGTGGGCCGAGTGTCGATCGACGATGTTGAAATCATCATCGACCCATTGTCACTGACTTCGGTCGTCGACTCTCTCGATCGGACTCTGGTCCTTACTTTCCCCGACGAGGAGACCCAGCCCGCTGAGAATCCCATCGAGGAAGTAGTCCCCAACCCTGGGAAATCACCAGTCACACCGGTGTCTCCGAAATGACCAAGTCAGCTTGTCCGATCTCGATCGAGGTCCAGGACCCCCTCGACTGACAGGCTGAGGAAGAGCCACAAGCGCTCTAAAAATAGGCAACTCCATCGGTCATCCTCCTCTGATGAGGTGAGGCTCCGCAGAAACTCCCATCAGGGGCTACGAGGACCTCGTGGTAACAGCTGATTCTGACGGGCACAAGCCTACCCCAGCTATTACTTGGCTTTCACCTCCTAGGCTGAAGCAGACTCCTTCGAGCCGATCAAGTCGTTTCCCCCTCCCACAGAGCCGGAGAAACCTCTGGTTTGGCCTAAACCGGTTTCTCCACTGATAGTGGTGGAACCACTACCCAAGCAGCCTGTGGAAGGGGCTCCTTCTAAGGAAGATAGGCCAGACACTGGGCTTCCTTGGCGTCTTTCAGTCACTGTCACCCCGGACCACCCTCGGTGGGTCGAGGGTGACCTGGGTGGTCGACCACTGTATCCGGATTCCTCGGATTCGGATGTGACCGGCCTGTATTCTTATCCTGGGGATGATGAATCAGCCAGTGGGTTAGAGACAGAGGAAGGTCCTTTGTCCTTTCAGGGCATTTTACGCCTCATCTCTGAGTCCACAAGGATGCCCCTGGAGCCAATTCCGAAAAATGCGGAGTACCCTCTCACAGACATCCTCAAGAGAGGGGATACCGCGACAGAAGCCTGCCCCTAGAACTCTGGTAGCGCTCTACCTCTTGTCCAACACTGCCCGCATGGCCCGCAAGTATGCCATGCCCATGGGGTCCCTTGTGAGGTTCACAGAGCACCCTTCAGCCGAGAGCCTATTGATCGTGTCTGTGTTCAGGCATACTGGCAGTTCTGCCAAGGACCGACCTCCCGAGAAAGGATCCAAACTTTTGGATCATTCAGCCAGGAAGGTCTGTGCAGCCTCTTCTTTAGGTCTTCATCAGGCAAGTTCGGCCGTCATCATGGCACACTTCTGTCATGCCCTCTTGGGGTCTTTGGATGAAGTCCTCCCACACTTCCCCACGGACATGCAGACCACGGTCAAGCAGGTCCGGGATCAGGGCTGAGCTGTTGTCAAACAGCATCTTCAGACAGCCCTGGACATTGGGGATTCTTATGTCCATTCGACGGCAGCCGCAGTTGCCTGTCGTCGCAGAGCTTGGTTGAGACTCTTCTCCTTTCTGGCAGATACTCAGCACAAACCAGCTGGTGTGCCTTTCCTGGGCACCGATCTTTTCTGCCCAGGTGTGGCTGGTCACCTTCAGCATATTGAGTAGTCCAGTACCACCTAGGACTCTGCTTCTGCTAAGGGTTCTTTGGGCAAGAACCAGCAGAAGAAGAAGCTTTTTCGGCACTCTTCCCCAGCAGCACAGCAACCCTCCTTTCAAGGAGGGCAGCAGTGACAGCAGCAGCAGGCTCAAGCTTGGTGCTCCCAGCCCAAGCCCTGGGCCCTCACAGGCCAGTAAAGGACTCTGAGGTTCGAGTTCTGGATCCTCCTCCTCCAGGCCTGCTCATTGATGGGGTGGGGGCTGCCTCCCCCTCTCCCATCACGCCAGCTCTGGCTCCTCCAGTGGGGGTCCAGCTCTGCCACTTCCTTTCTGCCTGGTCCACTGTCATTACGGACAGGTGGGTTCTCGAAGTGGTCAGTCAGGGACGGCCTCTGGAATTCGAGCAGTACCCTCCAAGCTGAGCCCGCGCCCCTCAGGAGGAAAGAGTATCCGTCCAGACTCAGTCGGCTCTCCAAGACGACATTACTCAGCTCCTCCTCAAGGAGGCAGTAGCTCCAGTGGCGGATCCTCTAGCAGACCCAGGCTTTGTCTCCAGGTACTTCCTGGTGCCCAAGTGGATGGGGGGGCTGGTGCCCCATTCTAGATCTGCATGACCTGAATCAGTATCTCAGGTCACGCACCTTTCGGATGGTCACTCTGTCCAAGAGCATGCCATCCTTGGAGCAAAACATGTGGTTCTGTTCACTGGATCTGAAGGAGACATTCTTTCACATCCCAATCCGTCCGTCTCATCAGCGGTTCCTCTGCTTCAGAGCCGAAGGGACCCTGTAAGAGTTCTAAGCCATGCCGTTCGGCCTGTCATCAGCCCCATGGGTCTTCACGAAATGCATTACAGTGGTGGCAACCCATCTCAGGCATCGGGGGGGTCAGAATTTATCCCTACATTGACAATTGGCTCTTAGCTGGTCCCACCCAACAGGAGGTGGAGAGGTCCAGGGACCTGGCCCTCCAGACCTGCCCCAACTCGGCCTCCTGATCAACGAGGCCAAGTCAGAACTCATGCCTTCCCAGGTGACATGCTTCGTCGGGGCAGAGCTCGACTCTCATCGAGCCAGAGCTCGGCTCCCGGCAGACAGGGCGGAGGTTCTCTCCTCCTTTGCCCAGTCATTTCTGGTTGGGCAATTGGGCCCTTCCCGGGACTTTCTGCGCTTTCTGGGTTACATGGCGGCGTGCACCTCAGTGGTTCGTTGGGCCTGGTTGCACATGCGCCCCCTCCAATGGGAGCTGGCCACCCAGTGGACTCAGTGCCACAGTCAATTCGACCAGCTGATCACTGTAACCCAGAAAATGTGGGACGCTCTCCAGTGGTGGACTGCCCCAGACTGATTGCAGAAAGGAATCACGTTTGTCTGCCCCGAGTCGACGTCCGTCCTTACGACCAATGCCGCTCTCATGGGCTAGGGAGTCCACTTGGGGGACAACAGGGCCCACGGGTTCTGGACCCCCGAGGAGTCCCGATACCACATTAACCTGTTGAGTTCAGAGCAGTCAGACTGGTACTGTCAACCTTTGCTCCTCAGCTTTGGGATCAAGTAGTTTAAGTCCAGACAGACAATACCACGACCGTGTACTACCTCAAGGGTGGTACGCATTCCCATCTGCTTTGCAGAGAGGCACTCAGCATCTGGACTCTCATCAGCCGTTTGGAGGCAGATCTCCTAGCCATCCATGTGGCAGGAGCGTGAAACCATCTGGCAGATGCTCTCAGTCGCTTAGGTGAGACATCCCACAAGTGTTCTCTCCATCCAGAAGTAGCTTACAGCCTGTTCTCCCCCTGGGGCAAACTGATGGTGGACCTGTTTGCCTCCAGGGAAAACACCAAGCTGAGGCTGTTTCATGCCCGCCTCCCTCAGCAGGGCTCGCTGAAGTGGGATGCCTTCTCGAGGCCGTGGACCCCAGGCCTCCTCTGTGCTTTCATTCCATTGATCCACAAGGTGCAGAGGGACAAGGCGAAAGGGGATCCTGGTAGTCCCAGACTGGCCCCACCAGTTCTGGTATCCAGATCTCCTTAGCCTCAGCTGTAGGCCTCCGGAGTGGCTTCCAGCATGCCCGGACCTGATCTCTCTCAATCAGGGGAAGGTGTATCATCTGGACCTTCAATCCCTGCACCTCACAGCCTGATACCTGAGTGGCTAGAGTTCCAGGCTTTGTGTCTTTCTGAGGATGTCCTCACCGTGGTGGAGGCATTCAGAAAGGAATCAACCTGGAAATGTTATGCCTTCAGATGGAAAAGGTTTTCCATTTGGTGTCAGGGCAAGGGCCTGGACCCGCTGTCCTGTCCAGTGGCTAACATTCTCTACTACCTTTGGTCTCTGTCCAAAGGGAGTCTTCAGTCATCAACCCTTAGGGTGCACCTGGCAGCCATAGCTGCTTACCAGGCGCTGGCTGGTCAGCCAATGGTGGCGCAGGAGGCAGTGGTCGGGCGCTTTTTCAAAGGCCTGGATCACATATCCCCTCCGGTGCGTAAACCTCCGCCTCTGTGGGAATTACTGCTGGTACTGGCAAAGCTCATGGGCAAGCCGTTCAAAACCAATGCACAAGTGTGCCTTGTCACACTTGTCGTGAAAGATAGCCTTCCTGGTGGCCATCACATCTGCCAGAAGGACAGGGAGCTCCAGGTGCTCTCGGTGGATTCCCCTTGTCTGATCTTCCACAGGGACAAGGTTGCCCTGCGCCCCCACCTGAAAATCTTTCCGAAGGTGATGTCAGTGTTTCACCTTAACCAGGTGTTAACTCTACAATTGGCCTACCTTAATTACACCTCGAAGGCCAGTGCAAAGTTCCATACTTTTGACCTGAGATGTGCTCTCTCCTGTTATAAGGAGAGGACGGTGGAAATTCGGGGAGAGGTTCGCTAGCTGTTTGTCACCTACGCTGAAGCCGCCTCTGGCAGACCTGCAGGAAAACGTACTATTGCAAGGTGGATTACATCTTGCATAAGTCTGTGTTATGAGTTGTCTGGCATGGAGCCTCCCAGAGGGATAAGGGCTCATTCTGTCCGCCATACTGCTGCATTGGTGGCTGCTTCCAGGGACATCCCTATCCAGGAAATCTGCCGAACTGTTACCTGGAAGTCAGCAAACACCTTCATTACCCACTACCACATCGACCTTGAGTCACGCCGGGATTCTGGTTTTGAGGCCTCAGTTCTCCAATTTCTGTTCCCTAAGTAGGGTTGAGGCGCCTTACCTCCCTTCTCCTGGAGAACTGCTAGAGTCTACAAAGAGTGTGGATGAACAACATATCCACAATCCTAGAAAACAGGTTACTAGCGTGCAAAAGTAGTTCTAGGAGTGGTATATGTTGTTTATCCACACGGACCCACCTGACCTCCCGGCTGTGGACACAACACCTCTCTTCCAGCGGCTAAGATCTGGTATCATGGGGTGAGCTAAGGTTATACCACCCGGTGGAGGAGCAACTTGAAGACTTCACAAGATTTAAAGTGGAAAGGAACATGCCAAAGAGTGTGGATGAACAACATATACACACTCCTAGAACTACTGTTACAGGTGAGTAACCTGTTTTTTTCCCACCAAACAAAACTAGCATGTTCCTTAAACAAAGGGCATTCTACGGTAGCAAGTTTCAGACAAATCAACCACACAGTTGTTGTGCTGTGTGTCAAAGAGAAGGCAGTGTGCAGAAATAGCACAAACTGCATTTTGGCACTTCTCTGCACAAAAACTGTATACACTAGTGAAATAGAAATTGGTAAATAGAGATGTACTATGCCAGTGCATGTATACCAGATATTATCCAAATATTTTAACAGTTCCAGTGCGGCACAAGCAGAAAGGTGCACACAGGTGGCGAAAAATTACTTGTCAACAGAGCAGCATTTTCTTGCGAAATCTTCAAACAGCCCAGCACCCATCTATACAAAACAATCTGAAGTCAGTCAAATACATCCTTGCTGCACACCAAAAGATGACATAATCACTTTTTTCTCAGTACACACATATATATTTTCCCATTATTAACTATAGTGACAGACCCCCCCCAAAAAAGCATTACCTTATAACAGAGCAATATTTTTGAACAAAATCTTCAAAGGACACCACCAAAGCCCACCACCCATGCATACAACCCAATCTGAAGTCACTGAAATGGATTCTTCAATAGCTGCTGGGAGCGCGGGGCCCTTTGGGCCCGACGCTGCCACTAACTCATCCATTCCTCCCTAACATCACACTGCAGCTACTGAATATCATGCGTATTGGTGGGAGCACGTATTGGTGGGAGCGTGGGGCCTGAACCAACTTGTCCACTTCTGCCTAACATCACACTGCAACTACTGAATATCATACATATTGGTGGGAGTGCGGGGCCCTTTGGGCCCCACGCTTCCACCAACTTCTCCATTTCTGCCTAACATCACAGTACAAGTACTAAATATTCTATGTATTGGTGGAGCGCCTATTTGCTTTTGGTAGTGCGGGGCCCTTTGGGCCCCCGCGGCTCCCACCAGCTTGTCACTTCTCCCTAACATCACACCGCTTCTAGATATGCGTATTGGTGGGAGCGCGGGGCCCTTTGGGACCCACGCTCCCACCAACTTGTCCACGTCTCCCTAACATCACACTGCAACTACTGAATATCATACATATTGGTGGGAGCACAGGGCCCTTAGGGCCCCACGCTCCCACCAACTTCTGCCTTCAGGCCCCACGCTCCCTCCCACATTGCCCAGCACTCCATAACCACATACATCTGCCATACATTTTTAACTCTCCTATACTTTATCTTGAAATCTTCCTACACACCCAAATATATGCTCCCCATGCCTTTCACAATGCACATAAATGTTTTCCAGTAACTATAATGAACATACTACAACTCAGCAACTGTAACTGGCACCGACACAAAATTGACACAATTCAAGATCTATGATGACTCCCTTCTAAATACCAAATTTCAAGACACAAATCATGCAAATGGCTCAAAAGTTACTGGAGCGAAATGACACGAAATTTTCATTTGTCGAAAGTGGAATAATTCTGCACCTGTTCATATTCACACACCTAACCACTGAAAATATGTCTATGGCAGTAAGGCTAGCTACCCTATAAATTTCAAGCCACTAGCACAATGCAGAATGCTGTCTGCAAAAATAAACTGCCGTATATTTCAACAACAAATGTATGTTCCAACACCTAAACACCATAATTCACATCTACAGGACATCCCCTCTCAACACCCTCCAAATTTCAAGTTAAAAGACCAACCGTTTTTGAGATATTTAATTTTAAAGTTTTTGCACCTTTAAAAATTCTCTGATTTCGAGAATCGACCGCGACCTTGCGATCAAAGATCAGCTTTGATCATCGGGGGACATCTGGTCGTGCAGTTTGGGCTATCTGGTCCCTCCTAGAGACAACTGGTCCAGCAAAAAATCTGGCCGTCTCATCGCGCCCTCGTGAACAAAGCTTGCAATCAAAGAATTGTTGCAATCAAAAGAATTTTGCAGGCTCGCAATCAAAGATTGTTAGCGAGCCGCGATCAAATAATTTAAAAGTTTAAAACTCTATTTTAGACACAAGTACATTAAACCACAGACTTGGCTCGATAGAGGGAAGCCTCCTGAGCAAAACCCATATAAGTTTTACTTCAGAAGTCACACCTGGGCTGAGATATTTGTTTTTCCAACCCCAAACTGAAAACAAGATCGCGACCATCGCGATCGATAAATTTCTCATGATCAAAATCTTTGATCATGAGCCTGCAAACTCTTTGATCGTGAGGAGTGACCAGATGGCCAAAACCCCATTCTTCTTTCGCAAAGTAACCATATAAATGTTTCCATAGACTTATAATGGGAGCTAAAACTTTAATAACCTTTGAATGGATTAATATTTTTTCACCAAACAAAAAGTGGCATATTCCTTGACCCAAGCTCTTTCTACATGCCAGGTTTCAGACCAGCACGCTACACAGCGGCCGTGTAGCGCCACGGACAAAATCCAAAAAACTGCCCACAAAACTGGCGAAAAATGCATTTTTCAGTGATTCACTGCTCAAAAACTGTATGTCCGACTGAAATGCAGTTTGGCAGATCAAGAGGTCTACCACCCACTGCGCACACCACATTTCATGCAAATCCGTAGGTCTAAAGTTATTAACATGCAAAATTTCAAGTTTAACATTAAAGTGCCTTCATAACCCTAACTATGACAACAACCGCACCATATAATATAAATTTATACAGAGCAGGGATGGTAATAGAGGGTGTAGCCGGGTAGCTGGCCATTAGGGAGGGTGGAAACACTGGCATGGGGGGAGAGGCGGGCGCTTAAAGTGCTTTTTGATAGCTAACGCGATAGGCAGGCTACATACAGTGACAGGAAGAGAGTTCCAAAGGGCAGGGAGCCGGTGGGCGAAGGCTGTTTTCCTGGCAAGTGAGTGACTGTTCTACCAAGAAGCATAAAAACAGAGAATTTGTCGGCAGATAAAGACTACTTGGCCCAACTAGTCTGCCCATTTTGTCCCTGCTATACTGTCACTGGAAAAGCTACCTGATCTGTGGCTATACCCCCCCCTCTTTTTCTGCTAAGAGGTGCCTATCCCATACATTCTTGAAGCCCACCACTGTTTTCATGTCCACCACCTCATAGCAGTGCAGCTTTGACATCAGCACCATGTCACCAAGGAAAGAAGAAACTATAGAGGAAAGTGTGTGATGGAGGAGACAGAAGGCCAAGATTAGGTTCAGCATATTTGTAGTTCATTTGCATCACCAGGTAAGGAAAAAGATCCGGCTCCCCATATGACGCACAGGGGAAACACGGACCTCGCCCAACAACTAACACACAGAAATCTGGCCAATGGAAAATCACATACACAAATGCTGCAGTCTGGGAAACAAGATCCCAGACTTGGCGGCAAACAATGACAGAGGCTAAACTGGACATAGTAGCCATTAGTGAGATATGGTTCACCAGTAACCACACTTGGGAGACTTCAGTACCCGGCTATGTACTGTTCAGAAGAGACCGAGGTGCAAAAAGGGGAGGGGGATGCAGTGACCCTTTCTTTATGTTAGTGAAAATATCAAAGTTACAGAAATTCAGACTACATGTAAGGAGCCAGAAGAACTGTGGGTCACCCAGGAAATGGGACAGCCATACGAACTGGGGCTGTCTACAGGCCTCCAGACCAGGGGGATGACATAGACACATTACTGTTAGAAGATATAGAAAACATGACAGCTAAAAGGGAGGTTCTGATAATGGAAGACTTCAACATGCCAGATACAGATTAGTCAATACCAGCAGGAACATCTGCCAGAACTAGACACATAGTGGATTCCCTGAAGGGGGAGGGCCTCAAACAACTGGTACAACAACCCACAAGAGACAGGGTTATCCTAGATCTAGTACTGACTAACGGGGAAAAGATCACAGATCTCCAGGTAGAAGTTCACCTGGGGGCCAGTGACCATCACATAGCATGGTTTAATTTAGCTACTAGAACTAAATCATCAGCCTCCTGACTCACACAGGCTCCTCCCTCCCCAGTCCGAGTCCTAGGGAACGGTGGGAGGCAAGTTTGTAAGCCACCTACCGGGAAGGGAGGTGATCACAGCAGATTTGTGGATACTTCAACTTGTCATCAAAGGGCACAATATAGTTTCTAGAGAGACCACCGAACATCCCCCAGGTCCCTCTTATACCCTCAGGTTACATCCAGTTGGTAAGAGAAGAAATAGACTCTCTGCTGCTAAAAGCAGCAATAGAACCTGCTCCCCAGAGTCGAAGGGGAAGGCGTACTACTCGGTTCCAAGAAGATGGGGCAACCTCAGACAGTATTGGATCTCAGCAGCCCTAAACCTCTTTGTGGAATACAAGGTTTTGAATGCTGTCTTTACCAAACCTTCTGCCTCACTACATCCAGGGATATTGACTCTGTGCTCTGGATATGCAGGATGCCTACCTGCATATCCTTATTTTCCCATCTCATTTGCAGTTCCTCAGATTCTCTTTTCAGGAGAGCATTTTCAATTCAGAGTTCTCCCATAAAGCCTATCATCCGCACCCAGAGTTTTCACAAACTACCTGGCGGTGGTGGTGGTGGCGGCTATATGCAGACAGGGTATCCATGTGTTCTCTTACTTTGACGATTAGCTTCTTTTCTGCCCCATCAAACAACAGCCTGGTCAGATCCCTATCCATTACCTTGGATCTTTTCTAGCAGGTGGGCATCTTGGTCACCCATCCCAAATCCCAGCTTATACCTTCACAGTGCCTCCAATTCATTGGGGCAGTATTGGATACAGTCCAGGAGAGAGCCTTCCTCCCACCAGACAGAACAGCGATTCTCCTTCAGCAAGCACATCTGGTGGCTTCCCAGAGGCAGATTTCTGCAAGATTGATCCTTCGCCTACTGGGCCTTATGGCAGCTGCTATTCCCACAGTGCTTCTGGCCAGACTTCATATGCGGGTCACTCAGTGGGCTCTCAGAGTACAGTGGGATCAGAGATCAGATCACCTGGATCACATGATCCTGGTTTCAGACCCGATGGCTCAGGACCTCTTGTGGTGACAGAACCCGGACAACCTGTGGCAGGTGTCCCTTCCAGTCCTTCTCTCTCGCAGACCCTGACAACAGATGCCTCAGGACTGAGATGGGGAGCACTTTGGAAACCACAAGGCTCAAGGTTCCTGGTCTCCAGCAGAACCTCGCTTCATATCAGTGTACTGGAGATGAGTGTGTTCTGTATACCTTACAGGCTTTCCAGCACCTCCTTCAGCCAGGATCGCTCATGATCCAGAAGACAACATGCTTGTTGTCGGGTACATAAATGAGGGGACGCCACTCATTGCCCCTCTGGCGTGAGCGATGATATGGTACTGGGCAGGGCAACACAATCTCCACCTCATCACAGTGCACGTCCCAGGTGTTCAGAATGTCCTGGCAGATGCACTCAGCCACACTCAAGCCAGGGTTCACAAGTGGGAGCTGAGACAGTCCATGGTAGATGAACTGTTCGTTCGTTGGGACCGGCCAGACCTCGATCTGTTACATCCCCTTTCAACACAAAACTAGTTGCTCGCTCGCTCCAGGGCATACTGTGTTCTGGCGAGATGTGCTGTCTCTATGCTGGACAGGGAGGTTCTTGTATGCATTCCCTCCCTTTTCATTACTTCAGAGGGTACTACTGAAGCTTCAGACAGAGGGAGCAGATATGATCCTGATTGCTCCCTACTGGCCGAACAGATTTGGTTCTCTCTGCTGCAACAGATGTCAGAAGAACCCCCACTTCCTCTGCCTATCTGTCAAGATCTTCTCTTTCTCAGCCCATTAGCTGTGATTGTATATAGTTACTACTGTATATAGGTTACACAACCAGTTTTGGGTACGTGGATCCTGAGTTCGCTCAGGATGATTGTATGTTTTGTGTCCTTATAAAAAAAGAAAAAATAATAAAGATCTTTATAAAAAAAAAAAAAAGATCTTCTCTCTCAGGAACAGGGCACCCTGGTCCATCCAGGCCTTCTGTCCCATCACCTGCATGCGTGGCACCTACTGACATGGCCGCTGCTCGCTTTGGAGTATCCTCTAGAGTGGCACAGGTCCTAGTGGAGGCCAGAAAGCCATCCACTAGATCAACCTATGCAATGAAATGGAAAAGATTTTCCATATGGGCCACATCCAAGGAATGGGACCCCTTCTCCTGCCTAGTTCCGCGGTCTTAGAGTATCTGTTACACCTCTCTGACCTTGAACTTAGTTATTCGACCCTGAAGGTCCACTTCAAACAACATGAAGTCTTGCTATATTATGACAATTGCAGTTTGTCCCACCATTAGAACTGCTCCGGAGGTGAAAGAGTTAACTTCCATGCCAGGCATGGAGCTTAAAGCTTCGAGCTTGGTTAGAAGCTCTGTCTGGATAATTTCAAACTGAAACACTGTCAGTTCTAGGGACATGGATATGTTGTTCATCCACACTCATTGGCAGTATCCTTGCGCTTTAAATCTTGCGGAAGGTCTTCAGCTTGCTCCTCCACCCACCGGGTGGTATAACTCGGCTCCGCCCCATGGCGTCAAGATCTCCTTACAGCATGACTCAGGTTCTCTCCTTAACGCTCTGCTTTGTGACTAGTTCCTATTTCTCCGTTTCGGTTTAAAAATAATATTTTGCAAAAGACTTCTGTCTCGATCCCTCATGACTGCGATGGATAAATCGACTCCCAGTTTGGAGATGCCCATGCGGGCGAAGATGTCTCGGACGGATCCACACTCACGTGTGTCTACTGCTTGGGCCTTGAGCGACCATGAGCTTAGGCCTGTGCTCATCTTTCGACCTCGTCCTCGCGAACCGTGCTGCCCGATTGCAGCTGGGCGTCCGAGCGTTTCCCTCCGGTGAAGTCCAAGAGGCCGGTTGGCGGTGTCACGGCGGCTGGCTCGGCGGATCAGCTCGAGTGGATGTAAGCCCTGAAGAGGCGGTAGCGGGCCGTATCTTCTCGGCAGCATTTATCCGCTCTCTCTGGGTTCTTCCTGCGGCTTCCTTTAGGAGCTTTGTCTGTCCTCTCCACTAAGGAAAGGGCCTACGTCTACTGGACCTTTGGTGATCCAAAAGAGGACAAGGTAAATCCCTCCGTCGCGCTCTTGGGGCGGAAGGTCCCTCCCGGGCCGTGACGTCGGCTTGGCCGACCGCTCGGCTTGACCACTGGCCTCGGTGTCCCCGTCAGGTCGTTGACCGAGACTCCCACTGATGATCGAATTTTCTGACCCATTAGACCAGCTGTAGCCTTTAGCAACGAATTTCTCGGTTCCCAGGAGGATTGAGATCCGTGGGCTCGCCTGTGCCTCGGTTCGGAGCCCTCGGATGGTTGCCTTCGAGCAGTGTAGCCGGTTCCGGCCGACACCTCCCTACCACCGACCCGAAATTCAGGGACTCACCGGTCTCGGTCTCGGGACCTCTTCGCCCGGTCAACGCCGTTCCCACCGTCATAAGCGGTCTCGGTCTCGGCACAGCATCGCAGCGCGCCGCGTCTCGTCCTCCTCCTCGGATGAGAAGCAGCGTAAATTACGTCGAAGCGGTACGAGAACCTTATGTTGCAACAGCTCTCCTGGCCGGGGAATAAGCGACTCCGGCGCCTTCCCGGCCATTAAGTGGCTGTCACCGGGCAGCAACCAACCTCGCTTGCCGAGGCCTATCCCAGGCCGGTCGGACAAAAGCTGCTCCACGATTGCGGTGAACCTCGCCTCACAGCCACAGTTGGGCTCCGACCAAGAATTCTCGATTCACTGGGTTTACCCCGTCGGTACCCACGCCGACCGACCACCGGCAGGTGAAGGGTGGCTCAGACCAAGGCAGCTCCGAGGACTCTTCAGGTCGAAGATGACTCCTCATCTCAGCGACTGGACTTGGGTCTTCGAAGGTCAGCCAATGAGCGATAGCGTCGTCCTTCCTGGACTGCTTGAATCATCTCGGAATCTACGGGATGAGCCGAACCGTTCCAAAGCAGGCCAGGCATCCCCTCACGGAGATTCTGGACGAGGGATTATCGACGGAGGCCTTTCGATGGCGGCCATGGGTCCAACACTGGAACTGGCAGCGCGAACTGCCCTGCCCGGCCCAGGATGGCCAGGTATCCGGTCTGGTTCCTTGTCGGTTTGGAGCCCCTCTGCGAGGTTGGTTACCGACAGCGTTTTCGGCAAACGCGCCAGGGATGGACAAACCTCTGACAAGGTCAAAGTGGACTATGTCGGTGAAAGTCCTAGCTCGTCCTCTCTCGACCGTCAGGCCAGTTCGGCCGACCTCATAGCGCATTTTCTCATGCCTGTTGGGCTCCTGGATGAGGTAACCCTCATCTTCCGCCGATCTAGACTACGGTTAGCAGGTGCGGGACAGGACAAACAGTGGCCAAACAACAGCTCCAGACTGCTTTGGATGTAGGGGACTCTCATGTGCCAGATCGGTGGCGTGACCGCGGTGGCTTCTCGTCGTAGACTTGTGAGATATCCACCTTTCGCCGGATACCCAGCACAAGTTGAGGATGTTCCCTTTTGAGGACGACTCTTGACCCTGGGTGGAAGGTCACCTGCAGAGGATAAGAAGTCAATGCCACCTTGGACTCGGTCTTCCGCTCAGAGGACAAGGCAGAGCACAGCTAAGCTCGTCCTTCTGGCCTTGGACCTTCGACCCAGCAACGTCGGGGCCAGCAGGCACAAACATGGCATCCCAAACAGCGGCTTCCTCAGCTGCAGGAGGCAGGGAGGGAAAGGGCCCAGGGAGGGTCCCTGGGCGGTCCTCCTCAAGCCTGCCCAGTGACGGGCTGAGGTGTCGCCCCCATCCCCGTCACCTACCCAGGGTCCCCAGTGGGGGCGGCTCCAGCCCTCCCGTTCCGCCTGGTCCGCTGTTACCACGGACAGGTGGGTGCTCGAAGATAGTGGGGAAGAGGCCTGCCTCTGGAGTCGAGCAGGCACCACCCTTCAGAGCCAGTCGCCTCGGGAGGCTTCCATCCCCAGCCTCACTGGCAGCTCGTCGAGCCGACATCCTCCTCCTCCTCCAGAAGGAGGTGGTAAGAAGGTGGTGGACCCTCCTTCCAGACCAGGGTTTGTGTCCAGGTACTTCCTGGATAGAAAGCGGACGAGGGGCTGGCGCCCCATTCTCGCACCACACGACCTAAACAAGTTCCTAAGGTCTACCGAACCTTCAGGATAGTACTCTGGCTCAGATAATACCATCCCTTGGGCAGCGTGTGGTTCCTGCTCTCTGGACTTGCAGGGCCAGCGTTTTCCGTCCCTATCCGTCCGTCTCACAGAGATTCCTTAGCTTCGGCGGAAGGATCTCTCTTGATTCCAAGCCATGCCCCTCGGCTTGTCTCCAACTCCAGGGTCTTCACCGTGCATGGCAGTGGTGACAGCATTCCCTGCTGTGACGAGGTCGGGTGTGACCCTGACTGGACGACTGGCTGATAGCAAGCTCCCTCCAGGAAAGGCCGAGTGGTCCAGAGATCTGGCCTCAGGTCTGCTCTCAACTGGGCCTCCTTGTCAGCGAGGCAAAGTCCGAACTCGAGGACAGCAGGTGATTTTATTCATAGGCGCAGCTACGACTCTCTTGAGACCAAACGCCGGCTCAGCGGACAGGGCGAGGTTCTTTCCTCCTTGCCCGATCATTTCTGGTTGGGCAATTGCTACCGGGACTCCATAAGCCTCCTGGGTCTCATGGCGGCCTGTACCAAGCGTGGTCCGTTGGGCCGCTGGAACATCGTCGTCCCTTCAGAGCAGGACTGGCCAGCCGAGTGGTCTCGCGCTCGATCCCACGCGGACCAGCTTGTGCCGGTGACACAGGGGATGTGGAATGCTCTCCAGTGGTGGACACGTTCCAGATCAATTGCAGGAGGCATCCCGTTAAATCACGACCGAGGCAACGGTCTCTCTGTCGACCGATGCCTCTCTGATGGGTTGAGGTGCCCATCTGGGGGCACCGGGCTCATGGCCTCTGGTCGCGGAGTCGATCCACATCAACCTGCTGGGCTCCGGCAGTCATACACTAGCTCACCGCCTTTGCTCCGTTCCTCAAGGTCAAGTGGTCGAGTCAGGCGGACAATACCCACGACCATACTATCCTAAACAGCCAGAGGCGGGCCGCTCCATGCTTCTGCAAGGCTCTCCGCATTTGGTCACTCCGTGCGCAGCCTGGGCAGATCTCCCAGCCATTCCGTGGCGGGCCTCAACACCCTGGCCCGATACCCTGAGCCGATAGGGCTGCATCCAAGTGGTCTCTCCTGCAGGAGTAGTACAGCATCTGTTCTCCCTTACAGGCACACCTCAGGGTGGACCTGTTTGCCTCCGCAGGAAGCGAAGCTGAGTCTGTTCATGCCGCCCCCTCAGCAGGAGCTCGCTGCAGGGGATGCCTTCTCGAGCAATGGACCCCGAGCCTCTTTCACGCTTTCCCCATTTCCTTGATCCACAAGGTGCTTCTCAAAGGCGAGGAGGGACAGGCGCGGGTGATTCTGATAGCCCAGACTGGCCTGCATAGTTCTGGTACCAGACCTCCTCAGTCTCAGCTCAGGACTCGCGGCAGCTTCCAGCTCCCCGGACCTGCTCTCAGTCAATCAGGGAAGGTGTTCCATCGGACCTTCAATCCCTGCACCTGACGGCCTGGTTCCTGAAACGACTAGAGTTCCAGGCTTTGGGTCTTTCAGCCAGGGTCCTCAATGTAGTTGGACGTCCCGTAAGAGGTCGACCAGAAAATGCTATGCCTTCAAATGGAAAAGGTTTTCCATTTGGTGTCAGGAACAAGAGCTTGGACCCTTCCTCCTGTTCCTAGCAAGCATCTTGGACTGTTATGGTCCTTTCTAGTCAAGGGCTTGGGTCGACTTGACCTAAGGGGTGCCTGGCAGCCATCTCTCTTACCCGGCAGGCGGGCAGGGAAGCCAGTCGATGGCCGCAGGAGAGGTGGTCTGGCCTTTCAAAGGCCTTGATCATTTCCTCAGTCAGGGAACCCCCACCTCCCGTGGGATCTACTGCTGGTACTGACAAAAGCTCATGGGCAGAAGCCATTCGAACCTATGCTGGTGTGTCTCTCACCTGTATGGTGAAGACCGCCTTCTTGGTGGCTATCACGTCAGCCAGAGGATGGGAGAGCTCCAGGCGCTTTCATCAAGTCTCCTTACCTGGTCTTCCACAGGGACAAGGTTGTCCTGCTTCACCGAAATTCCTTGAAGGTGGTGTAGGAGTTCACCTTGACAGGTGTTGACTCTGCGGTGTTCTACCCCAATCACACCTCGGGCCGAATATGGGCTCCATACTCTGGATCCTAGAGGCGGCTACTTATTATAAGGGCGCCTGGGGAAATCGGGAAGGTTCGCAGCTGTCTTGTCACCTACGCTGAAGCCATCTGAGACCTGCCGTAGCCGGTTGATAAACGGGTGGGTAACCTCCCCTGCATAGTCTCTGCTATAAGTTGGCGGGCATGGAGCCTCCCAGAGGATAGAGCTCATTCTACCCGCCATACTGCTGCAGCGGTGGCTGCTTCCAGGGGCGTCCTATCCGTCTGCGGGGCACTACCTGGAGTCAGCACCATTACCACTACCACATCGACCTTGAGTCACGCCGGGATGCTGGTTTTGGGACCTCCCGGTTCTCTCCAGTCTCTCCTTTCCCAAAGTAGAGAGCCATCATGGGGGTGTCTCGTCTTGCCTCCCTCCTCCCGTGAGGAGAACTGCTAGGAGTCTGCCAATGGTGGATGGAACAACATATCCATGTCCTAAATGGGTTACTCACCTGTAACAGGAGTTCTAGGGTGGTATATGTTGTTCATCCTCATTTCCCTACCCCTCCGGCCCGGCGCACAACCTGAGCTTCCAGCGGGCCAGATCTGGCGTCATAGAGTGAGTGAGATTATACCACCGGGTGGGTGGGAGGAGCAAGCTTGAAGACCTTCCGGCAAGATTTAAGCTGCAAGGATACTGCCAGTAGTGTGGATGAGGAGCAACATATACCATTCCTAGAACTCCTGTTACAGGTGGGTAACCTGTATATTATTCTTTACTCCGCGCGACTGAACAAGTCGCTCAGAGAATTTCTCCTACTGCCGGTTCATTTCTCGGTTAAACAGTATTTTCTCGCGGTTAAATTCAACGCTAGTATTATTATTTTAACATAAACCGATCGGTTCAAGCTCTGTCTGTGGTATTGTAAGTAATAGACAGGTTTATTTCTGTGTGGAACTTGTAATGTTTATCGGTTGATTCGAACCGATCAGGTTTTTTAAAACTTTAAAATCAAGCATTAAAAGCTTTTAGAGTGCGGTTCCCGGTTCTTATCAGTTCTAAAAACTGGATTTCATTACGGTTTTCCCGACCCGTATTACGGTTGGGAACCGATAAAAGGGTGTCTTGCCCTGCTTGCCGTTAAAGAGCAAGTTTTTTGGTTAGGCTGGCATCATGTCTGAGAAACCAAAAAAACTGGGCCCACTGGGTTTCAACACTGTAGTGTCTGTGGGAAGCCTTTGCCAAGGCTGACCCACACACCACATGTATATTGTCTGGGGTTTGACCACCTCAATTCAGACTGCCAGATTTGTAGAATTTCCTGCAGCCACCCTGGATAAGAAAGTTGGCAGGCTCAGGGCGAGGTCAAAAAGTCCGCTGACCGGATGGCCAGCCGGTTCGGTGCCAGCACAACCGGAGGCAGTGCCTCTGACCAGAGCGAGACTTCCTCAGGCAAGCGTAAAGCTGACTCTGTGGAGCCAGTTCCAGCAAAGAAAACTAGAAAATCAGCAGGTGTGGTCAAAATTCTTCTCCAACTGCTGCAGAAACAAAAAAGCTATACAAATTGTCCAGTCACTTTCTCCAGTTCCGTCCGAACCGCCACTGTCTGGCAAAGGTTGGTTCGGCCTTTCCACCGGTTCAAGAATATGATATAGAAGAGTTTTATGAACCAGGAGGGAGGATGATTATGAACAGTATGAATGTGACTTTGAGAGTCTGGATGTGCCCATTGAACCAGGAATCTCCCCTCGCTTTCTGAGTCCCTTCTCATTTTCTGTTTTATAAAAGGTTGCTGAAACCCTCCAGCTCCCATTGGAGAAGCTGTGGATAACAAGAGGAACCTGATTTTGTGGAAATTATGGATATTCAGAGTCTAGGAGATTGTCTATCCCTTTACATAAATCATTTGGAAACAAACAAAAATTTTAAAAGCTCTAATTCTGTGCCTCCTGTGGACAAGAAGATGGACAGGAGGTACACTTTGTCAGGTCCTGATACAGAATTCCTTTCACAGCAATGCAGTCATGTTGGAGTAGTTCAGGCTGCAGCCTGTGATAAGCTCTGGCTTCACATCCTCCTGACAAGGACTCCAGGAAGATTGATGCCATGGCTAAAAAACAATACATGGCAGCGTCCTTGGGACTCAGACAAGCAAATTACATGGCTTATGTGGCAAGATACCAAAATCTAGATGGGACACTGTCATGGCTTTGGCAAACAGGCCCCTGGCCAGCTTGCTAAGGAGCTGGAGCAGGTGGCTGTTGATGTATTGAGGCATCCAAGGTGCAGTTCCATGCTGCTGTGGATTCTAATGATGTATCCTCTAGAGGCATGGCTACATCTGTGGCCTTTAGTAGGTTGGCTTGGCTCAGGTGTACTAGTTTGTCACAGGATACCCAGACTAAGGCTATGGATTTTCCTGTGGTAGGAAATTCTCTGTTTGGGGAGCAGACAGAGAACTACATGAAGAAAATGGATGAATATAGGACAACTTATAGGAGTGCACAAGCCAAGGAGCGGCAAGCCACTCAGAGGCAGACCCCCAGGGGTAGAGATGAGCCTTTACAGGCCTTTTACCAAACCCAGGCCTCCTCTGCTTATGCTCAGAGGGTTCTTCAGAGAGAGGCAGGCGGGGTGCAGGCAGGTCTGTCCACCCCTCAGCCTAAGGCCCCTGCAAAACAGGCACCCTGATGGGGTGCCCAGGGCGATTCTCCATTGCCTGTAGGGGCAGGTTGGCTTACTTCGTTCAGGACTGGGGTCTCTAACATCAGACAAGTGGGTCCTGGAAGTAGTAGGCCAGGGTCTGGTTCTCGGCTTCAAAAAATTTCCAAAGATGAGAATCAGATCTTTTCCACCTGCAAGCCCTCTAGAGACCTTTGCCTTAGAAACAGAAGTCTCAACCCTCCTGGCTCTCAGAGCTGTAGAAAGGGTTTCTCCCCTACACCAGGGCAAGGGTCTGTACTCCAGGTACTTCCTTACCCCCAAAAAAGACAGGAGAATGGCGGCCCATTTTGGACCTAAGATATCTGAACAAGCACCTTTTGAAACCAAAATTCAAAATGGTGACTCTGCAATGATTTTACCTTCTCTAAGACCCAGGGGACTGGCTAGCTTCCCTGGACCTCAAGGATGCCTATTTCCATGTTCTCATCAGAAGCTCCCACGAAAGTACCTCAGATTCGAACTGCCCTCAGGCCATTACCAGTTCAGAGCAATGCCCATCGACCTTACCTCTGCCCCAAGGGTATTCACAAAATGTCTAGCAGTAGCAGTTGCTCATTTAAGAAGGCAAAAGATTGCCATCTTTCCTACCTAGGCACTGGCTCATTGTAGGTCAGTCTCCAGACCAGGTCAGATCACCTGCAAGTTACCCAGCAGCTGCTCACCTCTCTGGGTTTTCTTCTCAATCTTCCAAAGTCAGTTCTGGAACCTGTCCAGGTACTCACCTTTATAGGTGCAGGTGGACACAAAGCAGGCCAGAGCCTTCCTGCCCTAGAAAGGGTAAGGAACCTAGTGGCCCCTGGCCTCCTCCTTCCTCTGCAGGTCTCCTGACCAGCAAGACACTTCTTACAGCTACTAGGACACATGGCTGCTTCCACAGCTGTAGTGCAAGAGCAAGGTTTTCAGATGAGGGACATTTAGTTTCACTTGAGAGCCTTTTTGGTCTCAAAGAAAGATCCCTTTCCAAGTTGATCCCAGTGACTGAACCCTGATCCAGGCCCTTCAGTGGTGGCAGGATCAGAGCAATTTGAGACTAGGGTTCCCTTCATCCCTCTGTCTCACTCCTTGACCCCTTAACAGATCGTCCCTTCTGGGATGGGGAGCTCACATGGGCGACCTCTCCACCCAGGAGTGTGGTCCCCTCAGGAATCTCTGCTCCACATCAATTTGCTGGAACTCAGAGCTGTTTTTCTAGCACTTCAGGTGTTTTCTGCATCTGTTCAGAACAAAGTGGTGCAAGTCAGAACAGATAACACCACTACAATGTGGTACATCAACAAACAAGGGGGCACTCTGTCTTCGGCCTTGTGCACCGAGGCAATGAAGTTGTGGTCTCTGGCTTATTCCCTGAACACTTCCCTCTTAGCAGTTCACCTTCCAGGAAAGGACAATGTCCTGGCAGATGCTCTCAGCAGGATTTCCCAGGGCCATCACGAATGGTCACTGGATCCCCGAGTACTGGGATAGTTTTTGTCAGATGGGGCACCCCTCAGATAGATCTTTCAGCGCCCAGACAATCACCAACTTCCACTGTTTTGTTGCAGGCCCCAGTGATGGGCTCAATCCCCTGGATGCCCTTCTCCTAGATTGGAAGGGAAGTTTCTATATGCCTTCCCCTTCCCTCTCCTATTCAAGGTGCTAGTCAAAATCAGATCCCAGCCTTGCAAGATGATTCTGATTGCTCCAGATTGGGCCAGGCAGCCCTGGTACCCACTCCTTCTGTCCTTAGCAGTCCATCTTCCCCTGTGTCTCCCCAGGAATCACAACCTGTTAACTTGTGCCCAGGGGAGAATTTGGTATCCGAATCTCAATCCTCAACCTCAAGGCCTGGCTCTTGAGGAGTTAGAATTTGCTGACCTACACCTTTCTCAAGGTGTTCTGAAATCCTGAAGGCTTCTAGGAAGCCTTCCACTAGGGCTACTTATAACTCTAAATGGAAAAGGTTTTCCATCTGGTGTTCTGGGAAACATATTTCCCCAGAATCTGCTGACTTGCCCATTGTTTTGGATTATATGGTCCATCTTAATTCTTTGGGTCTGAGACCAGCTGCCCTGAAAGTACATTTGGCAGCTGTCTCTGCTTTTATTTCAGCAGGAAAGCCCTCCTCTCTTTCACTCTACCCTGTATTTCCAAGTTTTTCAAAGGATTACTTCATACTAATCCACCTTTCAGGGACCCGGCCCTGCCTGATCTTAATGTTTGCATTGCTCAGTTGATGCAACCCCTTTGAACCTCTGTCTTCTGCAGAGCTTAAGTACTTGACTTGGAAAACTGTTTTCTAGTAGCCATCACTTCTGCCAGGCGCATAAGTGAGTTACAAAGCTTTGTCAGTAGAGACTGACTTTATTTCCTTTCACAGGGATAAGGTAGTCCTTAGGACTAACAGGAAGTTTTGCCTAAGGTGGTTTCAGATTTCCATCTTAATCAATCTCCTCCTTCCAGTGTTCTTCACTGACCATTCCTCCTCTGGTGAGAGGAGGTTGCACAACTTAGATGTTAAGAGGGCCTAAGTTACTATATAGAGTGACCAGGGTCACAGGTTGAATCCCTCAACTTTTCTCACTTATGGTGAGGTTGGGAAGGAAACCTGCCACTAAGAGATCCATTGCCAGGTGGATTGTCTCTTGTATCCATTTATCAAAACTGAGAAAAGTTCCCCTTCAGGCCTGAGGGCTCACTCTACCAGAGGTACAGCTGCGTCTCTAGCTGCTGCCAGAGACATCCTATCTTAGAGATATGTCAGGCAGCTACTTGGAAAGCGGTACACACTTTCACCAAGCATTACTCCCTGGATGTCCAGGCCAGGAGGGATGCTCAGTTTAACACAACCGTGCTTCAGAACCTATTCCTAAATAGGTTCTGTCCCTCCTCCATGGAGGCACTGCTGTGTAGTCTGCAATTGTCATAATATAGAAGACTTCATGTTGTTTGAAGAAAAATTACTCACCTTAGTAATGTTGTTTCTTCTAATGGAGTCTTGATATATGACCTCCCACACCTGCCCCTCAGAACTTCTACTTGGGTATGGGGTGGGCAGTCCAGTGTTAGCACTTGTTTTTGCCCTTTTATGTTTTCCACCCTTCTTTTTGGGGTTTGGGGTGTTGTGTTTTATTTTATCTTATCTTATTTTCTGGTCCCTGACTTGAGTCTTGGTGTTGGGACCAGGAATTTGTATTAAATTTAAGTAGCCAGTTGGCTGAGTGGAGTTACAGCTTCCACACAGAACCTTAGTGAGTTTTGCTTGTAAAGATCTGACAGTTTCAGTTTGAAATTATCCAGACAGAGCTTCTCTAACCGAGCTCGCGCTCTAAGCTCCATACCTGGCATGGAAGTTAACTCTTTCACCTCCGGAGCAGTTCTAATGGTGGGACAAACTGCAATTGTCATAATATAGCAAGACTCCATTAGAAGAAACAACATTACTGAGGTGAGTAATTTTTTCTTATTGGCCATTTCATCCTACCACTTGCCAGTGGATGGCAAAACCTTGGCTCAGCTGGAAGTATCCAAAACATTCTTAAAAGGGAGTCTTCATTTGAAACCCCAGTCAGAGTCCCTCCTCCCTGGGACCTGAACTTCATTTTGGAAAACTCCACATGAGTCTCTGTTTGAGCCAGCTGTAAGTTGTGATATGCACTACCTTTCATGGAAAACACTCTTTTGGTTGCCATTACTTGGCTCGTAGAATTTCCAAACTTGGGCCCTGAAGTGCAAGGAGCCTTATTTGATTTTTCAGAGAACGGGTGGCTCTGCATACAAATCTTAAAATCCTCCTAGTCTAAAAGTCTCCACCACTCATTCACACTAATGGGACTATGCTGGGCGCTAGGACCCGTGGAAGCAAAATCTTGGGAGGGCCAGCGAGATAGGACGCGCATGCATGGCAACATGAGACTAGCTCGTGGTATAGGCTATCTCGGCATCGACCCTCCAACCCTCAGTTCCTTTTCTCCTGCGGCCGAGTGCGCCTGATGACATCACTCGCCTGCCAGGAGTCAAGTCTTCATCTGTATGTCAGCAGCTATAGCTGTTCAGTATTTGTTTAGCTTACCATTTTAGTGTTCTTTTTATTTAAAAAAAGGGAAGACAAAGAAGATGATGAAGAAGAAATTCTCAGCCTGCCATCAACAGAGTCAACCTTAGGCGATAGCAGTGGTGGTAGGGAGACTTCATTGAAAGTGTGTGATGGCAGTGGGGCTGTGTCTGGTCCGCTGCCTTCTTTTATGAGGAGAGGGGGACAGTCTGCCCAAAACACAAAAATAGCAATTCCAGGACCCAGCTCCACTTGACCTAGAGCTCTTCTTCCTCCTGTCGGTGGAAGAAGAATCTGTACCCACTTGAGGTAAGCCCTCTGGTATGTCTGCACAGGGATCGTCGGTGGTGGAAGCGGTAGACCTGAACCGACTCAATGGGTTCCTCTGTGGCTCCACTCTTTAACAGCTGCGATCTTGACACTGCATCCCATCTCTGTCCTCAGTGGGGTTCCAGGGAGCAGTTTCACCTCTGGGCAGCTCTTTTTAGAGCAGGGGCACGTCGTCTGCTCAGTTGTTACTGGCCAGTGTACCCAGTTCTGGGGTCTTTGGTCCTCAGAGCCCGTTGGGTTCACGGCTGGGTGGTTGGGCCAGGATGTCTTGTGGTGCCCTCCGGTGCCAACACCATCGACACAGACTCCTCATATCTACCCCTCTCCTTTTCGCCTGCAGGGCCAGCACAGATGCCACTTTCTGGGACGTGGTTATGTTGTTCAAGCCACACTTATTGGCAGGTTCCTTGCTGCTTTAAATTTTGCCAGAAGGTCTTCAAGCTGACTCCTCCCACTCACCCGGGTAGTAAAACTCTCGGCTCCGCCCCATGATGCCAGATCTTCCTTACCGCTTGGAAGCTCAGGTTCCCTCCTTAGCGCTCTGCGTTTTAGGCCTGGATCCACACTCTTCGGTTAACCCAAACTAATTCTAAAATTTACAAGACTTCTGTCTTCTTTTTCCCTCACGGCTACGATGGACAAATCGACTCCCGGCTTTCATCTGTGCCACTGTGGGCAGAAGATGTCCCGGACCGATCCGCACTCCACGTGTGTCTACTGCATGGGGCTTGGCCACGATTTGTAGGCTTGCGACCTGTGCAAATCCTTGCAGCTTGATCTTGGGACGTGCTCGACTTCTTCTGGGGTACCCTGAAAACGGTATCTGCCGGTCAAGTCAAAGGCCCGTTAGGCGGTGTCTGCAGCAGCGGAGCTCTGCAGAACAGTTGGAGCAGATGATCACCCTCAAGGAGGAGGCCCAGGCCACGTCTTCTTCCTCCTTGGTTGTGGCATTTATCCCGCTCTCCTTGGACTCTTCATATACAACTTCTTTTAAGAACTTTGTCAAGTTCCTCTCCACCAAGGAGAAGGACCATTGGGACATTCTAGTCGGTCCAAGAAGAAGGACTCATAAGGTAAGTCCCACTGTCAACGTTCGTGGGAGCGGGAGAGATCCCCTTCACCGGGTGGTCGACTGTCGACTTCAGTCGAGGTTGCGGCTAAGGCTGATGGCTTCACGGTATCCCCGTCAGGTCAGCCGGCCGAGACACCCATCGATGCAGTCGAGATTTTTCTCGACCCGTCGGACGGTTTGTCAACTGGTGATGCCAACAACCTTACTTCACCGGTTCCCCAGTGGAAACCGAGGACTTGGCTGTGCCTCCTGTGCCAGAGTCCCTGGTTAAGGTCCCTGTACCGAGGGAGGAGCGGGTTTCCCCTGTCCCCTCTCTGACCCACCCTCGGAATTCTGAAGGTCTTGGACCTCTTCCAGGTCCAGCTGGTCCTGCCAACGTCGGCGGTCTCGGCACCATGGAAAGCAGCATCGCCGCACATCCTCGTCGTTCTCTTTGGAGGATAGGCTGCGGCGCAAGTTGCATCGGCGCTACGAGGATTTAATGTGGCAGCAGCTCTTATTGTCCAGGAATAAGCCAACGCCATCTCCTTCTCCGGCCATTAAGTGGCTCTCACCGAGCAGCCGAAACAACCACTAGTAGTAGTCAAGGAGCTGAAACCAGCTCCGGTTGTTCGGCCAAAACCGGCTGCTCCACTGATTGTGGTGGAACCTTCGCCTTCACAACCGAAGACTGGGGCCCCAACCAAGGATTCTCAGTTGGGTCAGGGCTTTCCCCATAGGTTGTCGGTCACCCTCACTCCCGATCGACCTCGGCACTTGGAGGGTGGCTCAGGCACTTGGCAGCTGTTCGCAGACTCCTCGGAGTCTGACGACGACTCCTCCTTGTTCTCCAGGCCGCTTGACCTGGAGTCTGCAGGGGGTCAGTCGGTGGACCAGAGCCCATCCTCGTTCGTGGGAATGCTTCGACTCATCTCAGAGTCTGCTGGAATGCAGCTTGAACCAGTTCAGAAACGGGCCAAGTATCCCCTTACGGAGATACTGGACCGAGGGGATTCCCCTACGGAGGCCTTTCCGGTGGCCGAAGCCATTGTTTGCCTGGCCCTAGAGTTGTGGCAGCGGCTAGCATCTTGTCCCAAACCTTCGGCCAGGATGGCTCGAAAGTATGCGGTCCCTACCGGCTCACTCTCCGGTTTCTCGGAGCACCCTTCTGCAGAAGGGTTAGTGACCAATAGCGTTTTCCGGCATTCCGGGAACGCTTGGGATGTGGACAAACTGCCCGATAAGGAATTCAGGAAGTTGGAATACTCAAGGCGGAAGGTATATGCTGCTTTCTCCCTAGGCCTTCATCAGGATAACTCAGCCGTTCTGATTGCACACTTTTCACATGCCCTTTTGTGGGCTCCCTGGATGAGGTGATTCCTTATCTCCCAGCTGACCTCCAGATGACGGTCAAGCAGGTGCGGGATCAGGGAAGGGCGGTAGCAAAACAGCAGCTCCAAACTTCATTGGACATTGCTGATTCATGTGCCTGGTCAGTAACAGCCGCAGTGGCCATGCGCCGCAGAGCTTGGCTGTGAATCTCCACCTTTACGGCTGATACCCAGCACAAGCTGGCAGACGTCCCCTTCCTGGGTACCGACTTGTTCGGGCCCGGGGTGGAGGGTCATCTCCAACAGAACGAGAAGTCCAATGCCACCTTGGACTTGGGCATGTCTGCCCAGAAGGACAAAGGCCGCCAGCAGTAGTGTAAGCCCTTTTTGTCCTTCATCCCCTGCGGCACGTCCAGCCCAGCAACATCAGCATCAGGGCCAGCAGGCTCGCACTTGGCACCCCAAAGCCAAGCCTGCTGCTTCCTCCAGCAGGAAGCCGGAGGAAAAGGTCCAGGCGGCTGCTCAGCCGGCCCTTCCTCCAAGCCTGTCCAGTGATGGGTTGAGGGTGTGCCCAACCCTCGTCAATCCTCCCGGGTTCCCTCCGTGGGGGACGGCTCCGCCACTTCCTTCCACCTGGTCCGATATCACCACAGACCACTGTGTGCTGGAAGTGGTATGAAAGGGTCTGCCTCTGGATTTCGAGCAGTTCCCCTCCTATCAAGCCGTCGCCTCACGGGGGGCTACGGGTTCCGCAGCCTCTCTGTTGGCTTGTCGAGCCGACATTGCCCTGCTCCTGCAGAAGGAGGTGATCAGGGAGGTTGCAGACCCCACTCCAGACCCAGGGTTTGTGTCCAGGTACTTCCTGGTCCCAAAACGGATGTGGGGCTGGCGCCCCATTCTCAACCTGCATGACCTGAACAAGTTCCTAAGGTCTCGGACCTTAAGGATGGTCACCCTGGCTCAGATCATTCCATCCTTGGAACGAGGCATGTGGTTCTGTTCTCTGGACTTTCAGGACGTGTTCTTTCACGTCCCAATCCATCCGTCTCACCAGCGATTCCTCCACTTCAGGGCAGAGGGATCACTTTACGAGTTCCGGGCCATGCCCTTCGGCCTCTCTCCAGCTCCCGGGGTCTTCACCAAATGCATGGCAGTGGTGACAGCATTCCTGCGGCACCGAGGGGTCCAGGTGTACCCTTACCTGGACGATTGGCTGATTCAGCCCCTCAAGCTGGAGGTGGAGGCGATCAAGGATCCTGCCCTCCAGGTCTGCTTTCAGATTGGCCTCCTCATCAACGAGGCCAAATCGGAACTGGTGTCGCCAGGGTGATCCAGTTCATCGGGCAGAGCTTGACTCTTTGAGCCAGAGCACGGCTCCCGGCGGACAGGGCCAAGGTTCTTTCCTCCTTTGCCCAGTCATTTCAGGTTGGGCAATTGCGCCCTGCCCTGGACTTCCTGCGCCTCCTGGGCCTCATGGTGGCCTGCACCAGCGTGGTCCATTGGGCCCGCTGGCACATGCGTCCCCTGCAATGGGGCTGGCCCGCCAATGGTCACAGCGCTCCGGTCCTCTGGACCAGCCAGTGACAGTGACCCAGGAGATGTGGAACGGCCTCCAGTGGTGGCTCGTTCCAGCTCATCTGCAAGAGGGTATCCTGTTTGTCCACCCAGAGCCGACGGTCACTCTGACGACCGACGCCTGTCTGATGGGTTGGGGTGCCCATGTGGGGGAGCTCAGAGCCCATGGACTCTGGTCCCCTCAGGAGTCTCGATGCCACATCAACCTGCTGGAGCTTCAAGCGGTCCGACTAGCCCTCACTGCCTTTGCTCCGCTTGTATGGGGTCAAGTGGTCCAGGTCCAGACGGACAACACCACGACATCATTACCTAAACCACCAGGGCAGGATGCACTCCTTGCTCTGTGCAAGGAGGCTCTCCGCACGCTGGTCTTTCGTGAGCAGACTGGTGGGGATCTCCTAGCCATCCATGTGGCAGGAGCTCCAACACCTGGCCGATGCCCCAAGCCAGATAGGTGCTGCATCTCACGGTGGTCTCTCCTGCCGGAGGTAGTACAAGATCTGTTCTTCCACTGGGGCATTCCTCAGGTGGATCAGTTTGCCTCAAGGGAGAATGCGAAGCTGAGGCTGTTCCATGCCCGCCCCCCTCAGCAAGGCTCGCTACAGGGGATGCCTTCTCGAGGTCGTGGACCCCGGGCCTCTTCTACGCCTTCCCTCCATTTCCCTTGATCCACAAGGTGCTTCTCAAGGCGAAGAGGGACAAGGCGTAGGTGATTCTGGTAGCCCCAGACTGGCTCCGCCAGTTCTGATATCCAGATCTCCTCAGCCTCAGCTCCAGGCTCCCGAGGCGGCTTCCAGCCCGCCCGGACCTGATCTCAGTCAACAAGGGGAAGGTACTCCACCTGGACCTTCAATCCCTGCATTTGATGGCCTGGTTTCTGAGCGGCTAGAGTTCCAGGCCTTGGGTCTTTCTGACAAGGTCCTCAACGTTGTTGAGGCATCCCGTAAGGAGTCGACCAGAAAATGCTATGCCTTCAAATGGAAGAGATTCTCCATTTGGTGTCAGGATAAGGGTTGGACCCTTCCTCCTGTTCTTTGCTAACATTCTGGTCTACTCTTGATCCCTTTCTCCAGTAGGGCTTGGTCGGCTGACCCTCAAGGTGTTCCTGACAGCCATCTCTGCTTACCGGGCATGGGCCGAGGCAGTCGGTGGCGCGGGAGGAAGGTGGTTGAGCGCTTTTCAAAGGCCTTGATCACATATCCCTCCGTGTGAGAACCTCCACTTCGTGGGATCTACACTGGTATTGGCTAGCTCATGGGCAAGCCATTCAAACGATGCACAGGTGTGACATCTCTGGCCTGTCGTGGAAGACCACCTTCTTAGTGGCTATCACGTCAGCCAGAAGGATGGGAGAGCTCCAGGTGCTTTCCATCGAGTCTCCTTATCTGGTCTTCCACAGGGACAAGGTTGTCCTGTGCCCCACCAAAATTCCTTCCGAGGTGGTGTCGGAGTTTCACCTTAAGCAGGTGTTGACTCTGCCGTGTTCTACCCCAGTCACACCTGAGGTCGAATATAGGCTCCATACTCTGGACCCTAGAAGAGCGCTCTCTTATTATAAGGGCTGACGGCTGAAGTTCGGGGAGAGGTTTACCAGCTGTTTGTCAAATACGCTGAAGCCGCACCTGGCAGACCTGCAGCCAAGTGGACGATAGACAGGTGGGTCACCTCCTGCATAGATCTCTGCTATAGGGTGACGGGCATGGAGCCTCCCAGAGGGATAAGAGCTCATTCTACCCGCCATACCACTGCATCGGTGGCTGCTTCCAGGGACGTCCCTATCCAGGAAATCTGCAGGGCTGCTACCTGGAAGTCAGCACACACCTTCATTATCCACTACCACATCGACCTTGAGTCACGCCGGATGCTGGGTTTGGGACCTTGGTTATCCAGTCCTTCTTTCCCAAGTAGGGGGTGCGTGCCTTGCCTCCCTCCTCCCAGAGAACTGCTAGGAGTCTGCCAGTAAGTGTGGATTGAACAACATATCCACGTCCCTAGAAATACTGGTTACTCACCTGTAACAGGAGTTCTAGGAGTGGTATATGTTGTTCATCCACACAACCCACCCAACCTCCGCGGCTTCGAAGCGCAACCTAGCTTCCAGCGGGCTTGATCTGGGTCATGGGGCAGAGCCGAGAGTTTTACCACCCGGGTGGGTGGGAGGAGCCAGCTTGAAGACCTTACGGCAAGATTTAAAGCAGCAGGGAACCTGCCAATAAGTGTGGATGAACAACATATACCACTCCTAGAACTCCTGTTACAGGTGAGTAATCTGTATTTCCTTCTCCCCCTTTTCTTCAGATCTATCAGTCTGGCGCCGGCTCCTGATGTGACGGCGCATCTTTTTTTTTTTTTTAATCACATCACTCTTTATACTCCTGCAGCCCGACCTGCCTACATCCAGCCACTGCCTTCATCTCCGATCAGCCCGCAGGCTCACTCACATACTGGCTGGCAAAGCGCTGCACCTGCCGGAGGGGACCCCCCAGTGGCCCCAAGCTGGGCCAGGAACCAATACTGCAGTGTGATTCCATGACGGGCCCCTGGTTGCTGAAGTGCAGCCATCAAGCTGCCTCGGTCATCTGCCATTTTTCCTCTAGTTTTTGTCCCTGAGAAATGCGGACGTGCAGTGGCGTCAGGCACAACGTGCCATCTGCCCGCACTTCTCCCCAAGTATCCCCACTTCCCTGGTACCCCGATCTCCATCTGGGGCCGCTACAGCATGGTGAATGCCCCAAACCCTCCCCATGGAAAGGAAACGGTCCACAGACGCTCAATCCTTTCCCTTCCAGCCAATCCTCGGCGACCTGGGCCTGTTCCCGAACCCGGGTTGCCGGCATGGAGCAGGGTGTGGCATCCAGTGCCTCAACTCTCAGCACCACTGGGCTAGCTCTGGCACCTCATCTGGCACCGGGTCTTGCGCTGGTGCCGTGAATGGCGCTGAACTCTTCGCCTATCCAGGTGGTGGCCTCTCCAGTGTTCCTGGTCTAAACCTGCCTTTTGGAGGTTATTCTGGGTTACAAGTGGATCTGGATGAGACTCTCCCTAATCTAGGTTGTCGAAGACACAGCGGATGACTCATTTTATTGGGTAGAATGCAAGCCTTGTGTATCAGTGTGATGGAAGATCTTCCTTCCATTTATTTTTTCTCAGGGATATGGGGTCCACTATAACATTTCCGTCTTCATCTGTGGACCAAAGCAGACTTCTACGTCTTGAGTTCCTACATTCCTCAGTGTATGAGTACACCCTGTGGAACACACTCAAGCGCAGTGGTGAGATCTTCCTGGAATCTAACGCTCCATTGCTAGGGGCTTATAGCCCAGTAATCATCTGAAAGCTTTTATGGATGCCTACGACTCTGCCTCTAGGGCAGCTGCTGCTGGCAGCAGGTGGTTGACATCTCCTTGACAGTCCTGTCTGTTCGGCACTCGGATTGAATTCTGGGGACCACTCAGAACAATACGGCTGCCATTTAAACAACAGGTAGTGCCTGCTGCCTCTCAGAGGAACGGAACCTTCGACATGCTCATACAAGTAGTCCTTTCAAGGTAAAGGCCTAGTGCCTTTATCAGGAACCAACCCAGTAGAGGACACAGGGCCCCAAAGTGCCCTGTACCAACCTCTGTGGATCTACCCCAGGTCCCACCTCCGCTATCTGAGTAGGACGCCTCTCGGCGGTAGGAGGGGCATCTAATTCAGTTTCACAGCCAGTGAAAGTCCATTACAGTGGACATATGGGTCATCGTGATTGTCTGAGAAGGATACTCTCCTAATTTCACAGATTTCCTCAGACTTTCCACCCAAATGGCAGCCCAGTCTGTCCACCTCTCAGTCACACTTTCTTGCTTCTGAAATACTGGGCAGTAGAAGTTGTTCCACAGTGCTTCTGGTTCCAAGCTAACAGGCAGCATGTGCCATTTGTCAACCTTGGAAGGTTAAACAAGTACCTGTTTTGGAAGGAGTTCACTAAAACCTCTGTGTTCAAGTATTCACTCCCTGGACATTTGGTTCATAGCTAGCCCATCCGGGCAAGAGACACAGGAGGCAGTTTCCACAGCATCTCAGTTCTCTTCAGGGGGTCTTCTGATTCAGAGAAGGTGCTAGTTTCATCTTCCCATCAGCTCTTCTTCCTAGGAGCACTCCTGGATACCTCCAGGGTGTCGTTTTTCATGCCAGAGGATGGAGAAACAACATCTTCAGATGGCCTGTTGCATCATGGAAAATTACTCTTTAGGGCCCCTTTTGGTTGAGCGGATGCTGGGACTATGGGCATCCCCCGGAGCAAGCAGTGGTCTCCGACCATGCATCTGCAACCCTCCGTTCAAAATGATGGAGCTTTGGACAAAATGTCTTCTGGGGAGCTCACTGTCAAGACCTCCAGATTCAGGTGTAGAGCCAGGAGGAACCTCATCTTTTCTTAAATTTCTTAGAGATGAGAGCTGTCTTATAAACAAAGTCCTGAAGGATGCCCTCTGCCACAGTGATCCTCCTTCGACGGATGACAAAGCTGTGATGTATTATATCAGCAAGCAAGGTGGGGGCTCTCCCACCCTCTCTGCACAGTTCAGATTTCGATGCAGTCGGTTTCAGCTCATTTGGGGCAGTCGATCTGCTGCTTTTGCTTTCCATTTAAATGCTGAAACTGCCTGTACTGCTTCCCTCCTCTCCTTAATTCAGAGGGTGCTGCGCTGCTGTAGGCAGTGGGCAGGATGATTCTCATCATCCTAGACTGGCCTCGACAGAATGGTTGCATTGTTCAGGAGTTTGAGAAATTCCCCGATGCGACTTCTATGAGTGGACCTCTGATACAGGGACTTTAATCCAGCCAATCTGTGTTCCTTCATCTCCATGCCGTTCCTCAGGAAATGGAAGTGGGAGTTTTAGGTTTCCCAAGCCATCGTGACATCTTCTAAGCCATGCATAGGCCTTCCACCAGGAGGACTTGCACGCCATGTGGAAACCCTTCTTCTGGGGTGCAGTCCCATCTGGACCCTCCGTTGCCCACCAAGCAAGATGTTAGGGTGCCTCTTGATCCTGTCTAATACAGATCTGCATTACACAGCAGTGAAGGTACTCATCTGCGCTTTTTCGATCTATCTTGAGACAGTAGACAGCATGTCACTGGCTCAGTTACCATTAGTCAAGTTTTACTTCTCCCTACTTACTTCATTAGCTCCAGAATGAGGGAGAGCACTCCCTTCATTTCTCTGGAAGTTAAGAGGGTTCTGCGATTCTACATCGACAGAACAAAGAGATTTGCATCCGAGCAACTATCGTATCTTTCAGCTTGCCTCGGCTGGGACAGCCTGTTGCCATGAGATGTATTGCAGCTTGGTTAGTTGGATGTCTTCGACACTACTAATCCATGGCACAGGTCAAGTTGGAAGGCCGAGTTCACACCACTTTACTGGAGTGGTTGCAGCTTTCCTAGCACGGACTCGTAATGTACCCATTGCAGACATCTGCAAGGTGGCAGTTGGAGCTCAGTGCATACCTTTGTAAAAGCACTGTGTTCTGGATGTCCATGCCAGACAGTTTACTTTCTTTGGCAGGACAGTCCTTATGGACTTCTGTCCTGAGTGAACTCTTATCTCCTACCGCCCTACTTGGGGGATTGATTTTCAGCTCGGTACCCTCCCATTAGTGTGTATGAGTGGTGGAGACTTTTAGTCCAGGAAGATATGGAAATTACGTACTTTCCGTAATTCTTGATCTTCTTGGACGAAGTCTCCACCACTCTTTCACACGTCCACCGACCAACCCCCGAGCTCACTTATTCTGTTTTGGTCTTTACTTCCTTGTTGTTCGGGCTGTGAAGACGTTGATTTGACCCTTCTTACATGGGTCATCCGGGCCTTCATATGCCTGGAAGTTAGGGTTAGATTTTCTTTCGTTAGTTTATGCTGCACCTCCTTGGTTGAAAAGGTACTGAGGCGGTTGGAGGGTCGATGCTGAGATAGCCTTTGTAGCACAAGCTAGTCTCGCAGTGCCGCGCATGCACAGTCCTATGGCAGCGCCAGCCCTCCTAAAGATTTTTGGCTCCCATGGTGTCCTAGCGCCTCTAGCGTAATCCCATTAGTGTGAATGAGTAGTGGAGACTTCGTCCAAAAAGATCAAGAATTATGGTAAGTACGTAATTTCCATTTCTTGCTTAAAGTGGTTTCAGAGTCCACCTTAAATCAGACCATTCAGTTGCTAGTGTAGTACCCTAACCATTCTAATAGGGGTGAAGCAAGTCTACATACGTTTGATGTACATAGAATTCTTCATTACTACATGAATAGGATGAAGCCAGTCCGTAAAACTGATAAGTTATTTGTTTCCTTTGCACCCACAAGAGAGGGCACCACGTATTCAAAACAGTGTTTGTCCAAATGGTTGGCAAACTGCATTACCTTTTGTTATCAGAAGTATAACAAGCCACTTGCAGGTGAAGTTAAAGGGCACTCAACCAGAGGCATGACTGCCTCTACTGCTTGTTTCAAGGACGTCTCTGCCGCAGATAGTGTGCGGCTGCCACTTGGAGTTCTGTTCATACTTTCACTAAGCATTGCAGTTTGGACATTGCTTCTAGGTGCAGAGCAGACTTTGGCCTAGCTTTTCTTCAGGGACTCTTGTTCTAAGATCCCTGTTTACTGCAGACTTGTTCCTACCTTCAGGTCTCAGACTTGTCTGATTTGGCTGCTTGGGACTGGGTCCTGTTGTTATTACATACTGCAAGAGCCCTCTCGGTAAGATAGTACAGTTACGTAAGAGTTTACCTGTAACAGTAGATCTTCGAGAGAGCTCCTGCAGTGGGTACTGCATTCCTCCCACCTTTCCCCTGGGCTTTTTCTACTACTTCTCCTTTCATAGCTTTATAGCTCCAGGAGCCCACTCCTTCCTCCTGTCGCACTCTTCTAGATCTCCGGCAGGAGGCCTGGAGGGCGGGCGCGGGGGATGCTCACTATATAGCACCACGCTGACATACCGCTCACTATATAGCGCCTCGCTGACGTCGGTCATGTCATGTCAGGTGGCGGTCCCCTGCCAGACACTGCTAGCTAAAGTTTTCTCTGTGGTCCTAGTGCCTGGCGGCTCAGTCCTATTTGTTAGTACCTACTGCAAGAGCCTCTAGAAGATCTACTGTTATGGTAAGTTCTTACATAACTTTAATTTCTTGTGATGTGGATGTTGTGTTCTTAGCCACACTTTCTGGCATATCCTGTCCCTTTAGGGATCTTGCTGGAAGGTCTAAAAGCTGGCTTCTCCCACCTACCCAGGTGGTATAACTGAGCGTGCAGTCGGGGGGGTCTTTCGATGGAGGAGGGTCCCACGTCTTTCATGAGCATCCTCCATCTCATCTCCGAATCCACGGGGATGCCTTTGGAGCCAGTTCAAAAACGAGCTTGCTATCCCCTGACCGACATCCTGGATAAAGGGGATTCTCCGACAGAGGCCTTCCCAGTGGCCGAAGCCATTGATGGCCCGCCTCTGGAGCTCTGGCAGCACCCTGCCTCCTCTGCGTCATCAGCACAGATGGCCACAAATATGCAGTGCCCATCGGCTCCTTTTCAGGGCTCATAGAGCACTCCTCGGCCGAGGGGCTGGTGATCAACTCAGTTTTTCAGCGCTCGGGCAACTCAGGAGGTTCTGACAGACCTCCGGACAAAGAGTCCAAAAAATTGGACCACTTGACCAGGAAGGTCTGTGCTGCCTCTTCGCTCAGTCTCCATCAGGTGAGCTCAGCTGTCATCATGGCACACTTCTCCCATGCCCTTTTGGGCTGTTTGGATGAGGTGCTTCCTCATCTCCCCTAGGACCTCCAGATCACAGTCAAGCAGGTCCAGCATCAGGGTCGGGCTGTGGCAAAACGGCAACTCCCATTCAGCCCTGGACATTAGAGATTCCTGTGCCCCTTCGGTGGTGACTGCAGTCGCCATGCACCACAGGGCCTGGCTGAGGGTCTCGACCTTTACAGCAGAGACCCAGCACAAATTGGCGGATGTACCCTTCTTGGGCACTGACTTGTTCGGTCCCGTGGTCGATGGTCACCTACAGCGCATCGAAAACTCCAATGCCGCCTTGGACTCCGTTACTTCTGCCCAGGAGGAATCTCAGGGTTCCAAAAAGTGCAAGCCCTTTTGGTCTTCCACCCTTGTGGCCAAACCGGCAGAGTACCAATCTGGGCAGCAGCAGCAGGCTCAGTCTTGACACCTTCGGCCCAAGTCAGGGGCTTTGGCAGCCCATAAACCTGGAGGGAAAGGTCTCAGTGGCCCCTCGGCTGGATCCTCCTCCTTCAAGCCTTCGCAGTGACGAGATGGGGTTACCACCCCCATGCCCGTTACACTCCTCCTCTGGGTCCTCCCTTGGGGGACTGGCTCCGCCACTTCCTTTCTGCCTAGTCCACTGTTACCACAGACAGGTGGGTTCTGGAAGTGGTCCACCACGGTCTGCCTCTGGAATTTGAGCAGTACCCACCAAGCAGAGTCCACACCCCACGGGAGGAGAAAGTATCCATGGATTCTCAGTTGGCTGTCCGAGACGACATCACCCAGCTCCTCTGCAAGGAGGTGGTGGTCAGAGTCATGGATCCCCTGTTAACCCAGGGATTGTTTCCAGGTACTTCATGGTCCCGAACAGATGGAGGGCAGGCCCCCACTCTAGATCTGCATGACCTGAACAGGTTTCTCAGGTCTAGCACTAGAATGGTAACTCTGCCTCAGATCATACCATCTCTCAAGAAAAACATGTGGTTTTGCTCCTGGATCTGCAGGACGCATTCTTTCATGATCTGTCCGTCCACGAAGGTTCCTCCATTTCCGAGCCAAGGAACCCTTTATGAGTTCCAAGCCATGCTGTTCAGCCTCCATCAGTCCCCACGGTCTTCACCAAATGCTTTGCAGTGATGGCGGCCTATCTTCTACGCCAAGGGGTCAGAGAGTACCCTACCAGGCAGGAAGTGGAGAGGTCCAGGAGTTGGCTCTCCAGACCTGCATCCAGCTTGGTCTCCTAGTCAACAAGACCAAGTCAGAACTCATGCCCTTGCAGGTGATCTACTTCACTGGGGCAGAGCTCGACTCTTGCTGAGCTAGAGCCAGGCTCCTGAGGACAGGGTGGAGGTTCTCTCCTCCTTTTGCCCGATCATTTCTGGTTTTGCACTTGTGCCGTGCCATGACTTCCTGCAACTTCTGGGCTACATAGCGGCCTGCACCTCCATGGTCTGATGGGTCAGGTGCCATATGCACCCTGTAATGGAGCTGGCCAGCCAGTGGACTCATGTAGGCTAGTCACTATGAACCAGAAGATTGGGCAGCTCTCCAATGGTGGACCGTCCTGGAGCATCTGCAGGAAGGATCCCGTTTGTCTGCCCCAAGCCGATGGTAATCCTGGACGACCAATGCCTCTCTCACAGGCTGGGGTGCTCACTTGGGGAACACAGAGTCCACAGGCTCTGGACCCCTAGGAGTCCCAATGCCACATCAACCTGCTGGAGCTCCAAGCAGTCCGGCTGGCGAGACTGCAGCCCAGCCCGCTCATTCAAGGCCAAGTGGTTCAGGTCCAGATGGGACAACACCACCTACTCATGTACTATCTCATCAAACAAGGCGGGATGCACTCCTGCCTCTGTACAGGGAAGCTGTCCGCATCTGGACTCTAGTGAGTTGACTGGAGGTGGATCTCCTCACCATTCATATGGTGGGAGCCTCCAGTCAGCTGGCGGATGCCCTCAGCCGAGTGGGCTAGGTGTCCCATGAGCAATCTCTCCATCCAGAGGTAGTACACAGTTTGTTCTCTCAGTGGGGCACTCCACAGGTGGATCTGTTCACCTCCAGTGAGAACACAAAGCTGAGGCTGTTTTGTGCCCGCCCCCCGCCCCCAAAGCAGGGCTCGCTGCATGGGGATGCCTTCTCGAGGCTGTGGACACCAGGCCTTTTCTATGCCTACCCTCCGCTTCTCTTGATCCACAAGGTGCTCCTCATGGCCAGGAGGGACAAGGCACAGGTGATCCTGGTGGCCCCAGCCTGGCTCCACCAGTTTTGGTACCCAGATCTCCTCAGCCTCAGCATCTGGCTCCCAAGACATCTTCTTGTACGCCCAGACCTGCTGTCAGTCAGTCAGGGGAAGGTACTCCACCCAGACCTTCGATCCTTTCACCTGACAGCCTGGTTCCTGAGCAGCTAGAGTTCCAGGCTTTTGGCCTCTCTGAAGATGCACTCGCTGTAGTCCAGGCATCCAGGAAGGAATCAAACAGAAAGTGCTATGCCTTCAAGTAGAAGAGATTCTCCATTTGGTGTCAGTGCAAAGGTCTGGACTCTTTGTCCTGTCCGGTGGCTAGCATTTTCTACTACCTTTGGTCTCTCTCCAAAGATGGTCTTCGGTCTACGACACTTAAGGTGCACCTGGCAGCCATCTCTGCTTACCAGGCGCGGGTCAGTCTGCAGTCGGCACAGGAGAAGGTTGTCTGGTGCCTTTTCAAAGGCTTCAATCACATTTCCCTTCCAGTGCTTAAACCACCACCTTTGTGGGATCTGCTGCTGGTACTGGCAAAGCTCATGGGCAAGCCATTCAAACCAATGCAAAAGTGTGAAATGTCACATTTATCCTGGAAGACCGCCTTCTTGGTGGCTATCACGTCAGCCAGGATTGGGGAGCTCCAGGCACTCAGTCGAGTCTCCTTATCTGGTCTTCCATAGGGACAAGGTGATCCTGCGCCCCAACCCGAAGTTCCTTCCGAAGGTTGTGTCGGAGTTCCACCTGAACCAGGTGATGACTCTACTAGTGTTTTAGCCCAGTCACACCTCAGATGCCGGATACAGGCTCCATACCTTGGACCTGAGGTGAGCGCTAGCTTACTATAAGGAGTGCATGGCTGTAATTCGGGGAGAGGTTTGGCAGCTGTTTGTTACTTACGCTGAAGCCGCACCTGGCAAATTTGCAGCCAAGCGGACGATTGGCAGATGGCTTACATCATGCTCTGATCTCTGCTATAGGTTGGTGGTTAGGGGGCCTCCAGGAGGGCAGAGGGCTCATTCCACCCACCACACCGCTGCAACAGTGGCTGCTTCTAGGGACGTCCCTATCCAGGAAATCTGCAGGGCTGGTACCTGGAAGTCAGCAAACACCTTTATTTCCACTACCACATGGACCTTGGAGTCAAGCCATGATGCTGGTTTGGGGCCTCAGTTTTCAGTCTCTGTTCCCCAGTGAGGTGTGTGCCTTGCCTCCTCCTCCCAGAGAAGTGCTAAGGTCTGCCAGTCTGGTGGATAGAACAACTATCCGCCCCTGAAAAACCTGTTACATGTGACAGTAGTTCTAGGAGTGGTACAAGTTCATCCACATGGACCTACCCACCTCCCCAGCTTAGATGCACAACCACTGCTCCAGCGGGTGTCAGATCTGGTGTCACGGGGTGGAGTTGAGGTCATACCACCCGGGTGGATGGGAAAAGCCAGCTTAAAGACTTCCAGATGATCTTAAAGGGGAAAGGACACTGCCAGACATGTGGATGAACAACATATACCACTCCTAGAACTACTGTTCTAGGGACGTGGATATGTTCAATCCACACTGTCTGGCAGGTTCCTAGCTGCTTTAAATCTTGCCGGTAGGTCTTCAAGCTGGGTCCTCCCACCCAGCCGGGTGGTAAAACCCTCGGCTCCGCCCCATGACACCAGATCTTCCTTACCGCTGGAAGCTCAGGTTCCCTCCTGGCTCTGCATTTTAGGCCTGGATCCTAATTCAGAAGTTCTGAAAATAATTTAAAATTCTCTAGACTTACGTCTTACGTCTTCCTAGCGACTACGATATGTATAAATCCACTCCGGTTTCGTGATTGCTCTTACGAACAGAAAATGTCCTGGACCGACCCGCACTTCCACGCATGCCTTTTGCCTGGGTCTTGCTCACGATCCGCAGGCCTGCAATCTCTAAGATCCTTCACGGCTTCCAGTTCTGGAAGACCGCTGCCACGACTCAAACTGGGCGCCCCAGAAAGGTACCCGCCAGTAAAGTCAGAAGGAGGCCCATTGGGCAGTGTCTGCGGCTGTTGGCTTCATGGAGACAGCTGGAGCAGTTGATCGCCTCGAGGAGGAGGTGCGCGGCCAGTCCATGTCTCTTCCTCCTCAGTTTATCCGACTCTCCTTGGGCTCCTCCTACACTGCTTCTTTCAAAGGCTTTGTCAGTCCCTCTCCACCAGAGAAAAAGGACCCTCAGGACTTTCGAGTAGGTCAAAAAAAAGGAACGAAAGGTAAGTCCCACCATCGACGGCTTCATGGGAGCGGGAGAGATCCCCTTCACCGGACTGTCGAGCTCTTGACTTCAGTCGAGGTTGCGGCTAAGGCCGCTGGCTACCGGTGTCCCTGTCTGGTCAGCTGGCGAGCCACCCATCGATGCAGTCGAGATTTTTTCTAACCCGTTGGACTACTTGCCGACTGGAGAAGCCAACAACCCTTCTTCATCCGGTTCTCCCGGTGGTAACCGAGGACTTACCTGTGCCTCCTGCTGAAGTCCCCGGTCAAGGACCCTGAACCGAGGTGATGATGAGGTTCCCCGCCCACTCTTTGACCCACCTCGGCGACCCGAAGGTCTCGGTCCCGCTTCCATATCGGGTAGATCATGCCGACCTTCGGGCGGTCCCAGTCCCAGCATCACGAAAGCAGCATCGGCACCGCGTGCTCTTCGGAGGATAGTTTCAGATGCAAGTTATGCGGGCGCCATGAGGACATGATGTGGCAACAACTCTTGTTTCGGTAATAAGCTGACTCCATCGCTTCTCTGGCCATTATGTGTTGTCGCCTGAATGACTGAAGCAACCCCTCGCTTTAGTCGAGGAAGCCAACCTCGGGTAATGTTGGGCCAAACCGTTGCTCCACCCATTATGGAGGAACCACCACCTCCTGAACCTAAGACTGGGCTCTAACCAAGGATTCTCGTCGGGTCAAGGCTTGTCCCACAGGTTGTCAATCACCCTCACTCTCGATCGGGCCTCAGCATGTGGAGGGTGGCTCAGGCACTGCAGCTGTTAGTGGACTCCGATGACGACTCCTTGTACTCCAGGCCCCTTGACCTGGAATCTGCAGGGGGATCAGTTGGTGGACGAGAGCCCATCCTCATTCTTGGAAATCCTTCGGCTCATCTCAGAGTCCAGTGGGATGCAGCTTGATACTGGACTGAGGGGATTCCCCTACAGAGGCCTTCCCTGTGGCAGAAGCTATTGTTGGCCTGGCCCTGGAGTTGTGGCAGCGGACTGCATCCTGTCCTGCGCCTTCAGCCAGAATGGCTCACAAGTACGCAGTGCCCACCAGTTCCATCTCCGATTTTTCGTAGCACCCCTCTGCGGAGGGGCTGGTGACTGATAGCGTTTTCCGGCGTTCCGGGAACACTCGAAACGTGGACAAACCACCTGACAAGGAGTCCAAAAGGCTGGACTGCTTGGGGCGGAAGGTTTACGCTGCTTCCTCCCTAGGTCTTCAACAGGCTAGTTTGGCCATGCTGATGGCACATTTCTCACACGCCCTTATGGGTTCCCTCGATGAGGTGATTCCTCATGTCCCGGCTGACCTTCAGACGACAGTCAAGCAGATGCGGGATCAGCGAAGGGCAGTGGCCAAAGAGCAGCTCCAAACTTCTTTGGATATTGGTGACTCTTGTGCCCGGTCAGTAGCGGCCGCAGTAGCCATGCACTGCAGGGCTTGGCTGCGGATCTTCACCTTCACGGCAGATACCCAGCACAGAAGCTGGCAGACGTTCCCTTCCTGCGCACTGACTTTGTTCGGGCGGGGCAGAAGGCTATCTCCAGGGAATCGAAGTCAATTGCCACCTTGACTCTGTCACATCTGCTCAGAAGGACAAAGGCCACCAGCAGCAGCGTAAAGCCCTTACGCCTTTCCACCCTCTGCGGTGGTCCTCAAATGCAGCACCAGCAACGGGCCAGCAGGGCTCACACTTTGGCGCTCTAATGCCAAGTCTGCCGCTTCTCAGTAGGATGCCTGGAAGGAAGTTGTCCAGAAGCGGTCCCTTGGTCAACCCTTCCTCCAGAAGCCTGCCCAGTGACGGCTTGAGGGGTGTCGCCCCCAACCTTGTCACTCCTCCCCAGGTTTCCCCCTTGGGGGGACGGCTCCACCACTTCCTTTCCACCTGGTCCACTATCACCACGGACCATTGGGTGACCCGGAAGATGTGGGACGGCCTGCAGTGGTGGCTCGTCCCAGCTCATCTGCAGGAGGGTATCCCGTTTGTCCGCCCCGAGCCGACGGTCACTCTTACGACCGACGCCTCTCTGATAGGTTAGGGTGCCCATCTGGGGGATCTCCAGGCCCACGGCCTCTGATCCCCTCAGGAGTCTTGATGCCATATCAACCTGCTGGAGCTTCGAGCAGTTCGAGTAGCCCTCACCGCCTTCGCTCCGTTTGTACTTGCTGAGTCAGGTGGTTCCAGGTCCCAGAGCGGACAACACCATGACCATGTACTATCTCAACCATCAAGGCGAGGGACACCCTTGCCTCTGTGCAAGGGGAAGCCTCCCAAGCAGTTGGTTGCTTCGTGATCAGCCTGGAGTAAGTGATCTCCCTAGCCATCCATGTGGCAGGAGCCTCCAGCAGCCTGGCCAATGCACCTAAGCTGGACAGGCGCTGCATCTCATGAGTGGTCTCTCCTGCCAGAGGTAGTGCAGATCTGTTCTCCACTGGGGCACCCCTCAGGTGGACCTGTTTGCCTCAGGAGAATCTGACTGAGGCTGTTCTTGCCCACCCCCTCTGCAGGGCTCGCTGCAGGGGGATGCTTCTGTTCTCCTTGAGGCGAACAGGTCCACCTGAGGGGTGCCCCAATGGGAGAACAGGCCTTGAACTACCTCCGGCAGGAGAGACCACTTGTGAGATGCAGCGACCTATCTGGCTGAGGGCATCGGCCAGACTCGTGGAGGCTCTTGCCACTTGGATGGCTAGGAGATCCGCCTCCAGGCTGATCACGAGATACCAAATGCGGAGAGCTTCCTTGCACAGAGGCAAGGAGTGCGTCCGACCCTGATGGTTGAGATAGTACATGGTCGTGATGTTGTCCGTCTGGACCTGAACCACTTGACCCATACAAACGGGATGTAAGGCGGTGAGGGCTAGTTTCCACCACTGAAGCTCCAGCAGGCTGATGTGACATCGGGACTCCTGAGGGGATCAGAGGCTGTGGCCCGGAGCTCCCAGATGGGCACCTGACCCATCAAGGAGGTGTCGGTCGTAAGGATGACTGTCGGCTCGGGCAGACAAACGGGATACCCTCCTGCAGATGAGCTGGGACGAGCCACCACTGCAGGCCATCCCACATCTTCTAGGTCATGGTTATTGGCTGGTCCAAAGAACCAGAGCACTGACACCACTGGCGGACCAGCCCCCATTGCAGGGGATGCATATGCCAGCGGGCCCAACGGACCACGCTGGTGCAAGCCGCCATGAGACCTGGAAGGCGCAGGAAGTCCCAGGCAGGGCGCAACTGCCCAACCTGAAATGACTGGGCAAAGAAAGAAAGGACCACAGCCCTGTCCCCCAGGAGCAGCGCTCTGGCTCAAAGAGAGTGGAGCTCTGCCCCGATGAACTGAATCACCTGCGATGGCACGAGTTCCGATTTGAGACCAATTTGAGAGCAGACCTGGAGGGCCAGATCTCTGGACTGCTCCACCTCCAACCTGGAGGTGGCTGCTATCAGCCAGTCATCCAGGTAAGGGTACACCCGGACCCCTTGGCGCCGCAGGAATGCTGTCACCACTGCAATGCATTTGGTGAAATCCCTGGGAGCTGGAGAAAGGCCAAAGGGCATGGCCTGGAACTCGTAGTGGGATTCCTCCGCTCTGAAGAGGAGGAATTGCTGATGTGATGGACGGATTGGGACATGAAAGAACGCTGCCCTGGAGATCCAGAGAACAAAACCACATGCCTAGTTCCAAGGATGGTATGATCTGAGCCAGAGGACATCCTGAAGGTGCGCGCCTTAGGAACTTGTTCAGGTCACGAGATCGAGAATGCGGCGCCAGCCCCTGTCCGCTTTGGGACCAGAAAGTACCTGGACACAAACCCTGGGCTTGGAGGAGGATCCGCCTAATGCTGATCACCCTTTGGAGGAGCAGACCTATGTTGGCTTGACAAGCTCGACTGAGAGGCTGTGGAGCCGGTAGGCCCTTGGAGGGGCGCTGGCTCGAAGGAAGCGGTCTGCTCGAATTCCAGAGGCAGAACTTGCTGACCACTTCCAACACCCAACAGTCCGTGGTGATAGTGGACCAGGTGGAAAGGAGCGTTTGAGCCGTCTCCATGGGGAGACCCAGGAGGAGGACGAGGTTGGGGGTGGCACCTCAACCCGTCACTGGGCAGGCTTGGAGGAAGGGTCGGCCGAGGAACCGCCTGGACCTATCCTTCCAGGCTTTCTGTTGAAGGAAGCAGCAGGCTTGGCCATGGGGCACCAAGTGTGAGCCTGCTGGCCCTGCTGCTGGGCCGGATGTGCTGCAGGGGCGGAAGGGCAAAAGGGCTTATGCTGTTGCTGGCGGCCTTTGTACTTCTGGGCAGACGTGACAGAGTCCAAGGTGGCACTGAACTTCTCAATCCTGGAGATGGCCGTCCAACCTGGGCCCGAACAAGTCGGTGCCCAAGAAGGGAACGTCTGCCAGCTTGTGCTGGGTATCTGCCATGAAAGTAGAGATCCGCAGCCAACCTCTGCGGTGCATGGCTACTGTGGCCGCTACTGACCGGGCACAAGAATTTCCAATGTCCAAAGCAGTCTGGAGCTGTTGCTTGGCCACCGCCCTTCCCTGATCCCGCACCTGCTTGACCGTCGTTTGAAGGTCAGCCGGGGGATGAGGAAGTACCTCATCCAGGGAGCCCAAAAGGGCGTGTGAAAAGTGTGCCATCAGTAGAGCCGAGCTAGTCTGTCGAAGGCCTAGGGAGAAGGCAGCATAAACTTTGCGCCCGGAGTAGTCCAGCTTTTTGGATTCCTTATCCGGGGGCTTCTCTATGTCCCTGGCGTTTCTGGAGTGCTGGAAAATGCTATCGGTTACCAGCCCTTCAGCTGAGGGGTGCTCCGAAAAACCGGAGAGGGAACCGGTCGGGACTGCGTACTTGCGGGCCATCCTAGCTGAAGGCGCAGACAGGAAGCAGGCCGCTGCCACAACTCCAAGGCCAGACCAACAATGGTCTCGGCCACAAGGAAGGCCTCCGTGGGGTAATCTCCTCAGTCCAAAATCTCTGTGAGGGGATATCTGGCCCATCTCTGCACAGGTTTGAGCTGCATCCCAGTAGACTCTGAGATGAGCCGAAGAATACCAAGGAACGAGGATAGTCTCTCATCCACCGACGGAACCCCAGAGGATTCCAGGTCGAGGGGGAGAAGTCGAACTCCGAGGAGTCCGCGAACAGCTGCCGAGCGCCTGAGCCACCCTCCACTCGCCAAGGCAGATCGGGGGTGAGGGTGACCGACAACCTTGTTGCCAGCCAATAAGAACTGCTGCCACATCATATCCTCTTAGTGCCGACGCAACTTGCGCTGGAGCCGGTTCTCCGAAGAGGCCAATGAGGAAAGCGGCAATGCCATTTTCCGTGATGACGAGACCAAGACCGCCCACTGTGGGACTTTCCCACACAGAAGAGGACCCAGACTGTTCCAGGTTGCCGAATGGGGTCAAGAAGGGCGGAAAACCCGCACATCCTCCAGCTCAGGGTCCTTGATCGGGACTTCGCCCGGAGGCTGAGGCAAGTCCTGGTAGGCACCGGAGAACCGTGAAGAGGGTTGCCAGCCTCCAGTCGACAGCCCGCTCTAACAGGTTGAGAAGTATCTCGACCGATCAATGGGTGTTCCCGGCGGCTGACCAGATCGGGACAGGGGACACCGAAAGCCTTGGCTGCAACATCGACCGGTCGATAGAAGACGGTCCGGGAGCGATCTCTCCTGCTCCCACGAACGCCGACGGTGGGACTTACCTTCGGGTCCTTCTTCTTTGACCGACTGAAGTGAGTTTCTGAAGGACCCTTTCCCTTGGTGGAAAGGGACTGACAAAGCTCCCGAAAGGAAGCGGTGTAGGAGAAGCCCAAGGAGAGTGGGATAAACGCTGACGCCGAGGAAGAAGACAATGCAGCCTGGTCCATCTCTCCTCGAGGGCAATTAACTGCTCCACAGAGCCCGCAGCCGCGGACACTGCCCAACGGCCTCCTTCGACATCACTGGCAGAAACCATTTTTCGGGCGCCCAGTTGGAGTCTGGCAGTGCAGTGTTCAAGAACCGAAGCCAAAAAGGACTTGCAAAGTTCGCAGGCCTGCGGATCATGCCCAAGCCTAAGGCAGTAGGCGCACATGGCGTGCGGATCGGTCAGAGAAATCTTCTGCCTGCAAGGGCAACGACGGAAGCCGGGAGTAGATTTTGAATTCATTGCAGCTGCGAATGAAGGAGAAGACTTAAGACTCATAAATATTAAGATGATTTTTGGTAAAACCGAAGGTTTAGGATCCAAGCCTAGAGACGAAAGAACGCTAAGGAGGGAACCTGAGCTTCCAAGCGGTAAGGAAGATCTGGGATCACAGGTGGAGTCGAAGGTTTTACCACCCGGGTGGGTGGGACAAGCCGGCTTCAAGACTTTCCGGCACATCTTAAAGTGACAAGATACCTGCCAACATGTGTGGATTGAACAACATATCCATGTCCCTAGAAAAATAGGTTACTCACCTGTAACCAAATTCTAGCAGTGGCAACACAGAAACATAGAACATGGAAACACAGAACCTGGCGGCAGATAAGGACCTCTAGGCCCACCCAGTCTGTCCATCTTCCCTACTTGTTGCAAAAAAAACAAAGACCTTACTTGATCGGCTTTTTTCTTTTTCCTATCGCTAGGGATCCCATATGCCGGTCCCATGCATTTTTTAAATTCCCTTACCAAATTCACCCCAACCACTTCTGCTGGTAAGTTCTATGCATTCATCACCCTTTCTGTGAAGAAATAGTTCCTCATGTTACCCCTTAGTCCACCCCCCTTCCAGCCTCATGTCATAACCCCTTGTTCTACAACATCTCTTTTTCTGAAAGATGCTACTCTTCTGTACCTTATTTATGCCCTTGAGATATCTGAAGGACTCTTATCATATCATCTCTCCCCCATGGTATACATACTGAGGACCTCTAGTCTCATCTCAGACCACTCTTGGTGCAGGCCCTGCACCATTTCTGTTGTCCTTCTCGAACTGCCTCTGTCCTATGTCCTTACGGAGATATGTGGCCTCCATAATGGGACACAGTACTCCAGATGAGGTCTCACTAGTGATTTGTACAGCGGCATCACCATCTCTTTTCTTCTGCTGGTGGCTCCCCTCCATATGCACCCCAGTACCCCACTGGCTCTCCCCACAGCGCTGGCACATTGTTTAGCCACCTTTAGATCATCTGATATTATTAACCCCAGATCCCTCTCCTGTTTTGGAGTCATCAGTATTTTTCCCTTCATCACGTAAGCCTCCCCTGTGTTGCTGTACTCCAAATAAACAGGTTACTCACCTTTAACAGTAGTTCTAGGATTGGTATATGTTGTTCATCCACTCTTTATGGCATGCCCTTTCCCTTTAAATATCTTGCCAGAAGTCTTTAAGCTGACTCTTCCTACCCACCCAAGTGGTATATCCCTTGGCTCTGCCCCTTGATGCCAGAATGAGCCCTTAGCCCTACGGGAGGCTCCCTACCCACCAAACTATAGCAGAGATCAATGCATGATGTCATCCATCTGCCAACTGTCCGCTTTGCTGCAGGTCTGCCAGGTGCGGCTTCAGCGTAGGTGACAAACAGCTAGCGAACCTCTCTCTGAACTTCAGCCTGCACTCTTGTAACAATCAAGGGCTTGTCTCCATCCAAAGTATGGAGCCTGTATTCGGCCTCCGAGGTGTGATTGGTGTAACACCAGCAGAGTCATCAGCTGGTTCAGGTGAAACTCAGACACAACCTTCAGAAGGAACTTCAGGTTGGGGCACAGTACAACCTTGTCCCTGAAGAAGATCAGATAAGGACTCAACTGAGTGCACCTGGAGCTCCCCAATGCTTCTGGCTGACGTGATAGCCACCAGGAAGGCAGTCTTCCATGACAGATGTGAAATCTCACATCTGTGCATTGGTTCGAATGGCTTGCCCATGAGCTTTGCCAGTACCAGCAATAGAATGGTGGTCCATGCACTGGAGGGGAAATATGGTCAAGGCCTTTGAAGAAACGCCAGACCACCTTCTCCTTGTGCCACCGCCTGCTGACCGCCCATGCGCAGTAAGCAGAGATGGTGCCAGAGCACTTTACAGTCATTGACCGAAGACCCCTTAGAGACAGACCAAAGGTTGTAGAGACTGCTAGCCACTGGACAAGACAAAGGGTCCAGCCTTTGCCCAGACAACAAATGGAAAATGTCTTCCATTTGAAAGCACAGCACTTCCTGTTCGATTCCTTCCTATATGCCTCAACTACAGTGAATACATCTTCAGAGATACCCAAAGCCTGGAACTCTAGCCACTCAAGAACCAGGCTGTCAGCTTCCCTTGATTGACTGAGAGCAGGTCTGGGCATGCTGGAAGACGCCTCAGCAGCCTGATGCTGAGGCTGAGAAGATCGGGGAACCAAAACTGAAGGGCTTAGTCCAGAGCCACCAGGATCACCTGTGCTATGTGCCTCCTGACCTTGAGGAGCACCTTGTGGATCAAGGAAATGGAGGGAAGGCATAGAAGAGGCCTGGGGTCCACGGCTTTGAGTAGGCATTCCCCTGCAGCGAGCTCCACTGAGAGGGGTGGGCACAAAACAGCCTCAGCTTTGTGCTCTCCCTGGAGGCAAACAGGTCCACCTGAGGAGTGCTCCTCTGGGAGAACAAGCAGTGTACTATCTCTGGATGGAGAAACTGCATGTGGGACGCATCGCACACATGGCCAAGGGTGTCCGCCAGTTGATTTGAGGATCCTGCCACATGAATGGTTAGGAACTCCACCTCCAGTTGGTTCATGAGGGTCCAAACATGGAGGACAGGAGTGCGTGCCGCCTTGTTTGTTGAGCAGGTACATAGTCGTGGTGGTGTCCATCTGGACCTGAACCACCTGACCACGAAGGAACAGAGCGAATGCAGTCAGCACCAGCCGGTCTGCTCAGAGCTCCAGCAGACTGATGTGGCATCGGGATTCCTCGAGGGTCTAGAGCCCGTGGACTCTGTGGTTCCCCCATGTGAGCACCCCAGCCCGTGAAGGAGGCGGTTGTTAAGATGACAGTCAGCTCGGGACAGACAAACGGGATCCCTTCCTGCAGATGCTCCACAACAGTCCACCACTGGAGAGTGTCACACATCTTCTGGGTTACAGTGACCAGCTGGTCGAAATGACCTAGTCGCTGTGTCCACTGGCTGGCCAGCTCCCACTGAAGGGGACGCATATGCCACCGGACATATTGGACCACAGAGGTGCAGGCCGCCATGTAGCCCACAAGTTGCAGGAAGTTCCAGGCAGGGCATAAGTGCCCAACCAGAAATGATCGGGCAAAGGAGGAGAGAACCTCCACCCTGTTATGTCAGGAGCCTGGCTCTGACTCGGTAAGAGTTGAGTTCTGCCCTGATGAAGCAAATCACCTACGAAGGCACAAGTTCCATCTTGGTCTTGTTGACCTGGAGGTCAAAGTCGATGCAGGTAAAGAGGGACAAATGCCTGGACCTCTCCCTTCTCCTGTCTGGAGGGACCCACTATAAGTCAATCATTCAGATAGGGGTACACCCTGACCCCTTGATGCTGAAGATGGGTTGTCAATGACAGGCTGAACGGCATGGCTTGGAACTCGTAGAGAGTTCCCTCTGCTCGGAAGCGGAGGAAACTTCAGTGTGATGGATGGATTGGGACATGAAAGAACACGTCCTGCAGATCCAGAGGGCAAAATCACAAGTTCTGTTCGAGAGATGGTATGATCCAAGACAGAGTTACCATCTAGAAAGTGTGAGACCTGATAAACTTGTTCAGGTTGTGCAGATCTAGAATGGAGCCCCAGCCACCCATCCTTGGGACCAGGAAGTACCTGGAGATGAACCCTAGGTTTACTGGAGGATCCGTGACTCTGACCACTACCTCCTTGCAGAGAAGTTAGGTGATGTCGTCTTGGAGAGCCGACAGTGCCCATGGATACCTTTTCTTCCCTTGGGGCGCAGGTTTGACTTGGTGAGTACTGCTCGAATTTCAGAGGCAGACCCTGGCCGACCACTTCCAATACCCAACTGTCCGTTGTGACAGCGGACCAGGCGGAAAGGAAGTGGTGGAGCTGGCCCCCCATGGGAGGACCTAGAGTGGGTGTGACAAGCATGGGGGAGGTCACCCCCATCCTGTTAGCGTGCAGGCTTGGAGGAGGGACTGCTGGGACCCTTCCCTCCGGGCTTATGGACCGCCGAACTCCCCGACTTGGGACAAGGGTGTCAAGACTGAGCCTGCTGCTGCTGCCCAGATTGGTGCTGGGCTTGCTTGGTCACAGGGGCAGAAGGGCAAAAAGGCTTGCACTTCTGCTTCTTGGAACACTGAGGTTCCTTCTGCGTGGAAGCACCAAAGTCCAAGGTGGCATTGGACTTCGATGTGCTGAAGATGATCATCTACCCTGGACCGAACAAGTCGGTACCCAGAAAGGGTATGTCTGCCAGTCTGTGCTGGGTATCTGCTGTAAAGGTCAAGAGCATGAGCCACACCCTGCAGCACATGGCTACTGCAGCCACCACCGAACGGGCACAGAATTCCCCAATGTCCAGAGTCATCTGGAGTTGCTGCTTTGCAACAGCCTGACCCTGGTCTCGGACCTGCTTGACCATAGTCTGAAGGTCCGTGGGGAGATGGAAAGCACCTTATCTAGAGAGCCCACAAGGGCATGGGAGAAATGTGACAAGACGACAGCAGAGCATGCCTGACGGAGACCAAGCAAAGAAGCAGCATAGACTTTCCTGGCAGAGTGGTCCAGTTTCTTGGACTCTTTTTTCCGGGGCTCTATCAGTGTCTCCTGAACTGCCCGAGCACCGAAACACAGAGTTGGTCACCAACCCATCGACAGAGGTGTGCTCCATTAACCCTGAAACGGAGTCAATAGGGACCGCACACTTGTGGGCCATTCAGGCTGATGGCGCAGGGCAGGAGGCAGGGTGCTGCCAAAGCTTCAGGGCTGGGCCAACAATGGCTTCACGCCACTGGGAAGGCCTCTGTCGGAGAATCTCCTTTATCCAGAATATCTGTCAGGTGATATCAGGCCATTTTGAACAGGCTCTAGTTTCATCCCCATAGATTCAGAGATGAAGCGGAGGATGCCCATGAAGGACGTGGGACCTTCCTCCATCGAGAGACTCCTGAGTGACTCTTGGTTGAGCAGATGGGAATGCAGGAGGATCTCGACCTCGGATAGATTGGCCGACCAGCTAAGTCACTTTCAACCCACCGCAGACTGTCTGGAGTAAGTGTGACACAGCCTGTGCGGAAGGCCTTGGCAGGTGAGACCTTTGACAGGAGCCCGAGGGAGGCTGATTGAGGTGGTGGTGGCTCCACCCAAATCGGTGGAGAGGCCAGTCTCGCCAAGCCAGGAGGGCCTTAACTGGCTCTGCAGGTGGAGGGACGGTGTCGGCCAGGTCTGGAGGAGTCGGCCACCCTAGAGGGTGACAGCCATGTGATGGCTGATGTGGAAGCCTGGGTAGACTTTGGACTGAGACACCAACTGTTGCCACATTAGATCCTTGTAGTGTCAACGCAACTTGCACTGACGTTTCTCCTCTTTAGAGGAGGACGAGGATGAATAGCGGCAGCGCTGCTTTTTGGAATGCCCAGAGTGGTGTTTGTGGGTTCTCCTCGACCTGTCGGCTGAAGTTGACAGAGACCTAGTCCTCGACCATTTGGGGAACTAACGAGTATGAAGGAGCCAGGGAGACCCGCTCCCTCCAGAACTGGGACAGGGATCGTGAAATGTTCCTAGTAGGCTGGGTCTCCTTCTCGGTAGGTCCAGCCAGGACCGGAGTCCTGAGCAAGGAATTGTTGGCCTCATTTAGCAACAACAAGGTTGATGGGGTTGTTGATAATCTCGACTGGGATGTCATCCTGCATCTTAGCCGGCTGACCTAACCAGGCACTGTGAAGTCAGCGGCTGAGGCCACAATTTCAACCGAAATTTACTCCTTGAACTTTACAGGAACGGAGCTGTGCAAAGCCAACGGGCCTCTCCCTTGGTTTGAGAGACTGGCACAACTTCTTGAAGGAGTCTGTAAAGGTGGAGCCCAGTTTGAGCGGACGAAGAACGATGCTGAAGAGGACTGATCGGCAGCCTGAGCCACCTCCTCTTCAAAACCTTCATTTACTCAAGTTGTTCAGCGGACCCTGCAGCCACGGAGCCCGCCCACCAGCCTTTTTGATTTGACCAGCGGTTCAGTTTCTCTGGTCAGTTGAATGTAATCCGGTGAGACAATCATCTAACATGCTTCAGTTTGGCTGGAACAAGTGACAAAATTTGCAGGCCTGGGTATTGTGATCATGACCCAGGCAACAGACGCTGTGGCGCTGCGAGACATCTGCCACAGGGCACCGGGAACCTGGTCAAGGACTTGTCCTCTATCGCGTTGAAGATCAAGAGGTGAAACTCTGACAAGTTTAAGTTTTTAGTAATCAGAAGACTTTATGCCAGGGCCTACTCAGTGCGGAGCGCATGAGAGAACCCGATTCTTTCAAGAGGAAAGGAAGACCTGGCATCAAGGAGCAGAGAGGGATATACCACCCAGGTGGGTGGGAGGAGCCAGCTTAAAGACTTCTGCCAAGATATTTAAAGGAAAGGACATGCCATAATGTGTGGCTAAGAAAACATATCCACATTCCTAGAAGCGTGATTTTGCACTATTTTGCATTGAATCTAGCTCCACACTCTTCAGATTCCTCAAGTTTACCTGGGTCCCTCCTCATTTTTTCCACCTCTCCTAGAGTGTTTCACCTTGTTGCAGATCTTAGTGTCATCTGCAAAGAGGCATACCTTTCCTTCCAGCCCTTCCGTAATGTTACTTATAAAAGACACTGAATAGGACTGGCCCCAGAACCAATCCCTGTGGCATCCCGCTGGTCACCCTCCTTTCCTTGGATTGAACTCCATTTACTATCCCCCCTCTGTAGCCTATCCCTCATCCAGTTTCTAACCTAGTTTGCCACTTTGGGACCAATTCCCAGGTTGCCTAGCTTGTTTGCAAGCCTGTCATGTAGAAAGGTGTCGAAGGCCTTGCTGAAATCCAGGTAGGCCACATGGACAACTCCCTCCCCGCCAATAATCTATTTCCCTGGTCACCCAGTCAAAGAAATCTATCAGATTTGTTTGACACAGCTAACCGGCTGTGAATCCATCCTGTCTCAGATCCTGTGCTCTCGCTGGATTCAAGATATTCCACAATTCTTCTTTAGCAGTGATTCCATAATTTTCCCCACTATTGAGGCGAGGCTAGACTGGTCTATAGTTTCCACCTCCTCCCTGCTCCCATTTTTGTGTGGAGGGACTACATCTGCCCTCCTCCAGTCCTCTGGAACCACTCCTGTTTCCAACGATTCATTGAACATGGCTGCCAGTGGTGCTGCCAGCACCTTCCTAAACTTCTTTAGTATTCTAGGATGTATCTCATCTGGTCCCATTGTCTTGTCCACTTTTAGTTTTGGGAGTTCCTTTAGAACCCTCTCTCTGTAAATGGACTGGTGTCCACCTCCCTCACCTTATTGCCCTGCCACTTAATTGCACGGATCGACAAATTTCAAAATGGCATGCTAGTTCAGGACAACTGGCCTTGACAAAAATGGTAGTCCCAGAGTTCGGAGTGGTAGTACAGTGCATGTCAATGGAAATTTTCAACCAACTTAAATTTAAATAAATTAGGGCTGGGAGAATTCTATGAAGTTTTGACCCTTATTAAATAAGAACCGGAACATGGTGAAGTTCTGATTAGTTCTGATTTATTGACAAATATTTGAAAAAAATGCATAAAAGTGGCCAAAGCTGATCGTATTTAACACAGAGACCCAAAGGAAAAATTAAATGCATGATTTGTATAAATTACAGTAAAGCTGTTAAATAAAAGCAATAACTGCTAGTTGCTTTCATGGCTGGGCTGTACTGGTGGCATATCCAGTTCAGGCTCGTGGACGTTGAGTGTGCCGGAGACAGACAAACAGATGCAAGTACTATTTTGCCTGCCTACCTGCCCTGTACAGTGTACACACACACTGCACAGCCACACTGAGGACATTAATTTCTTTATCTGTGATTTCTTAAACTAAAATTTCTCTTTGGCCCCCACTAGTCTAGTCTCTCTCTCTCTGTCTCTCTTCTCTCTTTTGGATGGCACAAGTCGACATTTATTTTGCCAGCATGCCCATGCCCTGGGCCTGTAGAGACAGCCACAATGAAACCAAGAATACACTTTATTTGTGAGTTCTGTGTCTCTACCATTACTCTTTGGCCCCCAGTAGTCTGGTCTCTCTCTTTCTTTCTCCTCTGGATGGCACAAGTCAACATTTATTTTGGCAGCATCATGCCCATGCCCTGGGCCTGTACATAGACAGCAAAAATGAAACCAAGAATACGCTTTATTTGTGAGTTCTGTGACTATACTATTGCCCTTTGGCCCCCCAGTAGTCTAGTCTCTCTCTCTCTCTCTCTCTCTCTCTCCCCTCCGTCTCCTCCTCTGGATGGCACAAGTCAACATTTATTTTGCCAGCATGCCCTTGCCCTAGGTCTGTACACAGACAGCCACAGTAAAACCAATACACTTCTAAGTATATAAAAGAATATACCAGTACTTTACCACACAGTTTTTACCTTTGTGGCTCAACTGCCTAGTTCCACATTCTGAGAACAGCAGACTGACGAGCCACATAGCCAATCGAAGCAAGAATCACCGACCGACTCACCGACTGACCACAGCAGCTGCAGCCCGCACTCAGATCTCTCCACCATGTGACTGCGACTGTTGTTCTCAAGCTACTGGGCTCAGCTCCACCTCCTCTCCTCCACTTTGTTCTGCCTGGTGCTGTCCATTCCTCCAACTGTAACTGCGTATGCAGAAAAATGCCCTGCTTAATGGGCAGACTAGGTGGACCAAGCAGTCCATACCTGCCGTAAAAGTTATGTTTCTATGTTTCTCTCCATGGACCTGGAACCGGACTTCTGCAGTGAAGTCTGTATTTATCTGGGTCTGGGGCTTTAGAGTTCAATCCAGGGGTCTGAATTTCAAATGGAATAGTCCATCTAGCCCTAAAGTAAATTAAATGGTGTGGAAGGGTTTGTATTGTACTATTATTTCGTATGATGGATGCTGAGATGTGGAAGAACTTCCTAATCAGGAAAAAAAATATTTTCCTATATTTTTCTGTTAATACAGTGCTAGGTACAGGCAGAAGTCTGTATTACAAGAGATTGAAGAAATGTTACTACTAGTATACTACTGCCCTTTACTGTCTTCCAGGTTGCAAGTTTGGCTGTTAGTAGCGACCAGTGGCACTGAGGGGTGGCGCTGGAGCGCCCACCCCGCGCCATGCCGGGCGACCGAAGCTGGGAAATGACTCGGGCACTGGTGGGTTGGTAGAGGCGGGTTCAGGACGAACGCCCTAGTTGGTGCTCTCCTCCCCAGAAATGCGGTTGGGTCAGCTTCGGCATGCCGATGACCCCTGGTGAAGGCAGGGCACGCCAGCAAGCCGGGCAGCATGAAATCAGCGTCGACGAGGCAGGGTTGCCGCAGCCACAGCATCGGGCTTGCCCATGCAGGGTGGGGAAGCAGTGCAGAACAAAGAAAAAAAAAGGCTCATGGAGCAGGCGACGGCACCTGTCTCCCATGTACTTCTAGTTCTCCTCGCTGGCCTTCCAGCTCCTCCCTCTGGGCCCACTCTGCAGCCAGAGTCTGTCTAGTAAGACAGCCCAAAGAGGCGGAGGCTACCTCCAGGCAGGTGAAACCAGGGGTGCCGCTGCAGTGGGGATGAGAGACTGGTCTGAGTGATCCACAGGCGGGGTGATAAAGGACCGATGCCTGAGATGGCCCTAAGAGCCGTGACTGGAGCGAAATAAATTAAAAAAAAAAAAAAAAGTTTGGGTGTTAGTATTTATGCAGTCAGTGTCAGTGCACTCTTATTAGGTGGGTAGGTAGACAGTTACAATTCAATTGCCCCAATGCCCTGTACTTTCTGGGCAACAACTGTTTTAGCCTTCTTTTATAAACCCCTTGCTTTCTTCCTCCTCAGTGCTGATATTTTCTTTAAGCAGCTAGTTATACTTGTCTTTTGTAGTTTAGTTAGGCAACAGAAAGACCAGCTGTGGTGTCTTGACTATCTTACATACAAACATACAAATGTCAGCAGAAACAGGCCTAATGGTCTCATCGAGTCTGCCTTGACAGCAGATAGCCCCTCAACCTGCAGCTGCCCCACCCCCCTCATGCTCCTCTTAATTATCCCTCCCCTCACTCTGTCTCACCCTCTTAAAACCCCACCAATTAATATAATATATACACCCTTCACCAGCTCAGAACCCAGTACCTCCTGCACCGCAGACATACACCTCCTCCACCACACCAGAAGGCCAGCTCATACACCTCCTCCACCACACCAGACAGCCAGTCTTGCTCTATTCTGTTAATTTATGCTCCTCTTCAGAGGTTCTGGTCCACCCACCCTTTCATTAGTATTTAGTTTGGTACTACTATTGCCCACTCCAGTGACTCTACAGTCCCCAGCAGACACAAATCCCCTTTCAGTTTTACTTTTGTTGCTTTAGTTATTCAGGTTTTTTTTTTTTTTTTTTTTTAATTGTTTTTGTATCTGTTCTTTTACAGTCTTAACATTTTTTTTATACTCAAGGCTTGCTTAAGTCCTCGTGACCTCATCTGTTAGGGAGCACACCACAAGGTCAAACACTGGTTTCTTCTGTGCTTCTGCTACCTTCAAGTAATACTAGTAGTATGCCTTTCTTTATCATGAGAATATTTTTACCAAAATGCTTGTCCCCAACTAAAAACTAGTAGCCCGGGATGTCGGGCTAATGGATTTGTCGAATCCTGCTTAATTGTGGTCCTTCACCTTCCTCCTCTTCTGTGACTATTGAACCAAAATATTTGTTCAGGATTGTTGCTTTTTCCAAGTCCCCTTCTGCACACTCCTCTTCTTCTTCTCCTCCCTTAAGCCTTAAAATCCCAACCCTTGTCTTTCTCCCTTCACTAATGTACCTATAAAATGTCTTTTCCCTTTCTTTACTGCCTGAGCTATTGTTTCCTCCATTTGTGCCTTTGCGCTCCTAACTACCTTTCCTGCCTCCCTTTACTTATACAGATAAGCTATCCTGTCCTCCTCCTTCAGTGTTTCCTTGTACTTCCTGAAAGCCAACATTTTCACTCTTACCTTCCTGGCCATTTCCCTTGAGAACCATAGTGGTTTTCTTTTCTCCTGCCATTGTTTGTTTATTTTATTTATGTATTTGATAACAGGGTAAGCACACTGATCCAGAGGACTATTTTCAGGTATGACCTGGGCCATCTAGATGGCACACAGTACAAAAACATGAACAACATGACATTACAATAGCAGTTAACACACTGATTACAGAGAAATGATTGTTACAAGTACATCATTTAGATAATTTAGCCCAGCACAGTGGGGTAACAATTGGATTAGAGGTAACACAAGCCCCATGTCAAACACAAGTGAACACAAAAATAAACAGTGCTGATTGCATTGTTAGTTAGCAATTACAAGATGCATCTGACGTTAGTGCATTCTTGAAGTGCCGTTTGAAGGTTAGGAGAGATTCCAGGAGAGAATTCCAGAACACAGGAGCCACCCAGGAGAAAGCTCTTTGACCCACAACCATTGATAACTTGGGGCATTCAAGGATATGATTTGATGAGGACCTCAACTGGCGAGAACCCTGTTTGGCGGTAAGCATGCCCATAAGCGGGATTTAGCACCATTGTGGAGCGTTTTCAATCAATCAATCAATCAAGTCTTTATTTATCCAGGTGAAACATCATTGAGAAGAACTCATTTACAAGATGGACCTGCATGAACAAAATTAATAATGACAACAGTGTAACAACTAAGGTCTAGGACAATACAACATTTTCATAGTAAATAGGGCATACAACAAAAGGAAAATATAGCATCACAAAATACTAACAATCAAGCACATTAGACAACCTAAACCCACTTAGGGATAGTGAGGAAAAGCAGCTGGAATATTGTAATGAGTGAAAGGTAGTAAGTGCAAGGATTGAAGGGCAGGCAGTAGGTAGCTAAGAAGGATTAGAGTTTGTTGGAGGTAGATAGCAGGCGCCATGGTTTCGGCAGTTAGCAGGAGTTGTGTCCACGGCCTTAGGCACTGCAGTTGCACAGTTCAGGGAAGGCCAGGGTAGGTAGGGTCCTGAAGGAGGACAGTTTAGTCAGGGCAGTGATTCAAGTTGTTTTTGTAGCTTATTCCACAAGGACGGTAGTGAATGACTAAAGGCCGATGAGCCAAAGCAGTTCTGACTTTGGAAATAGCAAGAGATATATGTATGCGATACTTTTATAGAGCATAGCTTCTGGGGGAACAAATTTGGAGGCAATCAGAGATATAAAAGGGGAGCATCTTGGTAATGGCTCAGAATGTCCAAAGGGCTAAATTTTTTTGATGTCTGTGGTTGAGAGAAGTTCAGCCTACTAGTCTGTATGAATCACAATGGTAGGTGGAATAAGGGGCCCCTGTTATAAATCTTAGGGCCCTGTGGTACAGGGTGTCGAGTTTCTTTAGGGCCGAGCTAGTGCCTGGACCATAAAGAAGGTCAGTATAATCCAGCAGAGACAGAAAGGTAGTTTGAACAAGTCTAGTCTTCACATTTACAGAGAGTAAGTGTTTGATTTGAAAGAAAATGCAGACTCTCTGCTTGAGCTTCTTAGCTAGTTCATCTATATGAATGGAGAAGGTCAATTTGCAATCAAACCAGATGCCCAAGTATTTAAATCTTGAGACAACTTGAAGGGCATCACCAAGGAAAGTGGAGATCTGGGGTGCAGGACTCAGGGCAGAGGTGCTGGAATTCTTTGAACATGGTGAGAAGAGCATTGCTTTAGTCTTTTCGCATTTAGGAGGAGCTTTAAATGTAACAGTTGTTTTTGGAGGCAGTCAAATTTCAGCTGCAGGTCAAGGAATGTGCTTTAAAGAGTTGGCCTAGAGATGTACAGAACAGTGTCATCGACGAATAAGTGTATATTTTCTGATTTAATTCCTGTATGGATATTACTGATGTACATGGCAAATAAGAGAGGGCCCAATATGGAGCCCTGCGGGACACCTCTTGGTAATGTTTTTAATGTGGAGAGGTCACCTTCCGTTTTTACCTGTTGAGTGTGGCGAATCAGGTAGCTGTTGAACCATTTGAGGGCTGTGTTGTCAAAGCTGGAGTAGTAGAGAATGTCAAGGAGGATGGCATGGTCCACAGTATCGAAGGTTTTAAAAATGAATGAACCAAACAACAGGTTCTTTCGTGCCTGGGGGGGATAGCCATCCTATCGATTTGTATAGGGTACAGTGGTGGATGCTATAAGGAGCAACAGTAACAAACCTACAGATGTTGTTGTACGCTGTGTTCAGTCTGTTAGGAATTTTAGGCGAGGTAGGGTAAAGGATGGGACAGCAGTTGTCCAGGACTGAGAAAAGAGTGCCCTGCCATATTGCAAGTCTCGCCTCAGGTGACAGTAGGTGTTTCAGGAGGTAGCACATGCCAGTCATTGAGTAACCCTTTTACTGCTTGGCCTATGTGTGCAGTGAAGCTAAAGGAGGGGTCAAGAGTGATGACAAGAGGTATTTGAACACTCTGACCTGTTCCAGAGAGGATCTGTCTAGTGTTTGTTGTTAAAGGAGTGCCGGGAGTGGATTGGTGCTTAGTTTTGCATTGACAAGTAATCCGTGTTGTGGGAACCATTGTACAACAGCAGAGAACTCTGTGGAAAGTGACTGAGGTAGTCTGGTGGTGGAGCTGTCACTGCCGAATAGGATGAGATCATCTGCATATATGATCCTGCTGTTTGCCATTGTTTCTGAAAGGAGAGGGTTGACAAAGTTTGAATAGGATGGGGTCAGAGGATGGACCCCTTGGGGACTTCCCTTAGAAGCTGAAGTGGACTTGATAAGGTTCCACCAATACAGACCATCTGGGCCCTGTCTGAAAGGTAGTTTGTAAGCCAACTAGTGAAGTGGAGGGAGAATCATAACTCAGACAGTTCCTTGAACAGTATGCCATGATCAACCATGTTGAATGCCTTAGAAAGGTCTACAAATATGGCCCCAGTGAAATTCCCCTTACCTGCCTCCCTGTGGACATGATCGGTGAACTTGAACCAAGCAAGGGCTGTGGTTGTGTTATGGCCCTTTCTGAAACCATGCTGGTCTGGGGATAGCTTGTTATATGATGCAGGGTGATTGGATATTTGACGAAACACTACTTTCTCCATTATCTTGCTCATGTGTGATAAGATGGATATGGGCCTATAGTTCTCAGGGAGAGTAGGATCTCCCAACTTAAGGACAGGGGCAACTCTGGCCGCTTTCTAAAGCACAGGAATAGTGGACGTTGTCAGTGATAGGTTGATGATGCAGGCATGGGATATGACTATGAAATCCGTAGCTATTTTGAGTAAATGAAGGCAGAGCCCATCACTCCCAGCACTGCTGGAGTTCGGTAGGGCCAGCAATAGTTGATGGACCTCAAGAGTGTGACATAATCTTGAAATGAAATGAGGGGCAGCCAGTTCTTTCCACATTTGTGCCCAGAGACTGAGCACCCTTAGATGCAGGGGGTAGCTGAGCCAGATACTGTTGTAGGTTAATGAATTTACTATTGAAGATGCTAGCTACTGTTGACAGAGAAGATTGCAGACCTGAATAGGTGACCAAGTTAATAAAGTTGGTCATGGGAGCCGGTTTCAAGATTAAACTCATCAAGGACCAGAAATTGTGGGAGTCACCAAGATTCCATATTTGTTGTGCCTTAAAGGAGGAGGATTTAAGGAGTTTATTTTACTTCACTTTTGCATTGGCTCCTAAGTCTCCTATATGAATTCCAGTTCTTGGCAGTGGGATCACCTTTGAAAAGCAGGGATTTATTTAACTCTAAAAATTGATCAGCGTTACGCTCATAAAAGTGCTACATCTTTGTGAAAATGCATAGCTCTTGCCTCACTGTGTTTAACAAACACAGCACTTCTAGAAAATCTATATAAATACTTTCTGTACTGTTAGTATAGTCCCAAGAAAAAAACTGCTAATCAATTATTTAAAATTATATATTGGAAGCACACCAACCTCATCCATCTCCAAAGGCTGTTTTAGGAAGCTTGAATACTGGTTCACTGACCACCGTCTAATACTTAACTATGACAAAACTAAATCCATGATGTTTGCCCATCGCCAAAACCCCCTCAGTAACTCCCAGCTCTCCATCTCAAACTTACAGGGTACCCACATTGAACAGGTCACTCATTTTAAATATCTAGGTATCACTCTGGACACATCCCTTACCTACCATCATCATATTAAACTTCTCCTCCTCAGTCAATACCCGACTTGGCATTCTTTACAGGCACAAACACTGCCTTACCCCACAGTATTCGATTAGCGATTAGCTCAGTCCTCTCATTGGTCGATTATGGAATAACCATTTACGGCGCTGCTGACAAATCTGCCCTAAGCAGCATCAATATAGCACTCAACAAAGCCTGCCGCATGGTCACTAGCAGCAATAGACAAACTCATACTTGTTTGCTCTATTATCGAGCAGACTGGCTAACCCTAGAAGGGAGGCTTAAGTACCAAACCTGCCTCCAAGCCAAAAAGATCCTTATGAAACTAACACCAATTTGTCTCCACCACCTCATCCGCCCAGCCCCCCATAGGGGCACCCCTAGACGACTTGCCGGACCTCCTATACAGTCCCCCACTGCAGGACTCTCTAGGGCAAAGATCTTTCTGTTATCGGCTCCACTCTGGCTAAACAATCTACCATCCTCCGCCTTACTTGCCTCTAATCTAAGTCTATTCAAAACCGGATCAAGAAGTTTCTTCTTAACTCTGAGACCTGTACCTGTTCTCCTCATTCTCCCTAGGTTGTCGGTCACCGGGGCCACCACACCGTTAGGAACATCTCTACCTCAGATATTATCTGAGCCTTGGCAATACCTTATACTGTGATTGTCGAACCCTTGTAATGTCCTGTTTTGGAAACTTCTGTACAACCTGTTTCTCTGTGTAATCTCTATTACAACTGACGTGTAGCCTTTATTTATGCTATGATTTTAATTTTTTGTCGAAATGTAATATCTCTGTTTTGAGAACTTTGTACACACTGTCTTGTTGTATTGTCCTGTCGTGACTGACGTAGAGCCTTTGCAAAGGAGTCCTTGACTCAAAGGTTGTAATTCCGAAATTTTTCAATAAACAAAACAATAAACAAAACCTTGGAAAAGGGAAAACTGTGTAACCAGAAAAGGCACACTAAGCCAAAGCTTGCTTCCAGGTGTGACCTGGGAGCACAAGGAAGTTAAGTGACTTGCTCAGGGTCACACAGTATGCAAGAGAGGGCTGTGGAATTCAAAGTCAGGTCTCCAGGTTTGCATCTTAGAGCCCTTGACCTCTGCACTACATTGCTTCCGACTTTGAAAGTGATCGAGGACCTCAGTGCTTGACAAATCTTATAGCCCGATGTCCCGGGCTACAAGGTATCCCTCGGGACAAGCACTTTGACAAGTGCTGTTTGTCCGTAGACAAGTACTACTTTAAACCCATTTAAAACTTTTATGAAAATTCCTGCAGTGCCAGCTTCTTCCAGCAGGCTGCTCGCGTTGGGCCATTCCTATGGTCATGTGACCAACCAGAGCGGCACTCGTGTGACATCCCCTTGCTTCAGTGAGTGAGCGTGGATGGACTGGGAGCGAGCAGAAGCCATGGGAGAAATCAGGCGGAGCCAGTCACCAGAATGGCATGTGTGGCAGCGAACCATTATGGGCACCAGATGAGGTAAAGCACATTCATTGGTGGCAGTGGTGACTTGGTGGGAGCAATCGCAGCACACTCGCTCACTTTCTTTACAGCTTTCTGAGAGAAAGGACGTGTGTGCTGTAGGAGCAGTGTAGAGAGTGTTGTGTTTTCTGGGCTGCATTCGGAGGAGTGGGAGTCACCAACTTGTAGTACTAAATCTGTACTAGATCCTACTAGGAAGTAGGGACTGACCGGTTAAAAAAAAAACACTGACATCTGCTGCCAGTGCAAGTAGCAGACAGGGAGACAGGTTTGTGAGGGTTGGGAGCAAAAACGTGGTTGGGGAAGACAGTCGGAGAGGCACAGCGGGAGTCACCGAGGATCATGAGCAGCTGCAGTGGTTTTGCTGCCTGAATTGCTGCTTCCCTGACTGTGCCTCTGTTTTTAAACTCCCGGCATAACTCCCTTGCATTGCAGGGAAAAAAAGATAAACAATTAAACAGAATAAAGAAAACCTAGCGACTTCGTCCTTCGGGAGTCTTTGTGACCACGTGATGAGTGGTGAGGGAGGGGGAAGCCGGGAGATCGTGAGCTAAAAAATCAAATCTCCCTGCTAGTTGCCTTGCCAACTTTACCACTGCTGCCTGCCAATTCTCACAAAAACAGTACTGGTAAAATAAAGGGACTGTGGCAGACAGGCAGTCTTCTGGCAGAAGCAGACAAGCAGTAAAAAGAAGTCAGATGAGGTCAGGAGGGCTTTGCTCAAGAAAGACAACGTTAGCCACCACATTAATCAGAGACAGAAGACTGAAGGAACTAACTGATTACGGACACTGTCTCTGGACAGATACCAAAAAGCCTGTATAACTAAAAAAAAAAAATTTATCAACTGAAGGGATTTGTGGGTCTCGGGGGAGTGTGTGGGCGCTGGGCACTTGGGCAATATACTGTATTTAACAAAGTAAGTAAAAAGGTGGGTGGACCAGGAAGACCTCTGAAAAAGCATAATAGATAGGAGAGCTGAGAGCATTACATTACAAGACACTGATGATTTCTAGTTCTGCTGTTGTCTAATTAAACTACAAAAGTATATTTAACTACTAAAGTTAAGCTGCCTAAAAAAATTTCAGCAGTCTAGTGTCTACCTACTTAGTACCATAACCTACCTGTCCTGTCCTGACCTCTGCCTCGTGTGAGTGCACAGACACTGGTCTGACTACATACATACAGTAAAAGGGTTAGGGCAGAAGTGTAATAACATAATTGCCTGAACAAAAATACAAACAGGACAACTACTGTCAGACTCGAGCCTCAAGGGAGTAATGGTTGTGTGCGGTACTGTGGGGTGGCATTGTGTGTTGAAGAAACGACAAGTGTTTAGCCAAGCTACCTGGCAGAAACGAAAGGGCAGAAGTCAAGAAGGTTAACTAATTGTCCAAATTAATTAATTAAAAAAGAAAATTAGATCAAAACAAGACTGTGTAACCTGTGTCCTACACATTGTCTTGTGGCCGGCTGGCTTGTCAACTGAAGACACAAATAAAAAAGCTATAAAAAAAAAAAAAAAAAATCAGACAACTATTAAAAGATTCTAAAGAAAATGAAATAAGAGGAGTCCTACTCTGTATGGGCTTTGTTGGGAGAGTGAGAGGTGTTGTGTGGAAAGCAGTGAAGGGGTCGAGGTGACCTGTCCAAGCCCAGTGTCCTGTGGCCAGCTGGCTTGTGAAAGACACACGAAATAAAGAAAGCTATTAAACCCCCCAAAAAAACTTATTAGAAATAAAATAAACTATATAGGGGAGAAACATTTCTGTGCTACAGAAAAAAAATAAATAAAACTTGCTATTCTGGTGGAAGTGTGTGTGACTGTGTGTGGCTGAGAGACATAACCTGCCCTGAGAAGGTGCAGGAACTTGGGGAACAACTGCAGACTTAATAGAAATAACCTATACAAATGGGAAAAACATTTTTGTGCTACAGAAAAAAAAAAAATTTGCTGCTAGCGACCTACCTACTTTGGTGAACTGAAGGTGTGTGTATGTGTGGTTGTGAGACCTAACCTGCCCTGAGAGGATAGAGGAACTTGGGGGAACAACTGCGGACTTAAATACAAAGGGTAACATTCGGAAAAACATTTTTTGTGCTGTAGAAAAAAAAAATAAACCCTTTGGTGGAGGGGTGTGTGTGTGGAGCTGTGAGACCTTAACCTGCCCTGACAGGGTAGAGAGGAACAACTATGAACTTACTAGAAGTAAAGGAAAAAGGAAAAAGATTTTTTGTGCTACAGAAAAAAAATAAACCCTTTGGTGGAAGTGCGTCTGTGGCTGTGAGACCTAACCTGCCCTAACTGTAGAGGAACTTGGGGAAGTGATAAGTGAACAACTGCGGAGTACTACTAGTTTGCTGAGTTCCCACTCCTAACCCCACCTCCTTTGTCCTTCTCACCCACTCACGACACCAGTCACCCAAGCCCTCTTGTAGTGTTGTAAGCGTAAGCACAATGGCTAAACCTAATGGTAAAAAAGTACACACAAAGATTACATAAAGTGAACAACAATATTCCAATATTTAATGTTTCACAACTGCATAGAAGTAAAAAAAAATGCAAAGAAATAAGCCAAAGCAAACTGCTGCATGATGTTCTCACTGACTGTGCTGCTGGCACCGCGTGCCAATTCTGGCGCAATCCTCCCCATCCTGACAAACACACAAAAAAATTCATATTGTTCTCCTTATTGTCTATTACAACGAAATTTCGAAATACCTCAATGCAATTCAGTTCTCCAATGCACCTTATCAATACCTAATGTTATAACAGTCTACCGTGCAGACACTATGTCATTCTCCTCTCCCTTTTAGCCTATTCCCCCCGGTTAGCCTACACCCCCTTGCTACTGTCCTCACCTATGTCTACCCAAGCACTTACATTGATCACGATCAACTGTCATTACAGTGGTGCCGCCTCTTGCGCAGCACGATATGGGTTGCCGCGAAGAAATAAAAAAGCAGTCTCCATTTTTATAAGCTCCTTAAAGAAAGTTACACTTCTGCTTCTTCTCTGCTCAGGAAATGTGGAGCTCAACCCTGGCCCACCCCCTACAACTTACCTCGCTTATCGATTTTGTTGAGGCCACAGGTCTCAAAATGATGATGGTCAACATTTTAAGCCTGCCTAAAAACTAGACAGCTGCAAGCCTGGCCGTACACTAACCCAGACCTTATCATAATTACTGAGTCGTGGTTAAAAAGACTAACACTGATCAACAAATATCACTGCAGGGCTACAATTTATTTAGAGCAGATAGAGTGTCTAGATGTGGGGGTGTGGTTATCTCATGCCAAATCTAAGTACTTGGTCACCAATATTAGTTGCAAATCTCTAGCCTAGGAATTTGACTTAGTTTCGCTGAGCCTTCATCTCCCCTCCTCGGAATGTATCACTATCCTAGGTGGCTACAGACCCCCGTCTGGTGGTGATGAAGTCCTTAATCTTTTGAAATCCATGTTCGTAGATGCAAAAACTGAAACAATATTTCTAGGAGATCTAAATATGGACTGGTTGTCACCTAAATCACACGGCCTCAAATCCCTTTGTGACGAGCTAGGTTTTGGGCAATTAGTCAGTGAACCTACTAGGAACAACACTCTAAATACTGCCAACAGTTCCATTCTAGATGTGGTACTAACCACCCATCCACACAAAATATCTCATTTGGCAGTGTTTCACAACGACATGAGCGATCATGGAATTGTTGCTTGCATAAGATCTCAAATTAAGGCCCGCCGCAACCCATCTTTATAACAAAAAGATCCTTTTGCAAATTCAGTGCAGTAAACTTCCTTATCTGACCTGAGCATGATCAAATGGCAAGATCTTTACTCTAGCCAAAGATGTCAACAAGGCAGCTTGCATCCTTAATGACAAACTCACTACAATAATAAATAAGCATGCCTTTCATCAAAGTAAGGGCACAGAACAATTCAACCCTGGTTCACCTCGGATCTCAAAGGCAGCCCTTAGCTCGAGATAAGCTCTGGGCTAAAGCTAGACATTCCAAAGAATCTTCGGATTCGCAGGCCTTTAGAACAGCCAGGAATAACTGTGTGAAAAAACTTCACTCTGCTAAAGCTAACTATTATATTTCTACTCTTGAACAAGCTAAAGGTAACCCTCATAAAATATGGAAGATTATCAAAGCTATAGAAGGACGGCCCATGGCCCCCTCTGTCCCAAAAAAGATAGTTGCAAGTGACAAGATTGTGGAAAACAAGTCCCTAATCCTGGAGGAACTTAACTCCCACTTTGCCACATCTGGATTAGCTTTTTGACTCATCACCTTATGCTGGTGCTGCGGTGAGCCAGCATACCCTCCCGCCACATCTAGTCCTGCACCCAGCCCTTCCAACTGCATGAGATAACTTATAAAGAAGTAGAAGATTCTCTTCTTAACTTAGACACCAAAAAGCCGGAGGGGACGTATGGTTTGAACCCTTTTTCCTAAGGTCAGGCTACGCTCATCTCACTGCCCCAATTTCCACATCTTCAATCTTTCCATTACATCTGCTACTGTGCCGTCCTGCTGGAAATCAGCACATATCCTCCCTCTATTTAAATCTGGTGACCCATGCGATGTAAACAACTATAGGCCTATCTCCATATTGCCTATCCTTTCTAAAGTTTTAAAAACTGATCCATATTCAGTTAAAATCTCACTTGAAATCTTCTCTCTCATTAACCAGCTCAATCTGGCTTCCGGCTAATCATAGCACAACCACTGCACTAGCAAAAGTAACCAATGATTGGATCTCTGCTATAGATGCTAAGAAGGTAACTGGTGCAGTCTTTTGGACCTCAGCAAAGCTTTTGATACTGTTGATCACAAACTATTAGTCAATTGCCTTGCAAAGTTGGGTGCCACATACCATACCACCCAGTGGTTCTCTAGCTACCTAACTGGAAGATTCCAAAAAGTAAAGGCGGAAGGCTTTTTTTCTGCTGCCTTGCCAGTTGCAAGAGGAGTCCCCCAAGGATCCATCTTAGGCCCTATCTTGTTTTCTCTGTACATTAATGACTTAGATGCTAACATATCTACGTCTAATCTGCACTTTTTTGCAGATGATACTGTGTTGTATACTTCTGGCTCATCGTTATCTGAAGTCAAGGGAGTGCTTCAAGCGGACTTCGCACAACTTGAGCATAATCTAATAAAGGCAAAGCTTCTGCTCAATGCTAAGAAGACTAAAGCGATGATATTCTCCCACAGTGCTGTCTCAGGCCCCCCCAATACCCTTGCCCAAGACTTCATTGTCACCACGCTAAACGAGCCTCTGGAAGTTGTAACCAAATTTAAATATCTAGGTATCTGGATCGACAATAAATGATCTTTCAGTGACCACATCGAAGATGTCTCTAGAAGGTTAAAAGCAAGGTTAGGTTTCTTCTACAAAATAGGCCCTTTTCCCCTTGAAACTCAAAACAATCTTGTACAGGCACTTATCTCCCCACTGACTATGGCGATGTAATCTATTCCTCCACCACTCTTGCAAATCTAAGTAAACTGGACATCCTTTATCACCGTGCGTTACGGTTCATTACCAACTCCCCTTATCGTTCGCACCACTGTGACTTATATGCGGCTGTTGGTTGGACATCCCTTACTACTAGACGCCTGCTCCATGCTGGGCTATGGACTCTTAAACTGTTACTGCAGAAATTGCCAAGCTATCTCTCTTCCCTTATTAGTATCTCACATAGCGCATACTTGTTAAGAAAATCTGACTTTATTATGCTTGACATACCAAGGACGCGGACTTCCTTTGGTAAGCGTGTATTGCATATGCCTTCCCCTCCATTTGGAACCAATTACAAACCGTACTTGAAACTAACTTGCACAGTTTCAATAAACTTCTACAAATCGCTAAGTTCAGCCAAAATAAAAGACACCTGTAACTGTCATTAAGTCTCTTCCTTCCCCATATTGTGCCATATTTATCCACTGGTAAGGTATAATTGAATTTGTCATATTAACTGCTTTCCTTCCCTTCTACTCCTGGCTTTATCTTTGCTTCGCTCCACTGCTGCTCTATCAAATCACTCCTCCCCATATCAGTTGTAGACTCTTGTTTGTTCTAGCTGCCAAAATACTGTATATGTATACACACCAGTCATCATGTTTCGTTTATCAGTATGCAACCTATAAGTCGCTTCCCTGTCTCATATCAATGTTTACCACCTCACGGTCACCCTATAGTGGTACCACTGTATATATATCCAGCCTGTATCATGTAACGTGCATTTCATGTATATACTGTTATTACCTATCTGTGTTTGTACTTTAGCGCTTATGTCACAGGACCTCCTTGTGAATGAGCTTGCTCAATGGATTTTCCTGCAATAAACTTGAACTGAACAACACTAAATAACTGATGCTACAATAAATCCATTTTAGGTTATCTGTATTTTTACACTTTCCACTAAAAATATGCCATTTTATACCTGGACTACCAACTCAAGCACGGGACAACTACTTTCTGAGTAGCCACTAGTCGTGGACAAGTAACATTTAAAAATTTGCCAAGCCCTACAAGACCTATCCTGTGTCTACATCAGGCCACTAATTCCCTAGAGCCACTTGGTTTGATTAATCTCCAATACACCGGTGATGAGAGGGAAGTATGTCTCCTGAACTGAAGTATAAAAAGCTGCTATAAGGAACCCCAGGGCTGCATCAACAGTTTTGAAGGAATAGAACATGGACCAGCTAATTCCTGACAGCACAGATCATAGAGCAGCTAAGTCTACTTTGCATGAAGTTTCTGAAAGTGATAAGCCTAGAGAATTGGGTGGGCCAGTGACCAGACCAGTTGCAATATATGGGGAAGTGATCACTGACTGAATCTGGTAGGACCCCCATGGTAATGATCCTTATACAAAGTTTTGTTGCCTCCCCATGGCTCCTTTTAGATGGGCCCACTGTTCCTCAACCACACACCCAGTCCTCCCTCCCTGCTAGGACTTTCTTGAGACATACACCCAACTTTGCAAAGTCTGCCCTCCTGAAGTCCAGGACCCTCATTTTTGTGTGGCTTGACTCTGCCACTATACTCACATTGAACCACACCATTCGATAATCACTGGATCCCAGGTGTCCACCTACCATGACATCTGCAATTCTGTCTCGTTAGCAGTACCAAGTTCAAAATTGCACACTAATGGGTGAGCTCCAGCACTACCTCCCTGAGACATGCCCCTTGCAGGGAGTCCAGTATGTCTCTGCTCCTGGCATGCTCCAATCAACATCTGGCAGACTGAAGTCCCCCTACCAGTAGCACTTCCCTTTAGTCGCCATCTCATGGATGGCTTCCACTAGAACCTTGTCTAACTCTTCCCCTTGTGCTGGAGGTCTGCAGAAACACACACCCTTATATGAATAGTGGTGCCACTGTCTGTCTCTGAGTGCGACTCACAGGACCTCTGCCCACCACTGCAATCCCTTTACCTCAGTTGCTTTTATACTCTCCCTGATGTAAAGGGCTACTCTCCTCCCTTTCTACCCTCCCTGTCTTTCCTGAATAGAGTATAACCATAGCTACGTTCCAGGCATGGTTACTATTATACCATGTCTTGGTAAGAGCGGCAGTGTCCAGGTCAGCCTCTGCCATCAATGTCACCAGGGCTGGGATTTTATTTCACAGGCTGCGTGCATTCACACACACTTCTTTCCATATTTTGTGACTTCACCTCCAGTCCTCCCCTCTTTTATCCTCATGTCTTCCTCATTACCCCGCCTTTTAACCTTTCTTCTGTGCTCCACCATTCTACCTTTTCCTAGTTTAGTTTAGTTACCATTGGCGATTTCCCAACCTTAGGGTCCACTCTGCTGACTACATTAACCTGAAATTGGGCAGTCTGGTCTCCTGCTTCCTTTCCCATCCCCCATGGTAGTTTAAATGCTTTTCAATGAAACATTTAATCTGCTCACAAGGACAATGGTCCTCTCCTGCAGGGATGCAGGCTGTTACCCTTTGCACAGGCCCCCATCCCTCCAGGTGGGTCCCCAGTCCTCAAAGAAGCCAAAATCCTTCTCTCTGCACCAGTACCTCAACCATGTGTTGAAGTCCCTGGCATGGAGAATCCTAGCCTTGCTGTGGACAGGCAGCATACCTTTGAGAAGGTCATGGAGCGTGATACCTGCCCACGGCCCCTCCCCAACTGCCTGAACTCCTCCTGCTCTCTCCCTATCCCTGGTATATGGTTCATTGATCCACACTCTGGCAGTTCCACTGGAATAATGTCATTAACCAGATGTATTTAAGCTAAGCTCCTCCCACTATCTGAGTGGGATCTCCTCCCAACCTCACTCCACCCTGTGATGTCAGATCTTGCAAGATGGAAGCAGAATCCAACTGCCACTTGCCAGGGGAGGCCAGGTGGGTTGTGTGGATGTGAACCATATACCACTACTAGAACTATGATTATAGGTGAGTAACCTATTTTTCTAGGGGCATGGATATGGTTCAGTTATCCACACTCTGACAAATTCTTAGCAGTTCTCCGGGAGGACGGGGCAAGGCATGCATCCATACTTGGCAAACAGAGATTGGAGAACCGAGGTCCCAAAACCAGCATCCCGGTGTGACTCAAGTTGATATGTTAGTGGGAAATAAAGGTGTGCGCTGACTTCCAGGTAGCACTCCTGCAGATCTCCCGGATAGGGACACCACTGGAAGCAGCCACCGAGGCAGCGGTATGTTTGGTGGAAGGAGCCCTGAGCACTTTGGGAGGCTCCCATGGCGCAGGAGTGCAATGATGTCAATGACACTGTTACGTTGGACATCTGCCTACCAACCCCATGTTCTGGCCGCTCAGTGCACCAGCTCCCATCCTCCGCCAGGACCCGGTAGCACAGCGTTCATCCTCCCCACCCACCCCGGAGGAGGACAGCAGTCCATAGGGATGCTGAAACCACCTCCCCAGCGCTGACCCTCCAGTTCCTGAGGGTGCTCCTGACCATGGGTCGTTGGCGCGCATAGCGGTAGGTCTACCGCTGTCCCAGTGGGCCAGCCATAGCAAGGTCAATAAAGGATGTAACCCACCTGACAATCATCCACTCTGCTGCTGGTGTGCCGGATGCGGTTTCAGCGTAAATGACAAACAGCTGGCAAGCCTGTCCCCGAACTCCAGCCATGTGCTCCATGTAATATGAAAGTACCCTCCGTAGGTCCAGGGTATGGAGTCTGTGGTTGGCCTCTGAAGATGTGCTGGTGAAATACATTGGCAAGTTTATAACTTGGTTAAGGTGAAACTTCTATATTACCTTCAGGAGGCACTTCGGTTTGGTGTAAAGAACAACTTTGTCCCTGTGGAAGACCAGGTAAAGAGACTCCACTTAAAGTGCTTGAAGCTCTCTAATCCTTCTGGCTGATATAACAGCCACCAGGATGGCAGAATTCCACGATGGGTCTGACATCTCACACTTGTGCACTGGTTCGAAAGGCTTGTCCATGAGCACTGTCAATACCAGCATAAGTCCCACCGTGGAGGAGGTACACGTGCTGGAGGGGACAAGTGGGCCAGGTCTTTCAAAAAAAAAAGTACTCATTGTCACCCACAGTCCTAGTTGGAAAAGGACCATAGGTCATCCAGGATGCTAGCCACAGGGCAAGAAAGGGAGTCAAGCCACCTGCCCTAACACCAAATAGAAAATCTCTTCCATTTGAAGGCATAACATCTGTAAGTTGACTCCTTATGGGTGGCCTCCATTAAGTGGAGGATCACCTCTGAGGGACTCAAGGTCTGTAACTCTAGCCACTCAGGAACCAGGTTGTGAGGTGCAGAGACTGAGGGTCTGAGTGCAGAACTTGCATCTGTTGTCTGGTCAGTAGGTTTGAGCGGAGAGGCAGTCTCCACAGGGGCCTGCTGTTGAGGCTGAGGAGATCTGGTTACCAGACATGCCATAGGTAGCCTGGAGCAATCAGATCATCTACGCCTTGTCTTTCCGGGTCTTGACCATGACCTTGTGAATCAATGGAAAGGGAGGGAAGGCATGCAATATGCCCAGGGTCCAGGGCGAAAGCATCCCCCCAACAGCATCCCAGACTGAGGCAAGCAGGCACAAAACAGCCTCAGTTTGGCATTTTCCCAGGAGGTAAACAGATCCATCAAGGGTGTGCCCCATCAGGAGAACAGGTGGTTCGCTACTGCCTGACGTAGGGATCACTCATGTGAATCCTCTAGTGTCCGCCAGCTGACTGCTTTCTCCTGTGCCGTGGATCGCCAGAAAATCTGCACCCAGGCTGTGCATGAGCATCCAGGTGCAGAGTGCCTCTCGACACAAAGAAGAGAGCGAGTTCCACCCTGTCTGTTCAGTTAGAACATGGTTATGGTAGATTGCCAGGAAATCTGCCGCCAGGCTGTGCATGAGCATCCAGTGCAGGAGAGGCGTCTCTCGACACAAGGAAGGCAGAAAATTCCACACTGTCTGTTCAGTTAGAACATGGTTGTGGTGGATTACCAGGAAATCTGCACCCAGGCCGTGCATGACAATCCACGTGCAGAGTGCCTCTTGACACAAGGAAGGGAGTGAGTTTCACCCTGTCTGTTAAGTTAGAATATGGTTGTGATGTTGTCCGTCTGGATCTGCACAACCTGACCCCAGACTAGTGAAGCAAATTCTGCCAAAGCCAAATGCACTGCATGGAGCTCCAACAGGTTTATGTAGTGATGGGACTCTCAAGGGTGACCAGAACCCATGGGCTTTGTGGTTTCCCCAACATACCAGAAATATGTCCATCATGCGTGTGACTGTCAGTTCTGGGCAGACAAATGGGATTCCTTCCTTCAGGTATTCTGCGATTAGCCACCACTGGATGGGATCCCACACAGGATGGGTCACTGTGATCGGCTGGTCCAAATGGCCTAGGTGGTCAGATCACTGATCCCCCAGCTCCCACTGGAGGTGGTGCATCCGCCAGCGGTCCCAAGGGACCATGGTGGTGCAGGACGCCATGTACCCCAGCAGCCTCAGGAAATCCCAGGCAGGGCACAAGAGCCCAACTTGAAATGATCGGACAAAGGAGGTAATATCTAGTGCCTGATCCGCAGGGGGGCAGACCTTGGCGTGCAGAGAGTCTAGCTCTCCCAGATGAACTTTATCACCTGCTTCAGTACCAGTTTGAACCTGTCTAGGTTGACCAACAGGCTCAAGTTTTGGCAAGTCTGGAGAGCTAGATCTGTGGACCTCTCCATGGCCTCTCTGGATGAACTGGTTAACAGCCAGTCATCCAGGTATTTGTACACCCTGACTCAGCAGCGCAGTAGGTGGGCCGTCATCTCTGCCATACATCTGGTGAAGACCCTGGATGCTGAGGAGAGGCCAAAGGGCATGACCTGGAACTGGTACACAATATCTTCCTCTTGGAATCGAAAGTAGCAGTGGTGGGGTGCACGGACGGGAATGAGGAAAACACATCGTAGAGGTCTAAGGAGCAGAACCACATGTTCTGCTCTAGTGACAGAAAATCTGATTCAGAGTGACCATTCAAAACTTCGCTTTCTACATGAACTGATTCAGATCCTCTATAAGTACCAGCCCCCCCATTACAGAACCAGAAAGTACCTGGACGTAATCCTGACTGGCTAGGGTATCCGGGACATTGGCTATTGCCCCTTTTGCAAGGAGCTGAGCAATAGCAACCTAAAGGGCGGACAGCACATCCAGTGACACCTTGGACTCTTGAGGTGTGTGAAGGCAGGAAAGCCTCAAGTCCAGAGGAAATCCTCTGCCCACTAAGTCCAGCACCCACTCGACCTCTGTAATAATGGACCAATGTTGTAAGAAGTGACGCAGCTGGCCTCTGACCAGGAAAGCAGTCAAGAAGAGGATGGGTGGAGGGATGACGCCACCCAACTTGTCACTGGGAAACTTTTGTGGAGGCATTGCCGGCTGCTGCTGGAGGGGCATTACTACTCTTGTCCCCCACCCCCTCTTCGGACTGTGGTCCCCGGACTTGGGCACCACACTTGGGATTGTCTCCCCCTCCCTTCAGACCCTGGTCCCCAGACTTGGGCTTTGGGCACCAGGCCTGGGATTGCCCCTGCTGGGTCTGCTGCCGAGGAGGATGTGGCTGAAAGAACCAGAACTGGGAGGTCTGTTTCTTGGTTTCTTTTTCTGGTCCTTCCAGGATGATGTCACAGAATCAAGGTTAGCAATGAACCTCTCAATGTGGGTGAGATGTCCTTCCACCCCAGGGCCAAACAGGTTGGTGCACAAAAAAGTAAAATCCGCCAGTATGTGTTAAATATCTGCTGTGAAGGTAAATAGATGCAGTCAGGCACTGCAATGCGTGGAGACAGCTGCTGCCATGGCATGCGTACATGAGTTGCCCATGTCCAAGGCCATCTGGAACTGTTGCTTAGCCAGGGAATGACCCTGGTTTCTGACTACCATTACCACAATGTGCTGATCAACAGGAAGGTGAGGGAGGATCGCATCGAAGACCCCCATCAGGGAGTGACCAAAGCTGATCATCATGGCATTATTAGCCTGACGGAGACCCAGAGACGCGGCAGCGTACTCCTTTATAGTGGTGTGGTCAAGCTTACAGGACTCCTTGTTAGGAGGTTTGTCCACATCCGCCAGGTGTCTGGATTTGCGGAACACCAAATGTGTGACCAACCCCTCTGTGGAGAGGTGGTCTGAAAACCCCAAATTGTAACCCACGGGTACTGCACACCTTCAGACCATGCAGACAGAAGGGTGCTGGGCAGGATGGTGGATGTCATTAAAGTTCCAGGGCTGGTCCCAAAACGGCATTAACCACAGAGAAGGCAACCTCAGGGGATTCGTCCCAGTCTAAAATGTCCATGATGGGGTACTTAGCTGTCTTTTGACTGGGTCAAGCAGTACCAACAAGGACTCCAAGATGAGTTGCAGAAGTGCTCCAAAGGACACTGCGCCATGATGTGTGGAAAGTTCCTTGACTCAGCAGTGGTCAAGGAGGGATGTTCCAGAGGATGCCATGGACTCAAGATCAGTCATCCGTGGACTCCTCAAAGATGGCCCTCAGCCATTTCTTGCCAAGGATTCTCACTGAATAGGCCTGGCAAGCAGGTGGCTGAATGGTTGGCCTCCTTAATTAGAGCATCCACCTTTGACTGCAGTCCTGGCTGGTCCACCTGAAGAGATGGGCAAGCAGCTGCAGGTAGCACCTACGTGGTGTGGACAGGTGGGGTCACCACTGGCGATGGACAGGAGACCAAAGGTCCAGGGAGTAGAGTCCTACCCTGCCATGCAATGACCCACTGTTGCAAGAAGAGCTCCTCATAGCTCCGTCGCAAGCCTCTCCTCACTCAAGGATGATGACGACGAAGAACATTAATGGTGATATCTCCAGGTCAAGCAGGATTGAGAGTGGGAATGCCTCAACAGCGATCTTCACTGCTACCTCAACCATCGATCAGCCAGTTGACGGCAAGATGGGCCTTACAGTGAGCTGCTGTAAACCACATGCCTGCCCACGTTCAGCAACATGGGAAAAGCTGGCCCTGTCAAGAGTCAGATGGGGAGAACGACCAGACCACGTCCTCCTGGCTGAAGACTGGGAGCACAGGGATTTGCGAGATCGTGTCCTCAACTACATCCAACAGGCTCAAGAAAGATCTCGGTCCTGCTCGACCAGGGTAGAAGTTGACTGGCTCGATGGGGGAACCCTCAGCTGAGGGGCGCTCAACAACTGTCGAGCAGTCAGGCGAGTCAACGGACCGGGAGGACCTCTATTGTTCCTGGTCCCATCACTGGCGCCAGTGTCGCTTGCTTTTAGCACCACAGTGGGCAGGGCTCTCCCCCAAGGTCTGGAGGGCAAAACACATCCTCCGGAACTCTCCAGTGAACGATCCTGCGATGCTGGCCTCAGGGAACAGCACCGAAAGCAAGGAGGTGCCCGCCACAGCAGCCGCCACTTCTGCCTCAAGGGCCAAAAGCTGTTCAACCTTAAGGCCCTTAGACAGTCCTTTGGATCCCACTCTGAAAGCCAAACCAGAGTCAGAGGTTCCTGTCCTTGAGGGACTCTGGAGCATGCTTCTTCGAAGGCTGCAGCTGACCATGCCGTGTCTCCCGCTGAGGCAGTACATGCCCAGATCAGTGACAGACATCTTCTGCTGGAACCTCACACAAAATCTGAATACTGACTTTCGTTGCTCCATCATCGATCACTGGAGGGAGTAGAAGAAACCAAAGAACTGAATGAAAGAAGCACTGAAAACTTCAAAAATAAAGTTTGCCTATGGCACAGTAAACCTAAGTGAGAGCCGCGATGGAGACGACCTGTTCTTCCAGCAGAAAGAAAGATCTGACATTACGGGGTGGAGTCGGTGGATACAGCGGTGCTGGGAGGAGCTTAAAGACATCCAGCCAATGATACTGTTCAACTGGAACTGACAGAGTGTGGATAAGCTAGTCATACCCATGCCCCTTGAAGCAGAATTAAAAAAAAAAAACAAAAAACAAAAAAACACTGAGTAAATTCCTTTTTCCTACTAGAGTTATTTAGTAGTGGAGGTGAAATGGCCAATGTCTGGCAGATCCTACACCCCCCACACTGAGGTTTTATGGATTTATAAAATGGGAAGAAAAAATAGCTGTTTTTATTGATTGTCACACTGTGCATTAGATCAAAAGAGCCGGGTCACAAATGGTAATGAGTCCTTTTGATATAAATGCTGGATTGGAATGTTGGCATTTCAAACTGCAGCCATTTTTTCTCCTCAGCCAGACAGTTTAGAACTGTATCTCAGATACCATGTACAACAACCAGGCAGTAAGCTTTGAATTAAATTTCATACCAGAAATGGAAGACAATTTACCACCAGAACAGCAACCTGAAAACCAGTCATCATCAACAGCCCTGTCTGAAATCACCAACACAGTGAGTACAAGATATGCCAATATCTCTGCCACAGAAATAGATAAGATAGAAGAGGCATAAATGAAAGCAACGCATAAAGACAACTGCCTGGGTGTTAAGGTTTTCAGTGACTGGCAATCAGCCAGAAACATAAGCTTAGACTGGAAAGAAACCCCTGTTCAAGAGCTTAACCTGATTTTTTGGCATTTTTATGCAGAGGTTCACACTTCAAATGGATCCGAATATGCCCTCAGTAGCTTTTCAGGGCTGCGTGCTGCTTTGAACAGACACCTAAATTCACTATCAGTTGGCAGAAACATCAACATTATGAGCTATTCTACTTTCAAGTCTAGTAACACAGTATTTGTGTCAGTCATGAAACGGTACCGTAAAAATAAGAAAGACAAATCAAAACACCACGGCGCTATTTCAAAAACTGATCTGGAACTCTTAAGACAATCACCCGTCCTGTCAGCGAACACCGCGCCTGGCCTTGTCTGTAAAGTGTGGCTGGATATCCAGCTCCACATGGCCAGACACGGAAGGGAGGGGCTCAGAGAAATGAAGGCTGATAGTCTAATAATAAAAAAAGATGACAGTGAACTTGAAAATGCTACGTTGTCGTACAACGAGCATACAAAAAAATCACAATGACCCAAATTAAATCAACAGAGAAACCTATCGTGGCTTCATGTACAAACTCCCTGGCTCTCCTCTATGCCCTGTTTCCAACCTGAAGAAATATCTCTCCAAGTTGCCTCCTGATGCTCCGTCATTTTACTGTCACCCAAAACGGCTGCCGCAGCATTTTTTTAGACACTATCAGCACCTGGTACTCAAAAGCACCAATGGAATTAAATTATTTATCTACTATGATGTCCCGAATATCAAAAGAAGCTGGGTTGCCCAACCGCTACACTAACCACAGTGTCCGTGCCACGGCAGTGCAATTAATGTCCGATGCTGGGCTTGAAAGCTGCAAAATTATGTCCGTTACCGGCCACAGAAGTGAGGCCAGCCTAAGGGCTTACTGGGCTCCCAGCAGTGAAGACAGACGTAAGTGGAGCCGGATCCTAGCACCAAAACCAGCACGCAGCGAAGATTCAATGTCTTCTGATGCCAGAAATGCCGCGCGGTCACCACTTCCCGAATACACAGTACCATCAACAGTCCACATTGTAGAAGGTCCTTCCTACCAAGCCTCACGAAGTGCACAGGGTCCTTTCAACCTCTCACACTGTACATTCAATGGCACAATAAATTTCATCCAGAACGAAGCAGGTAAGTACTCTCTCAGTTACATGCTATCTGTAAAGCTAATAGTCGAACCCGTTTTTTTAATTTGTAATTTCTTTACTCCTTCAGCGCAGACTCAAGCGAACTCAACGTTCAAGTGAACCAGCAGTCTCACCACCAATAAAAGAATATCTGCAACTGCCTAACTAAAGCGATTTTCAAAATATGTGAAGTCTGTTTTTTTTGAAGTTTTTAAACACCCTCCTCCTAATTATGACAGCTTTATTACTTGTTCTGTTCTATCTATTGTGTGAGAGACAAATTAGCTCTCCTTTTAAACTGTTACGGATCTCTACTGGTAAGATGTGTGTACTATTTTATGCTAGTGGAAGAATATTTATTAAAAGACATCTATTTTAACCAAGAAAAATGCCTTTGAATATTTTTCTTTGTGATGTGAGTGTAGTTTCAGCATTTTATAAAGCGCAATAAGACACTCCGGGAGTATGCATTAGACATGTCTAATACGGCCAAGGGCTGTCTAATGCACACTCTCGCTGTCTTATTGCTTACATGTGTGACAGACCACCCTAGAAGTGAAGTGAACCACCATAAAATGCAAGTAATTAAAAAATATGAGGAACCTCAGAAAACCAATGAATGAAACACAGTCCAGCAATAGAAGTGTATCTGGAGATTTCGCTAAGCAGCAGCTCAAATAATCAACTTTAATACTAGGTTTTGGAAACTGACATTGTACCCTGACAACTTTATCTAGTGAATGTGAACAGTTTAGTTTTTTTTCTCTTGTCTATAGACCATATTCTTTGAAATAGTTTGGCCTTGTAAACAAGACGGTCCATTATTTATTGTACTTCGCTTTTATAATGTTTAATGTTCTTATGACAGTTTTTAAATAAAAGTTTATGATAAAGTTTTATTATAAAAAAAAAAAAAAAAAAACTGTGTTTGCATTGGCCCAGTGGTGCGGAGGGCTGAGGCTCTGGTTGCCTTACTCACGCGCCAAGCCGCAACCCATGTTCGGGAGCGGCGCTGGTCACCGGGGTCGGCAGGGAGGAGAGGATTGAGCATCCGTGAGGACTGCTCTCCTTCTCGGGGAGGGGGGTCCATGAGTTGGTGCCTGATTGCCCCTGGCGGAGGCTGGAGGGCAAGGAGTTACGCTGTACTTTGGGGAGGAGTTGGGGGCAGACGCCAGGAGGGAGCGCATGCAGACGTGTGTGTCCTCCCCTCCACTGGCGTCATGGCACGTCTCTGCTCCAGGGAAAGAAAAAGTGAAAACAGTAGGCACCCTGGCCGACGGCTTGATGGCTGTCCGACGGAATACTGGCTTTGGGGCGTCGCCCAAACTAAATCTGGACAGGGTGGGTGAGTAGGGGGCTCCCCACCACCCCGTTGCAGGGGGTAAGCCATAGGAGAAGAGGGCGAGGACCTAAGGGAGCACAGTGGTAACGGCCGGAATCCCATAGTATGCCAGGCAAGGAGCAGTCCGGGGTGCCAGCAGAAAGGTATTAAAAAAAAAAAAAAAAAAAGTGTGTTGTACAGTTCTGTTTCAATTATATTTGAGTCTCTCTGAGTCTCCTCAAACAAATTCTAATACCGAGAGGCCTGCAGTGGTATTGTTCTTGTGACAGTCTTTTTACTAAGTTTATGATAAAAGTTTTAGTATTAAAAAAGAAGAGTGCCTGCAAAGCTTTATTTAATTATATTTGAGCTCTCTTCAAATTTCCCTCAGAATAAATCCTAATACTGAGGAGGCCTGCAGCGGTATTATAACAGGAATTTTCTTCTGCAACCCCCCCTTCTCAATTTTACTTTAGTGCTCTCATGCAAAGAGCTATGTGCACGTGGGAGGAACAAAGCTGAAGTTCCCCAGAGTGAGCTGAAATCCAAGTGCGGATTCTGAATGTCAGCTCGTGGCCGACAGTGGTAGAACGTCGAAAGAGATTTGGGACACAACCTTTTTTTGGGTGGGGGGGGAGATGGGACAGAGCTGCCAGGGAGACAAGTGGGCTTACCCGAATGGTTGAGGCCATCCCAGAGCTCATCTCCGTGCCTCAGCTGTCCCCTACCGGTCCCAAAATGAAGCAGCCAGCAGTCTGGAGTGCGGCAAATCAGCGTCAGCAGGTTGGACTCGGTTGGCGGATGTCAGCAACAGTGTTGGTGCAGTTCAGCCCCTTTTGTTATTTTACAATTAAAGTTTCCATTTCTCATTGGTAGCACAGTGGAGTGTGTGTAGGGATGGAGCAGGCAAAGACCACCTCGAAGAGCAGTACCCAACGCTTCCCGTAGCTCAGCCCAGTCCCCACCTCTTGCATTTTCTCCCGAGGCCAGGGTGGCGAGTCGGCAGGCACTATTCTTCTGGTGCTGTCTGCCTGTTCAGTTAAATTTTAAATAAAAGTTTAAGGGCATAATTTGTAATTGCACCCAGGGCTCCACAGAAGACAGCTTGCTGTGACAAGGGGCTATAGGAAAAAGGCCCCAGGACTGAGGGACCACCCAGAGGCAGATCCATTTAAATTCATGCAAACTGTGCTCTGTTTGGAGCATAGGACAGGGGTGGGATATATGCAAATTAAAAAGTTCCCAAGGTGGAGCCTAGGACAGGACAAGCAGAAAAATCTGTTTATGATAGACTAAAGGACTTCACAGGGACAGGGCCAAGCTCCAGTTACAGAGTAAGATTTAAAGAGACAGCACTTAAATATAACACTGCCACTAAAACTGTATTACTTTCCTGATGTTTGTTACATGTGAACTCTCCTTGTGTGAGGCTGTCTTTCAGTCTACATTTTGGGGACTGTTACCAAATTTCTTTGGGGGATCTGAGCCATGTTTCAGTAGCCGATCTGTGCTGCTCAGGTTTGAGCACCCTCGGCTCATTTAATCCCCCTTAGGTTCAGAACCAGGACTGCCAGAGGTCCAGCCGGAGGTCTCAGATCCAAAGTACAAGAGGTCCAGTGCAGGAGGTCCAGAGGTCCAGTGTCGGAGGTCCAGAGGCCCAGTGCCACAGGTCCAGTGCCAGAGGCCCAGAGGTCAAGCGCTGGAGTGCCGGGAGGTCCAGAAGTCCAGTGCTGGAGGTCCAGAGGTCTAGTGCCAGTGGTCCAGCCCTGGAGTGCCGGGGGTCCAGAGATCCAGTGCCGGAGGTCCAAAGGATCAAGCGCCAGGGTGCTGGGGGTCCAGAACCAGAGGTCCGTACCCACAGGGCTAGTGTTTCAATACTGGAATCCATGGCCCATCATCAAGGGTCCATACAGAGAACCAGGAACAGGTACGCCTTGCCCATGGGGTCAAGAATGGGCCATCTGGGGTGGTCGGCAGGGGGCCTTCGCTGTAGCAGTTTGCCCCACTGCAGAAGATGTGGTGCATCCGGGCCAAGAGTGGACAATCTGGGGTGGTGGGAAAAGGGCCTTCACCTTAGCAGCTTGCCCCACCACAGACAACGTAGTACATCGGGGTCAAGAGAGGACCACCTGGGGTGGTCAGAAGAGGGCCTTTGCCATAACAGCTTGCCTCGTCACAGACATCCTTGGCTCCAGGGTCAAGAAATCGGCTCCTCCCGGTGATTGTGATGGGCTAACTTTTAGCTGTAGCCTCTGTGACTCTTTAGAACCATGTTTGAACTATTTCATTGCATAAGAACTATAGTTTTGTTCTGTTATGCATTTTCTTTAGAGAATGGGTTCCCCTTTTCCCAATATTTATCATTATCTAAATATTTTAGTAAACATTTGTTTTCATCTGACTCTTCTGTGTCAGCCTCTTTTCTGCTGATCAACCAGTGGTTCTCATGTGGGGAACAGAGCCTCACCTTTATTCCAGCTCTTTCTAAATTTACCAATTGCTGGTGCCGATTGGCCTGCGTTTAAAAGGGTCAATCACTTGGTAGTTGGGCGAACAATCCAACAAGACCCCTGCCCTCCTCTTAGCCGATTGGCTTTTGAATCCAGGGCATGGTCCGGTTAAAGTATTTAGTGCTACTACTACATTTACACAAAGAGCTGGACATTTACCTGTATTTATTTATTTCTGCTTTTTGATAACCATGTAAGTGCACTAGACACAGAAAGGCCTATTTTCAGACACGACCCGGGAGAGTACAAATGTGAACATCAAAAATACATCTGTGATACAGGACAACCGTACAACTCATACCATTTTGTTCACAAGCTACAGCTGTGTATATCAGGAACATTCAAAAAATCTTTATAAGTTGCTATATTGCAATTACACGTGCTGAAAAAGATGTTTGCAGCTCTGCTACTCCTTGGAAAACTGCATTCTCTGAAACTTGTGATACTGTCACTGGACCAGCAAAGAAACTGTACATAATCATTACAGTGAACAAGCTTTGGGGGTCAGACAGTTTCCTTTGTCAGCCACGTTAGCAGACAGAACAAAGAAGAGGTTTTACACTGAAGACTGGTCTAAATGAAGTAGCGAAGGAAAGGTCAGGCAGGTAGATGTGCCAATTATAGAAGCATAGGAAGGTTCCAAGCAGGAAGATAATTCAACAGAAAAAAAATATAAAAATGTTTTAATCTGGTTCAGATCCGTCAGCTGTGCTTCATTCTGCCTACTAAATCTCTAAACTTCTCTTCCTCAGTCCCAGTGCTTGCCTGAATCTCTCAGCTCTCCTGTTCCTGTGGGTCACGAGCAGCAGAACCACAGACCCAGAAACAAAGGTGCACTAGGTACTACAGTCCCCTCCACTTACAGCACCCACGGCTTAAACAGGCAGTCGGTTATTGCGGGCAAATTTCATTTACCACGTGCCCATTCCATAGGATTTGATTTTAAAAATGCTGCTTATACCATTCTATGCCCTTCTATTTCGGGCAGATTAGCTGCTAGTTAGTGTCAAGCCACACTTTGGCATGCAGTTTGCAGACCATGCTGAAGTGTGAATTGAACCAATTTATAGTTTATCTAAAAACAGAAAGAGATACTCTTGTAGATCAGAAAGTCTGTTCAGAGCTCAGCTCAGCTTGTAGTCTGTAAAGCAGAAATTATCTGACCCAGTTTTAGTGCACTTAATTCAGTCATGGGGATTGGGTTTGGGTTCTGCGACTCAAGAGATGGGGTCCTAGCAGTGTGCAGAACAATTGCGCATCTTGTCGGAGCTCAGCTCAGCTATGTTGTCTGCACATCATCTGTTTACTTAACTGTCCAGTCAGTTCTATGTCTGCCACCAGTAGCCTATAAAATGAGTAGACAGCTACACACCAGATACAGTATCCTGTAAGCAGAACAATCGCGAGTCTGGAGAGCCGCAACTACTGTACATCCTTATCTTTGACTCTCCCTCCTTCCGATCCTGACCTTGCGGAGCTCACCACTGGAATACAGGAGCAAGGAGCTTTTTACCACAAAGGACATAGGAGCCCTGTACTGATTGGCAATGTTTTCTAAACACAGACGTTACACCGACCACTTGCTATAATGGGCAGAATGTGTCTGCACAAATGTGCCCATTATAAGCAGTGGCAACCGTACTAATTTTGGAGCCAAACTAAAACTTACTAATTACCTGAAAACGGTCTTCACCTCTCTACTACCCTTCCAATTGATCCCCACCAACAGCCTGCAGCTCCTCCTAATACACTATCAGGCTTTCATTGATTGCTCCCATTCCTCAACTGACTTCACTACTACATCCTCAGGCCTCCCTGAACTGCACTGCTAAACTGCCTACCATTATCATTCGGAGACTTGTAGGAGGCAGCAGCCAAGGCCAACGGGATGCTGGGATGCAGCTGGGATCACCTCCAGAAGGAGAGGAAGTGATACTCCCTCTGTATAACTGCCGGTGAGGCCGCACCTTGAGTACTGCGTGCATTTTGGAGGCCACACTAAAGCTGGACACATTAACTTCCTGGAGAGGGTCCAGAGGGAGGACAACCAAAATGATTTGGGGCTTGGGGACAGGACCTGATGAGGAGAGGCTCAAAGAGCTAAATATGTACACATTGGAAGAGAGAAGGGACGGGGGGGACATGATAGAGGTCTTTAGGGTACATGAAGAGGGTAAATAGGGAGGAACAGTGGGGTGCTTAGAAGGAAGAGGAGGAGGGGCCACTAGAGTGCATGGCTGGAAGCTGGAGGGGAAGATTCAGGGAGAAAGGAGGAGGTGCTACTTCACTGAGAGGGTGGTGGAGCCATGGAATGCGCTGCCTAGGGGGCTGGTGGAGGCAGAGACAGTGGAGGGGTTCAAGAGGGGGTGGGACAGGTACAGGGGAAGGGTTCTGGAAGCAAAATCCAATGCAGCAAGAATATCCGGAACTGGGAAGGGAGAAGCCAGAGAAGGTGAGGGGGACAGCAAGGTCAGCACCCAGGTTGGGGACTGACCAAACGAGCAGACACAAAAGACCGTTAGGCCTATTCTGCTGGCATTTTAGTATGTTAGTATCCCTACTGAATACCAGGAAGTAGTCTGGAGCCCAATCTATTTAAATTGCATACTATGACACCCCACCAAAAACTGCTTGCTGTTCATTTTAACCATAGCCCTACTTACTTTACATTCAGTTGAAAGCATTATCCACACTTCTGTCCCATTGGCACTCCATTTCTCTCCTACATTCAACTGCACTCTTATCTACTGCTTTGACTCCGCTTAGCTATCCCCTCCGAGCTACCACCCTTGCTCCCAATTATGCATCTTTCCAGTTCTCTTCTCATTGGCCTCTACCTACTCCACTCTCCGTTTCCCACAGCCTCTCTTCCCCCAGCCAGTTTCCCAGTATGCCTCTCCGCATCTTTCCCTCTCACCGCTCCTCTTCCACCTTCTTTTTCTCCAACCTTCCCCTACTCCTGCCTACTCTCCTCCTTCCCACTCCCCTTGGTGCCCAGGCTGTTCCCTTCTGGCTTAACTTGGTGTTCTTTTGAATCTCCCTCCCCCTGCCCTCCTGTCCCCCCCTCCACCTCAGGGTCACCACCACCGCCCCCCTAATCCCCATCAAGCTCTTACTTCCCCTTCTACTCCTTATGGCTGGTGATGTTGAACCTAAGTCTGGCCTATACACTCCAGTCCCTCTGATCTGCCCAAGGGCTCCGGTGGCCCACATCAACATCCACAGCCTCCTACCCAAAATCAATCAGCTACAACCCCTCTAGTCTTTCTCCATCGATGTCCTGATAGAATCACAATCTTGGCTGTCCCAAAATTCCAGACTCAGCTATCACAATCCCTGGTACACCCCTCATCCACAAGACAGGAGAGCAGGACATTAGCTCAAGCTGTGGACCCTGCAATACGAGCAGACTTGATAGACCAAATGGCCTTTTTCTTCTGCTTGATTCTTCGTAAGACCATACCACAAAAGGTGGAGGCATTGCCATCTACCTCTCTTCCTCTATACAGTTGTACACGGTATTGTCACCTCTCCCACTGCCTACAAACTCATCCTCAAACCTTCCCTCCATTTTCCCCTCTCTATCTATGTGGCGGGTGTCCATTGCTGCCCTGGCCTTTCCACCTCTCTTGTCTCTGAACTCCTGACTTACAGCTCCTCTCACATCCCCTCTGGTGAGCTTCCCATCCTGGGCGACTTCAACATAAACTGCTATCCCTTCCAACTCCAAACTTTCTCAAAGCGCAAGGTCCCTGCACCTTACTTAATTCATCTCAGTTCCTACCTGACTAATTTCTAAATATCATAACCACTCTCTCTCTTGGACTGGTCCTCACCAATCACCTACACCGCATCACTGATGTTGGCACCCTCCCTGACGCACTCTGCGACCACCATATGGTATACTGAATGTGTAAAATCCATCATCCCCAGACTGACCCCAAAATTATCCAACTCCATTCCTTCCGTTCATTAGACCTATCTCCACTGCATGAAGATCTGCAGTCAACTGACAAGTCCCCTATCTCCAAAGCCACTAACATAAATCAAGCCTTCGGCTACTTCCTCTTCAAATTTCTGTTAATCTGGGAATAACAAGATCCCTACGGAAAACCAGGGTCACAGGTTCACACTTCCCCTGGATCTCAGCTGAAATTCTGGCTTGCCACCGAGCATGTGACCTGGCTTGGAAATCGTACAAGTCCTTTGGCACACCTGCAGACCTTAACAAGTGGTGTAGCCTGAGAAACTCCTGTATTAGAGCCACCAAGTTAGAGAAGATTGAGTTCTTTCTTCCTTTTCCCAGAAAAATCTAAGCCCTCCCACTCCAAGTTCTGGAAAGTTATTCATGCCCTCCTCTCCTCTCCTACCCTGTCCACTCCTCCTGTCTTAAAAGCTAGCGGCAGCCACGCTTTGACCCCCTCCCTCTCGGTTCAGCCTGCAACACATACTTACCACACGTGATTCCAGTCTCCATCCTCTTTCCCTCTTCCATCTTTCCCCACCCCCAAATTCCAGCACTTCCCTTTTCACCGCTTACCCCATCTACCCTTCTGAAAACCCTTTTAGTTCTCAACCCCATGCAAGGTGGGAGCCCTAACGGGCTGCACCCCAATTTCCTTCACCTCTCTGAAACTGCTTCTATCACCTCCCTCCTAAACCTATCCTCCTCTCTTGCCTCTGTCCCAGACTCCTGGAAACACGCTACAGTTATTCCTCTGCCAAAAGGCAAGGTAAATTTTGTTTTTATGGTGCCCATTCCCGGAGATGCCAAGTGCCGAAAAAGGAATCAAAATTCAAGTTACAGGTGATTCCTTCTCTCTACGCAATTTCCATCCCATCTCCCTCCTCCCATCCCTTTCCAAACTCCAAAAAAAACAGAGTTCTATACCAACTCTCCCCCTTCCTAGACTCATCTTCCTTCTTCACTCCTTTCCAGTCTGGCTTCGCAAACACCATTCCACCACTTCCTCCCTCCTCTGACTCACCAACGCCATTCACACAGCTATGAGTCAAGGCCTTCTCACTGCCACTGTTTTTCTCTGAATTTCTGTAGTACCTGTTCCTGCTTGTAACCCTCCTTGTATCCTCCCAGGTCGCACCTGAAAATAGGCATATGATTGTCTTCATCTAGTGTGCTTACCTGGTTAGCAAAACTAAATGAATAAATCTGTCGACCTAGCGGAAGTTTTGGACATAGTTTCTCCATCTCCATCTCCTGCAGAAATGGAGGTCTGCGGGCCTCTCAGACCCCACAACAAACTGGTTCATCAGTTCAGAAACTAGCCTGTTTTTAAGACTTTTAATGGGGTTATGGATAATTGTATGTAATTTATTTGGTTTCATGTATTCAGTTTTGACTGTTGTGTACTGTTGTGTATGCTTTGTACTCCTGCAGGCGCCTGAGCCTACGGGGAAGGGCACCCCATATAAATAAACTCTACTACTACTTACCTCATGGGTAGATTGCAATCAGTGAAACTTGGGAGATTCGTTATCGCGCCTCCCCATCAACACTGGCATCCCCCAAGGCTCCATCCTTGGCCCTTTACTTTTCTCCATCTTTCTAAATGATCGTCCCTCTTCTTGCCCATCTTCATCCATCCACGTGTATGCAGATGACACAGCTCTGAAGTCTCTGGATTTCTCCAGCAGAGTTAAGATCCAAACTCCAATCTGATTTTGACCTGGTTCAGATCAAACCAGCTATCACAAAATGTCAAAAAAAAGTCTATGTGCTTTGGCACTAGGCTGAGGAATTTCAAATCTCCGATCCCTCCCCTCCTTCCACACCCTAGATGGTGATGTAACTGATGACTTGCCCTCATTCAAGTATCTCGGAATCTGACTTGACTGTCACCTTAACTTCTCCTAGTACATAGATGCCATAAACAATAAACTCCACTCCAAGCTTGGTGCCCTTTACAGGAACAAAAGCTACATCCCTTTTCCCACCTGCCATGACATTCTTACAAAAATGATGAACACGTTACTCACGGGAGTGCGTGCCGCCCTGTTGCTTGAAGTAGTACATGGTCGTGGTATTATCCATCTGGACTTGAACCACTTGACCACGGAGCTGAGGAGCAAAAGCTGACAGTGCCAGTCTGACTGCTCTGAGCTACAACAGGTTGATGTAGCATCGGGACTTCTCGGGGCCAAGGACCCATGAGCTCTGTTGTCCCCATGTGGGCTCCCAGCCCATAAGAGGCATGGTGAAGAGCGACCATCGGCTCGGGGTGGACAGGGATCCCCTCCTGCAATCCAGTCTGGGTGGTCCACCATTGGAGCGTCCCACATCTTCTCGGCCACAGTGATCAGCTGGTCAAGTAACCGTGGTGCTGAGTCCACTGAGCTGACCAGCTCCCACTGGAGGGGACGCATGTGCCACAGGCCCAATGGATCACCCGGGTGCACGCCACCATGTAACCCAGAAGGTGCAGGAAGTCCCAGGCAGGGCGCAAGTGCCCAACCAAAAATTATTGGGCAAAGGAGGAAAGAACCTCCGCCCTGTCCGCCGGGAGCCGGGCTCTGGCTTGACGAGAGTCGAGGTCTGCCCCTATGAAGCCCATCACCTGAGAAGGCACGAGTTCCAACTTGGCTTCATTGATCAGGAGGCCTAGTAGGGAGCAGGTTTGAAGAGCCAGAACCTTGGATCTCTCCACCTCCTGGAGGGAGGAACCTGCCAAGAGCCAGTCATCGAGATAAGGGTAAATCTGAACTCTTCGACGCCGGAGGTCGGCTGCCACCACTGCGATGCATAGTGACGGCCTCGGGGCCGATGACAGACCAAATGGCATGGCTGGAACTACAGGGTCCCTTCGACCCTGAAGTGGAGGAACACTGATGGGACAGACGGATTGGGACATGGAAAAACGTGTCCTGCAGATCCAGTGAACAGAACCACATGTTTCGCTCCAGGGATAGTATGATCTGGTTCAGAGTTACCATCTGGAAGGTGCGAGACCTGAGATATTGATTCAGGTCATGGAGATCTAGGATGGGGTGTCAACCCCCCCGTCTGCTTGGACACTAGGAAGTACCTGGACACGAAGCCTGGATCTGTAGGAGGATCCATCACTGGAGCTAATGCCTCTTTGCAGAGGAGCTGAGCAATGTCGTCTTGAAGAGCCGACTGAGTGCGAACTGAGATCCTTTCCTCCCAAGGGGCTTGGCTTAGCTGGGAGGATACTGCTCGAATTCCAGAGGCAGTCCCTGACCGACCACTTTTAGGACCCACCTGTCCGAGGTGACATCGGACCAGGCGGAATGAAAGTGATGGAGCCGGCCCCCCACGGGAGGACCCAGAGCTGGTGTGATGGATGTAGGGGTGGCAACCCCCAACCCATCACTGGGCAGGCTTAGAGGAGGAGGAGGCTCCTGGATCGGCACCTCGGCCTCCTTTATGGGGCTGTTGAGGACCCTGCTTGGGCCTGGGGCACCAAGCTTGAGCCTGCTGTTGCTACTGACCTCCTTGACAGGGGGGCTGCCTAACCGCAGGGGAAGAGTGCCGAGCTTTTTCTTCTGCACTTCTGCTGGTTCTTCCCTGAAGAACCCTTCGTAGAGGTAGCATCCAAGGTGGCAATGGACTGCTCTATGCTCTTGAGGTGACCAGCCACTCCTGGACCAAGAGGTCAGTGCCTAGGAAGGCACGTCAGCTAACTTGTGCTGGGTATCCACGGAAAGGAGGACAGCCTCAGCCAAGGCCTGCGGCGAGTGGCCACTGCAGCTGCAAAGAGGGCACAGGAATCTCCAATATCCAGGGCTGTCTGGAGCTGCTGTTTTTTGCAACGCCTGGTCCTGATCATGAGCCTGATTCACTGTGGTCTGCATGTCCGCGGAGATGAGGAGGACTTCATCCAATGACCCAAGGAGGGCATGAGAGAAGTGTGCCATGATGACAGCCGAGCTGGCCTGGCCGAAGCCTAATGAGGAGGCACTGAACATAGGGCAGAGTGGCCCATGTTTTAGACTCATTGTCCGGGGGTCGGTCAGTGTCAGCTGAGCTACCAGAACGCCTTAACACAGAAGCAGTCACTAGGTTTTCGGCCGAAAGATGCTCTGTGAACCCCGCCAGGGACTCCAAGGGCACCGTATACTTATGGGCCATGCGATCAGACGGAGCTGGGCAGGAAGCAGGACGCTGCCAAAGCTCAAGGGTCGGGCCAACAATGGCTTCGGCCACTGGAAAGGCCTCCGTCAGGGTATCCCCCTCTTTTTTTTTTTTTTTAAACTTATTTTTTTTTATCTCCTTCCCTACTCTCGGAGCCCACTTCTTCCTTCCTCTCATCCCTTCCATTCCACCTCCAGTGGGATCTGCCCCTAGAGTGCCTCCTTCTTCCTCCCTGCACAGTGGGGTCTGTCCCTCTTTTTGGTGGTCCGGATGGTACCCGAGAGGCTATCATCTAGGAGCTGCTGAGAGGGTTTTCGTTTTCTCCTGATTTCTCCTGCCCTCTGAGCGTGTCGTGTGCTAGGACATACGTCCCAGTGGCGTGCTGCGCGCACGCCCAGGCCCTCATGCGCCAACTATCCCTCTCCCGGCTCCGTGAGGGAGCCGCCCCATCCCTCACTGTCGGTGCTTCCACGGCTGCGAGGGTGATGCAGAAGCAAGCGTTCTTGGTTCCCACCCTGAGGAGAGGAGAGCATCCGCTGGGGCGCCGATCCTCCTCCCCTGCCGCCCGGCCACCCGAGTCCGTTCCCGAACCCAGGTCGCGGCGTAGCGCAGGTGTGGTGTCCAGCGCCTCAGCCCTCAGCACCACGGGCGGCCAGGTATCCCCTTTGAAGATATCTGTAAGGGGTACTCCGCCTTTTTCTGGATGGGCTCCAGGGCATTCCAGTGGACTCAGAAATCACGCGGAGAATGCCCAAAGGAGGAAGGGCCTTCCTCCAGTCCGGCCACGGATGACTCATCATCCCCGGGATGAGAGTGTAACCCTGTGTCATTGGAGTCCGAAAAGTCAGGGTATAGTGGCCTACCGCCTACGTCCCTTCGATCTGCCGAGGGCGGTCGGGGGTGACCGTAATGGACAGATGTCGGGGAAGTCCGGTGTCTGTATGGTCCGCTTTCGACGGAGCTCCTCCCTGAGGCTGCTTAGGCGGTGGCTTCACCAAAATCAGTGGAGAAACCGGAAGAGGTCGAGCCGCTATACGCGCCGGACCCACGGAGGCGTCGGCTTAGAAGGCGAGGCCATGTAATCTGCGGGGCAGCCGGCGGAGCCAGCTTCTGCCCGGTCAAAAATCAGCTGTTGCCACATAAAATCCTCATAGCATCGACAGAGTTTCCTGCTGCCCTCCATACTCCTTCCACTCCTGAGTTGGTTGGTTACAGGGGACAGAAAAAGAAAAAACGGAAAAAGATAGCTTAAGGCTGCTATCCCGCTGGTGGGATCTGTAAGCATACAGTTTATTAACCCCCTTAAGACGTCAGCCAGTCTTTGACTTCTTTCATGTTTCTGAATTTAATGTTTGTTTTGTGCAGGAAACGTGGATGTTCTCCGAAGACCAGCTTAGATCTTTCCAGGGGGAGTGGGTGTGGGGCACTTCCTACTGGTCCTTTGGGACAGATACTGCTGATGGGGTGGTGATTTTATTTAACAGGTATCATTTTTTCTTTAACCAAACTGATCGACTTAAGTCCTGGAAGGTGTTTGATTTTGGATGGTGTGTGGAATAATAGGCATCTTTGTTTCATTAATATATATCACCCTCAGTTGAAGGCTGAGAGGGTTTCTCTCCTTAATGCTATCCAACCATACTTGGTTACTTCATATACAAATTTATTTGGCGGAGATTTCAACTGCCCTTATAGGAAAGGCGGGGGTCCCTCTTCTGAAAAAGTGTACTGCGATTCAAATGCCCTTTTCCAGGTTATAAACTCGGCTGAATTGGCTGATTGCAGTATGTTTCGCAAATCCAGGCCTAGTTGCACCTATATGAGGCATAAATATTATACCACCATTGATCATATGTTTGTGTCTAACTATCTGCCACATTTCTCCATCCATACTCAACCCACTGAGTTTTCAGACCATTTAATTTTGTACATTGTATTAACTTGTCACCAAGGGGAGCCTGCCCGATCTACTCGCTGGAGGCTTAACACTTCTGTGTTGAGTGATCCTTTGGTGCGGTCAGGGATCCTGGGGTTGACTGCTGCTCGGTGTTCTGTTAGTTTCCTCTATTCTGATCTTGGGGAAAGGTGGATGGATTCTAAAGCCAACTTCAAGTCCCGGTCTCAGCAGTTTGGTAAAAACACCGTGAATACTAAATTTCTGAAATATCTGTCCTTACGACAGCAGTTGTTTAAATTATTTACACTGGCCAACACTATAAAATTACATTATTACTCCCAAATTTATAATTTAAAACAAAAATGCTGCTTTATCAATATGACAGGGCACATTTGGTACAAGCCATGTTACAGTCAGGAAACCCCCAAAAAACCCTACTGGGGTTCCTTTTGCGGCCTGCAAAAACTTGAAACATACTGTCTTAATGGATTCATTGGAGAATCGAAAAGGGCAGGCTGTCCACTCTACTGCGGCCATTTGGGATACTATAGTGTCCTTTGTCTAGTCTCATTGTCCTTTGACCTCAGCTTCAGATTAATCCATCCAATTATATTATAATTGGACTCTGCTGATATCCCTTTCATTTCTGCTGAGATTCCTGCTAATCAAGACATCAGTTCAGCAGAAATTGAACAGATGATTGGAACTCAGAAAAATGGGGTCTCCCCTGGATGGTTTGCCTTTTGAATTTTATAAAACAGGGTTTTAAATAATTGATTAGCAGTTTTTTTCTTGGGACTATACGAACTATACAGAAACTATTTATATAGATTTTCTAGAAGTGCTGTGTTTGTTAAACACAGTGAGGCAAGAGCTATGCACTTTCACAAAGATTTAGCACTTTTATGAGCAAAACGCTAATCAATTTTTAGAGTTAAATAAATCCCTGTAAAACCTTTGCCCCAGAGCTCTCTTTATGTTTAGTTTCGGTTTCTGACTATTTTTTTTACAACTCAGAAAATACACCCTGCCTTTTTGACAGGCTTATTGATATTTTTATGTAAATCCGGGAATAAATCTTTTCTGCAAAACTGGAGACCAATTACTATTCTAAACTCAGATTACAAGATTTTAGCTCAAATTCTTAATAATCGATTGAAATGTTATGCCTCATTGGCTATCTCTCCCTATCAGTTTTGTGGTCTACCCACTTGGAAAATTCAAGAGGCCCTTATGGTAATAAGGGGCCTGACTGAATTTTTATTGCTTATTGGCAGGTTGGGCTGCCTGGTAGCCTTCGATCAGGAAAAAGGGACTGACAGAGTGTACCCTCCTTTTGTTCAGTGGCACTAGTGCCTTGGGATTCCTGATTTATTAATTTTCCAAATTCACTTACTATATTCCTCTACCTTTGTGCACCCAGTTGTTCCGAGGTCAAATAACTAAGAGGTTTTCTGTCCCTACTGGTGTACGACAAGGGTGCCCTCTTAGTCCTCTTTTATTTATATTTACCTTGGATCCCCTGCTAAGGAAAATGGCCCTTTCCCCCTTGTGGTCAGGGATTTCAGTGCCAGGTACTGGAAGGGAATAACGGGTCCAGGCCTACACAGAGGATGTCTGGTTTTTTTTTTTCAGATACTGTCCATTTGTCATTTATATTGCGGGAAATTTTAGAGTATTCTTTATTTTCCAATTCGAAATTAAATGTTGCTAAAAGCAGGGGTCTGTTCCTGGGAGCTGGTCCTCCTCCCCCCAGATGTGTCGAGGGTATTCCCTTTTCCTCAGACCCCCTAAAGATTTTGGGGACCACCTTTGGCCCCAAAATTTGACACTACTAAACTGGGAGGTGGGGTTGCAGAAAGTCAATCCAAAGTGGTCCAATGGAAACACTGGAAAATGTCTAAAAGCGTGTTCAGATAATTAAACAATTTTAGATCCTGTTTTACTTTATGTTGCTATGATCCATCCCCCGGCATCTGGAGTTGAAATTATATAGTCTTTTTCCAGATGCTCTGGGGAAATAGACAGTCTCTATTAAACTGTGTTTACCTACCTATCTAGAGAAAAGGGGTCTTAGGATGCTTGATCCTATACTGTTTTTCATACGTTATTTATTTCCCAGACAGTAATAAGTGGGCTAATCTCATCTCAAGACCCCCACAATCACTGGTCTCAAAATGTTTCATCTCGATATTAGACTGCTTGGGGAGTTACCCCTCCTCGTCTGTCAGTCCATTTACATGTCCTGAATTCTTTCATCCAGTGGTTGCTAAACTGTATAAATGGGGCATCTCCAAACAGCTAATCATTCAGAGTCCCGGTCGACAACTTTATAGTGCAGTCATGCCTTTAGTTTCTCCTACTGACCCCATTTTTAAGAACTGTTCTCTCCAGAATAATCATCTGGTGTTAGTACAGCAACTTAACCCTAGGATCCCTCCCCCCCTTATGTGGGAACACCTATGGCTTTCGGTTTATGGGAGAATAAATGTTCGGGGTAATGCTAAACATAAGGTATTGGAGGAATGAAATTGTCCTTATATGAACTGTATTAATTTAGAGGAAACAACAGAGCATTCACTTGTTCGTTTGTTAAGCCTCTATGGTCTCACCTAGCGCATTCTTGGAACATGCAGTGGCCGTCTAATATGTCGTATGAATTTCTGATACTTGGACAACATGATCACTTAGGTGTACAATATCATTCTGACACACTGACTGTTTTTTATGTTGCCTAAAGTATTATTTGTGGCAAAGCAGGTGTCAATGGGTTCTCTATCAAAGGGTGATGCCATATGACACTGTTCAGGTTCTGGTCTCTCAGCCTATGGCTAAACTTTATAGTTCGGATGTTGCTTTTCACTCTGCATTAAAGGTTTTTCAATGGTGGAAAGGATTTAATATCTTCATTAAGTACAAATGAAGTGGCGGGTTGTAGTTAATTTGGTATCAAGTGAATATTACAGTCCTAGTTATTTGAATTTTGAATACCTTTTTTTTGTGTGCGTGCTTCCCCCCTTTTAGTGTGATTTTAGCACGATTTATATTTTCTGATCTCTTTAGATTCCTCAAATTGTTCTGTTTAGTGTGATCTGAACACTAGATATGCTTCAGTTCTTTATCATTTTTTCAGTTGTTGTTTTTTGTGATTAGTGTGATGTAACACCGATTGTCCTTATAAGTTTTGGATGTTATTGTAATAAAAAATTCCCCTACTCTTTTCGAGAAGTGCCTTGGGATCTTTAACATCCACCTGAACTACCACCAGAACAGGCAGAGCCCTTAGAAACAAGTACATTAAAAGTTGATTTCACATGACAATGTTGATACCTGGTGGTAAGTCAAAAAGAAATGATCAACTGCTGAGGTCCAGAGTCCCAGAATGTGTTAGAATTCCTGAAGGTGATGAACTGTGCCTGTGCATATGCAGAATGTGAAATCCTTTTGTCTGTATGCTCCCTTTGTCATTCAGAGAGGTTGTTGAAAAGCCGACATACAGATCATTTAGGAGCAGGGAGACGAAAATGTGGATTCAAGCAGGACCCAGAGTCACGTTGCTTGACTTACGTTTTGCTTGGAGTAGAAGACAAATCGCACCACGGAAATTACAGTACAATTTAATGGGTCAAAGGTACCCACAGTGTGTCATAAAACCAGTGTCCCTACTAAGTAATTAAAAAGTATGTTCAAATTCATAACTACAAAGAAGAAATGGAGACAAAGAAAGGAACGAAAGGACTCTGTGTTGTTAAGATGACCGGTTGATCAGGTGCAACAGTATGTAACTACAGTATCCGCAGTCTTGACCAGTTAGAATGCACATTCACCAACACTGTGGTTTTATTTAAATAACTAGAGTGGTGGATGGGCCCTAACAAAACCAACCTATTAAATCTGTTTGTTTGTCTCCAACACACTCAGGTCAAGAAAAAGAACATCCTGGGGACAATGTTATTTGCACAGTAAAGGAATCAGTATTTCTATACATAGAATACTCCAGGGTAAGGTCATTTTGAAGTACAGAGGTCTCTGTCTTGCAGAATGTGCCCATGGAGAACTGAATAACTTGAAACAGAAGACTACTATGCAGAGCTAGAGGGGACTATGACTAGGAGACTGAAGCAAATAATTTATGTGACACGAGCATTTGGAAACAATTATCAGATTTCACGGGTTGAAACATTTTGGGGGGGGATATGCAAGTCCAGGACCCAAGTTACATTTTTAGGATGAGTCCGAAGCAGGAGTCAGCAAGTCACACCTTTTTTCTGCAGCATACTGTAATAGTACTAAAACAAATAAAGCCCTCGAGTAAAAATAATGGGACCACTGTACTTACAGATTTTAATAAAAAAACCAAACTTTCTCACCCAGCAAACTAAAACTTAAAGAAACAATATCCAAACCCTTCCCTCCCATACACCTAACACACTCAGACCACTAATCAATATGTGATCAGTGTTCAGACAAACCATACTAGGGGCTGCAATTGGCACCAGCCCACTAGCTAAATGCTGGGCCAGTGGAAAAGTCTGTGGGGACAGTAGATTTTCCTAGTCACTAGCCCTGCTGGCTCATGGCTGCAAAACGTAATTTCAACCCCTGCCATACACACACCCCAACTGCTCAAAACAAATAAAATAAATCAAATATTTCTGCCCTTCCCCACTTACACCCTACGCTCACAGCTTATGAAAAAACAACCACAATCATACACCAGACGACACACAAAGACAAAATTTCAGTACATTAAATTACAGTCCAATAACCTTTTGAGAGCACCAAAACATGATGAATGACAATCAGAAATAAAAGTCCAAAGCAAAAGGTTTCAGGAGGAAAACTTGTCCAAGTCCCGGACCTACTGGCAGCTGTTGGAGTAAGTCAAGAAGACATTCACATTTCAGAGATGCAGAAGAACTTGTCAACATGCTCAATGGCAGATTTTAACTAAGGACAAGAAACCAGTAGTAAAGGATGGGGAGGGAGGGAGGAGTTACTCTCTTAGTGCCTTCAGTATATAGTTCTAACAACTCTGTTCTAATCAGTAACTACTAATCGTAGTAGTGGAACCACCAGCACTGAATTAGGCCTAATGGGAGTCACACACTCACTGTGTCCCTCAGTCATGAATGTCTATAGCCTGCAAGTGTACCTGATGCAGGTGGTTTGCTCCTCCGGCCAGCCACCAGTCCCTCCCCCCGACTACCTTCAAACCCACCTTCTGTACCCAGTCACCAGGAAAATCAGGACTCCAGTCCACACAGCTCCAGACCACATCTGACATCTGTGGAGCACACAAACACTGGAGGAAGTCCCCAACTGGCAGCACCCCACCCCACGGTCTGAGGAGCTCTGAGTGGTCCCATTGAGCTTTCCCAGAAGTGCATTTGACTGATGGATTTGGAGGTAAGTTCGATCTGTGGGGAGTGAAGCCTGCCTCTAGGAATCCTGCCAGCCACAGAAAAACAGCGCAGATGCACGGCAATACTGAACTGCACATCCAAGTCTGTTGGACTGAATCATGCTGTGCAGTTCAAGTCCAGCTGCTATTTTTGTGAGTCATTTTTTATTTATTTATTTAGTTTTTGTTGACCGGGTAAGTGCACTAGACAAATCCTGCCTATTTTCAGGTACGACCTGGGAGGGATACAGATAAACCTCGGACTTGAGGGATTTTCATCCCTGTGGTTTCAATGCTTATTTAGAAAACTGCTAGTCCTGGTCCTTGGGTCTTCCAGAATTTCCCTTAGGTTCTTAATAAACTGAACAAAAAGAGCCCAAATGGCTCCTTAACTTTCACAGAGACACCTCAGTACCTCAGAGGCTCCTTAATGCAGACACAGGCTCCCAAAGTTGTAAGGGTTAGGAGGTCCGTGTTTGCCAGCAAAATGATGTTGCTCTCTACCCTTGTAATCATAAATACAATTATTTAAAAGTAACATGCTAATACAAAAAGGTTTTTGAAACAAATTGAGCTACATATCTGTAAAATTAGCCAACTGTGTGCTAAAATGTTCTTCTTGAGCCCTTGTAATTAGGAAACCTTGCTTAGCCACAGAAATCTAAGCACAATACTCTGGCCCGGTGGCACTGAGGACTGAGGCGCTGGACGCCTTAACCTGCATCACGCCGGTGACACAGGTTCTGGAATGAGCCAGGGTCATGGGGAGCCGGGGTGTGGGATCGAGTAGCTGAAAGGCAGCTCTCCTCTCCCAGGAAGTAAACCTGTTTCCCACCATAGTTCCACTGCACCCGGGTGGAGCTCCAACGGCAGTGCAGGCAGGTGGGTGGCAAGCAGAGTGAGGATTCCTTGGAATCGCGGTTTACGCATGCCTCCACCTGTGCTCAGGGGTTGAAATTGGCACCGGCCAGCTAGCCAAATGCTGATAGATTTTGTATCAGGCTAGAAAGATTTTCAATTAACCAGCCCTGTGGGCTTCTCTTGGAGAATGCAACAATTCAGTAAGTACACCAGCTGGGCCAGTGGATTTTCCAAGCCACTAGCCCTGCCAGGTAGTGACTGCAAACTTAATTTTGATCCCGGCATGTGCAGGTAAGACACGGGGAAGGGAGAAAAACTGAAGGGGGGGGGGTCAAAACACAAATCTTGAGTTAGAAAAGCCATGGTTACAAACACAGAATGCTTGCCTATCACACCCACACTGTAGAAATAGACTGATTTGTTTTAACAGTACATTATGTCAGAGAGACTACCAAAACGGTTCACAGGAGTCAGTGGAACTGCAGGCAAAAAAAAAAAAAAAAAAAAAGTGGTTTGTTCCTCAAGGTTTCTGGTCATACCCTATGCTACAAGAAAAACATCTGTTGTACGTACTTTCCTCATTTTCTGACGATTCTGACGTCACAGTAATTGTAAAACTTGCGGGATTTTCTGACAACACTGAAAGAAAGCAGACAAAAGATATATTAATAGGCTGGACACAAAGACAGTACGGGCTTTCAAGGCAAGTCTGGACAAATGTAAGCTCTCTAAGGGAATCACAGGGTACCCTGGGTAGCAGAATGAGTGGGAAAATTCCCACAAATTAGTACACGTCTGCAAGGCATTGTTTCATTCCTGCTTACAGTGCCTTCAGAAAATATTCAGCCCCTAGGATTTTGTCACATTTTGTTGTGTTACTACCAGAATTTTTAATGCATTGAAATGATTTTTCCCCCCTTGATTCACCCGGCATACTCAACAATTTAATGGGGCAAAAATATTCGAATTGTGTGACACAAATTTATGAAACATTAAAAACTGAAATATCTTGTTTATTTAAGTATTCACCCCCCTGAGTCAATACTTTGTAGAAGCACCTTTGGCAGCAATTACAGCTTTGAGTCTTCTTGGGTATGTCTGTATCAGCTTTACACATCTGGATTTGGGGATTTTTGCCCATTCTTCCTTGCAGATTTGCTCAAGCTCTGTCAAGTTGGATGGGGAGCGTCGGTGAACTGCAATCGTTAAGTCTTTCCACAGATTTTCAATGGGATTCAAGTCTGGGCTTTGGCTGGGCCACTCAAGGACATTCACCTTCTTGTTCTGAAGCCACTCCAGTGTTGCTTTGGGTTGTTGTCCTGTTGTAACGTAAATCTTCGCCCCAGTCCAAGGTCTATTGCAGACTGATGCAGGTTCTCCTCAAGGATGTGCCTGTATTTGGCTCCATTCATTGTTCCCTCTATCCTGACAAGTGCTCCAGTCCCTGCTGCTAAAAAGCATCCCCATAACATGATGCTGCCACCACCATGCTTTATGGTAGGGATGGTATTACACGGGTGATGAGCTGTGTTCAGTTTGCGCCAGGCATAGCGCTTTGCATTCAGGCCAAAGCGTTCAATTTTTGTTTCATCAGACTAGGGAATCTTTTGCCACATGGTCTCAGAGTCTGCCACGTGCCTTCTTGCAAACTCCAGGCACGCTATTAAGTGGTTTTTCCTCAGGAGTGGCTTCCGTCTAGCCACTGTCCCATAGAGGCTACATCTGTGAAGTGCTGCAGAGATTGCTGTCCTCTGGACAGGTTCTCCCATCTCAGCCATGGAACTCTGTAGTTCAGGCAGGGTGGTCATTGGGTTCTTGGTCACTTCCCTGACCAAGGTCCTTCTTGCCCGGTTGCTCAGTTTGGGAGGACGGCCTGTTCTAGGAAGAGTCTGGGTGGTTCCGTAATCTTTCCATTTCCTAATGATGGACTTGACTGTGCTCCTTCGAACTTTCAACACCCTAGAAATGTTTTTATACCCCTCCCCAGATCTATGCCTCCTCATAATTCTATCACGGAGTTCTAGGGACAGCTCCTTGGTCTTCATGGTAGAGTTTCTGCTCTGACATGCACTGTCAACAGTGGGACCTTATATAGACAAGTGTATTTCCTCTGAAATCATGTCAACCATTTGAACTGACCACAGGTGGACTCCATTCAAGTTTTAGAGTGATCTCACAAGGAAATTGGAAGCACCTCAGCTCAATTTGGAGTGTCATAGCAAAGGGGGTAAATACTTATCACATCAAGACATTTCAGGTTTTTATTTTAAATTACATGTACAAAACATTCCAGACATTTCATTCCACTTTGATGTTAGAGAGTAATTTGTGGAGATACGTGACAAAAAAATCCCATATAAATGTATTTTAATTTGAGTTTGCAACATCACAAAATGTGATAAATTCCAAGGGGGGGTGAATACTTTCTGAAGGCACTGTATTAAGCCAGTGTGTGTGTGGTAACATTATGAACTCAGAGACTCTGACATATGAACATACAAAATTGCTAGCCGATAAAAGCCCTATGGTCTATCGAGTCTGCTTGATTGTGCAGCTAACAGCCCTTATACTACAGCTGCCCCTCCCTTCCCTTTGCCCTGTCCCATCCCCTCTTAAAGCAGCCCACAGTTATACAGGATACTACTTCCTCAGGCAATGCATTCCACCTAGTCACCACCTCTCTGTAAAAAAAAAAAAGTGCCTTCTCATTTCCCTTCTGAACCTACCCCCCTCTAGTCTCAGATCATGGCCTCGAGTGTCCTTCTCCCCCTCAACCTGAAAAGCCCCTCCGTTCCTGCCCATGTTTATTCCTTTCATGTATTTGAAGGCTTCAATCACATCTCCCCTCTATCTCTCCTCTCCTCCAGGGAGTACATTTTCAGCTCCCTCATCCTGCTTTCGTAGGGTAAGTCCCCCATCCCATGGGTCATCTTTGTTGCCCTGGGCTGCACCCCCTCCAGTAACCTAATACCCATCTTCAGGTACAGACGCCAGTACTGCACACAGCACTCCAGGTGTGGCCTAACCAGTGACCTATACAGCTGAAGGATCACCTCCCCCTTCCTAGAGGATATACCCCGTCAATACAACCCAGCATCATGTTTGCCTTTGCAGCTGCCTACTTACACTGCACAGAGTTATTCACTGAGCCAGTTATAATCACCCCCAGATATGCCTCTTCCTCGGTCGTAGTTAGCTGAACCCCACCCTGCTGGTAGCTCCTCTTTGGGTTTTTAGCTCCGAAATGTAGAACCTTGCACTTTTTGGCATTGTACCCCAGCTGCCAAGTGTCTGACCAGGTCTACAATTTTGAAAGATCATCCTGCAACCCCGTCACCCTCCGTCATCCACTACTGCTCCCATCTTGGTGTCACCTGCGAAGACTGGTCTTGCTCTTGATGCCTATTGAGATGTCTGCTATGAATATCCCAAACAACACCGGCCCCAGCACAGAGCCCTGTGACACCCCGCTTGTCACTGCCCTCGGAGATGAGAGTTCCCCTCCCACCACCACCCTCTACTGTCTCCCATGCAGCCAGTTCACTACCCATCTCACCAATTTCGCCCCTGCCCTCCAGTTTAGTTCCTAGCCTCCCATGTGGCACCAAATCGAATGCCTTACTGAAGTCCAGGTACAGGACATCCACTGCATGGCCCATGTCTAATTGCCTAGTTAGCCAGTCATAGCAATCCATCAGGTTGGTCTGACAGGACCTGCCCGAGACAAACCCAAGCTGTCTACTGTCTTGCAATCCATTAGTCTCCAGAAGGGAAACCAGCCTCGTCTTCAGGATTGTCTCCATCAGCTTTCCCAAGCTGGATGTGAGGCTTACCGGCCTGTAGTTCAGACAGACGCCTCTATCAACATTGTATGCTCTCTCTACACATTCTCAGTCCTGTTGATATTTTTCCTGAGATATGGGGACAAGAACCACACACTGTACTCAAGATAGGGGGTTACCACTGATCTGTACAGGGACATTACCATATCTCTTATCTGTTGATGAAGTTTCCTATGCTGCACACCACAATTGCTTTTGCTTTGTGAGCTGCTGCACTCTACTGCTGGCCCCACTTAAAGCTATTGCTGATCATTATACACTGGTTTTAGTAATTTATGTGTTGTTTAGGTAGTATTTTTTTTTCTTGCCTAAATTCAATACCTTAGATTGGGAGCTCAACCTTTTCTCGCTGGAGGAGAGGAGGGACAGAGGTGATATGATCGAAGTCTTCAGGTACCTGAAAGGAATAAATAAGGTGGTTTCCTTCAGAGGAAGGAGTCACTAGAGGACACAGTTGGAGGCAAGAAGACTCGGGGGACACGTTACTTCACTGAAAGAGTGGTGGCACCATGGAATGCACTGCCTGAGGAACTGGTGGGGGTATCTACAGTGGAAGGGTTCAAGACAGGCTGGGACAAGTTTAGGTGTTGGGGAAAGGGTTGGCTGGGGAGACTCTGATGAAGACAGAGACTTTACCCATTTAGTGTACTGACTCGAGCAGACACGATAGACCATTAGGCCTATTCTGCTGGCATGATAGTATGTGAGTATGTTAGATTTTACAGTACTGAAGTCCATATACCATTTTTTTGCCTGCCCAATTTGCAAGCAAGTCCAGATCCTTTTGCATTTAGCCCCCTGCTGAGGTGCAACTACCTACCAATTTGGGTCTCACTAGCAAACCTGACAATCTAGCTACCAGTGCCCCCTCCGGATCACTTATAAGAAGCTGAATTCTTGGGCCATTCACTGCATGCCCACTGACTGCCCCTGTTTTAACATAACCTGTATGTACGGAATCTACTCAGGTTGTACTCGTAAGCTGTTTTGTGCTAGTCGTGTATATATTGCTGTTCATTTCTTTATAACACTGTCATCGTATTCTATTTAGTTCAGTGTGCCTTTGTGACCATAACACGTAAATAAATACAACAAAAATACTGTTACAAAGGAAGCAACAAACAATGTAACCCTTAATATTATTTGACAGGGAGGAGGCAGTTCAGGAGCAGCAAATAAAATGCTGTAGGGTTTGCATGAGAAGCCATATGAGGAGAGGCGGAGGCTCTTGACATGGACACCTCGGAAGGTAGAACAGTAAAGGTGAAATGATAGAGACCTCTAAGTGCCTCACAGAGAGATATGGAGATAAGGGTGAAGCTGTGAAGTCTCTTTCAATTGAGTAAAGAACACCAGTACCTGGGGCATGTGATGAAGCGAAGTTGGGGAGAGTGAGAAATACTTCTTCACTGAAAGGGTGTCTGTCACCTGGAACACTCTGCCAGCATAAGAGGTGGAGGCAAAACAGTAGGGAGCTTCAAGCACGTAAGAGATGAAAATAGCCATGGAGAGGCATGGTAGTGGAGACCAGTTAAGGTCTGCAGAGACAAATTATGCAGGGAACATCTGGACAGACCAAGTGGGCCAAGTAAACAAATTATTGTTTATATCAGCAAAAGAACCTAGAGATTATAATTTGGGGCCTTTTGCCCAGCTAGCTTCGAAATGAATCTGACTGGCTTCCAGCACAACTACAGGCAACATACTCATTTCTCCTCTCTGATTGGCTAACTTCCTCAGATCATTATCATAGATTCCACCTCTGGGGCAGCTGAACTCAGCTGGCATTCTGTAACAATCAAGCATACTGAAGGATCCCCTGGAAAAACTAGTCTAACTAATATTACTAAGTTGAGTAATTGTTTCATCTTTTCTCCATGTGTTATCGGTAGCAGTGCCCAAACGTTATGCTGTAGCTGTTTACCAGCTACAGTCCTGACACTGAAAACTCTCTCTTAACATGTGGAAGAAGGTTTTCTGCAGTAACTCAGTTCCTTGTACTGCAGCTGGTTTAATTTTTAAAATGGAGAAAAGGACTTAAAACTGGCAGGATAGATGTCAAAGTCGAAGCTACCTTTAGCCAGCTCTATGGCAGACTTCTACAAACATTTCGAAAAAGAAATGCTGTTCTGTTATTGGATGACAGCATTCTCTAACCAAAGGCAACACCATTCGGTAAAGCAGCAGCAGCAAAAAAAACAAACAAACAAACAAAAAAAAACTTATGCCACTTACATGTTCCCGGTCGCTCACTACCTTACTCCACACTCTTGGCAGATTCTTTTGCCATCAGAGTATCTTTCCATGGTTTGAGTTGTTTTGTGGTACCTTCCCTTCCAGGTGCTACAAAGGCCCTCAACCACTGGCAGGCTATGCCCCTGGAGAGGGCAGTTATGTACGCAATAACCCATGACAGGGTGTGTGGTTATTGGGGATTAAGCAACACCTCGGGTGCGTTGTGCGGCCAAGTGTCCTCACAGCACTCGGGGTGTTGTTGATAATCCCCAATAACTGCACACCCTGGAGTGGGTTACTGCGCTTATAAACATGGATTATTTGCTATTACAAACAAAATGCAAAGGAAACCTATTATTTGTTTTCAAATGCTAAAAATCTAACTGTATCCTGCCTGCCCCATGGAAAAGTAGTCCCCAGCAAATAACACACGTGTCACTTATATTATGAAGATACAAATGCAAGAAATATAGTATTCCCATGATGCCTGACCATTGTGGTTCATAGCATATGGTGAAACACATAAAAATAGGCATTCTATTTAGCTTCCCCCACAGAGATACACATGCCTCTTGGAGCACAACAGGAGCCTCAACTCACTGTTATACACTTCATGTGTCTTGCAACTACAACAACTGCTGCAGGATCGGAAAGACAACTGGAGCCCTGGGAATGTCACTTTGTCACTGTCTCTCTTACTTTTACTCGCTGCTCCACTTTGACACTCTGGCTCTCTGTACAGCACGTTGGGCCTACTGTCTGTCTGCACACAGTCAGAAAGTGCTGTGACACCTCTATCTTCTCTCTTGTGTCTCAAAAGGGTGGCATGGTGAGCGGACATAGTTGGTGGGGTGGCGCTCTGTCTATACCCACTGGCAACAATGCAGGGATGTCAGTCACATTTGCAACTTACAACTGCTACAGGATTGGAAAGACACTGAAGCCCCTGGAATGTCACCTGACAAGGTCTCTCTGAGCACGCTGGGACCTGCTGTCTCTCTGCAAACACACAGTCAGAAAATGCAGTGACACCCCCTCTGAATCCCACACCCACTCACTTGCTTCTCTCTCATGCCTCAAAAAGGTGGCACGATGCACGAACATCGAGTGGAGGGGGGCGCACTGTCTATATCCACTGGTCACAAGTATGGGACTTCAGTCATACTCTGGCAGAGGAAAGAAAAAGGACTGCAGGGACCATAAACCTGTCTCTTGGGAGGCCATGGCACAGGTGCTCTCCACCTGCTTGCCACACAAGAAGCCATGACATGCTGTTCGCACTCCACTGTCACAGGATGACATACTGTGCATTGTTGGGGGTGCACGGCAGGGTAAGAAGAGCCAGGAAGGGGCCCGGCAGCTACAAATACTGTGGGATGGCACAGCAGGTTACTGTCTGATCTCTGGTTTTCTCAGGGAAGGGGGAGTAGCACAGAACTGGCACCTCAACTTGCTATTGGCTGTCTGCTCTGCGGTGCAACTTGCGGTCGCCACACAGCCATGTCCTGTGCTCATGATTAAGGCAATTATTAATAGCAAACTAAAAAAAAGGGGGGGTTACTAATGGAGTACTGCATGGTTCAGTACTAGGACCAGTCCTTTTCAATGTCTTTATAAGCTACTTTGCAGAGGAACTGGAAGGAAAAGTATGTATCTTTGCAGACGACACAAAGATCAGCACCAGAGTTGAAACACAAAGTGGGGTGGAAAGGATGAGAAGGAACTTGGCAAGGTTGGAGAAATGGGCAAATGTATGGCAGCTTAGATTCAATGCTAAGAAGTGCAAGGTAATGCACCTGGGAAATGAAACCCAAGGAAGAGTACACAATTGGGGAGGGGTGAGATACTAACAACAACAAAAATGGAACGGGACCTGGGGGTAGTCATATCAGATGACCTAAAGGTGGACAAGCAATGTGAGAGGGCAGTAAGGAGGGCTGGGGGCATACTGGGATGCACAGGGGGCGACATCACCAGTAGAAAACAGGAAGTTGTTATCCCTCTGTACAGACAGCTGGTGAGACCCCATCTGGATTACTGTGTGAAGTTCTGGAGACAAAATCTCTGCAAAGACATAAACAGGATGGAGGAAGTCCAGAAGAGGGCAACTAAAATGGTGCAGGGTCTGCATCGGAAGACATATGAAGAGAGACTTAAGGAGCTTAATATGTATAGCCTCGAGGAGAGGGGGGGACATGATAGAAACTTTAAAGTACCTCAACGGAATCAACAAAGTCCAAGAGAGTAGCATCTTTCAGAAAAATAGGTGTGCAAAAACAAGGGGGCACAATTTCAATATGGGTGTGGGGGCGGCTCAGAGGTAATGCAAGGAAGTATTTTTTCACAGAGAGGGCTGTGGATGCATGGAACGGCCTTCCGGAGGAGGCTGTGGAGTCAAGAACAGTGGTGGAATTCAAGAATGCATGGACCATAAAGCATGGGACAGTCATAAGACAATTCTAGGGGGTGAGGTGCAAATATAGCTAACGTGCAGCAATGTCTAAAACCATTCTCCTGGCTAGTCATCTGAAGTAAAGGATAGTTCACCGCCCTACAGTCTACATCTCATGTGGCCGGTTTCTAATTCAGCAGCGACCCCGTTACTCCCATCTCAGCGGGATTTTCTGACAACACTGTGAACGAGTCCGGATAGATGGACTCGAGGGCCTCCACCTCGTTCCGCTGCTCCTCTCCGTAATCCGTCATCTTCGCCAGATGCAGTCCATTGATCCACAGAATAACAAATTCGAATCGCGACCAGCCGGCAACTGAGAGTAGGAATCCAGGCCGGAGCGATGCTCGGTATCGATTGAGGGGCCTACAGAGTCACGGTTCATCGATATTTCGCCAATGAACTAGGGTTGACTGGCTGTTATGACACGTGACGAGGGTTGTCGGCATGGTACCGGGCACGTGATCAATGCTGTTGGACTTCAGTGCACTCGACTACAACTGAGGACCCCATTCTTTGTGTCAGTATGTGGTAGGAGGCAGCAGAGTTGTATTTTGTCCGAGCATTGGAAGCTAATTATGAACTATGCGCCATAATTGAAGGAGTCCTTATTTTGACTCTGTGTACATAGTTATAATCGATGCAAGGGAAAAGCTGATCATGAATATAAATAGGCACAGACTCTTCCTGTATCGTCGGGGCTACTTCACAGCTCTAATATTTCAATACTATGATAATGTATTTATTTATTTTTTGTTGACGGTGTAAGCGCACTAGACATGTTTTCAGGCACGACCGGGGGGTACAGATGAATGCGAACTGACTGAATCAGATTAAGCTGTTTGTGGTAGTTTAGTGAATACTTTATGGGATTTTTTAATTGCACTTTTAGTCCATCAAGTTCGTGTCACCGAACGACCCAACAGATCTGTTCTACGCTTTGAGACCGCTTTAGAAGTTTTGGGGCCACGGGGGGTGTCTTGCGTGCGAACTTGTACGTTTAGTTTGCCTGGTATTACTAAGGGCCCATAAAATATGTGATGGTTACATTTTTTTTTGTTCTGCAAAAGTGGCACAAATAAAAATATGCAGGCATTTTTTTAGCAGAATATCAAGGTGTTGCACAGCTATAAATACAGAATAATTTATGAGCAACCATGCACAACAAGGCTGTGTTTCCATCTCGGGGTTGAGATGACAGCATATGAACCTCGAGTGAAGCTCGAGAGGTCCATGCTGTCATCTCAACCCCGAGATAGAAACATATGCCGAGTTGTGTGTGGTTGACCATATTTTATTTTTTATAGTACATGTTTTTTTACATTAGAGTGACAGCCCCTCACTGAAGTGAAAACTAAAAATCTTGCCATTTCATTGTTCTACTCACACAAAATCAAATTTCAGATTTTGAAAGGTAAAAATATGACTTTGGGCACTGGGTGGTGAGTAAGTAGCTTGGTGTAGAATAAATGAGAAATTTAAAATTGTATGACTTTGAACTGTGCCTAAAAACTTCGGAATGCGCATAACGGTTTAGAATATGCTTAAAGATTTTGAGCAGGCTGATTTTTATACATAAAGGATAACCATATACTATACAGCTTTTCTAAATTAATACCTAAAAAAATGTGTTTTGCTCGATGTCCCTGAACCCTGTAAGCATAGAAAAAGTGTCAAGTCTTAGAAGTAGTGGGTGGGTAAATTCCTTTTTTCTTCCTGCAACCCTGTATTTTAATAACTGTTTAAAAAAATAGCTAATGCTGTGCGTCCCTGGTCCCTGTGAGCAAAGAAAATGTGCCGTAGTCCTGGGAGTAGTGGCTGGGTAAATCCAAGACCTTTGGAGGGGTGGAAGAACAATGGGGAATAATCAAAACTGCCATCACAGAGGCAACAAGCCTTTGTGTGAAGCAGATAAAACGATGTAAGAAACCACTATGGTTCTCAAAGGAGGTGGCAGGAGAAGATTGAGGAGAAAAAAAGCATTCAGGAAGTACAAGGAATCACAGAAGAAGCAGGACAGAGAATTGTATCAGTTAAAGCAAAAGGAAGCTGGGAAGGCAGTCAGAACAGCAAAGGCCCAAACCGAGGAAAAGATAGCCAACACAGTTAAGGGGGATAAAACATTTTATAGGTACATCAGGGAGCGAAGGAGGACCAGGGAGGGATAGTGAGGCTTAATAAAGGGAAGGGGGGGTGAGCAGAGGGTGACTGAAAAGGCAGAGATACTAAACAAATATTTTGCTCAGTATTCACAAATGAAAAGGTGGAAGTCATAAACCAAACAATAGAAACTCTCTGGATGCAGAAGTTGATACCAGCCATTACAGAAAAAAGGTTCTGAAAAAACTCTTAAAACTGAAGGTGAACAAAGCAATGGGGCCTGATGGGATTCATCCCAGAATTCTAAAAGAACTAAGGGTAGAACTAGTGACACCACTGACTACCCTCTTTAACAAATCATGGGAAGATGGGGTGGTACCTGAGGACTGGAGGAGGGCAGATGTGATTCCGCTTCACAAAAGTGGGAGCAGGGCAGAAGCAGGCTAATACAGACCTGTTAGTTCAACCTCAGTGATAAGGAAAATGATGGAATCACTTTTGAAGAAAAGAATTGTTGAGTACCTAGAGACCAGAGGGGCACAGGACCCAAGGCAGCATGGAAGGCAGTAGGGAGGGCTGGGGGTATACTGGGATGTATAGGGAGAGGCATCAGCAGCAGAAAACAGGAAGTTGTTATCCCTCTGTACAGACAGTTGGTGAGACCCCATCTGGAGTACTGTGTCCAGTTCTGGAGACCCCATCTCCGCAAGGACATAGGATAGAGGCAGTCCAGAGGAGGGCAACTAAAATGGTGCAGGGTCTGCAAGAGAAGCTGTATGAGGAGAGACTAAAGGAGCTTAATATGTATACCCTTGAGGAAAGAAGGAGAGGGGGACATGATAGAAACTTTTAAGTACCTCAGTGGAATCAACAAAGTCCAAGAGGGTAGCATTTTTTCAGAAAAAGAGACTTGCAAGAACAAGGGACACAGTTTAAAAGATAGAAGGAGAGGCGGTTCAGGGCAATGTGAGGAAGTATTTCACAGAGAGGTAGTGGATACATGGAACCGCCTTCCTGAGGAGGTTATGGGGTCTAAAATTGGGGAGAGTTCAAGAATGCATGGGACAGACATAAGGCAATTCTTGTGGGGGTAAGGAAGAAATAGGCTGTTGGTTAACTAGGATCTACGGCCTATCCTGTGAGTGAGAAATGGCAGACTAGATGGGCCTAGCAGTCCTTATCTGCCGTCAAAGTCTATGTTTCCATGGATTCTGGCGGGAAGGTCATGTCAGACAAATCTAATGATCTTTGGGTGACCAAGTAGTAGATCAGGGAGGGCTGTGGACTGTGGCCTATCTAGACTGTAGGCATTTGACTCAGTCCCACAAGGGTCCCAAGATGGTAGCCTGGGTAAAAATTGGCTGGAGAACAGGACACAGAGTAATAGTAAATAGGAGTCCACTCTGAAGAAGGGGGGTACTAGTGGGTTACAGGAGGTTCAGTACTAGGACCGGTCCTCTTCAATGTCTTTATAAGCGACATTGCAGAGGGACTGGAAGGAAAAGTATGTCTCTTTGCAGGCGACACAAAGATCTGCAACAGAGTTGATGCACAAGGTGGATGGAAAGGATGAGAAGGGACTTGGCAAGGTTGGAGGAATGGTCAAATGTGGCAGCTTAGATTCCAGTGCTAAATTGCAAGGTAATGCACCTGGGAAATAAAAACCCAGTGGAAGAGTACTCAATGGGGGGTGAGATACTAACAACAAAAATGGAACAGGACCTGGGGGGTAGTCATATCAGATAACCTAAAGGTGGGCAAGCCATGAGAGCGGGCAGTAAGGAGGCTGGGTGAATACTGGGATGCATAGGGGAGGCATCACCAGTAGAAAACCAGGAAGTTGTTCTCCCTCTTTACAGACAGCTGGTGAGACCCCATCTGAAGTACTGCGTGCAGTTCTGGAGACCCAATCTCCATAAAGACATAAACAGGATGGAGAGCGGTCAGAAGGGGCAACTAAAATGGTGCAGGGTCTGCACCGTAAGACATATGAAGAGAGACTTGAGGAGCAGCCATATGCATAACCTTGGGAGGGCATGATAGAAACTTTCAGATACCTCAATGGAATGAACAAAATCCAAGAAGGTAACATGTTTCAGAAAAAGGTGTGTGCAAGAACAAGGGGCACAATTTGAAGATGGGGGTGGCTCAGAGGTAATGTAAGGAAGTTTTTTTTGACAGAGGGTTGTGGATGCATGGAGCGGCCTTCTGGAGGAGGTTAATGGAGTCAAAACTGGTGGAATTCAAGCATGCATGGGACAGATATAAGGCAATTCTGTGGGGTGGGGTAGAAGAAGTAGGCTGTTGGTTAACTAGGATCTGCAGCTTATCCATTTGGTAGGAACATGGGCAGACTTGTGGGCCAAGTGGTCCTTATCTGCCATCAAATTCTGTGTTTCTGTTTTTTTCCATCTGCAACCCAATATTTTCATTATGGTTTAAAAAATATCTTTACAAAAAAAGTTTCTGGGCCCTGTCAGCACTGAAAAGCTGCATTAGTCCCTGGAGTACTGGCTGGTTAAATCTGTTTTTTCTACAATTCTGTATTTTCATTACTGTATAAAAAAGAAATGACTAAAAAAAAAAGTTCTGCTGTACGTCTCAGTAGTGAGCACACAAAAGGTACCTTAGTCTTGGAAGCAGACTAGTAAATCCCTGTGTTTTTTTCTTTTGCAACCCTGTTGTTTCGTTGCTGTGTAAAGAAGTACAAACTAAAAAAAAAAAGTTTTGCTGTACGTTCCAGGGCCATGTTTGTACAGAAAAGGTGCCTTAAAGGGACACCGTCAACCCCCTTAGGCCTCAAAGCATCCCTTGTTTAAAAAACACATTTTGTGATTGCTAACATTCTGTAAAGACTACTGATGTAGCTAGTAGTTTGAGTCCAGTTTTTTTTTCTTTTAAAAAGTGAAAAGCAGACTGCCCACCCATAATGGTGCTACCACACCAAAACAGGTATCTTTACATTCCGTGATCAACTCTCACTGCATCTTTCATGGACTTGGGAACACCTCCAACACAGTCTAGCCATTCATAATGCAGTGGCAGTTTAGGTGGCTACTGCCTCACGAGTGACTGCACTGTTCAGGGATGCTTCTAATGTTTAAGAAGTATTCAAGAACAACTGATTTTGGATTTGAAACAAAATAAAGTTGTTTAAAGATATACATTGCAATGCATTTCAGTTCTACTAAGCAAGACAGACGAAACAAACAGTAACATTAATATATTTTAGAGAAGGTAAGCAACCATTGCATGGGGTTTTAATTAGAAATAATACAGTTGAACCTCGATTATCCAGATTATTCACTTGTACGGACTAGCGACCTGGTCCTGAAAAAGTTATCTTCCTATCTGTAACATTGATTTGTGAATGCGATTATCCGGACACATTTTCTATCCCCGCTAGGTCCAGGTGATCAAGGTTGACTGTGTGGCCATAAAACAGGTTGACAGTGTCCCTGTATGTCTTGTGAGTAGTGGCTGAGTAAATCTCTTTTTCTTACTGCAACTCTATATTTTCATAACTGTTAAGTACTACCTAAAAAGAACCTAGTTCTGCTTTATGTCCCAGGACCATGTTTGCACAGAAGGGTGTGTTAAGTCTTGGGAGTAGTGACTAGATAAATAGTTTTCTTCCAGCAATCTCGTATTTTCATTACAATTTTAAAAAATATCCAAAAACAATTCAAGTTTGCTGTATGACCCTGGACTGGAGAGCACTGAAAAGGTGCCGTAGTCTTTGGAGTAGTGACTGGGTCAATCCCTGTCTTTTTTTCTTCCTGCAACCCTGTATTTTCATTATGGTCTAATAAATTAAGCTGTGCTGTACGTCTGTGGACCCTGTGAGCACTGAAAAGCTGCATTAGTGCTTGGGAGTAGTGGCTGGGTAAAACCCTGTCTTTTTTTCTGCAACCCTGCATTTTCATAACTATTTATAAGTAACAGCTTGAAAAATAAGTTGCGCTGTACGTCACTGGACAGTGAGCTCAGAAAAGGTGCCCCAGTCTTGGGAGTGCCTGGGTAAATCACTCTTTTTTTCCTTCCTGTAACCCTGTATTTTCATAACTGTTTAAACAAGTAGTACCTAAAGGAAATACATTATGCTCTACATCCTTGGAGCCTGTGAGCACAGAAAAGCTGCATTGGTCTTAGTAGTAGAGTTTGGGTAAATCGTGGTCTTTTTTTTTTTTCTCTCTGCAACTCTGTATTTTCATAACTGTTTTCCTTTTTCAAAATTAATCTAAAAAAAAAAGGAACAAGTTCTGCTCTGTGTCCGTGAACCCTGTAAGCGCAGAAAAGGTGTCTTAAGTCTTGGGAGTAGTGGCTGGTTAAATTCCTTCTTTCTTCCTGCAACCCTGCATTTTCATTATGGTTTAAAAATATCTAACAAAAAAAATTATGCTGTACATTCCTGGACCCTGTGAGCAAAGAAAAGATGTAGTAGTCTTAGGAGTAGTGGCTGCATACATCCTGGTCTTTTTTTTTTCTTTCTGCAATCCTGTATTTTCATTCAAACACCATGAAGTCTTGCTATATTATAACAATAGCAGTCAGCCACTGCAGCTGAACTGCCCCGGAGAGGAAAGAGTTAACTCCAGAGGCTCTGGAGTTCTACAGCGCGAGGGTGCTGTGCCAAAGCTCTATCTGGGCAGTTTCAAATGAAACTGTCAGATTCTTTACTCCGCTTCACTGAACAGTCGCTCGGAGATCAGCTCCTTCACATCGGTTCATTTCACGGTTCAAGCGAGTATTTCTCGGTTTATTTTAACGGCAAAAGTAATTATTTTACGCATTTGGGTTCAAAGCTCTATCTGGTAAACCGTAAGTACAGGATTTTAAAGTCTGTGGAAATTCATTATCGGTTCGGTTTGAACGATCGGTTTTCTAAAAATACTAATTTTAAACATTAAATTGGGCTTTTAGAGTAGGTTCCGGTTCTTACTCGGTTCTAAAAAAACCTAACTTTTAAATTGGGTTTCAAATACCCGTGACACGGTTGGAACCATTAAAGGTATCTTACCTGGCACTCCATAAAAAGAGCAAGTTTTTTGGATAGGCTGGCATTATGTCTGAGAGGCAAAAGAAAAACCCGGGCCCACTGGGTTTTCCAACACTGTGATGTCTGTGGGAAGCCTTTGCCAAGGTGACCCACACACCACTGTGTTTATTGTCTGAGGGCTGACCACCTCCTGTCAGACTGCCAGGTGTGTAAAATGTTCCTGCAGCCACCCTGGAAAAGAGATTGGGCGGCTCGGGGAGCGAGAGGCCAAAAGTCCGCTGACCCGATGGCCAGCCGGTCCAGCACCACTGGACCAGAGAGTGCCCTCTGACCAGGCGGCGGTACTTCCTCGGCAAAGGAAGACTGGTTCACAGGAACCAGTCCCAGTTAAAGACAAAAAATCAGTGGTTTGGTCCAAAATTGTCTCTCCAACTGCTGCAGAGATAAGCTAAAGCCATTCAGATTGTCCAGTCACTGTCTCAGGGACCTGTCGAACCACCAACAGTTGGTAAAGGTTAGTTCGTTCAGTTCCAGTGGTTCAGGAGTATGATGTTGAGAATTTTATGAACCACAGGAGGGGAGGAGAATTTGATCAATTTATGTGTGGCTGGGGGTCTGGGCGTGCCCATTGAACGGACATTTCTCCAGACAGACCTTTAGAATCTCCTCCTATTCTGTCTGAGTCCCTTCTCATTTTATGTTTTACAAAAGAGTTGCAGAAACCCTCCAGCTTCCTTTAGGAGGCTGTGGATGAGCAAGAGGAGCCTGATTATGTAGAAATGATGGATATACCAGAGTCTAGGAGGTTGTCTATTCCTTTGCATAAGTCATTTAGGAAGCATACAACAAAGATTTTAAAAATCCTCATTCTGTCCCTCCTGTAGATAAAAATGGACAGAAGGTATGCTTTGTCAGGCTCTGATGCAGACTTTCTCACTGAACAGTGTAGTCATGTAGGTGTGGTACAAGCTGCAGCCTGTGACAAGGCTAATATTCCCTGGCCTCACATCCTCCTGATAAGGATTCCAGGAAGATTGATGCCATGGCGAAAAAACGTATATGGCAGCTTCTTTGGGACTCAGGCAGGCAAATTATATGGCTTATGTAGCTAGATATCAGAAATCTAGGTGGGACACAATATTGCAGTTGGCCAAGCAGGCCCCATGGCCAGCTGGCTAGTGAGTTGGAACAGGTGGCTGCTGATGGCATTGAAGCCTCTAAGGTTCAATTTTCATACTGCTGTTGATGTTAATGATGTCTCCTCTAGGGGTCATGGCCACTTCTGTAGCTTTCCGTAGGTTGGCATGGCTCAGATGCACTAATCTGTCCCAAGATACTCAGTCAAAGGCTATGGATTTTCCTGTAGTGGGAAATTCTCTGTTTGAGGAACAAACAGAAAACTATATAAAAAGATGGATGAACAGAACTACCTACAAAAGTGCCCAGGCTAAGGAGGCATGCCACTCCACAAAGGCACGCCCAGGGAGTAAGGCAGGCCTTTCCACAGGCCTTTTACCAATTTCAAGCCTCCTCTGCTTTGCATGGGAGGAGTTTCTTCAGAGGCAGGGGTAGGCAGAGGCACGTAAGCGTCCCCTCCCTCAGCCTAAGGCTGCTGCCAAACAGGCACCCTGATGGGGTGCCCAGGGGCCGATTCTCCTGTACCAGTGGGGGGCAGGTTGGTTTATTCAGCCAGAACTGGCTGTCCTAACTTTCGGACAGATGGGTTCTGGGTAATAAGCAGGGTCTGGTTCTCAACTCAAACAGTTTCCAAAGATGAGGCCAGACATTTCCCTACAAACCTTCAGAAGCCCTTGCTTTGGAAGCAGAGGTTTCTTCTCTTCTGGACTGCAAAGCAGTGGAAGGGTCCCTCCTTGCCATCAGGGCAAGGGGCTATATTCAAAGATATTTTCTTACCCCAAAAGACAGGAGAATGGCGGCCCATTCTAGATTTAAAAGTACCTGAACAAGCATCTTTGAAACAAAGTTCAAAATGTTGACTCAGCAATGATATTGCCTTCTCTAAAGCCAGGGGACTGCTAGCTTCCCTGGACCTCAAGGATGCCTATTTTCATGTTCTGATCAGGCCTTCTCACGAAAAGTACCTCAGCTTGAAACTGCCTTCAGACCACTACCAGTTCAGGGCAATGCCTTTCGGCCTTACCTCTGCGCCAAGGTATTCACAAAATGTCTAGCTGTGGTAGTGGCTCCTTAAGAAGGCAAGGGGTTGCTGTGTTTCCCTACCTGGACGACTGGCTCACCGTGGGTCAGTCTCAGATCAGGTAAATCCCACTTGCAAGTCATCGGCAGCTTCTCACTTCCCTGGGATTCCTGCTAAATTTACCAAAGTCAGTTCTGGAACCAGTTCAGGTCCCTAACTTTCATAGGTGCAGAATTGAACACAAACTTAGCCAGGGCATTTCTTCCCTTGGAAAGGGTAGACAGACTCATTGCCCTGGCATCCTCCTTTACCCTCGAGTCTCTCGACCAGCAGGCATTTTCTGCAACTCCTGGGGCACATGGCTGCTTCACAGCAGTGAGTGCAGGAGCAAGATTCCAGATGAGGGACATTCAGTTTCATTTGAGGGGCCTATGGTCTCAGAAAGGACCCCTTTCAAATTGGTCCCAATGACTCAAACTCTGATCCTGGCCCTCCACTGGTGGCAGGACAGAGCAATCTAAAACAAGGGTTCCTTTCATTCCATCTCCCTCCCTCACCCTCACCACGGATGCCTCCTGTTAGGGTGGGAGCTCACTAGGCGACCTGTCCACTCAGGGAGTGTGGTCTCCTCAGGAATCTCTGCTCCCACATCAATCTAGTTAGAACTCAGAGCTGTCTTTTTAGCTCTTCGGGTGTTTTCAGTTTCTGTCCAGAACAAAGTGGTTCAAGTCAGGACAGACAACACCACCACAATGTGGTACATCAACAAGCAAGGGGGCACTCGGTCATCAGCCTTGTGCACCGAAGCAATGAAGTTGTGGTCTCTGGCTTACTCCCTGATAGCAGTTCACCTCCCAGGGAAGGACAATGTCCTGGCGGATGCCCTCAGCAGAATTTCTCAGGGCCATCATGAATGGGCTCTGAATCCACAGGTGCTGGGCTCCGTCTTTGCCAGATGGGGCACCTCTCAGATAGATCTTTTCGCAGCCCCAGACAGACACCAACTTCCTCTATTTTGTTGCAGGCCTCCAGTGCTGGGCTCAGTCCCCTGGGCGCCTTTTCTGAGTGGACTGGAAGGGAAGTTCCTGTTGCCTTTCCCCTTTCCTCTTCTTTCAAAAGTACTAGTAAAATCAGATCTCAACCCTGCAAGGTGATTCTGATTGCTCCAGATTAGGCCAGACAGCCCTGGTACCTCTGCTTCTGTCCTGACAGTCCACCCTCCCTGAGCCTGCCCAGAGTCCACGACTTGCTGGCTTGTGCACAGGGGAGAGTGTGGTATCCGGACCTAAAATCCCTCCATCTCAAGGCCTGGCTCTTGAGGAGCTAGAATTTGCTGATTTACACCTTTCTCAAGGTGTCCTGGATATTTTAAAGGCTTCAAGGAAGCCTTCCACTAGGGCCACTTACAATTCTAAGTGGAAGAGGTTTTCCATCTGGTGCTCTGAGAGGCAGATTATTCCAGAATCTGCTGATCTTCCCATTTTACTGGACTATTTGGTCCATTTAAATTCCCTAGGCCTTAGACCAGCTACCTTGAAAGTTCATCTGGCAGCTGTCTCTGCTTTTGTGTCAGCAGGGAAGCTTGCCTCCCTTTCTTCTCACCCTGTGTTTTCCAAGTTTTTTAAAGGGTTACTTCATACTAGGGTTGTCAGAACAGGTTCGGAAAAGATTCGAACCCTGGTGTTCGAGTTCTAACTTAGAACTCGAACACTAAGCAATTCATAAAAGGTTTGAATCACCTTGACGACAGCGACGAGGGGTCGAAGTAAGCAAGCAGCGAGCAGCGGGATCTGTGGGGTATTAAAGAGATGCGCCACGAGGAGGAGTGCCATTTGACTGAGGATCATCGCAGACAGAGGCAGCAGCAGGCAGCACCAACAGCCCACTAAACTGTTAACAAAAGCGGTTGTAGCGTCCGCTACTTTTGTCCAACAGATCGTGGCCACTTCTTCTCTTGTGAGACGGCGAGAACAAGAAAAAAAGCTAAAAATCGGGGGGACTGGGAGGCGGGAGTGGGAGTCCTAGGGCCGATTCAGGACAGAAGGAGGGAATCGGGACTCGGAGGATTAATCAAGATTGGGGGAAGGGACTGGGGGAATAGGGAGGGATTGATGAGAGACCAATATCAGGAGGAGGACTGGAGGAGGACTCGGAGAGAAAAGAACCTTTGTGAAGTGTGATTATTTGAAACTGCAGCACTGCACACTCAGCAGCTGCCAACAAGCATACAAGGGGGCAAAAAGCAAATCTGATAAATCTAAATAAGTCTGAACCTAGTGTGTGTGTCACAGAGAGAAGCCCAGTGTGTGCCCCTTGACTGCACTGTACTGTACCCTACCAGTGTGTGTTACAGAGAAGCCCCAGTGGCCAGTTGTGTGGTGGCATTAACCTTACATGACAGAAACGCAGGGGGGCAAAAAAAGGCAAATAAATCTTTCTGAACCCTAGTGTGTGTGTGTGTCACAGAGAGAAGCCCAGTGTGTGTGTGTACTGTACCCTACCTAGTGTGTGTTACAGAGAGAAGCCCAGTGGCCAGTTGTGTGGTGGCATTAACCTTACATGACAGAAGCGTAGAAATATAATTCTCATTCCCTGGTTTGCGTATAGACTCCGTCTCTCCTGGGTCGGGTCAGCCCATCACCCTGCTGCTGTGTGCCCTTTGACTGCACTGTACCCTACCCAGTGTGTGTTACAAGAGAAGCCCAGTGGCCAGTTGTGTGGTGGCATTAACCTTACATGACAGAACAGAAATATAATTCTCATTCCCTGGTTTCATGTATGTGACTCCGTCTCCTGTGGTGGGGTCAGCCCATCACCCTGCTGCTGTGTGCCTTGACTGCACTGTACCCTACCCATGTGTGTGTTACGAGAAGCCCAGTGGCCAGTTGTGTGGTGGCATTAACCTTACATGACAGAAATGTAGAAATATAATCTCATTCCCTGGTTTGCGATGTGACTCCGTCTTCCTGTGGTCGGTCAGCCCATCACCCTGCTGCTGTGTGCCTTTATTGCCTGTACCCCTACCCAGTGTGTGTGTTACGAGAGAGAAACCCAGTGGCCAGTTGTGTGGTAGCATTAACCTTACATGTGGAAGCGTAGAAATATAATTCTCATTCCCTGGTTTGCGTATGTGACTCCGTCTCCTGTGGTCAACCCATCACCCTGCTGCTGTGTGCCCTTTGATTGCTATGTGTATGCCTATGCCCAGCAGCCCAATCATTCTGTAAGCCTTGAACCTGGGATCCTTTAGTTGCAAACTGTCATATTCTTCAATTACTTTCAGTCCACGTATCACAGTGTCACACAACCAAAATAACATTTTGGAGTTGTTGACCAGCGATTACAGATCACATTGCTTTGTTACAGGAATTGTTTGGGTGTTGGTGATTTTCACAGTATACTGGACTGGTAGTACTGGTACTTACTGTCTGTTATGGCTGACACCAACATAGATGAAGCATATAGTGCTGGTGTTGGAGCAGGTGTTGGTGGTAGTGGTAATCCTGGTGCTAACAGAAATAACAAAATGTTTCACGTGATAAAATTTCAACAAACAGCAAAAGAGCAACAGTGAAGTGTGGTAAAGGGGACCCTTAAGAAAACCTGTACAGCTGCTGGGGTCACAGGGAGGCACCATAAGGTATGCCATTCATGCCGTTAAGATCCCTGTGACTAGCAGCACTAATGCAAGTGACAGTGAGTCCCTCTCTGACTCGGACAGTAGCTCTTTGTCTCAGTCCCACACTGTTGTGTCTCGTGACAAATCATTACTTCCTCAACAAAGTGAAATGAGCAAGTCTGCTGACAATGAATCAGGTAGTGCACTTGCAAATACATCCAGCACTGTTGGCAATAAAAGGACATATCCAATGAATCCACCACTTCTGTGTTGGCCAGCAATGAAAATCCATCAGAGTCTTCTGTCCACTCTTCTAGCACCAAGAGCATGTCCCAGGTTCTGTTAGGACAGGTGAAAAGACACAAACAGTCTTTAGCTATCTTCCTAGCACTTCGAACAAAATCTGTCACATCTGAGGTGTGGTATTTCTCAGTCAGTAAAACTGATCCATGCAGAGCAATTTGTTCCTATGTAAACAGAGTGTAAGCCGTGGTAAAGTTGTGTCATGCCTTGGCACTACAGCTCTTAAACGCCATCTGAAAAAGCATTCGGTTTGCTTATCATCCAAAACCAAAACCCATGTCCTCCATCTTCCAGACCGCACGTGAGAAGGGTCAGGAATCTGAAATGGATACTGAATTGTCTGAACTTGATGCGGGCAGAACCACTGCCAGCCCTAGGATCACTGTTACCACCAATGCCAGCACCATTAGTACTAGTTGCACATCCAGTGATGGCACTGAATGTATAAGTCCTAGTCCACCATCTCTGCATCCATCTGCCCATCGAAGCGCCACGGTGTATAATAAACCAGCAGGGACATGTGCAAACAGCTAACACTGTCTCCAGGCATTTGAAAGGAAGAATACCTTTACTAGAAATCATCCAAAGACCCTTCATCTTAATCACCAAATTGGTGAACTGTTATCGAACCCTTCTCCCATACTCTTTGGTAGATCATGAGGATTTTAGGGAGCTCATGACATTAGCAAACCTCGTTACAATGTTCCTCATCGAAGGTACTTTTCCTATGTTGAAATACCAAACATTTATCAGGCTTTAAAAGCGACAGTGATGCTTGCACTTAAAAACTGCAGAGGGTGGGTTATTCATGTCACAACAGATATGTGGACCAGCACTCAAAACATAGATTACATGTGCCTTACGCACATTGGGTCAATTTTCTTGTGCTTCTTCAAAAAACAAAGACACCCCAAAAGATGGTGCTGCTGCATATAAAGAAGTTGGGCAAAAGTCATACTGCTGCAAACATCTTGCAGGAACTAAATGACCTCCTTGAAGAATGGGTTTATTATCACGGTCTAAAATGTGGCTTCATAATAAGTGACAATGAGCCAACATCTTAAAAGCAATACAGGATGGAGGATTTCTGCATGCTTCTTGTTTTGCACATTGCTTACTTAACTGTCACGGGATTCTCAACAGACGAAACACAAGTGGATGGTATGATTGCTGTTTGCAAAAAATTGTGACTCACTTTCACATTCAACCAAGGCAATACTGGACATTGACCGAACTGCAAAAAAACACAAGCTGCCCCAGCAAAAGCTGATTCAAAATGTTTCCACTCGTTGGAACTCTAACGCTTATATGCTGCAGCGCCTCTTGGAGCAAAAACAAGCTGTACATGAGTACTGCTCCAGTTACATTATTGGAGATGGCATTATGCTGTCTGTGCTGCAGTGGAAATTAATGGAGACAGTGTGCTGTATCCTAGCTCCTTTAGAGACAGCTACAAGGGACATGTCTTCTGAAGGTGCATCTGTGAGTCAGGTTATCCTCCATAATGCTCATTCACATCATCTTAGTGTTCTAAATCTACAAATAGAAAAAGACAGATCTGAGCAGACAACATGTGCCTATATCATAGGAATCTCGTAAAGAGAATGAGCGAGCTTCAAAACCAATGACAAATTAGTTGCAATGACGAAATCAAGACACTACATCCTTGCAACTCTCTTAGATCCCAGGTTCAAGGCTATACATCTTCCAAAACAGATGATATAGAGCAGTACAAATGTATGTTGCTAGATGAGCTGCAGCACTCACAGGAGTCAAACACAGACACGCACAGTACCATCAGGTTGTCATCACCACAACATGCAGGTTCATCTTCACAAAGGGATACAGAACTGGAAAAGTCACCAAACATTAACAGTAGTTGTTCCACAACTGCCACTTCTTCAGCCCTTAGTAACAAGCTAAATCTGTGGCAAAACCTTTCCCAAATTGCTGCCATACCAGCTGCTTCTGCTGATTCCTCTTCTGAGCGGTCTCTGTCCAACATGGTAGATAGTTAGCTGCAAGAACTGCCTATTCCTATTGATGCATGCCCTTTTGAATACTGGAGATCAAAAAAGTCAATTTGGACAGAGCTGTATGATGAAGCCTGTAAATATCTTGGTTGTCCTGCAACAGTGTCTCTTCAGACAGCATGTTTAGTACAGCTGGCAATATTGTGACAGCACAAAGAAATAAGTTGCTGCCAGAAAATGTACACCACGTTAACTTTTATTAAAGTTAATAAGTCAAGATTTTCAGTATCCCTACAAGAGTATACAAACTGATCCTGAAGTGATTGATGTTGTGGATGTTGATGGTGATGATGACAACTCAGATGGTGGTGGTTGGTAAATACTGTGGAGACGAGTCTCTCTACACCAAAGGAAACTTTACAGACTGTGATGACTTTGGTTGTTGTCTCTCTCCTTTCTCGATCTACTACCTCGACTATACTACCCCAAAACTTTCACCATTTCATGGCAAACTGCTTGTAGCTAGGGTCTAAACTAAAGTCAACAAGTTTTATATACAGGGCAATTTTAACATCAGTGGAACAGGGCCAAATTTGGCATAAAAGGACACTGTCCGTCAATCCTTTCTGTATCATATTATTTATAGTTAAAGTGCAAACATATATTTTGGATTTACCTTCTGTGACTTTGTGGTGCATCAGCATGGGCTGGGACAGGAGGCGGTCTATTTTCAATTTAAAGAGGACAAAACAATGAGTTCTAATTGGTAGCTGTTTATTATTTTTCAATTACAGAAATGTTAGCCATAAACAAAAATGGATGCTAGTACATGGGTGAGGGTTGTGGGTTGGTTTTAACATGGGTGTAAAGTGGTGGCATGGGTGCTACTGCACAGATGAGGTGGTGGAAGAAAAGTGGAATGGGTGATGGGGTGAAAGGTGGGTGTTGTTTTAGTTCTTTCATTTACAGATTAAGTGATCAGCTGGGGATGGTGAGGAAAAAATGATGACAGACCGAACCTACTGTACACTACACATAATATATATTCTTATTAAATACATTGCCATCTGCTGCCACCTAGCACACAATTGTCCTGTCCTTTAAAAAGAATAAAGGAATCAGAAATAAAAGAAAATCTGCATCAGCAGTTTTCACAGAATGTGACGTATCATAGTGTTTTGCTTTATAAGTAGTGATAATTTGATACAATGGGGTTGACAGATGCTGTCCCTTAAACATCATATGCCAACTGCTGCAACTACATTAAATGTTCATAAGTTAGTATGTGGTGAAGCAACCTTTTTTATTATGTGACTGAAATACAGATTTTATTGAAGTATCAGCTGCAAAAATGCATCATCTTAGAATTTTTGTATGTATTACTTCAATTTGCCAACATAAATGTTGGTATATGTATGCATTACTTAGAAAATTGCATGCATTTTGCCAGCAACAATGACTGGCATATATTTTTATTAAGAACAAAAAGACACAGCACCAACACTTCAAAAATATACTGTATTATGCGTTTTAACTGATAGCATCACAGTACAAGCATCATGCAGGACAAAACAGTTTAAACAGACAAAAGTTGTCTGTTTAAACTGTTTATCCCTACGTAGCATTCTGTACTGTACTACTCAGTCAAACTGCTAACTACAGCATATATTTTAGAAGTGTTGCTAGCTGTAGTCTGTGCTCAACTTTTCAGCACAGGCACAACTTGGGTTTGGAGCAACCTTCTTGTGGTTTCTGCAAATTTTTTTTATTCCAATGTCTTGACTGAATATGTTATGACATAATATGTTTTGTAACAGTTCCACATGTTGCTGCTGCTAGTACTTGGCTTGACTTTGTTATAAAAGCTTTCTTTTAAACATAGCAACTTTTGATTCACTCATTTAAAACAGAAAGCAGCAAACAGCTGAAATTAGGTAATATCAGTTATTTTTCTCCTAATTCATGACAATGAGTATATATAGCTGAGTACATAAATGGCTAATGTGCCTCTTTCTTTCACTAAGGAACTATGATGCAGCTGCAGCAGAAAACTTTTAACATATGGGTGGGTGGGTGGGCCTGTTACGTATTAAGTTGCTGACTTTGTAAACAGAAGAAACTATAGATAAACCTAGTTGTATTCCTATCAATGTCACACAAGATAATCTCTCCCCTTATTTTGAACAGTTTTTCCTTTACATGTATTTTATTACTATCTTCGTTACTGGCAGCACAATGAAAAAAATAGGTTCGAGTTCTAAAAGTTCTAAAAGATTAGAACACTAGAACTTTTCAAAGTTCTAGACTAGAACTAGAACCCAGAACTTCAGACGGTTCTGACAACCCCTACTTCATACTAACCCCTTTCAGGAGCCAGCTCCTGCCTGGGACCTGAATGTTTGCATTGCTCAGTTAATGCAACCTCCTTCGAACCTCTGTCTTCAGCAGAGCTCAAGTATCTAACTTGGAAAACTGTTTTCCTAGTGGCTATCACTTCTGCCAGACACATAAGTGAATTACAGGCCTGTCAGTGGAAGAAGATTTTATTTCTTTCCACAGAGATAAAGGTAGTCCTCAGGACTAATAGAAAGTTTTGCCTAAGGTGGTTTCAGATTTCCACCTGAACCAGTCCATCTCTCTCCCAGTATTTTTCACTGAGCATTCTTCCTCAGGTGAGAGGAAACTGCACAGCTTGGACGTCAAAAGAGCCTTAAGCTACTATTTGGAATGCACTAAGGGTCACAGGTTCGAATCCCTCCAACTCTGCCTTACTTATGGCGAGGTTGGTAAAGGGAAACCTGCCACTAAGAGGACAATTGCAAGGTGGATTGTCTCTTGTATCCAATTTTGTTACCAAAAACTAGGTAGAGAACCCCCTCAGGACTGAGGCCCCTCCACCAGGGGTACAGCTCGTCTCTAGCGGCTGCTAGAGACATTCCCATTCTGGAAATTTGTCAAGCTGCTACCTGGAAGGCAGTTCACACTTTACAAGCATTATTCCCTGGATGTCAGTCCAGGAGATGCTCGGTTTAGCACAGCTGTGCTTCAGAGCCTATTTCCTAAGTGGTTCTGACCCTCCTCCATGGAGGTACTGCTGTGTAATCTGCTATTATTATAATATAGCAAGACTTCATGGTGTTTGAAGAAAAATTACTCACCTTAGTAATTGCTTTTCTTCTCATGGAGTCTTGCTATATTCTACTTCCTCCCTCCTGCCCCTCTCAGAACTTCTGCTTGGGTAGGGTGGCAAATTAGTGCAAGCACTGTGTCATGCCATTGTAGTTTTTTTCCCTTACCCCCTTTTCTTTTGGGGTTAGAACTAGTTTATTTTATTTAGGTAATATATTGGCCCCCTTCCTGGACTCAAGTCTTTGGGGGAAGGGGGGGTCGTAATGGTGCTTGTCAAGGGGGGGAAAACTAATAATATTACCATTATTCATTGTTATTATGGTTATTGATGTTTCTACTGTTGTTTATGTTGTTGTTATTACTTCTAGTAGGTAGCCATTTGGCTAGTGTAGAGTTTTCCACACAGACTTGTTGCTAGTGTTAGCTTCGTAAAGATCTGACAGTTTCATTTGAAACTGCCCAGATAGAGCTTTGGCACAGCGCCCTCGCGCTGTAGAACTCCAGATCCTCTGGAGTTAACTCTTTCCTCTCCGGGGCAGTTCAGCTGCAGTGGCTGACTGCTATTGTTATAATATAGCAAGACTCCATGAGAAGAAAAGCAATTACTAAGGTGAGTAATTTTTTCTTATAGTTTAAAATATATCACAAAAATAAGCTGTGCTGTACATCTCTGGACCCTGTGAGCACTGAAAAGCTGCATTCGTCCCTTGAGTAGTGACTGGGTAAATCCCCGTTTTTTTCTCCAAGTCTGCATTTTCATTAGTGTGTAAAAAAAAAAAAAAAAATCCTACAAAAAAAAAAAGTTCTGTTGTACTGTCTCTGTAGTGAGCACACAAAAGGTACCTTAGTCTTGTGAGCAGAGGATGGTAAATCCCTCTTCATTTTTCTTTTGCAACCTTGTATTTTATTACTGTATATAAAAGTGCTACCTAAAAAGAACAAGTTCTGCTGTACGTCCCAGGACCACAGTTTCACAGAAAGGGTGTCGTCAATCTTGGGAGTAATGGCCGAGTAAGTCCCTTTTTCTGCCTGCAACCCTGTATTTTCTATATGCTTTAAAAAAATAATACCTAAAGAAAGAACCAAGTTCTACTGCATGCGTCCCTGGACCTCGTAAGCACAGAAGAAGGTGCCTCTGTCTTGGAGTAGTGGTTAGATAAATCCATTTTATCCTCACAACCCGCATCTTCATTATTGTTTAAAAATATGTCAAAAAAAAAAGTACAAGTTCTGCTGTACGTCCCTGGTCCCTGTGAACATAAAGAAAGTGCCATACTGCTGGGAGTAGTGGCTGGGTAAATCCCTGCCTTTTTTTCTCCGTAACCCTCTCTTTTCATAACTGTTTGAAAAAAGCAATACCTAAAGAAATACATTCTGCTGTATGTCTGTGGAGCCTGTGAGCACAGAAAATGTGCCTTAGTTTTGGGAGTAGTGGCTGGGTAAATCCCCTTTTTCTAGCTGTAACCCTGTATTTTCATTATGGTTTACAAATATCTAAAAAATAAGCTCTGCTGTACATATCTGGGTCCTGTGAGCATGGAAAAGCTACATTAGTCTTGGGAATAGTGGCGGATAAACCTGACTTGTTTCTGCAACTCTGTTGTTTCATTACTGTGTAAAAAAGAAATACCAAAAAAAAGTTCTGCTGTACATCTCCGGAGTGAGCACACAAAAGGTACCATAGTCTTGGGAGCACTGGCTGGCAAGTTTGTTATTTTTTCCTTTTGCAACCCTGTTATTTTAATTTCTGTATAAAAAAATTAAAAAAAAAAAAAAACAAGTTCTACTGTACGTCCCAGGATCATGTTTGCACAGAAAAGATTTCCTAAGTCTTGGGATTAGTGGCTGTGTAAAATCCCTTTTTCCTTCCTGCAACCCTGTAGTTTCATAACTGTTTAAAGAACACCTAAAAAAGAACAAATTCTGCTGTTCGTCCCTGGACCATGTAAGCACAAAAAAGGTGCCTCTGCCTTAGAGAGTATTGACTAGAGAAATCATTTTCTTCCTGCAATCCTGTATTTTCATTACTATTTAAAAAACATCTAAAAAAAATACATGTTCTGCTGTACGTCCCTGGACCCTGTGAGCATAGAGAAGGTGCCGTAGTCTTGGGAGTAATGGCTGGCTAAATCACTGTCTTTTTTTTCTTCCTGTAACCCTGTGTTTTCGTAACTGTTTAAACACGTAATACCTAAAGAAATGCATTTTGCTGTGCGTCCCTGGAGCCTGTAAGCACAGAAAAGCTACACTGGTTTTGGGAGTAGTGGCTGGGTAAATCGCTGTCCTTTTTTTCTCCCTGCAATTCTGTATTTTCATAACTGTTTTTTTTAAATTAATACCTAAAAAAGAACATGTTTTGTTCTATGTCCCTGAACCCTGTAAGCACAGAAAAGGTGTCTTGCGTCTTGGGAGTAGTGGCTGGATAAATAATTTTTTTCTTATTGCAGACCCTGCATTTCTATTATGGTGTAAAAATACCTAAAGAAGAAGCTCTGCTGTTTGTTCCTGGACTCTTGAGAGCAAAGAAAAGGTGCCGTAGTCTTTGGAGTAGTGGCTGGGTCAATCCTTGTTTTTTATTCTTCCTGCAACCCTGTATTTTCATTATGGTCTAAAAAAAATTAGCTCTGCTGTATATCTCTGGCTGTATGTCTCTGTAGTGAGCACACAAAACATACCTTAGTCTTGGGAGCAGAGGATGGTAAATCTTTTTTTTTTTTTTTTAAATCTTTTGCAACACTGTATTTTCAGTACTGTATATAAAAGTGCTACCTAAAAAAGGCGCAAGTTCTGCTATGCGTCCCAGCACCATGTTTGCACAGAAGAGGTGTCTTAAGTCTTGGGAGTAGTGGCGAGTACATCCTTTTCTTCCTGCAACCCTGTATTTTCGTAACTGTTCAAAAGGAATACCTAAAAAAGAACAAGTTCTGCTGTACGTCCCTGGACCTCATAAACACAGAAAAAGTGTCTCTGTCTTGGAGTAGTGGCTAGATAAATAATTTTACCCTCACAACCCCGTATCTTCATTACCATTTAAAAATATATAAAAAAGTACAAGTTGTGCTGTATGTCCCTAGTCCCTGTGAGCATAGAGAAAGTGCCCTTGTGCTGGGATAGTGGCTGGGTAAATCTGTTTCTTTTCCCCCGTAACCCTCAATTTCCTTAACTGTTTGAAAAAGTAATACCTAAAGAAATGCATTCTGATGTATGTCCCTAGTGCCTGTGAGCACAGAAAAGCTGCATTAGTCTTGGGAGTAGTGGCTGGGTAAATCTGTTTTATTTTCTCCTGAAACCCTGTATTTTCATAACTGTTTAAAAGGTGATACATAAAAATGAACAAGTTCTGCTGAATGTGTCTGGAGTAAGTACAGAAAGGTGCATTAGCCCTGTGAGTAGTAGCTGGGTAAATACACATATTTTTTTCTTTGCAACCCAGTATTTTCATAACTGTTTATAAGTAATAGCTCTAAACAATAACAAGTTGCGCTGTACATCACTGGACAGTGAGCACAGAAAAGGTGCCTCAATCTTGGAAGCAGTAGATGGGTAAATCGTCTTTTTTTTTTTTTTTTTTTTGTTCGCGTAACCTAGTATTTTCATAACTGTTTAAATAAGTAATACCTAAAAGAAATACATTCTGCTGTACGTCCCTGGAGCTTGTGAGCACAGAAAAGCTGCACTGGTCTTGGGAGTAGTGGCTGCGTAAATCGCCATGTTTTTTTCTACGACTGTATTTTCATTACTGTGTAAAAAAAGAAATGCCAAAAAAAATATGTTCTGTTGTATGTCTCTGAAGTGAGCACACAAAAGGTACCTTAGTCCTGGGAGCAGAGGGTGGTAAATCTCTTTTTTTTTTTTTTTTTATCTTTTGCAACCCTGTATTTTCATTACTGTATAAAAAGTAAAAACTGAAAAAAGAACAAGTTCTGCTGTATGTCTCGGAACCATGTTTGTACAAAAAAGGAGTCATAAGTCTTGGGAGTAGTGGCTGAGAAAATCCCTTTTTTCTTCTTGCAACCCTGTAGTTTTGTAACTGTTTAAAAAAAGTAAGGCTAAAAAAGAACAAGTTCTACTGTACGTCCCTGGACCTTGTAAGCACAGAAAATGTGCCTCTGTCTTGGAGCAGTGGCTAGATAAATCATTTTATCCTCGCAACCCCATATCTTCATTACCGTTTAATAACATCTAAAAAAGTACAAGTTCAGCTGTACGTCCCTGGTCCCTGTTAGCATAAAGTGCCATAGTCCTGGAAAAATCACTTTTTTTTTTTTTCTGTAACCCTCTATTTTATAACTGTTTGAAGAATACCTAAAAAATACATTCCGCTGTATGTCCCTGGAGCCTGTGAGCACAGAAAAGCTGCATTAGTGTTGGGAGTAGTGTCTGGGCGAATCCTTGTCTTTTTTTTCTCCTGCAACCCTGTATTTTCATTATAACCCAAAAAAATATCTGGGCCGGCCGGTGGCACTGGGGCTAGGCGCTGGACGCCCACCTCGCTGGCGGTGACCCGGGTTTGAGGAGCGGACTTGGGTGGCGGGGGTCAGCAGGGAGGGAGGATCGAGCGTCCCAATGGATGCTCTCCTCCCTCAGGGGTGGGAGCCGAGAGAGCGCATCCGTTCGCATCCTGTAAGTGGCGGTGGAAGCACCGGCAACTGAAGGATGAGCGACTCCGTTCCTGAGTCAGGGAAGAGGGCGTCGCCGAGCAGGTGCTCTGGTGTGCGTCAGCCGCCATCACTTTCGAGACGTCACGTACTAGCGTTTCGGCGTCCCAGAGGTAGGAAGAAACAAAGGAAAATACCTCTTGGTCAGCCTAGATGATAGCCTCTCCGGTACCATCCAGGACCACCAGGAGAGGGACAGACCCCACTGTGCAGGGGGAGAAGGAGGCACTCTAGGGGCAGATCCCTGAGGTGGAAAGCGGAGGTTGAGAGGAAGGAAGGAGAGGGCTCCGAGAGTAGGAAGGTGGATAAAGAAATAAAGTAAAAAAAAAAAAAAAATCTAAAAATAAGCTCTGCTGTATGTCTCTGGACCCTGTGACCACTGAAAAGCTGCACTATTCCCTTGGAGTAGTGGCTGGGTAAATCCCTGTCTTTTTTTCTGCAACTCTGTATTTTTATTACTGTGTAAACAAAAAAACAAGTTCTTCTGTACGTCTCCGTAGTGAGCACACAAAAGGTACCTTAGTCCTGGGAGCAGAGGATGGTAAATCCGTTTTTTTATCTTTTGCAACGCTGTGTTTTTATTATTGTATAAATAAGTACAAACTAAAACAAGCATTTGTCAATGCCGAATGTTGATTGCGCTGGTGTGTTGAGCTCGCTCACTGCCCCTCTTTCACTCGCTCAGCCTGTTTCTCCCGGTGCTACATGTTGCTGTTTTTTAATGGGCTCCTGCCTGCATTGGCACCTTGTTCTGCCCACTAAGAAATCTGCAGCTGTCCCGACAGAGCTGCGTTGAGGTGGCTCCTCCCCCTCTCTCACTCACTCATTCTGTTTCTCCTGGCGCTGCAGGCTGGCCTTTTGTACTGGGCCCCTGCCTCTGTTGGTGGCTTTTTCTGCCCACAAAGAAATCTGCAGCAGTACCGACAATGCTCCGTTGAGCTCACTCAGTCTCCTCCTCTCACTCACTCATTCCGTTTCTGGTGGCGTTGCAGGCTGCCCTTTTCTGTTGGGCTCTTGCCTGCGTTGTCGCCATTTGCAGCAGTTACAATACAGCTCCGTTGAGCTCGCTTACTCCCCCTCTTTCACTCGCTCATTCTGGTTTCCTGCCCTGCAAATCTGCCATTTGTACTAGGCCCATGCATGCATTGCCTTTTTCTGCCCACAAACAAATCTGCAGCAGTCCCAGCAGAGCTGCGTTGAGCTCACTTACTTCCCTCACTGCTCATTCTGTCTCCTGCGCTGCAGAGCTGCCTTTTGATACTGGGCTCCTGCTGCATTGGTGGCTTGTTCTGGCCAGAAAGAAATCTGAAGCAGTCCTGATACAGCTCCATTGAGCTCGCTCACTCCCCCTGTCTCACTCACTCCGTTTCTGCCCCGCTTCAAGCTGGCTTTTTGTACTGGGCTCCTGCCTGTGTTGCCGCATTTTCTGCCCACAAAGAAATCTGCAGCAATCACAATAGAGATCCGTTGAGCTCGCTCACTACTGCTCTGTCACTCGTTCTGTTTTTCTTGGCGCTGCAGGCTGCGTTGGCACCTTTGTCCACAAATCCACAGCTGTACCGACAAAGCTGCATTGGGGTCGCTCAGTCTCCCTCTGTCATGCGCTCATTCTGTTTGTCCTGGGCGCTGCAAGCGGCCCTTTTGTACGGGGCTCTTGCTTGCATTGGCGCCTTTTTCTGCCAATAAATCTGCAGCAGTCCTGATATGATAGAGCTCCGTTGAGCTTACTCAGTCCCCCTGTCTCACTCACTCATACTGTTTCTCCCACCGCTGCAGGCTGGCCTTTTCTACTGGGCCCCTGCCTGCATTGCGCCTTTTTCTGCCCAAAATGAAATCCGCAGCAGACCTGACAGCACTCCGGTGAGTTCGCTCACTCCCCCTCCCTCACTCACTCTCTCGTTCTGTTTCTCCCAGTGCTGCAGGCTGCCTTTTGTACTGGCCTCTTGCGTGAGGCCTTTTTCTGCCCACAAACAAATCTGAAGTAGTCCCGACAGAGCTCAGTTGAGCTCTGTTACTCCCCCCTCACTCGTTCCATCTTTAATCTATCCCAAACACTGATGTCCCACAGCGACCGTGCTATTCTCCGTCAGGAATGCAAAAACGTATTTTAGCCAGGATGTGAAAAATGACAGCTGTACTGTTCATAAGGAGGTGTGAAGAATGCCACTGATGAAAATGCTACAGATTTGCAAAGTTGCAAGGGTGCGTGGAAACAGTTGAATGCACGCTTGTAACACAGTCATGTTATGGAGTTTTGACACCAGATTTCCAACATAGTGATTTTAGGACCTCTGCTCATGAACAGTGCCACTGTCATTTTCTTAATCTGTCCCAACACTGATTTCCCACAGCGACCGCGTTATTCTGTGCTGCAACTGTGAGCCACATTTCACTCAGGATGTGAAAACGACAGCTGTACTGCTCATAAGGAGGTGTGAAAACTTACCATTGTTGAAAATGTCGTGACAATATTACAAATCTGCAGTTACAAAGGGCATGTGGAAAGTGTGCAACACACACTTGCAACACAGTCATTTGATGGGCTATCATCACCAAATTTTCAACATAGGCATTTTAGGACCTCTGCTCATGAACAGTATCACTGTCATTTTATTACTCTGTCCCGGACAGTGATTTCCCACAGCGACCGCTCTCTTTCTGCGCCGGAACTGCGAAAACACCTTTTGGCCAGGATAGGAAAAATGACAGCTGCACTGTTCATAAGTATGTATGGGAAAATGGCAGTGTTGAAAATCTGGAGTTAAAATATGCATTCACAAAGTTACGGGCATCCGTGCAATCTGTGCAACGCACGCTCATAACGCAGTCATTTTATGGAGTATCGTTACCCAGATTTTAACATAGCCATTTCAGGACCTCTACTCTTGAACAGTGTCACTGCCATTTTCTTAATCTGTCCCGAACACTGATTTGCAACTGCGCTATTCTGTGCCGGAAGTGCGAAAACATATTTCCGCCAGGATTGTAACAATGATAGCTGTACTGTTCACAAGGAGGTGTGACAAAATGCCAGTGTTGAAAATCTGGTGTCAAAATATTGCAAATTCACGAAGTTGCAAGCATGCATAGCAACTGTGCAGCACACGCTCGTAAAACAGTCATTTTTGGGATTTTTCCCACCAAATTTGGAACATAGACTTTTTGAGAGCCCACCTCATGAACCCTGGCACTGTTGTTTCGTTAATTGGCCCCCAAAGGTGATTCTGCACAGTGACTGCGAAATCACCTTTCGGGGCTGATTAACGCCATGACAGTTGAAGTATTTATGAGGAGGTGTCCCAAAACCCCATGTTGAAAATTTGTGAAAATTTCCAAAATGCCTGAGATATGCAGCACAGTTGAAAAAACATATTTACTCCATTATACAGCATACGGCATGTCCTCAGTTCCACGGTCGCTTTGAAGACTGCAGGCGTGTTCTGGTCCACGAAGATCGTGGCTGGACTCCGGGTAAGTATGGGTGGGGAGGCAGGTGTGCAGTGGGTGGTTGCCGGGAGGGGTCTGGGAGACCTCGGGGACCGTTTTTCTTCTGGGTAAAAAGACAACAGCTGGGACGGTTTTAACTTCACAGGGCTGTGGAGTCTCATTTTGGGGGCGCTGTAGCTGACGGGGTTGGGCACCCCGTCGGCAAACAACAAGGGGATTCCTTTCTGCTGAAGGGGATTGGGCACCCCGTCGGCAAACAAGGAGTGTATTCCTTTCTGCCAACAGGGATTGGGCACCCGTTGGCAAATAACAAAGGGGGAATCCTTTCTGCCAATGGGGATTGAGCACCTGTCTGCCAAATAACAAAAGGGATAATTCTTTGCGCGAGGATTGGGCACCCAACCGGCAGATAAACGTTGTGGGCAGCGGGTTATATTATTTTAGAACAGGGTGGCAACCCGCTGCAATGTTCACAAATGAATGTCAGGTTTGCTAGATCCGCCTGCAATGACGGGTCACTCCTCATTGCAGTGGATGGCTTATGCTGCAGTGACGAGGCAGCCTCCGATTGCTGCGGCTGATTTGTCACAAGATGGTGCGAACGTTCCAAACTTGTGTCACCAGCAGTCTGCAACAGCATTGGGGGAAGCAGGACAAGCCTTTGCAGGCTGTGGGGCCTTGCGCTGCACAATCAACATAAAAAGTACAAGTTCTGCTGTACATCTCGGGACTATGTTTGCACAGAAAGGGTGTCTTAAGCCTTGGCAGTAGTGGCAGAGTAAATCCCTTTTTTCTTCTTGCAACCCTGTATTTTCATAACGGTTTAAAAAAGTAATACCTAAAAAAACAAGTTCTGCTGTACGTCCCTGGACCTTGTAAGCACAGAAAAGATGCCTCTGTCTTGGGATTAGTGACTAGATAAATCATTTTATCCTCGCAACCCTGTATCTTCGTTACCGTTTAAAAATATCTAAAAAAGTAAAAATTCTGCTGTACATCCTTGGTCCCTACAAGCAGAGAGAAAGTTGCCGTAGTCCTGAGAGTAGTGGCTGGGTAAATCACCGCCCCGGTAACCCCTCTATTTTATAACGGTTTGAAAATACCTAAAAAAATACATTCTGCTGTATGTCCCTGGAGCCTGTGAGCACATAACAGCTGCATTAGTCTTGGGAGTAGCGTCTGGCTAAATTCCTTTTTTTTTTCTCCTGAAACCCTGTATTTTCATAACCGTTTCAAAAAGTGATACATAAAAAATGAACAAGTTTTGCTGTACGGGTCTGGAGTAAGTACAGAAAAGGTGACTTAGCCCTGCGAGTAGTAGTTGGGTAAATATATTTTTTTTCTCCTGAAACCTTGCATTTACATAACTGTTTATAAGTAGTAGCTGGATAAATAAGTTGCTCTATTTATCCCTGGACAGTGAGCACAGAAAAGGTGCCTCAGTCTTGGGAGTAGTGGCTCTTCCTTTAACCCTGTATTTTCATAACTGTTTAGACAAGTAATACCTGGGCAGACTAGGTGGGCTGTATGGTCCTTATCTGCCGACAGATTCTGTTTCTCAAAGAAATACATTCTGCTGTACGTCCCTAGGGCCTGTGAGCACAAAAAAGCAGCATTTGTTTTGGGGGTTATGGCTGGGTTAATCTGTTTGTTGCCTTCCTGCTACCCTGTATTTTCATTACTGTTTAAAATAATGCCTAAAAAAAAAATAAAGTTCTGTTAGGAGTCAAGGGAGCCCCAGGAAATAACCACATCCCTATGATAATCTCCTTATATCTTTCAATCTAGCCATTTTATTTTTTGGTAGTTCTGTTATCTCCTTGAATTAGTCTGTAATTACTAAACGAGATATACATATCAGTGTTAAATATATCAGTGTTAAATTGTGGAGTAATCTAGACAGGGATACAGCGGACCAGAAAATAAATGTGATCAGCTTAACAGTGGAAGCTTTCTGGGTGCCTCTCTGCTCTGGGCTGTATGTAGATGCACAGTTCGCACTATGGTAAGGCCGGCTGTGATAAGCGCTGTGTGTGTTTTTTGGGGGTGGGGGTTCAGATGAGCTTTGCAACCCCAAGATTATAGAAAATAGAAGCTGTCGGCAGATAAAATTACTAGGCCACCCGTCTGCCCATAAACCTACTGCTAGTGGCCCTGACCCTAACTGGTCACGGTTTCTCCACCAACCTTCCCAATTCTAAGATTCTCTTGTACCTGTCCTAGGTATAAATTATTCCACTGTACCGCTGCACCCACCTCATGTAGCTGACCATTCCAAGCATCTACCACCATCTCTGTGAAGAAAACTTCCCTCACATTTCCTGAACCTGCCTCCTTCCAATTTAATGTCATGCCCCCTTGTTCTTTCACTCTTTCCTATATTGGAAGATGTCTCTCCTCCACACCTTTATACCCTTAAGGTACTTGAATTTTCATCACATCACCCTACTCCCACCTCTCCTCCAGTGAGTATATTTAGCTCCTTTAATCTCTCATATGATTTCTGGTGCAAGCCCTGTACCATCATAGTTGCCCTTCTCTGGACCGTCTCCACCGTCAAATGTCTTACGAAGGTGCGGCCTTCAGAATTGCACACAGTACTCTAGGTGAAGCCTCACTAGTGTTTTCTACAGTGACATCAGTATCTGCCTCCTTCTGCAAACGATTCCTCTGCCTATTCACCCCCAGCATGCCACCAGCCCTCCCTGTAGCCTTTGTACTCTGCTTAGACATCGTCGGGTCCCTTACTTCCTTGGTAATAGTCAACAACCCCCCCACCCCCAATACTATAGCTCTCCCCAGAGTTCCTTTTTCCCAGGTACATTATTTTGCACTGCTTTGAATTAAACCTCAGCTGCCACACCTCGGACCATGTTTCAGACGTCCCCAGGCTCTAATTTTTTCCACTCCGTCTAGAGTATCCTCCCCGTTGCAGATCTTGGTGTCATCTTCAGACAGACCTTTCCTTCAAGCCCTTCGGTAATGTCACTAATGAAGATATTAAACAAGACTGGCCCAAGAACTGTACCCTGAGGATCCCATTTATCACCACCCTCTGCTTTCTGTTAGCCAGTTCCCATTTAGCTGCTAGTGACCACCTCTTGTTTTATGTACTGTACTTACTCTGTCTCGCACTCATGCATTGCTCCGGTATCTCTTTACCTACTGCTCATTCCATTGTATCAATCTTGATATGTTACTACTCTGTTTCAGTATCACTGATGCTGGATCATTATCACTGCTATTGTACTCTGTATCCATTTTTAATACTGTGTAACATTCTGAATTACTGTGCACAAGTGCTGTATTATATTCTGAGCCCTTGCCATTTTCCAGGTTGCACCTGGAAATGAGCCAAACTAAGTGTGCCTTTCTCAGTTACCAGCTTTTAAATAAATCCAAAAAAAAAAACAGTTATGAAAACACAGAATTGTAAGGAGAAAAAAAGACAGAAATTTACCGAAGATGACCAAACAGTGAGAAAAGGCAGTTGGGTGACAGAACAGAATGTTGTGGAACATACTGAGAAGAAAAGATGGTGAGGCCGCTGTAGAGACCACAGATGAGATCTCATATGGAGTACTGTATCCAGTTATGGAAACGATATCATTTTTTTTTTTTTGGGTGAACTCTGTTTTCTCACTTGTCATCCTGGGGCATCTCTCGGGTTATATTCACTCGGCTGATACCCCTAACCACCCGCCTGAACCACTCTGACAATCATATCGAGTTCAGGATCCCCACCTCCTCCCAGCCCGAATGAGGAGGCCGAGGATCCCCAGGGGGTAGAGTCGAATTTTGTGGCCAGCATTGGGTGTGTGGAGCGCAGCCCTTGGAGGTCGCCGTCCCCTCACCTGGCTGATGGGTTTCTCTGCTTTGTTTCCCCTAGGTGTGTGGTGTGCAATGACGCCTGCGCATGGCTTCCCTGCTGGCGTCTACTGCACTCCTCCCCTCACGTTGACTGGTGTACCTGCAGTGCCTCCGATCTCCATCAGGGGCCGCCAGGATACCTAGCAACCCTGGATCCTTCCCCAGGAGAAGAGGCTGTCCTCCAGATGCTCCATCCTTTACCTCTCCTGCTGAGCCCTGGCAACCCGAGCATCTCTGCCCGGATCACCGCATAGCGCAGTTTGTATGCCCAGTGCCTCAAATGTGCCACTGGGGCCAGCTGGAAAACCACATCTTGGAAGGACATTGACAAATTTAAAGCAATCCAGATAGGTGCAATGAAGATGGTACATGGAATGCACCAGAAGACACACAAGGAAAGACTTGATGGCCTTAATATCAATTCACTATCGGGAGAAGGGATATAAGATAGAGACTTTCAAGTACATTACATGATTAAATGGTAGAGATGGTATGCATATTTTAGAGAAGGCTACACAATAATTGTATCGGTACCCAGGGCCAGTGTGGAGAACAAACAGAAGATAAGGGAGGTGAGCATATGGCTGGGGAATGGTGCGAGGTCAGAAAGTATGGGTGGGTGTGGGAGTTGGGTGCAACTTGGGAGGACAAGAAACTCGTGAGGACAGGCTTTACCTCAGTGAGAGGGGAAAGGTCTTGAAGAGTAGATTGAAGGATTCATTCAGTCTTGGGTTTAAACTGTTAGGGGGTTCTCCAGGCAGGCCCCCACCAGGACAGCCCTAAGTCTCTCCAGTAGGGGTGGGAGAGGTACAGACCAGATACACCCATCAGGGCAGGAGGGGCCCTCAGGGCAGGGGATAGGGAGTAGGGGCTGAGTTGGAAGTGGCCCTGGGTAACAAGATGCACGAGCTTGATGTTGCAGCTGTCACTGAAACCTGGGCGATCCCTGGGCATGACTGGGACTCAACCTGGTATGGTACACCATGCACAGAAAGGATTTGGTGTTGGGATGGGTGGCCTTTTTTCATCAAGGATGGCATTGGAGTATGCAAGGTTGAGGAAGCCGGGGGCAGGTTGAGTTTCTGTGGGTCACCCTGCAGGTTCCAGGTGGCAGGAGGGTGAAGTTGGGGGTGGAATATAGGGCATGGAGTGGATCCTTGGGGGTTTACCTAGATGGGATCAGTATGGGTGTGGACACTGAGAGCCAATGGGAAGTTATTAAAAAGGGGCTCCTGGAGGCCACCAAGGCATGCAGGAGAAGTAAGTGGGGCAGAGCCAAGCGGCAGAGCTGGTGGAAAAAGGAGGTCCAGGAGGTGGTAAGGGAAAAGAAGGCTGCCTATAGCAGTGCAGAAGTGGGGTTGTAGACGGGGGTATGATTTAATGGTCAGAAGATCACCAGGTTGTGGCGTCCGGCTGAGGCAGGGGTGGAGAGTTGGTTTGCTCGGGATTAGAAGGGGGAGGTTCTTTAGGTATATCGGAAGGTGAAAAGGAAGGGACGGCTGGGAGGCTGAGTTAGGGAGTTGGTGGGCTAAAGAAGCAGGGTAGCAGTCTGAGGCACTGAATGACTTTTTTGTCTCGGTTTTTATTAGGGAGGACTGTGGGGCGGTGCTGCATTGGGGGGGTGAATGACTGACAAAAAGGGTGGGGTGGGGCATAGACATTGAGATCCCTGTTGGGAGAGTGAGGGAAGCCTGCAAGGCCCTAAGAGCCGAGAAGGCACCGGGCCCAGATGATATCCATCCCAGGGTGCTTATGGAGATGGCTGATACCCTGACCGCACCCCTGGTGGACCTCTTCAACTCCTCTCTCAGTCCTGCTGGGTACCTGGTTAGACCGCACCTTGAGTGCTGTGTGCGGTTTGGGCTACCTTACTTAAAGACATTGCTGTCCTAGAGGGTGTCCAGAGGTGGGCAACCAAGATGATACAGGGCTTAGGGAACATGCTATAGGGGGAGAGACTTGGGGAGATTGACCAATACTTTCTAGAGGAGAGGAGGGATAGAGGGGACATGATTGAGGTCTTTAAATATCTCAAGGGAATAAATAGGGGAAGGTGGAAAGGGGTGATTCAGCTGTGGGAAGAGGGGACCACCAGGGGACACACTATGAGGCTGGTTGGAGGAGACTAAGGGAGGAGACAAGGAGATGTTATTTCACTGAGGAGGGTGGTGGATCCTGGAATGCACTGCCCATGGATCTGGTGGCAGTTGACAATATGGAGAGGTTCAAAAAAGGGTGGGATAGGTATAGGGGAGGCTGCATCTCAGTACCCCCCGGGGGGTGGGAATGAGGGACCTGGTAGGTTGAGAAGGGTGTGTGTGTGGCTGTGCCTTGTACAGGTACTGATCACCGAACAGACTCAATAGACCAGAGGGCCTATTCTGCTGGCTTCTCAATTATGTATGTTAATAATTAAGAATGATAGGAGGAAGGGTGGAAGATTCATGGGTATTGTTATGAAGTGCTTTTTTTGCTGAAAGGGTGGTGGAGCAGTGGAACATTCTTCCAGCAAAAGTGGTTGGTGCAAAAACAATACTGGAGTTAAAGTGTGCATGGGATAGACAGGGGTATTGTGGAGATGTGCATCAGGAGTGTTGCAGATCCAATAGGAACTGGGACTGCAGTAGTAGTAAGGATATGGCCAGAATAGGTGGGACATATTTTTATTTATTTATTTCTTCTAGGATTACAAATAAAGACCTTAACTGCAGACAGATTCTATGTCTTTATGTATTTATGGTTCTATGTGATTAATTTGTATAGGTAAATGTTATATAATCTACAGAGATATAATTTACATGAATGTATTTAAATGCACACACAAAAATCCTGATATATCTTTACACTGAATTTGGCTGCCTGTTTGGATCAATCGCAGCATATCCAGGCACACTGAGGCTAGTCATGTACTGTCTACCATGGGAATGTACTCCTCTATTAGACCTCACAACACCCACATCCAGAAGGTACAGACTGTGCTGATCTACATCTTCTACCTGGAATAGGACCAATTAAAATTGGTAACACACATTCAAACACATAATAACAGAAAACCAGAGGAATTTAATTTTTTTGTTTTTGCTCAGTTTACAGTCCCACTTCTATCAATAACAGATCTATAATGCTTTAAAAAAAATCAAACAAGATACTTCACTGGGTTCCCAACAGAATACATCCACAATTAGTATAAAATCAGTCCCAATAAAATAAGCATTCCAATACAAATTATTTTTAACAAATCCCTGATATCCTGATATGTCCCATCTGATTGGAAAAAATCAAGTGTTGTGCCAATATTCAAAAAGGGATAAAGAAATTGTCACTAATTATAGGTCAATTAGTTAGACCTTAATCATCTGTAAAACAGAACACATAGTAAAATCAAAAATCGATGAACAATTATTAAATGTAAGGTATGATGATTGTACACAACATGACTTTACACCACAAAGATCATGTTCCACTAATCTAATTTCCTTTTATAATCAAATTGGTAATAGTTTAGATAATAGAATACAAGTTTATGTAATCTTACTCGACTTCGGAAAAGCATTTGATAAAGTTCCTCATTTAGAATTGATCAATATAAAAAAAATGGTTTAATAGACCTGATTACAAACTGGGTTAAAACTTGGTCAATAAAACAAACTCAACAGGAAAGAGTCAATGGAGAACTTTCTAAAGTAGGTCAGGTGACTAGTGGTGTCCCCCAGGGCTCAAGTTCTGGGTCAAACTTTGTTTAATCTGTTCATTGGAGATTTAAATCTGAATACATGTGTAACCAGGTTCTGGGTGGGGTTGTTAATAGTGCCTGGTGCCACCATTTTTGTAACCCACTACCTGGGTTCGGGGAGAAAACATTCGCTCGGCATCAGGGCTACACCCAAGTAATTCCAGACACAGGAAGCAATAACTGTAAATGTCCAAACCAGGAGTGGGATTCTAAAGGGCCTTTATTCACTTTAACAAAATAATACAAAGCAAGATGGACCCCCACGGGGCTACACTCACTGGTTATGCAGATCTATTGAGGTCAGAACACATCGTCTTCATCATCACAACAACCCTCAGGTTCTGAACACACTGGGCTCTCAGCCCGAACTGGTACTCTCTCTCTCTCTCTCTCTCTCTCTGGGATTCCCTGGCATGGCACTCTGCCAGCACTGGTACACTTTTCCACATGTCATGGATTTTTGGTGGTGGCTCCCTCAACCACCCATAAGCACTTCTAGCTCTAAAGGGAAAAAAAAACATCTTAATCCCACGTCTGGGTACTTTCTGCAGACTCAGGCCAAGTGCCTGGGAGAAAGCTATTGGTGCCCAAAGTGAATCAGTGGAGGTTAATCTGGTTACTCCAGATGGGGTGGGGGGGCTCCCATCTCTTGTCCCCAAATCTATACCCGGCCATTCATTTGGAGTCAACACCTTTCCTTAGAACTCTCTGATTATAGAATGCTATCTCGAAATGTATATCACATTTAACAATCTATTGTCCATGTCTCTGGTGTCCTGACTTGCAGCATTCTCTAAGTGGCTATGTCCATCCCTGTAGACCCCCACAGGTTAGATGCATTTTAAGCCATACACATAACCTCAAGTATTGTACCTGGCTGTCTTTTCCTGACCTAACAGTAGCAGATACTTTACACAACTGTCTCGGTGAAAACATGGGCTGTATGTCAGAGCAGACTCACCATGGTTCGCAGGTGCCCCAGGGCTTCTCTCACAGAGATCACACATTTGGTACCTCAGTACAAATTCTCTCTTCAGACAGCTTTCCTTCTTCCAGCAGGGCCAGGGGATTGCCCCTGGAAAGCTGGTAGAAGGGATGGGGCACTGGAACAAACTGGGGAACGGTCTCAACCACTTCTATTGGTTTTCTTCTGTGTCCTTCTCTAGGTCGAGAACACACACACACCCTCTTCCTGTGGTAGCTCTATTACAGAGCTAGGCTCTGAGGGTCTGCCCACTGCAGTGCACCTCCTCCTTCCACTGAGTATCCCACTAGACTGGTACTTTGAAAACTCCAACATTCTGACATTCTAACCTAACTCCCAGCTGCAACATTCCACTGCGGCTTATGCTGCTGCGAGAATTCTATATGATGTCATCCCTCCAGCTCAGCTGAGACAGGACAAAGTGAGACAGTGTGAAACCCATTTAACTGGTGTCTCACAAGCTGCCTTTCCCTGCCTGCCACTAGATCTAAGTGGGATTCTAGTAACCCTGGATGACAAGGGGGTTACATCCACCATCTGCCAGGAAAATGTCCGCAGTCATTACTTTCCCGGCTGAGGCCATCGTACCCTCTGTGCAACCTATGGAGAGGGGTGATCAGGCCCTCTCTTACCATGTGCTAGGCACAGGCAGGCAACACTAAGGGCCCGGAGGCCATCGGCTGACGCATCATCCTTTATGATCTTTCTATAGTGACCAAGTGGCCCTGGTAGAATTGTCCAGAGCATAGCCCTAAATAGATCAGTACTGCGGCCCCTATGGCCAGTCAGGTCCATAGCCTGTCTATCCCCCCTAGCCCTTTAAGGAAACTCTGTCTGACCAGAACCCCAAGCTACCCAAAAACACAGGGGAACCTCCCCCCCAACCCTGGACACCTGCAACCAAACACTTTACTGTAGGTATTACTCCCACACTCTCCACAACCATACCTGTGGAAAGAAAAGTTAAACACAGCAAACAACAACACTGCACTTTAAACACTATTACTTTAAAGCACATTAAGGACTCCTCTGAGTCCCTCTTCCTTTTCTTGCCTTCTCCTCTTGTCTTCTTCAGGAACACCTGCAAGAGAAAAGACAAAACAACCCCATATCTGCAACCACAGTGCTATCTAACTCCTACTATCAAAACACTGGAGAATCCCCAAAAATAATTATTTAGAAAAGTAGAAAAACAGTATAAACAGTAGAAAAACAATGCCATTATTTACAATACACATTTTTTGGGGATGGAGTACCCTAAAAGTCCCATCTAGTGACAACAGTGCCTGAAGGCAAGCCCAAGAAAGAGTCTCTCCTGGGTCGGAGCCCAGTGAAGCACAGTTTTGGTAGGACTGTAATCCCGAAGGGGAGAGTCTTTGAGGACAGTTCAAACAGTCTGAAGTCTGCTAGGTGTAGGGTGCGTACTGCAATGTCATTAAAATAGAAAAGTATGGACTTACCAGTCCCTTGAAGAACAAAATCAATATGACACCTGGATTTCCAACCGAAGACTCTCCCTGGCAGCATTCTTCTGATACAGCTGGACCGACATCTTCCGGAAAACGACGGGATGGAACATCTGGAAACTGCTGGGCTGATGTCATCTAGGAGATGGAACCTTGGAGCAGGACAGGAAAAACAGCTGGTCTGAAATCATCCGAAATCTTAGGAGATGAATCAGGATACAGCTGGGCTGGTGTCCTCTCTGGATATGAAGTCATCTGGAAGGCCAGTCGATGGAATCTGTGAAGCCAGTACACTGCAAGGCTGACAAATCTGGGGCACCTGGGTCCTGGAACACCAGTCTGGCGGAACAACATAGGTACGGCAACGGCTGGATGGCAGCACTGGCTAGCACTGCTCTGCTTTCCACTTGGTAGGCATGGGCACATTCACAGGAAGTTGCCTGCATTGCAGGAAGTAACACAATGGGTCAGGTGTAAGAATTATTACCCCGTCTGGGTGCTCATAATTCACACTGAAGAAGGTTTCGTGTCCCCCTCCATCCACGATCCGAACAGTGTCTATAAACAGTGTTCTGCCCACTTTCCATTGTCTGAAATTCTTTTGCAACACTCTGTCTCAGACATATCGACTTGCACCAGGATGCACATATCTTGTTTGCCTCTTCCACTATCCAGGATTTCCTGTTTCTTTAAATCTCCTCCCAGACTCTCCGAGGAAAGGTAGGAAAATACATCCCATAGATCTCATTCGCCTTCCAATGAACCAGTCTTTCCTCTTTACTACACTTGGTCAACTTGAGACCTCTGGCCTGGCTTGGGGACGCCAGTCGTGGTTCTGCTAGCTATGCTACTTCTATGCAATGTAAATAGATCTCCAGGATTGTTAAAAGGGGAGACTTACTACAATTATATAAAATTCTACAGGATAAAACCCTTATGAATCAATGTGGTATTAAAAAATCTGAGTGTCTTAATTCCTCTGAGGAGGTACAACCAACAAATAATGGTCCCAATGATAAATTCAAATAAAAGAAACCACTTTTTACCATAAGGGCCTTGAGTCACTGGAATCTTCTCCCACAGGAAGTAGTGGATGCAACCAGTTTTGAATCATTCAAAAATAAACGATACGCATTTAAACTGGTATGGGAAACATGATTAGATCCCCACATGGTGTGGGAGACGTACTTTATGGACCATGGCCTCCTTATGTCTTAAATTTCCTAGTAATTCTAGTACCTCTTTGTCTTGCAGTACTACCTTGCTGTGAGTGGGACACACATGCAGCTGATGAACCATACGAGTGTACAGTACTTTCAGGACCACCAACTGATGATGTATCAGTGTTGCACGTACGGATAATAATATAATGTTAAGGTTATAAACATCATTTATCTGACGGTCAACAACTATTCACAAATACAGTTTACTTAAATGAAGCAAGCTAACATACTCGAGAAAATGCACAGTACTAATGACTATAGGCTTATGTATATGTTAATCTGTCATTGCTGAAACGGGTAATTGAAAGTATGATGGAGGTGGAAATCAGGCGTGCAGGTCCAACTATTCCAATAATTTATGGCAAGGTTTTAAATAAGGATTTTAGATTGATTAGCACTTTCGTGCGGAAAAGTGCTACTCAATGTTGCAAATGTGTAGCAGTTGGATCAAATTGATTAGCAAAATGAAAAAACTGTCATGTGTATTAGACACAATATGATTGGTGTTATTTCTCACCTGTTAAATACTTTTTTGATTTCCTTAATTGATATGTGGAGCAAGAGGGGGAAAAAGACTGGTACAGGACTGTGTGCAGTCACTGAGTCACTTTATTAATTTTTTTTCCATCAGTGTCTCTCTGAGTGAAATTCAAACAGAATTTTTCAAGTTAATAATAAACTCTGACATGAGTTACTAGTATTAAAAACAGATTTGATTCTTCAAATAATGTAGTTTCTACTTGCCAACCTTCCCAAGCCTGAATACATAGGGAACAGTCATAAGTTTCAGAATAAGCAGCTGCAGCTGCTGCACCATAAAAGTAATAAAACAAACACAAGTTACAACTGACTAGTATTCCTAACCTCCCATCCATTTGCACTGAGCCTCTAACTTAAATGGTCAGTTTTAAATGGATGAGATGTTTGGGAACAGTACTCAGTAGTCGGGAGTCTAGTGTCTGAAGCAAAATTTAAAGAGTTCAGCACGTACCGAACATTTTCTGACCAGCCTTGTTAAATGTAGTTTCCACTTGCCAACCTTCTTAAGTGTGACAACTGACTACTTAAAAGTAGCAGTAGAATAAACAGCTGCAGCTGCACCCTAGAAGTAATTTAACAACATACAAATACAACTGACTAGTGTTCACAACCTCCCATCCATTTTGCACTGAGCCACTAACTCTAAATGGTTAATTTTAAATGGATGGGTGGTTGGGAACTGTAGTCTGGGATGTCTAGTGTCTCAGACAAAATTTAGTTATGTTCGGTACTGAACCTGACCTTACGCCTAAAGCCTGTGATGCGCAGTCATGACTTGTGCTGGCATGGAAATTTAATTGTGGTGGCAGCGAAGCAATCTGTAGGGTTACACCAGTAATAAGCAGCTGCAGCAACCAAACATTTACAAACATGAGCTGCTATTTAATTATTCTTGGACTACTGCAGTTCCCATCCACCATCCAGATTTGGATTGAGCCTCTGACTTAAACGGTCAACAAATGTGGTTCGGAACAATCAGTAGTTGTCTACTCAGGCCTGTAGACCTGGTTCCCGGCAGCCAGATCTGAGCCCACTATTTTTCTGTAAGTGCAGATTTTACAGTTTAGAACAGAAAGCTGCCAGTTTAAGGCTGCAAGCACTGTGTCAGACTCACTGTTCATTTTACTTCTTTTGACTTATTTCCAGGATCAGACCAGCACAAAAGATGATGATGGCTTTTGACCCACCTGAGAAGCCAGCCTGCTCATACAGTCTCCCCCCCTGTACCCCACAGTCAAGCAAGAGGGATTTTTGATTCACAGTGCAAGTTATTCAAACATTTGTAGCCACTAATATCATTCTCACCAAACAAAGAAGAAATTTAACAACTGTGGACTTCAACTTGATCCACTGAAAAAAATACATGTGTCTTCACCAGTCAATGAACAAACCTGAGGACTTAAATGCCCTATAAATGTTTAACTTGGAAAACTAATTCCTTAAATAACTACTTGCTTATAAGCAGCACTTTAGTCAGTGCTAAACTTATAGAGACTTAGTGATCCCAAATACCACACAGGCCGCTTCTGAGTGCTCAGTAGAATTAGTAAACTTGTGATGAAGTCAGCTGAGCACAAGAAAAATTGTAATTTTAAACAATCATGTCTGATCTCATCATGGCATGGTTGGTGTCCCGGCATGTACAGGTGCCTGCTGAACTCAAGACAGGTGCAGTGAGCCCATTTGCTGAAATGAGTAAAGAGTCCTCTGTGCGGATTAGTACTAAACAAAGTTCTGAAACAGCTGAGTTCTCCTGGCCAGCTGGGATTCCAAGTGTCCACTTCCACATCTGCCTGCCTGTGCCAGCCCCCGTAATCAGACTATCTAGATTGCTAAGCAGGGAGAGTGTAGGGCACCTTCCATTGCCAGTGCACTCCCTGCTTGGAGATCTGGACGTCTAAGCACAGGAATTGGTGCTGGTGCTGGCAGGCGACGTGAAGAGAGGTGCTCTGCTGACTGGCATGGATTTTCACACCTACTTCCCTTCAGTGACCAACTACTGATACTGATGAGGACCTGAAGTTTTTCCCCACGGCACTTATTCACTGACACTTAGGCTACAACTTAGCAGCCAAAAGTGTACGTCTCTCAGTTTACAGGGGTTCACTACATGATCATGTCGTCGTCGTCACTCTCTGACTCAGAAGTAGTGTAAGACATATTTGCTGCATCTTCTCAACTAGTAGTATTTGTGTTGCGAGATGAATCTGACCTTTTTGCTTCAGACTGCCTTTGTTTTGTTGCACAAACTCTTCTTGGGGTGCTGAAGAATCTATCTACAACTGGAACAGGATCAAATGTCTTTGGACTGTCACCCTCAACTGAAATTCTAACCAGGTGTTCCAACATTACTTCACTCAGTCTGTTTCTCCAGCCAGTTTTTACATGCTGCATTACTGAAAATGACCTTTCCAGCTTTGCATTGGACACTGGAATGAGCTTACAAATGACGACAACATGGTAGAAGTTTGAGAACTGTTCAGTGTAGGACTTCAGAATACAGTTCCAAAAGTCTTCCCTGTTCAAGTGACTTAAAAACTTATTGTATAAAGTTTTAAGTTCAGACCATTATCCTGGCAAAGCAGCAAGGTCAAAATTATTTTTTGTGAGTATCTGTTCATAGTAATTAACAAATACGTCCAAGTCTACATTCCCAAACATTTCTAGCTCATCAGCAGTCCTAGGCCACTGTGTAACATCTAACAGTTTTAAAGTCCTAAAAATTGGGTGTTGGTCCTGAGAGTCACAGTCAGTGATATCTGAAAATCTATCAGAAATGCACTCTTGTATGCTATTGACGTAATTAGGTACCTGTGTTATAAGATGCCTGATGCTGTTGTTCGCATTCAGACAGTAACGTCTTTAAACATGACTAGTTCAGAATTGTCAGACTCATCATTGTCAGTTACGTCATGAACATGTTGCTGTAAGAGTGTCTTAAGTTCGGAGCTGCATGTTCCGAGAAGATTATCTGCGAGATGCTGTAGTTGCCGTAAGGCTGCATCAACACAAGCCAAAGCTAAGATCAGGTTAGCAGAAGAACCCTGTAAACTGAGGGAGAGTCATGGCAGTGGCCTTAGAAGTTCAATATAGAAGAGTAAATGAGTGACAAATTTGGCAGTTTTCAGTTTGGTCAAAATGCCCTTAACTCTGCTTTTCTCTGTTGGTGGTGGTGTGGCAGTTTCTGCAAGATTTTCAAGATGAGGAATCGTAACTGTGTAGGATTTTACCAGTGTCTGAGCGGCATAAAGTTTGTGATCTATCCACCTTGTTCCAAATGCTCTTTCTGGTTTGCTGACTTCAGCACCCACTATTTTAGCTAATTCTCTGAGCTTGTGAAGTTTCTTTGGACTTTTTTTGTAAAGGTAGTACAATGTCATGAGATTATCGTTCACTTGATCAAAAAATGTTCCTTTCAGTGCATGTCTAATTGCCAATTCAAGTCTATGGTTAAGACAATGAACAGACGGCAACCATGGCATTTCACTTTTAGCAGAGCTGATAGTCCTTTTCTTTTCCCCAGGTTTACTGCAGCACCATCTGCACACATTGCAACCATGTGACTGTTCAAGTCTAAAATGCCTAACTCTAAGAAGGCTTCTTGAAGAGTTTGTAACAAACTTTCTGCAGTGGCACGCTGAACGTCTTTTAGTCTGAAAAAGGTCATATCCGTTAAACAAGAACTTTGTTAAAATGCATAATATACAGTAATTCTTTTTCAATACAACTTTCATCTGTCGCCATTTCTACAAGAACCGCAAAATACAGAGTTTTCTGAGGGGCCATGAGTAGATTGTCCCGTAACAATTCACCAACAACTGATGTGAAGATACAACAACCATTAATATTTGCATATGCACTTCCGAGTTCAACATCATGTCTTTTTTCAAGTTTAACAAATGATTCAAATTAAGTAAACGAAAGTTCTTCTTTAGCGAGCAGATAAGCTATTTCAATCAGACGGCAAACTACAGCTCTGTCTTTTATTTCTGCTTCCAATAGTGCACGTCCTATTGGTGTAATTTTTTATATGGAGGCAATTGATTCTGGTTTTCGGTTGAGTATAACAGATCATTTATGAGCATCACATTGACCGTGTTTTGCAACATTGTCCTTTTTCAAAGCTGTACCTTCAATACCAACAATGAAACTTTCACTAAAATTTCTGCAGTACTTTAACTGGTCTGCCCATTTTTCACACAGGGATATTTACCCGGTCTACAAACTCACCACCACCATTGTCTGTTTCAAACACTAACCATTCGTTGCGGTGATCAGTCTCCTTTTTCCATTTTTCAACAGTGTGCCTCCTGACTTTTTTGGTGGTGGTTGCCATGGTTGCTGTCTATTCTTTTGGGTTCACTTAGCTGTGTTGTCAGGGACACTTACAACTACACTTTGAGTATTTGAACAATGATGTTGCTTCTTTTCCAGTGAGTCTTGTAGCTTTGCACTAAAATGACACTCAATGTACAATAAAAGTATTGAACAACAAATTGTGTGGTTCTTTTCCTGTAAAATTTGTCCAAAGTACTGCAGAGACACCACCAATCAGGTAGCTGAACAGCGTGTGGTGTGTTTGTGTGTGTGTGTAAACTGATGCTAGAACTTAAGGTCAATCAGAACAGTTACCCAAGACTGAGCCTGTAGTATATGGTCAGTTGGTTACCCAGAGTACTCCAACCAAAGGCTAGTGTGGGGCGAGTGCTCAGCATCCAGTGGTCACCTTACGTATGTCTGCTGTACACAACACTTAAGTTCAGCTATGCAGGGCAGATAACTATCTGGGGGTGACTCGACTGAGCCTCTAACCTAAACGGACCTCAATCAGTACAGTATTGCCAGTATTACTTCTAGTACGGGTCTGAGCCTCTAACCTAAACAGAACAGCCAGTACTAAGTATAAAATCACACATGCCCCCACAATGCAAAGCATCATGAGCTGCATATGCAAATCGCCGCAGAATGTTATGCTGGTCCAACTTTAAGCAGAATTGCATGGTGCCGAAAGGCCTCTCACACAGATTGCAAAGGGTGCTAACAGAAGACATAGACACGTGTTTCGTCCTACCAGGACTCATCAGTATGCCTCGTCTGTTTGACACCCCAGTGGAATGGTGATTTGCTATATGCAGCCCATGATGCTTTGCATTGTGGGGGCATGTGTGATTTGTATTTTCTTGAAACTTGGCTTCCAGCCAAATGCCCTTTAGGGTAACCCTTGCCTCAGTGTTTGTGCACAGAGGTTCTTTGTCTTTAAATGTTTTTTTTTTTAATGGGTTCACCACAATATATCCAAGGCACACTGCCTATAGGGTAGCTGGTCCATGCCACTGGGGTGTCAAACAGACGAGGCATACTGATAAGTCCTGGTAGGACGAAACACGTGTCTATGTCTTCTGTTAGCACTCTTTGCAAACAGTGTGAGAGGCCTTTCGGCACCATACAATTCTGCTTAAAGTTGGACCAGCATAACATTCTGTGGTGATTTGCATATGCAGCCCATGATGCTTTGCATTGTGGGGGCATGTGTGATTTTGTATTTTCCTGAAACTTGGCTTCCCAGCCAAATGCCCTTTGGGGTAACCCTTGCCTCAGTGTTTGCGCACAGAGGTTCTTTGTCTTTTAAACAGTACTAAGTATGTCGTCTGCAGCACATAACACTGCAGGCGGGCTGTGCAGGGCAATTTGGTTGGGGGGTGATTTAGCTCAGCACCTCTAACTGAAGCGATGAGGAGGGTCAATCACTAGCTACCCTACTAGTGCTGGGTCTGAGCCTCTAACTTAAAGTCTATGTACCTTAACTAGTATGTCGGTCTGCTGTCTGCAGAGCTATGCTGTGAGGCTGATGGAAAAACCTGGGTTGTGGGGGAAGGGGGGTGGAGTAATTCTAAAAAGCACAGTGTCATCACTCGTCAATCTGGCCCAGAGAAGTGCTCGGTGCTGCTATTGCGACCAGATGACATGCTAATGTCCTCAGATGGAGGAGTTAGACAGGGAACTAGCGGGACAGATCAGGAGGACCTGCGAGAAGGGTAGTGTGGTGATTGTGGGGGACTTCAACATGCCAGAAGTGGACTGGAGCACCCCAACAACCAGGAACAGAAGGGAGCAGGTACTGCTGGATGCCTTCCAGGACAGCTTCCTGCTGCAAATGGTCAGTGAACCAACCAGGTTAGGAATACCCTTGACCTTGTGCTGGCAAATGGGGACTTTGTGAGAGAACTTACAGTGGAGGACCGCTGTCAGGGAGTGACCACCACTCAGTATGGCTCACATTGGATATGGGCAAGGAAGGAGTGGAATCTGGCACAAGAGTGCTGGACTTCAGGAGGGCTGACTTTGGGAGGATGGGAAGTGGTAAAGGGTACCTGGCAGAATTCAATCTAGTATGGATACTAACCAGAGATGGGAGCTCATAAAGTTGGGGATAGTGGAGGCAACCAAAACCTGCTGCAAGCCCAGAGCAAGAAGGCTAGAGCTAAGAAACCGAGCTGGTTGAGCAAGGAGGTCATGGAAAAGGTAAGGAAGAAAGAGCTGCCTTTAGGAAATAAGAAAACAGGGAGGGGAGGACAGAGAGGGTACTCTGACAGAATCGGAAGGAGGTGACAAGGGCAGTAAGGGGAGCCAAAGCATCTACGGAACTCAGGCTGGCACAAGGCATTAAGAAGGGGGAGAAGGACTTCTTTAAGTACATCAGGGAGAAAAGGAGCTGTAAGGACCACATAGTAAGGATTAGGAAGGAGGGGGGTTGGGTGGAAGCAGGGTATGATAAGGCGGAAGCACTAAATGAGTACTTCTGCTCAGTATTTACTAAAGAGAAGAGGGGGGTGACACCCAAGATGGGTGAAATGGCAGACGCAGGGGGGGAAGTGGTGACAGATGGGGAAATCATGGAGGACAGAGTTCGAGAGGGTTTGAAGGCACTGAGGGTGGACAAGGCACCAGGCCCAGATGGCATCCACCCAGGTACTGAAAGGGCTGGCAGAGGTCCTTGCAGGACCTTCGCAGACCTATTTAATGCCTTACTACATTCAGGGTGTGTGCCTCAGGACTGGAGGATGGCTCATGTGGTGCCCTCCACAAGGTGGCCTCAAGGATGAACCAGGAAACTACAGACCAGTGAGCCTCACATCCATCGTGGGTAGCTAATGGAACTATCCTGAAGGAGGCTGGTGGCCCTCTTAGAGGCCAAAGGACTACAGGACAGCAGACAGCATGGCTTCATGGGTGGCCGATCCTGCAAACCAACCTGGTCGGGTTCTATGACTGGGTAACTAGGCTCAGCTGGACGGGGGACATGCAGTGGATGTCCTGTATCTGGACTTCAGTAAGGCATTTGACTCAGTGCCATGGAAGGCTGGGAAGGAAGTTAGTAGGCACAGGGCAGGTGCAATGCTGGTGAGATGGGTGGAAACTGGCTGCAGGGAAGGCAACAGAGGTGGTGGTGGGTGGGAGCTCTCACACCAAGGGCAGTGGCAGTGGTGTCCCACAGGGCTCGGTGTTGGGACCAGTGTTGTTTGGGATATTCATTGCAGACATATCATGGGACATCAAGAGCAAGATCAGTCTGTTTGCTGATGATACCAAGGTTGGCGCGGTGGTGGATGACCTAGGGGATGGCAGGGTTGCAGGATGATCTGGCAAAGCTTGAAACCTGGTCAGACACCTGGCAACTGGGCTTTAATGCCAAAAGGTGCAAGGTGATGCATTTTGGGATGAAGAACTCAAGGAGGACTTACCAGCTAGGGGAGTGCAGCTAGCCCAGACAGAGGAGGAGAAGGATCTGGGTGTGCTCATCACAGGGTCAATGAACAACTCGGCACAGTGTAGGAAGGCAGCTGGAGAGGCCAACAAAATGCTGGGTTGTATTGCAAGGGTATATCCTCAAGGAGGAGGAGGTGATTCTGCCACTGTATAGGTCATTAGTTGGACCACACCTGGAGTACTGCGTGCAGTTCTGGTCTCGTATCTGAAAAGGGACATTAAGTTACTGGAGGGTGCAGCGCGGGGCGACAAAGAATGATCAAGGGTCTGGGGACTTATCATATGAGGGAGGTTGAAGGAGTTGAACATGTACTCACTGGAGAGAGGAGAGACAGGGGGACATGATTGAAACCTTTAAATACATGAAAGGAATAAACAAGACAGGTACAGAGGCTGTTCAAAGTAGGGAGGGAGGGCCACCAGGGGCCATGATATGAGACTGGAGCGAGGAAGGTTCAGGAGGAGATGAGGAGACACTTTTTACAGAGAGGGTGGTGGCTGGGTGGAATGCTACCTGCAGAAGTGGTATGCAGTAGACAGTGGACTGCTTCAAACGAGGATGGGACAGGACAAGGGGAGGGTTAATGAAGGGAAGGTGGAAGGAGGGCAGCTGCAGAATAGGGGTGCTAGCTGCACATTCGAGCAGACTTGATAGACCTCTAGGCCTTTATCTGCTGGCAAATTTCGTATGTTCGTATGTTCGTAATGCAGTCTCAAAACAACACAGTTCCAACAGTGACTACTGATGAGTATTTAACCCCAGTCATGCAAGAGCTGTTTTCACAGACAAACTAGTCAGTACTTAGCCACCGACCTGCCCCACCCCACCCCCAAAAATGTACCTTGTTCAGGCAGACCTTGCTAGCCCTTGCCAAACAACATGGCATCGGTTAGATACATTTTAATAAATGTCTGTTTTTGGCATGTCTGGAGACAGGTTTAGTTTGACAAAATAATCCACTTCATCAGCTTGAGCTCTTTCCTGGCAATTTCCTTCCTGACTGTTCCTGACTGTGTCACTCTCTGTCTTTTCTTCCCTCCAGACCTGTCTACCAGTTGAGAGCTCCTTTTTTACCTGGCTAAATACGCAGTTTTAGTCCTGCAGCTGTAGCTCTGGACCTCTCTGACCTACAAACACAAGACAATGAATGTGCCAAGTGAGTGTTTGTACTCGCCAGTAATTTTTGATGAATCCCCAGAGTTATCCCCAATGCTAGCTTGCCCCCCAGAATTCAGTTACCTTACCTTTCTGGATGAACTGGGATGCTCAGCTGCTGGCTAGCCAGGCTGGCCAGGTGATGTAGCAGCGCCCCCTGCAAAACAAAACAGGACAAGTAAAAGTACAGTCTCAGGACCGATTTACTCAAGGCTTGCTAGACAAAACTAATCATTTTTGGGGTGGGTGGGGCAGGTCGGTGGCTAGTTAGTTAAGTACAGTACTGACTAGTTTGTCTGTGAAAACAGCTCCTACATGACTTCATTCACAGTGAGTTGAGGCGTAACTTACTGCTGGGCTGCTGTCTTGCCGGCAGTGCAGTCTTAGTCACTCAATAATTTTGTGCCACCGGAGGACTCTTCACCGACGACCTGAAAAAAAACAAAATTTATTTAAAATTGGATCATTATTTGCCCATTCCCCCCATACCTATTCCCCAGAAAAAAAGTCTGCATCACAACACAACACCCCCCGACAACTCTATCCTGGTGACGAGACGTCACTGCAAGTGGCGAGCAGTAACACAGGCTAGAGTAGTCTTGGTGACTGTAGGGGCACACAAGAAAGTGTCAGGCCCAGACATGCTCAGCTTGCATGAGTGAGTGAGTGACCATGTCAGTGACTGCCCCAAATTAGGCTGCATACACATTTTCCATGGGGCAAGGACAGTGTAGTTCCTCCCAGGGCCCTGTTGTTGCAACTTGTGTAACAAGTGACTGGCCAGGGTAAGCAGCACTGAATGCACACGTAGCAAAAATTAGAGCACCCTTAATTCCTCGCCACCAGTGCCCTTGAGAAAAACTTAACCTCTTCCCCCCTCCCAGCACCCTACTCTGTCTCAAGAAGTGCCTCTGTGGTGGTCCAGGGCCAAGTCAAATGAGAAAAAAACAGCCCCCCCCTCAATTAGGCCTGTGACCGAGCTTTAGGCACCACTGTTCCAGTCAGGCACCTCGCCCCACTCTAATTACCCAGAATCACTGCACTGACCACTCAACCATTCAGGAACAGCACTGCCCCCACCCCCGAAAAAAAACTCACTGCACTAGTGTTAGCTAGACTCCCTCCCTCCCCCAGTTGCAGACTTGAGAGCATACCCAAAGCATCAGACAGACAGGTCCTCCAGTCACATGCACACAGCAGTTGCAGCAGATTCATGGGGGGGGGCTGTCAGAGCAAGGTGACCCAGGATAACTGACAACTGGAAATTTGGCACCCAACAGAAGACTGTAGTTGTCCCCCGAGTTGCAGCACATATTTTATGCACCCCGAGACTGTTCTGTCTGAAAACAGGAGATCCTAATTATCCTCCCCTTGGAGTTGCAGATGGATCTCCGCTGGTGGTGAACATACATCTTAACTTCTTAAATCAGGAACAAGGAGATCCTAATTATCTCCCCAGAGTTGCAGACGGATCCCCTGGTGGTGCACATACCTCTGAACTTCTTAAATCAGGGACAAGGCTTAAAATAATCGGGGACAAAATCAGGGACACATTCTTAAAAATTGGTACTAGTGACTCAGAAAGTTGACAGAAAGGGTATTGAAGAAGAACAAGTCTGTAATGTTTGACATTTTGTGCTTACATTCCCCACTGTTCTGTCACAAAAACACACATTTTAAAAGGGACAGAGGAAACTTTTGAGGCAAAATCAGGGATGGTGGTGCAGACATACTTCTCAACCTCTTAAATCAGGGTCAGGGAGAAGGCTTAAAATAATCAGGGACAGTACTAGTCACTCAGAAAGTTGACAGAAAAGGTATTAGTGAAGAAGAACAGTAATGTCTGACATTATTTTGTGCTTACATTCCCCACTGTTCTGTCACAAAACCACAAATTTTAAAAGGGACAGAGGAAACTTTTGAGGCAAAATCAGGGATGTCCCTGGGACAGTTGAGAGGTATGGTGCACACAGCACTGCAGTGGATTTGTCGAGGGGGGGCTGTTGGAGTAAGGCAGAGGTAAATGCGGTCAAAACCCCCAAGCAAGCGCATCTGCTTATGGTCCTGCTGCCCCCAATTGAATCACGACACCACTTCACAGGCTTGGACTAAAGGATTGGGACACCGGCCGTGTGGTGCGTGGAGACGGAGTACTAGCTTGCAACCAATACGGAGAACTTGTGGATGGGGCTACAGCAACTGACTCGTCGAACCTAAGGCCACGGTGAGCAACGAGGCACAGGAACAGTGTGAATTGTTGCTGCACTCGTGGCCATCGGCATCCGACAAGGCCCAGCATCCACAAGCTTGTCCCCTGGCCTACCCATTCTCCTACGTAGTTTCAGGGACAGACTGCTGCTCTGCTGCTCAGAGGTCGTGCTGGTGGAGCCAGCACATCTTAGGGGGCCAAACTCTGCGCACCTCTTGCCCACAGATTCAATCAGGTGGGTCCTGGAAGCTTATCTGGGGGATCTCTTCTGCAGTCTTCAACCGGGGGGGGGTGGTAACCTCCGGGCCTCAACTTCGTTTTCCACCAGTAAAGAGACACCCGTCCCCTAAACCCGTCTTGATTGCCTCTCAGCTGGCTTCCGACATAGCAAAGCAAGTTAACCTACCTTGTCTGTCTCTGGCTGTAGCTCCACAGGGAACTCTTTCATGCCTTGCTCTTCTCACTGCTGCGTGGGCTTCTGTCTCATTGGCTTCTCTTCTGTAGCAGCACTCTCCAGACGCGCGGGATCAGGCAGCCAATAACTGCAGAGGTGGGCAGAGCTAATAGGGGTAATGATGCCCATTTTGCAAAAAAAAACAGTACTGCGTCCATAAACAACAGGAAAATGCGAGAAAACATGGAAAAATGTATTGCACTTTTCGCGATCCATTCCAGGTTTTGACTCGCATCACCAGCCGGTTTGCATCACAAAATGTGATGCAATACCGGCTATTTAAAACCCTGAATTATAATCAACTCTGAGTCAAAGTTGATTCAGGGAGGGGTGCTGGACTGGGAGACAGTGTGCCACTTTCTCTGGCACATTTACTGTATACAGTGACATGTTGACGAACTGTCGATTTTGTAAGCTGCGATGCAAGTCCTTGTATTGGTGTCACTGTTAGGAGGGGGGGTATACCACCCTGGTTCACTGAAGCTCAGACTGTGGCACATTAGTTTGATATGATTGTTAAATATCTATGTATCTTTTCTGATGCAGTAGTGTGGAGCCCAATTTTATTAACTAAGTATATTTACATATTTGCAATTACTCCAGCCAGCATAACTCCATGAGATGCAACATCTTGTTTTCATGAGGTTGTTAGGAAGAACAGACACATTTGAAAGGTTAGCATATTCCAATAGGAATAGTTACATACAGTACATATATATATATATATATATATATTTTGTGGCTTGCTAAAACATGGAGCCATTTTTTGGAGGGAGTAGAAAGGCACGCAAAACATACCTGAGATGCTGCCAGGATTGATTCCTAACTGAAAGGAGCTTGGCACAGGTAGAAAGAGGAGGGTAGCTGTGGCCATATTGATAGTGTGTGAAAATGGAATATGTGGTTGGATAGCAGCGGCTTAAACTGATTCATATTGTAGAGGATGGGAGCTTGTGGTGGTCGAAGTGGGCTCAATCCACTCCTCGAAGTGATTCAGCGACAAAGGCGGTCGGTGGAGTGCTCCACAATGCTGAGCGGAGTACTGCATTATAATGAGGAACGCTGGCGCATTGAAAACAGCTACTGCATTACTCCGCCTCCACTGGTCACTTCTCTTTCAATTTTTAAGGCGAAGTACATTGGTGGCAGGTCACTTCGCCTCACTTCGCCTTGTTTTTGAGCTCCGAAGGAGGATTTTGCAGTGAGTCATGGGCGTTCAGGTCACATGGGCTCTATATTGATCTGCACAGCTTCAGTTCGAGGTAGTATGAGTAGGAAGAAGTAGGAGACAGTGTGCTCTGATGGCTATTTGTAGGAATCTTTTAAAAGCTGTTCAAAAAGCATTTTTGCTTTTTTGGGGGGGATCCAACTGCAGTTCATTGATTGTAGGAAACGCTCCTGTGCTCACATCATTGAGCGTTTTTGTTTGTGTGTGGATTTTGAATGTAAATTTACAACATTGAGTGTGTGTGGTGAAAGACAGTGAAGTGTGCTGTGTGGGGGAGGGGCGTATCTGTGTGTGTAGGTAGATTTAAGTTGGAGAACTAGTGATTTCTTTGTGTTTTGGCAATATTTTTGTTATACAACTGACTGTGTTACTGCACACATAGTAAAATTGTCAGTGATAGTACAAATTTTCTTGCTGCTTGTTGTGTGAATGTGGTGCAGCATTTCATAAGGGCAGGTTGTTTAAATTACAAATTCACATTACGTGGCACTGAGTACACTGAACTTTTGCATTTGCATCGCATTCCTCGTTCAGCATTGTACACAAAGTGTTCTGTGTTGTGTGTGCAGTGTTGCTTGCATCAAATATAATATACCTTTTAAAATGTGTGACACAGATCAGTGTAAGTGCAACTGAGTGCAGCAGTGTGAACCTGCTATCCACTGCAGCTGCCTGATTTTGTACTGAGATCGTGTTCTCAGTTCTTAGTGTTGCTGCTTGTAGAGTCGTATAAGTCAGCACTGTCTGTATTCAGTGCCCCCTCCCCACGTTGAAAAGGTATTTTTTACCAGACTGGATTGTTTTTGTGACCCCATCAGCACCACTAGTTACTGAAGTTGTTTTAATTCCGCGACAGTGTCATAACACAGTAGTCCCTTATCTGTTGCTGAAGCCACAGTTGTTTATTTTGCTTCATATCCAGATAGCGATAGTAGTGAGTAGCGACACTCCAGTTGGAAAGTGAACGTATCAAAATCTGAATTTGGTAACAATATTTGTGGTTGATCTCCCAAAATGCCTGCAAAGAGACGTGCAAGTAAAGCTGTTTCTGGCCATGGCAATGTTGGTAGTAAGAGGTCTGTTGGCATGGTAGTAGTACACGAATGGAGAAGTGCATTGCTGATGTGAGGAAAGGTATTGTGAGAATAATATGAGAGTTTGCTGCTAAACGTGTCAACATTTTTTAAAAGAGTGCAAACTATTAGTTTAAAGCTGCACTGTCAGATTTTTTCCAAGAATCTGTAATCTCACTCACCATTCTGTGTTTAGGCTCTGTGGTGCTCCATATTTCATCCATCAAGACACAACCATGTGTTTGTTTTTCTTCCTTGTACTTTTGTAAGAAATCCAAATATGACTTTGCCATTCTCTGCTGTGTGAGACCCCGCCTTTGGTTTGATAAGAACCTGCCCTTGGCTCTACCTGCACTTCTAACAATGTCTAAAGCAGGCGGGAGGTGTTCAGCCGGTATCAGTAACTCAAGCCTACTTCCTTCCTCCTTCAGTCCCTCTATATTTACTTCCCCATTTCTGTCCCATTCTCCTTGTGCATGACAGCTAGTGTCATCCTGCCTACAAGCTTCCCCGAAGTCCTGCAATTTCACCTCAGAATGGCTAGAGAATTGGTCATTACAAATGATCTAATGCACAACGAAACCTATTATGTATAGCTTTATTTCTCTATCATTTCTGTTGTGCTGTAGCCTGCTGCACTTTTCACACATTGTATTTGTTAGTCATCAGTGTGTCAGTGATCACACCATGAGCTTTAGGTGTCTGCAAGTGCACTGATGATGAGACACACATTTGTTGTAACATTGCCTTGTAACACAGCCAATTTATACTTTTTGTAATGCACTCTTATGTCATGTTCCCTAATGCAGCATTAATATTTTTGCATTTATGCTATCTCCTCCTCAGAGTCTTGTTTCCTTGATGTAATAAATCCACATTTCAGCACCCTGATTTAGTGCTTACTAATAGTGATATGCAATCACTCTCCTCAATGTCCGCATCTCCAACCACACTATAGTGTTCTGCTGCTTGCTGATGTTTGTGATACAGATGTTTATTATAAATCCATGTTCCCTTTCCATGATGCTGACTTTACTTTTTGAGATCACCCTCCCTACATCCAAGGCCGCCAGTTCATGTGCCATATATACCCCCCCAAAAAGCACATGTTCTGTGGTCTACTTGAGTGAACCACCTGCTATCATCCATAATGTACCCACCACCTTCCACAAAACCCCATGCCATCATCTTGACACATTGCCCCTATCACCAACACTTCTGTTTGTTGACTGCGCTGTGCATGTGTACTGTTGAAGTTCACTATATGGTTAATGGACTGTACATTCCCACTCACTGACAGTCAGTCATCAGCTCATGGTGGTGGTGAGAGGATGATATGCTGCCTGCACCTCCTTCAGGTTCTGTTGTAGTAAGTGTTGTGAGGTGTGTGAGGTGGTTGCACTAGATCACTGTTAATTTGTTGTGTGTAGAATTTATATTACTGTATACATTTTTTGGTTTGTTGTTGGTGAGGCACAGAGACATGAAGATTTTGCATACCAGTTTGTGAATGACATTACCTAAATTCCACTATCTGTGCAATGTAAAGATGCATTGAATAGTGTTGCATCACTTATCTCCTTTGCTTACCCGCAATGCATTTCAACATGTTCTACCACCTCTGAGACAGCATGATGAGAATGAGATCCACAAATGAAACTATTGCTGCTGCTTGGTGCATATTCTCATTTTCCTAAGTGTAACCCCCTTATAAATTGGGATTTACTAGAATGCCTCTAGTGGTCTCTTTAAGAGCTGCCAGCTTGCTGACCCAGTCAGTATACTAAGAAGGGAGGAGACTGTGAGAGTTCTCTTGACCTGAGTCCCGCCTGAGGCACGTGTATGTGCTCTATTGTTGGCATTGCTCATAGGCAAAGTGGTCCCCTTATTGGGCTGTAGTATTTATGTATTATATGTTGACTGAGTATTAAGGAATGTAGTTTGTCTAACCTGTTTTCCCTTGCAGCTGGGACTTTGTGCGTTTGGCCCCTCCATTTTTGACCCGTACTGTCTATGGGGTCCAGTGAGGATCCAAGGGCACTTAAAATGGAGCATTGAGCTACCAATTATGGCTGGGACTCTTTTTGGAGCCGGTTGCCAATGGGAGGTATGGCTCTTGATCTGCGAACTAAAGTCCAGAAGGTGGCAAATTTTTTGCACCAATAGAAGGAGGTAGAGGGTATTGGCAGTGTGAGCCTCTCCAATAGTGTTGGAGTCGCGCCGAATGAGGACCCTCTGCTTAATGACTGATGGAGCAAGAGTCATTGTGGCCGTGGTGAGAGAAGGAGCTCTGGGCTCCTCGCGCTGTAGAGTCTTGTGGGTAGCACGGTGGAAGGCCAATAGTCGTGGCTACAGTATCGCATAAGGTGCCAGACAAGATCCTCCGTGATGTGCTGGCAGAGAGGCTGTATACATGACAGCTACCTACAGGCTCCCCTGTAGGGAACTGGAGAATCTCTGCTTCCAATCACGCTCGGTCTGTCTGGAAAACTGAAGCTGCATTACGTTACCGGTTAGGTGCAGTAAAATGTTCGGAGTTTAAAGAAGTTCCTGGTATGGTACCCTCTTCTTACATATAATGGTGTGAGCAGTGTTTGGATCACAGGCCTTAGCATCAGGACAGGCAGTGAGTGGGTCTGGGAAGGCTGAAGTACCTTAAGGAGCACTTTTTCATGGTTCACAAGGAGAGGATTGTGATTGGCCATTCCTGCATGGAAATGGGTGTGGGTGGGTGGAAGAGAGCCACAGATGGGGGTCATCATGGTCGAAATGTTGCTGGGGGCTTTAGTCCCTGTGGGTACACAAGGCACCTTGGCCAGATGGGTTACATCCCAGTGTGCTTAGGCAGCTAGCAGGGTCCTGGCATGGCCACTGGTGGATCTGTTAAACACTGCACTAAATACAGGATGTGTGCCCAGTGACTGGAGGTAGCCACATGTGGTACCTCTCCACAACAGTGGGCCCCAGGACGATCCTGGGAACTACAGACTGGTGAGGCTGAGCACAATTGAGGTAAAACTGATGCAATCTATGCTCAAAACAAAAGCTGGTGCAGTTTCTTCTGGCTAAATGCTGTGGTAAACTGTGATAACCTGTTAGAAGTGTTTAGTTAGCAAAGTCTTTACCTGGATTAGGAACTGGTTATGAGGGCTGTGTGTTATCTACAACTGAAATGGGGACAAAAGTCTTCATCTTGGACCAACACAGTTTGGTGACTTGGAGAAGGGTGAGGGTGGTACCCCATGGGGAGGACACCAGGCCCAGGGAGGAACGTCCCAATGTTTATGGAGAAGTACAATTGTGGTGTCCTCCAGCCAACAGGGCATGCGATTGTGATGGAGTGTAGGCCACACTGGCTGTGGGGTGGTGATAATACTAAATGGAGATTCCTGGTAGGAAGGTTGCCGACTGTGCAGTCAGCTCTTGCAGATCATTGGAGAGGTAAACTGGCTTAGCATGCAACCGTGGCCATTGGGGCAGGCAGTGAGAGACAGTGGGAGGTGAAATGATGGACAAGTTGTAATTGTTGGTGCAAGACACGGACAACTTTCATCCAACAGGAGGCAAGCAACTATGGCCTGTGGACATTACCAGAGGGCTAGGAAAGTGACCAGAGGTGTCCAGGGGGAGCCTCGAGGGGTGATGGGGAGGAGATGGGCATTGGTTGGCGTGCTAAGTCTCTCCAGTCATGTAGACCCACTACACCCGTCAGTATAAGAGGTAAGCGGCGGATGGGAGGATGCAAATGATGATGACATATCATTGATGTTAAGACAGGGCACTATTACAGCTGTGCAGGTACCAACCAGGCAGGGTGAAGTAACACGGCAGAGGGACACATCAAGGAGATCGGGAGGCATTGAGGCACATACGGCTTAGGAGGGGTGGAAGACAGTAGGTTCAGGAAAAAGAAGGAAGACACTGCATATTGTGTGCCTATATTCAGATGTTGCCACAACAAACATGTGACGGACAAGCCTGGGTGTCCAGCCGGAACACAGTTATGCACCCCTCGTCACACTGACAGGGGAAGGAAGCAAGTGATAGGAACCATTGGAGGAACGAGCAGCAGCAAGGAGGAAAGGAGACACTCCCTCGGAGGAAGGTTCCGGGGCACACAATCTGGGAGACATGGGGGAACTTCTCTTGCAAGCATTGAAATTTCACAAAAACAAGAAAGAAAATATTTTTTTCGGGGGGGGGCACCTGGAGGAGACACAAGTAAAGCAAGAAAAGTGGTGGCATTGATCAAGACGGAGGGAAATGAGCTAGGTGCTGGGGGCAGTGCTCAGTAGGAGATACTGTGTTGCCGAAGCATCACTGGCAAAAGAAAGGAGCCTCAGGGTGGCAGCTCAGTGAGGAGAAAGCTCTGTAGACGGACGGTGGTGTTGCCTTGCTCGGTGTACAAACTGACATTGTCCACAGTGATCCAGCAGGATGTAATGGATCCAAGGAGGATCAGTACAAAGGAGATATTGGTTCAAGCCAGGGGATGGACATGGTTTGAGCAGAGAGGTGGAGGAGACACAGGCTAATGTAGGGGAGGTGGGGACCCACAGGTAGCCAGTGGTAACAGGGATAATAAGGCAGTGACAGTGCTGCTTTTGGGTGACTCCTTGACTGCCCAGGACACCAGAACAGCCACCAGGAAAGCCAGTGGCCACCAGAGGACTCTCAGTGAAGCTGAGAGGTGATGAACAGTGAGGGGGAAACCAGGAGTGGCTACTTCATTGCAACAAGGATGTATACCTCTAATCCAGGACTCCAACTGGGCTGGCGTGAGTTATGACGAGATATGGATCACTTAGGGTGAGCAGATGCTTACCTGTATATGGCCTGCTTGCAGACGGTTATGGCCTAGTAGCAGGCCTTGCGTTAGTGTTGGAAATCAGGGGGTCAGTCTGACCCCCTGCTCCCAAAGGAGGGGGTCAGAAGCCAAATGTTGGGGGTCACTACACCAAAATTCTAAATGTTCGTACAAAACAAACATGGCCTTTTATTTAACTGGCTTTAATATGTCAACTTGCCAGGAGGTATAAATACTGTTTTTACTGCTGATTTAGCCACCCTGTATTGTCTTTTTTTGTTATTTTGGGTCACAACAAAATAAATTAATTGAATCTCTACATTGATTCTTGTGACATGTGTTTTAAACTTTTGACTTTCTCAGTTTACATGCATTTTACTGATAAATTAATATTGTTTTGTCAGTACTTAAGTTTCAAATCAAATTTTATCTGCTCAGCAGCAGCCCTGCTAACTTTAGTCTTTTTTGACTGTTCAAAATGTGTTTCTTTTAACTGTATTGTGTAGCATATTTAAATTTTTGATAATGCTTGTCCTTTAATAAGAGTAGTAGTAACTTGGATACCTGATCCGTTTTTTTTATGTTCCCTTCAGAAATTAAAATAAAGCTAATATTAAATCTCTGCATACCATTTAGTGTGTCATGGTTGTCTTTTTTTTCTAATAAACATTTATTAGAATTGCTGAAGTTTTCGTCTTTTTCATTTGTGAACAAGTCTTGGAAAATGGGTCAAGATTCAGTCTGTGATAGACTACTTTCTCCTATCCTTCAGTGCCTCAGATTTTTTGATGGCCCTATCATAGTCAAACTTGTTTATCTGTGGGCCTTCAAGTGTTAACTTCATAAGTTTGCTTAGCTGCTGATCATTCAGACTGCTACGGAATCTGCTTTTGAGGCGGTTTTGGGCACTGAAAGCTCTCTCACATGCAACACTACTGATTGGGATTGACAAAGCAGCTGCGGCAAGAGTTGCAAAATCTGGGTACATGTCATATAATTCATCTGAAGCTGTAACAAGCTTTCTGCACACGTCAGTGAAACTGTACCCTCTCCCAAGACCTGCACATAAATTTTTAAACTGCCTAAAGTCATCTCTGAGTCTGGGCACATTAAGAACTGACTGAAAGCGTGTTACCAGGATCTCAAGCTCCACAGAGAGATATTGTGCCCTGTCAGCAACAGCAGCAGGGTACAGACTGGGGGTAAAGAGTTTGTACAAACTACTGAGGACATTAATCTCATTCACTGGAAATCGTTTGTCAATATTCTCAATTAGGTGATTAATGTATTGCTCTGTGACTGTTCTGAATTCTGTCATGGAATTCTCATTTGCATACTGCAAAACCACCTCTTGATAAACCACATCCTCAGGCTTTGATATTGCTCTCACTCAAAAGGTCCATAGCTTCTAACATTGTCCCCACTGGTTGTAATGAATTCCTGTAAGGTAGCCTTAGTAGAAGACAGGATTGGTGGTATCATGGACAAGTTGCAGTCTTGTCTTTGAAAAAAACATTGAAAGTTTATTAATAACTGGTAGTATATCTCTGAGGAGCTTGAGGGTAAAAACAAACTTAAGATGTTTCATTTTTCTCAAAATACCTTTGGCCACTGCGGCTTGAGAAGTGGTATCACAGGCCTCTTGCTCCAATTCCATTACAAGAGTTGGCCAGGATTTGTCCAGGGCTTCTACAGCAGGCAGTAAAGACAGCCATCTTACTGGCTTTGCCTCTTTAATAGATACAACATCTAGCTGCAAGACATCCTGCATTTCCTTGAGTTGACTGTACCTCACAGAAGCCTGAGACCCTACATAGAACTATGTAGATACCCCCTACAATACTTTGGAAATTTTGTAAGTATGGGACTTTATTTGCTGCCTGTGAAGCAGCTAATGCAAGCCTGTGGGCTCACAGTGGACATTGGTTAGGATAGGAGTTAGAGAAGAAAGACGGACTGCAACTCCATTCCTGCTACCAAGCATAACAGCAGCACTATCACTGCCGAAACCAGCGACCTTTGGTTACTGGTATTTTATACTCCTCTAACACAGATAATATTTTTGTGACAAGGCTTGCTGTGCTATGTACAGATATAATTTCCAAGGAGGATGTCTGCACTTCCATCTGAGGGACTCACTGTTACACAATACAGAATAAATTTCTTTGTGACACTAATGTCACAACTTTCATCACATATTAAGCTCACAAACTGACTGTTATTTATTTTGGATTGGGTATCCTCAGTGAGGACCTTGGCCAAGCATGACTGCATCTTAGTCACTAGGGAGTGATGCTTGTAGCAATCATCTTGAAGACTAGTGCAGCCATTTATCTTTTGCAGTTCAATTAATGAGCTGTACTTTACGTTAGGGACTGCCTCCTTAGCAAGCCAGTATGCAGTGCTAAACTCAGCCAGCCTCGATTCTTTCATTTGATGTGTTTGCTCCTCTACAGCCTTGTTAGCATTATCAATTGCCTTCTGAAAAGTCAGTCTTTGTTTATTGCCCTTTACAGCAGTCACATGCTGGTCAGAACCCAAATGCCTGGTTAAACCACTGTGTTGGAAATTTGGACTACCAATATGCACAAATGGCAACATTTTCCTGCCTTGCTGCAGTCTAGTTTTTCCATAGAATAGCTCGCACTCCTTGCAGTGCATTAAACCCACATCGTCATCAAAACGCAGCCATTTGTAAGTATACAGCCATTTGGAATCAAAATTCCGTTTAATTTTTTTGGCCACTGGTTCAGCAGTTGAAGAAGATGGTGTTGCTTGAGAAGAAATTGAGGCTGCAGTAGAAGAATGTGCTGCTGGCCGAGTAAACAAAACAAACACAGCAGTGGAAGAAACTGGGCACCGGATGGCTGAAGTAGTAGTTACACTACTGGCTGCACAAGTCACTGAGGATGTTATGTTAGGAGCAGTAGAAAAAGACGGTGCAGTGTTGTCCTCCATGACTGTCTTATGCTACACTCGTAAACTGTATAGTAAATTATAGATTAACACACTTTCAGTCAGTTCTTACTGCCAAAGAACTAGATGACTTAGAATTATTTATTTATGATGTTGGTGAAGAGTTTTAATTTTTGTTAACAATATACAGGTAGGTACTACAATTTTCAGACTGTCACTGAATCCTGGCCTTAACTGCAGGTCTCTGTCTCCAATTAGAGTGAGAATATTTTAAATCACAAAACTGAAGTGTTGAGGCAGAAGTCTTAAATTTTCAGTCAGACCTGAACCTCCTTAACAGCAGGCTGTGCTAATCAGGAATATTTAATAAGTCACAAAATTAAGTATTGAGGCAGGAGTCTTCTTATTTCAAACATGACCTTCTAACAGCAGGCTGGGCTCGAATCAGAGTGAGCAAATATTTTTAAATCACTAAACTGAAGTATTGAGGCAGGAGTCTTGTATTTTGAGTCAGACCTGAACCCCCCTTAACAGGCTGTGCTCTATAATCAGAGTGAGAGAATATTTTTTGCAAAACAACTGAAGTATTGAGGTGAGAGTCGACTAGTCTTATATTTTAGACCTGACCCCCACTAACAGCAGGCTGTGCTAATCGGAGAAGAGAATATTTAATAAGTCACAAAATTAAGTATTGAGGCAGAGTCTTGTATTTCAGTCTGACCTGAACCCCTTAACAGGCTGTGCTCTATAATCAGAGTGAGAGAATATTTTTTGCAAAACAACTGAAGTATTGAGGTGAGAGTCGACTAGTCTTATATTTTAGACCTGACTCCCCACTAACAGCAGGCTGTGCTAATCGGAGAAGAGAATATTTAATAAGTCACAAAAATTAAGTATTGAGGCAGGAGTCTTGTATCTTCAGTCCGACCTGAACCCCCCTTAACAACAGGCTGTGCTCTATAATCAGAGTAAGCTTATTTTTAAATTACAGTAAACAACTGAAGTATTGTATATTGACTGAGGCAGGTCTTATATTTTCAGACCTAAACCCCTCACCCCTTACCAGCAAGCTGGGCTCTATAATCAGAGTGAGAAATATTTTAACAAGTCACAAAATGAAGTGCAGGAGAGAGGCAAGCCCCCAAAAAACACAAGCTAATCACTTATGAGATATTTTCAGTGATTTTTCAGACATGAACACCTCCCCTTTCACAGCAAGCAGAGCTTCAGCTCTAAAATATTTTTGTCAAAATGCAGAGACAAATAAAAAGACAAGACAAGAACCACCCTCCTTGAACTTGGCAAGCTGAGCTCTCAAAACAGAATATTTATTTTAAGTACAGAGAGGTAGTGTAACACTGAATAATATTAATAGCCACTTCAGCCAGATAGTAATAGGAAGCTGTACTTGACTAATTAATCAGACAGAGGTAACAGAAAAGGAGTTAGAGACACAGCCAGCTGAGGCCCAAGTATTAGTCTGATTTAGTCATGAATTTATACTATAGACTGTCTTCTCAGATCGTAAAAATTGTCAACTAGCAAGCTCTGGAGTCCTATGTTTTTCTCACTTTTCTCTGCCAGCAAATTATATCCAAAGTCAGTGAATTGTGTAAAAAAATAAATAAATAAATAAAAAAATTAACAATTAAGTCCTATGATCCACACAGCAGCTTCTATTCCCTCAGGCCCTCCCCTCCCACTTCTATACAGTCAGGCTGCTCAGACTATCTCAAATTAAGCTGTTGTCCAGAGATGATTTATTTTTTTGTATTTTTTCAAAAGACAGAAGAGTATTTTTAGAAAAGTTCTCAGAGGAATTAAGTTTTTTGTTTGAAACGCGCCAAAGAGTTTAGCTGCATAGTACTTTTGCAGGAGATCCTTCTCCAATGGCTGCTGAGCTAAAAGTAACTGCGTGTTAATGCACAATCGCAGTTTGATCTGTGTACCACGTGTGCATCTGAAAGACTGAAAGAGGCACCACGTGGTACATACTGTGAGACAACTTCTTTAATGAGTATGCATGGGGCGGGCACTTATTGGAACCCCCACCTCTCTCATTTGATGACTCACAGCACTAGCTTGTAACATGCTGCAGCCTGTTTAAATGTGCATAAGCATCACGTCTCTGGTTGAAACGGAGCCTTGCCACTACAGTTAGGTCTCCTCCCACTCACTCCCTAAAGGCTTATTTCTGTATTGTGGCAACTAAGATGGATCAGCAGTAAGCAGCTTGAGAGAATGCAGCTTGCAGCCGATGTGTGAGCGAGTCTCAGACAACACAAGTTATAAAACTGCTCAGAGCCTCTGCTGCTGGACATAATTATTGAAGTGTCAGAAAAAAAGCCAGTCTGGCTTATTTCAATCGCAAGCCTTCAGCAGCAGAATATACCAGCTAACCTTCAGTGCAGTGCCGAGAGATAAGCCAAAGAACAGCATTGCCTGATGTAATACAAAACATAGAAGGGTTAATAATAACCCTTCTATGTTTTGTTTTTGCTCCGTTCTCTTGAAATTGCACTGAAGGTTTGGTATATGCTGCTGCTGAAGACTTGAGATTTAAAGGGAGGCAGTATTGCGCAGTGGTTTAAGACCCTGAGCTGCAAATCTGGTGACATCCAGCAGATCTAACCTGGGTTTGAATCCCACGGCTTCCACTTGCATACTGTGTGACCCTGAGCAAGTCACTTAACTTCCCTGTGCTCCCAGGTCGCTTCCTGTAAAAAGCTTTCAGCTTAGTGTGCTACTCCTGGTTAAACAACTAAAAAATAAGCCAGACCGGCTTGTATATGGCGCTGCTGATTGCTTGCAATTAGACTGTGGAGTTTGAGTTTAGTATGCTGAGTTGTACTTGATTAGATACGGCCAACAGAGCAGCTTTGGTCTGACTGACCTGACAGTGACACATTGGCTGGCTGCCTCTCTTTCATGCTAGCTACTCACTGTAAACTCTGTTCTCTGCATCTGGAGATCCATAGCCTCTCCGTGATCCCGAGTGAATGAACCCCCACACCCGGCCCCTCCCACACAGCCCCAACCAAACATCGTGTTGTTAGATTACCCTGCTGTGCAGAAATCGGTAGTTCAGTGGCTCTCCTCTTGTCTTCACTAACTCCTCCTGCCTGACTCCCAGGGCAACACCACATTCACTGGCCACAGCCGTCAGCGTACATCTACCACCCCAACTGGCACATTAGAGAGAGGAGAGGAGAGCTGTCTCACGATCCCAAACTCAGGCAGTTTACATAAACGGAGCAAATGTGCCACCGTGTGGTCGCTTTTGGTACTGCAGCGCTCCTGGGCAAATAACAAGAACAAAGTGTTTTAGGGAGTGCTGCATCAATAAAGATGCACTGAATCAGAAGCAGTACGTCAAAAAGCTTATATTTCTCTGATGAGGACGTCACTAGTGCATTAACGCGACCCCTGCTAGTAGTCTTTGTCTGCCACGAATATCCATTTTTCTATATTTGTTTGTGTCATCATTCCGTGTGCTGATTCCAGTTTTCCTCTTATGCTATGTATGTACCCTGTGTCATACTTTGTGGTGCGCGTCCACTCCGAGTGCTTTTACTGTCCACCCAAAATTTAAAAAAAAACAGACACTGATATTTGTTTTTCCCTCCATGGTATTCCCCTTGCTACAACATAATTATACTTATTTTCTCTTCTTCTGCTTTGGGTGTGTGTGGGGGGGCATTTGGTTGTTCAGCAGTCCTATTGTGTATAACTGCATCACTTGATGGCAGTTGACTGCACTCATTATGACCCCCACTGAGTCTCAATCAGGGGCTATTCTCACCTGCTTACCCTTGGTCATGTGCTTCAGTTTATGTGTTTGAGTACAGCACCATCACACAGACAATTGGGTCATCAAGCTAAATGTAGTAGTTTGACCACACTGCAAAACACCATGAATTGAGCACATCACAGTGTCTTTGGCATCATATTGGCAGTCATGCTGTCAGACATATCTGTGTTCCTTCGTGGCCTATTTGTTTGTACTATGACACACAATTCTGCTGGGGATGAGCACTGGGAAATTATCCACAGTGGTCGATATATCTATGTTGCACTGTCCCCGGTGGCACTGTTGGTTGAGGCGCTGTATGCCACACCTCACACTGTGCCATCAATCCGTGTTGGTTTAGTAAATGAAGCTGATGCACCAGCCATTGTTGGCAAGGGGGAGAAGTCAGGACACAGACCGGAGGAGGCAGAAGGGGTGAATCGCTTGGGGGCTAGGGGAAAGGGAGCTTTCCTAAAGCAGTGAAAAGAGCATGCAGAAAAAGAGAGGGAGTGAGACAGAGGTAGATAGAGGGAAAGAGAGAGTGACAGAGAGAGGCAGAGAGAGGGAGAGAGCCCATAAAGGAGTCAGTCATAATTCTGGAGGACTCTACAGTAAAGTGTATCATATGGTAGTGGTGAACGGGGGGACAGGACAAGCAGCATCTGGGTAGAGTGCATGCCTCACATGACAGCAGATAGGCTACAGCAGCATAGAAACATAGACTTTGACTGCAGATAAGGACCGCTTGGCCCATTTAGTCTGTCCATTTCCTACCTCCAGGATAGGCCGCAGATCCTAGTTAACCAACAGCCTATTTATTCCTACCCCCACAAGAATTGCCTTATGTCTGTCCCACACATTCTTGAATTCTCCCACAGTTTTAGACCCCACAGCCTCCTCAGGAAGGCTGTTCCATGCATCCACTACCCTCTCTGTCAAATAATACTTCCTCACATTGCCCCTGAATGGCCCCTCCATCTTTAAATTGTGTCCCCTTGTTCTTGCACGTCTCTTTTTCTGCAAGATGCTACCCTCTTGGACTTTGTTGATTCCACTGAGGTACTTAAAAGTTTCTATCATGTCCCCCCCCTCCCTTCTATCCTCAAGGGTATACATATTAAGCTCCTTTAGTCTCTCCTCATACGGCTTCTTTTGAAGACCCTGCACCATTTTAGTTGCCCTCCTCTGGACTGCCTCTATCCTGTCTATGTCCTTGAGGATATAGGGTCTCCAGAACTGGACGCAGTACTCCAGATGGGGTCTCACCAACTGTCTGTACAGAGGGATAACAACTTCCTGTTTTCTGCTGCTGATGCCTCTCCCTATGCATCCCAGTATACCCCCAGCATTCCCTACTGCCTTCTCGCATTGCTTGCTAACCTTAAGGTCATCTGATATGATTACCCCCAGGTCCCGTTCCTTTTTTGTTCTTGTTACTACCTCCCCCCATTTGCATTGCATATTGAATTTTGTGTACAGAAGGTGGTGGGGCACGAGGCATCATCGTTCTCATGAAGATAAGCTGAATTCATTTTCAGCTGCCATGCCAAGTCGCCCCCCATCCATCGATGTAAGCTCCAGCCGGGGGCAAAATGATGGACCTTTTGATTGTACCATTGCTCATGGTGTTATAGCGTCACTTTAATTTCTGTAACACCTTGATTCCCTGATGAACCGCAGAATCTATCAGCGGTTCTGTGTTCCTGCTGGTGTCCTTATTTCAGTCAGAGACCTTTTCCACAGTTTTGAAAATTTTCTAAATAAATAGGAGGAGGGATGCAACTATAGTTGCCGAACAGGGCACCAAGCTTGGGACACCCTTTTTTAAGGAAGGCGTCGATATGTCCGGAGAAGTTTCGGTGTTGGTCCAGCCAAGCACCCAAGTACCTGAAGGAGGATGTGTACTCAAGTAGATTATCATCAAGGTTGAGGAAAGTGGGCATGGAGGCAATCCTATAGAGTCTCTGCATTGTGACAAAGGTCATGGACACAGTCTTCTTGGCATTAAGAAACAGTGGATGGTTAGCAAACCAGAGAAGAACTTTGTCAAAGTCATGCTGCAAGTTTGATGGAACATCGACAGGGTTCAGACAGATGTATAAGAACCGTATCAGCAGCGTACATGTGTATGGTGGAGGGTGAGCAGACTGATGGAAGGTCATTTAGAAAGATGGAGAATAATAAGGGCACTAACACTGAGCCCTGCGAGAAACACGTGCTTTTCTGGATGTGAGGGGAAATGGCATCAGAAATCTTGTCTGGTTGTGTTCTACCAGTGAGGTTTGCTTTGAGCAAGTTTGTGGCTGAGGGACATAAACCAGCTGTTGAGAGGTAGTCTAACAGAAGGGAGTGGGAGTCAGTGTTGAAGGCCTTAACCAGGATGACCAAAATTGATGAGGTGATTTGGCCATTGGCCATCCCTGTCGGGATATAGTCAGTAAGCTGAAGTAAGGAGGTGGCAGTGGAGCATTTTTTCCTGAAACCAGATTGGGAAGGGGTGAATTAGGAGGTGTCAGATATGAGGTAAACTGTGAGATGACTGTGTTCTTAAAGTTTTGGTAGCGTGTGAAGGATAGATAGGGTGGTGGTTACCAGAGAAGGCAGGGACACTGCCTTTGGGAAGGGGAGGATGTAGAGCTACACAGAGCTGGAGAAAGAAATGATGGAAGTTAGGAGGTCAAGAATAATTAGGGTTGCCACCTTTGAATGAGGCAAAAACGGATCCTAAGCTCCGCCCCTAGCCCCACCCATTTTCATGACTCATCATGCATTGCTCCTCCTAGAAAGCCAATGGTTATATCAATAAAATACAACACTTAAAGCAGTTCAACAAAAATCTTAAGATACTGTACTGTACCTGTTAAAGTTACTTTCCTAGGTTCTTCCTAGTTATTTATTTACTTATGTATGTATTGATGGCTTTATTAACATTAGTTTACCAGATAAACATACGGAGATAAAATAAATCTCATTTACAGATATGATATGGGGGAGACAAGGGAAATACTTTAAATAGCATACAACAGTATACTTGGTATATAATAATACATAATAAAGAAATTGTTTTCTATAATGTGTACTATATATTTTTCTGGCTCCATTTCCTTTTCATGTCCACAGTAATATTTCAAAGTCAAACAAGTGGCCACATTTTTTTCTTGAGGAAAAACATAATTTAAATAATTTAAAATGCCTGCATTCTGGCTGGCCCGCTGGCGCAGCAGTGGGATTTCCGCTTGCGGCGCCGGCGACCGGGTTCGAGACGGACCTGGGTGCGTCGGGGGCGGGTCGGGGAGTAGGATCAGCGCCCAAGGGCAGCTCTCCTACTCCGAGGAGAGTGCGGTAGTGATCGTGCATGGGACTTCCTGGCGGAGGCCGGGTGTGCCCACATCCGACACTTACGTGTTCCCTGGAGTATGGGCGGTGGTGACGCAACGCCGGGGAGCGTGGCCCTGCCTCCCAGAAAACGGAAAAACACGGGCGCCTGCCACCATGTATGAAGCCCGCCGTGGCTTCCAATGTGTCCTCGGGCCCCTACCTATTCTACAGTGCCGGGCATTCCCTGCCGTGTCGCGGCCCCACCGTGGGGTAAGCCACGGGTATCGGGGTACGATTTGGGGACAGAGAAGCCAAGCAGCCATGCGAACGAGCAGATGTGAAGGCGGCAGGCGGCTCGAGGGGGAGAAAAAGTAAAGTGAATTGCAAAAAAAAAAAAAAAAAATGCCTGCATTCTGTTAGAGATGAAAATGTTTACCAGCAAGTGAAAGTGGAAGACAACTGGTTGTGTTGGTATTACAAAAGGTAGGGACAGCTTTGCTGCTATGCCACTTTAAGATACAATCGAAAAGATTAGTTTAAGTAAGTGCTATTGATGTTAATGGCCATACTTTAAACCTCCCAGGTTGACTGCTTTCACAAACAAAAGGCTATATTGACAACAGAAGTTGTTTATAACCTGGACATGTAGTTAAAACAATGAATGAGATGACAAAATCTGTTTCAAAAGTAAGTGAGCACTCAAAAATGGCTCAAAAACCTGACCAGCACAGAGCAAAACCGGATTACCTGATAAGGACCCTGAAACCTGACCACCAGGAAAAAAACCTGACAGGTGGCAACCCTAAGAATAATAGAGGCCTGGACGGTAGGACAGCAGACGATACCAGCTACAAAGCTAGGGAGAGTAAAATGGAATGGACACCTGAACTTGCTAAAGCATCACGTGTCGCTGAGTTAGAGGAGGAGTAACCTGTTGAGAATTGGAGGGAGGTAGGAATGTACATGGCCACACCACTTCCCCTGCCTGCTCTATCTTGCCTTAAGCAGGAGTAGCCAGGAATGGATACTGAGTGGCAGCACAGGTGAGAAACTGACCAAGAAGAGATGGAGGGTGCTGCAGGGTGCTGACTGAGCTGTCAGTAAGTGCATACTGTAACAGCAGGTAGTACAACTCAGTTGGTGGCAGGCCATGATGGATCGCGAAGGAATGTGCTGGACACCGGCGCATGAATGGGGAGCAGGGTGTTTTGGCACTACATTACGGGATGGGTGATCCACTACACACCTGGGAACAGCATTACTTAAAGAGACACTGTCAGCCTTAGTACCTGTTGATTTCAGTGTTTCTCAAAACGCGAACTTCTGTAATGTCTAGCATTCATTATGAGGCTACAATAATTCGTTTACCTTTCTGTTGGTCAGCCAAACCATATATTTAATTTTATAATGCATAATCGACATTCCCTCGGGTCCGACTTAATGTCCGTCTTTGGGGCGGACCTCCCACCATGCACAGCACGTTAGTAACCACCCAGGTCTCATGCACCCTCGCGATCAGCGTGCCTGTGATCACGCATTCCAGTCATTCTTTCCTGCCGGCTTGGAAACAGGTGCTGTGTGCTGTGTGCGGCTCATTCCCTCAGCTCCCATCCTATTGCTGCTTCTGCTGTTTTGTAAGTTCCTATCGTAGGTGCAGCATCTGGTATATTTTTGGGCTGTTTCTCACACATGTACGCTTCATTATCTGACCTATTGAGCCCCGTCATCAGCTTGTTCATATATGCTGCACTACTCTTTCCTAGCAGCAACCCTGCATGTACAAAGGCTGGAGCCGGCGTGCAATCGCTCTGGCTACAGAGAGTGAGAGCCACAGCCTTCCGCTATTAGCTGTTCTGGCTGGTCCAGTACAGGATCCATGCAATTTCACTGACTAGCATTTACTAAAAGGCAGGGAAAGATGCGAACAGGAACCAGTATTAAAAAAAAAAAAAAAACTTCCACAGAAATGACTGTCTTGCAGGTAGAATTGTTGATACAATTATTTACCCGGGGTATGACAGCTTTGCTATAGCCCATCCTGTAGTTTTGTGTGCAAGTCTTGCTTCTGCTCAGTTCCATGCGGGAAAACTGATGAACAAGGAGATCAAGTGACTCGCTCATGTTTCCTGAGTGAGTCAGTAACTGTGCTGAGGCTGGGACTGGTGTTCTGTTATTAAAAATCACTCTACTCCAATCATTAGGCCATGCTATCTTCCTCAAATCATCCAGATATGGTGCCTTATGATTAGTGCTAGGGGACTTGTTTTACTATGCGGCCGCTCCATCCGTCTGCCTACAGTGAGTGAGAGAGAGGGACATACACTAGGTTTTTAGCCATACCCTCCAACTGTACCATTCTTGCTGGTTCTGTACTGGAATTCTCTCATTAGCCACACTAACCTCTCAGCAGTAGCAGCGCTGCCGCAGCCTTCCTTGACAGATTTGGCATTACTTTCTAGCTGCCATAGAGGACATCTAACTCAGCCGCGAAGCCAAACAACCAATTTAGTCATGTGGCTCTGGTGTTTACCCGTCAAATTTACCCAATTTTAATGTCCATTGGATGAAGCTCAACATAAACATATTATCACTACTTTTTTTACCTGTAGGACATTTGTGGGTATTGTATGCTTTCCTCAGACGGAGAACTGATTCTTCGTTTAAAAAAATCATGTCATTCATTTTTTTCCCTTATCTTACACAAATGAGCATTTGTTTCATTTGCCAGCAACAGAACCAAACGAAAAAATATGTTTTTGTTGACCTACACCAAGATCACTATGTGGTGGTGGTGGGGGCTAGTATAGCTTCACAGTCCATGTCTTTCGTTGTTTTCCCTTCTCTGATTCTGTTCAGCATTTTTTTCGTTTGCCAGTAACAAAACCAAACAAAAAATATTTCTTAGTTGACCTAGACCAAGCTCACTATGTGGGTGGTGGGGGGGCTAATATAGCTTCACAGTCTGTGTGTTTCATTGTGTTCCCTTCTCTGCCCCTATTTAGAATTTTTTTCATTTGCCAGCAACAAAACCAAAAGAAAAAATATTTTTCTGTTGACCTAGACAAAGATCACTATGTGGTGTGTGTGGACGGGGGCTAGTATGGTGCACCCAGTCCATGTCTTTAATTGTTTTCCCTTCTATGTGCCAATTTTGCATTTTTTTCATTTGCCATGAACAAAACCAAACAAAACAATATTTTTGGGTTGACCTAGAACAAGATCACTATGTGGGGTGGGGTGGTGCTAGTATGGTGACCCAGTCCATGTCTTTCATTGTTTTCCCTTATATGTCCCAATTTTGCATGTTTTCCCTTCTCTGCCCCAGTGCAGCAATTTTTTTGCTTGCCAGGAACAAAACCAAACGGAACACTATTTTTTTTGTTGACCAACACCGAGAGTGCTATTTTGTGGTAGTTGGGGGTGCTGGTATAGCGCCCCAGTACATTTGTTTCATTCATTTCCATTTTATGCCCCAGTTTAGCATTTTTTCCTTTGCCAGCAACCAAACCAAACAAAATAATATTTTTTTTGTTTTACCTAGACCAAGATAACTACATGTTGGGGGGGGGGGGTATAGCGAACCAGTCCATGTGTTTCATTCTTTTCCCTTCTATGCCCCAATTTTGCTTTTTTTTTTTGCCATGAACAAAAGCCTACACCTAGAGCGCTATGTGCTGGTGTTATTGTCCCCTCGTATTTGTACGCGGCCCAGAAGTTTGTTTCCCCTTGCACTGTCCAGCCATGCACTTGTCTGCACAACCCCACTGATTCCACCTACATGTGGATGCAATTCACTCGGTCACCAGACTTAAAAATAATTTCTCTCTCAATGTTATTGGTTCATGCACCCTTCTGTCTAAAATGTATTTCCTGGTACAATACTCAATAATGTCCTTTGAAGCAATAGTAGCATTTAGTTCTAGCTAACTGAACATGAGTATTGCCTAGCACATACTGTAAATTTCCATTGTCAAGCTTCATGTTTTGTGTCTTATTTTCTGGTTTAATTTTTGCCTCTAAATTGTGCATGCAGCATTGAAACTGATAAGCTCTTGTCCCCTTGTGCTTTCTCTGCACATGTTGCTACTGTTATTTTGACTGGCAACTAAAAAAAGGCACCCGGGGCTGGATATTCAAAAGGGTTGCGCCCTGCGCAATAGGGTTGCGACTGCGCAAGTCTGAAATTGCGCCATTCTGCCATATTCAGCAGGAGGCAGTTGCCCCCAAGTCAAGCTGAGCAACAGCTCAATGCAAATGAATGCATGCTGAACCGGAGGGAGAGGAACCATGCATAAACTGCACAGCCCGATATTCAGTGGGCTGTGCAGAGTTGTGCAGGCGCAACCCCCAACCTCGCGCTACACTGAGTTAAGCACACCGACTGTGCCATTGTGCGCTCGTGGGCTGGTACATTGGGCAAGATGTGAAAAATGACAGCTGCAGTGCTCATAAGGAGGTGTGGTAAAATGGCAATGTTGAAAATCTGGCGTGAAAATATTGAAAATTCGCAAACTTATGAGCGCTGAGGAACTGCACAACGCAGACTCATAAAACAGTCATTTTTAGGACTTTTTTCACCAAATTTTCAGCACAGCCATTTTAAGACCTCTGCTCATGAACAGTGTCACTGTGATTTTGTTAATGTGTTCCATACATTGATTTCGCACACCGACTGCGCCATTGTGCGCTACATGGGCGGAAACATGTTTTGGGTGAGATGTGAAAAATGACAGCAATGTTGAAAATCTGGAGTGAAAATATTGAAAATTCGTGAACTTATGAGCCTGCGTAGGAACTGCGCAATGCACACTCATAAAACAGTCATTTTTTGGAATTTTTGCACCAAATTCTCAACATGGGGTTTTTGGGACGCCTTCTCATGAATGATGTCACTGTCATGGCGTTATCCGAGGCTGAAGGGTGATTTCGCGCAGTGACTGCGCAATGCCTGTGAAATCACCCTACGGGTCCGAATAACGCCATGACAGTGACATCATTCATGAGAAGGGGTCCCAAAAACCCCATGTTGAAAATGTGGTGCAAAAATTCCAAAAAATGACGTGAGATATGCACTAAAGTTAAAACCCCGCCTATGTAGCCCATTATACAGCTTACCAGCATTTCCTCAGTTCGCGGTCGGCTTTGAAGAGTGCAGACGTGTTCCTGGTCCACCGAAGATAAATCGGCGCGGAGTCCGTTGGTAAGTATGGGGAATTGGGGGTGTATTAGAGAGCTGGGTCTTGCAGTGGGTGGAGTGCGGGTTGTGGGAGGGTTGGGAGGCGTGCGGCGGGACCGTTTCTGTTTTACAGGGGAAAAAAAGAAAAGGCGACAAGGGACGTTTGCCGCTGGGGTGGGCTCCCAGGTGGCAGAAGATGTGTGGGGGTGAGGAGCCGGCGGAGTTGGGCACCCCATCAGCAAACTATGCGGGGGGGCAGAGGAGCCAGCGAGATTGGGCACCCCATTCGGCAAACCAAACAAATGGTTTGCCACGCTGGGGTGGGCTCCCAGCGTGGCGGCAGGATGGCTTGGGGGGGGCCGTGGAGCCGACGGGGGATTGGGCACCCCTGTCAGCAAAACAAACAACTTTGCCACACTGGGGTGGGCTCCCAGCGTGGCAGAAAAGCTTTGGAGGGGGCAGCGTGATGCATGCGGGGGCGCGCGTGACAGAGGGGATGGCGGCGCTCAGTATGGCAGCGGTGTTTTCCTTTGAAGCAGAGGAACACCGCTGTCATACTGAGCTCCTGCACCCATTGGTGCAGGACCACCACGCCTGCTCAAGGGAGCAATGCATTGGGTGGGAGAGGCACACCTCCAAGTGTGCTACTCTCCCAAAATCGTTCATAGCATCTTGGCATAATGACATAAAATGATATTAAAAAGTAAAAAAAATGTTTTTATTGATTTTGATGTGAGGTATTCTTACTCTATAGTAAATAGTTCCCTATTGCTAGGCAGAAGATGTGCTGTGCAGCTTGTAATGCAGCTTCACCCCAGCGTCCCTCCCCTTTTCAGGCACTGCACAGTTTCTAATACAGGCTCTCTCTCCCCCCTGTACAAAACTACGTAGCATGCCATTATGTGCTGTTTGGTTTTGCTTATAGTTTGTGTTGGAGCAGCAGCGATATTAGGTAGAGCAGGCAGTTTGTGTGGTGCTGGCCTTTTCTAATGCGTCAAACTGCCGTGTTTGAACTGCTGCCTCAGGTACAAGCTTCTATGCAAAAAAAACCTTTTGTTATGTGGAATATGGAATTTTGTCACTAACACTGTGAAGGTGAAAGGTGGTCTGGACGTGGCACTGCGGCGGGTAGGAGGTATGAGCGAGAGCTAGGAGACGGAAGCAGCGGAGGCGATGGAATTTGGAGGAGCGACGAGCATTACAGGGACATATTTCAAAAAGGTTTGCCACATGTTTCTTAAGCTGCTGTTACTTTTGAAGAAATCACGACAGTGGAATTTGTGTTTATGCCAGGCAGTTTTTTTTGAATGTTTCATGAGCTATAGGAGAAGGCTGGGGGGGGGGTGCCATGCTGATTTGCGTTTAGCGAGGAAACGAAGATGACGCCTCGGAATGATTTTTTAATTTTTTTTGTTGTTATTGAGATGCGGCTGGCTGGCACCTTTTTGCGGTGATTATCGGTAGATAATCAATGGAGGTAAGGTGCCAGCCTGCCTATCATATTGGTCAGTGTCCGAGGTCCATTGTATAATGTGTGATAGATTACTCCTGGGGTGGGTTGAAGCAAGGCCCACCACCCAGGAGTAGCGTTATTACAATAACACACACCCTGGAGTGCCTTATTGCTATTATACAATTGATCATTTGTTGATAATAATAACAAGCTTTAAAAAAATAAGATTTTTTTTTACATTTCTTTTTCTCACCAGCTGTCCCAGGGCATCTCTCAGGTTCGCTGACTCGGCTATCTGCCCCTAACCACCCGCCTGAACCCGTCCTTCTGACACTCGCATTGGTACCAGGATCTCCACCTCGCCTCCCAGCCCAGAGGAGCAGGCCAAAGCTCCCCAAGGGGTAGAGTCAGAATTCTTGGCCGGTATTGGGCATGTGGAGCATTCGCCCCTGGAGGTCACCGTTGCCTCACCCAGAAAGCTGTTTTTTTTCTTGCTTGCTGGGTTACACCCTCTCCCCCTCCCTCCCAGCAGATTCCAAGCGTGCAATGATGCCAGTAACATCCGTCATGGCTCTGCAACCCACTACTGAGCCCCTAAGCATTGCAGTGCCTCCAGTCTCCACTGGGGGCCGCTGTGCTGCCAGGCTTACTCTGGATCCCCCCCCCAAAGAGAGGAGAACAGTCCTCTGGACGTTCGATCCTCTCTCTCCCCTGCCAACCCCCAGAGGCCCGGGCTCATTCCCAAACCCGGGTCACTGGCATGGCGCAATGTGTGGTGTCCAGCGCCTCAACCCTCAGCGCCACCGGGCCAGCCTAAAAAATTTTTTTTTTAATGAGATTTTTATTGTTTTCTGTGGAAGACATTTATTGGAGGTATGGACAAAAAGTAGTCCAGTAGATGGTGCTGGGGCTTCTTGCTTCTTTCCTCTCCCCAGTCTGTGTTTGGTGTCCACCCTCTCCGCTGCCAACACACAGACATACACAGTATATGGTGGCCACCTAATTTACTTTGCTGGTTTTGCTTGCAGTTTTGCAGCTTATTTTTAGTGTCTCTTCATTGAGGATCTGTGGGGGCAGAGTGAGCATGCGCTTACTCTGGCATGACAGTGAGTAGCATTAGAAAGTAGCTGTGTTACTGCAGTTTCCCTTCCTTTGTGTAGAGCAGAATGTAAATTTATTTTCTTGTGAGCATTCTCCCTTGTTTCTGAAGTGATGTTTAACTGTACAGTGTAACAGCAGGAGCGTTCAAGTAATGCAGCTTCACCCCAGCGTTCCCCCTTTTCAGGCACTGCACAGTTTCTCATACAGGCTCTCTCCCCGTACAAAACTCGTTGCATGCCATTATGTGCTGTTTCGGTTTTGCTTATACTTTGTGTTGGAGGCATGCGATATTAGGTAGAGCAGGCAGTTTGTGTGGTGCGTGCGGAGGCGTTAAGCTAAGAGCTGCGTGTTTGAACTGCTGCCTCAGGGTACAAGCTTCTAGCGAAAAAAACCTTTTGTTATGTGGAATATGGAATTTTGTCACTAACACTGTGAAGGTGAAGGTGGTCTGGACGTGCCTTCACGGTGGGTAGGAGGTATGAGCGAGCTAGGAAGACGGAAGCAGCGAAGCGATGGAATTTGGAGGGGCGGCGAGCATTACAGGGACATATTTCAAAAGGTTTGCCATGTTTCTTAAGCTGCTGTTACTTTTTGAAGAAATCGACAGTGGAATTTGTGTTTATATCGAGCAGTTTTTTAGATATTTCGTGAGCTATGGGAGAAGGCTGGGGGGTGCCATGCTGATTTGCATTTAGCGAGGAAACGAAGATGGCGGCTCAGAATGATTTTTTAATTTTTTGTTGTTGTTATTGAGATGCGGCTGGCTGGCACCTTTTTGTGGTGATTATCGGTAGATAATCAATGGAGGTAAGGTGCCAGCCTGCCTATCGGATTGGTCAGTGTCCGAGGTCCATTGTATAATGTGTGATAACGTTACTCCTGGGGTGGGTTGAAGCACGAGGCCCACCACCCCAGGAGTGACGTTATTACACAATAACACACACCTTGGAGTGCCTTATTGCTATTATACAATTGATCATTTGTTGATAATAATAACAAGTTTTAAAAAAATATGATTTTTTTTTTACATTTCTTTTTCTCACCAGCTGTCCCGGGGCATCTCTCGGGTTCACTGACTCGGCTATCTGCCCCTAACCACCCGCCTGAACCCGTCCTTCTGACACTTGCATTGGTACCAGGATCTCCACCTCGCCTCCCAGCTCAGAGGAGCAGGCCAAAGCTCCCCAAGGGGTACAGTCAGAATTCTTGGCCGGTATTGGGCATGTGGAGCATTCGCCCCTGGAGGTCACCGTTGCCTCACCTGGAAAGCTGTTTTTTTTCTTGCTTGCTGGGTTACACCCTCTCCCCCTCCCTCCCAGCAGATTCCGAGTGTGCAATGATGCCAGTAACATCCGTCGTGGCTCTGCAACCCACTACTGAGCCCCTAAGCATTGCAGTGCCTCCAGTCTCCACTGGGGGCTGCTGTGCTGCCAGGCTTACCCTGGACCCCACAGAGAGGAGAGCAGTCCTCTGGACGTCGATCCTCTCTCCCCTGCCAACCCCAGAGGCCGGGCTCATTCCCAAACCCGGGTTGCTGGCATGGCGCAAGGTGTGGTGTCCAGCGCCTCAACCCTCAGCGCCATCGGGCCAGCCTAAAAAATTTTTATTTTAATGAGATTTTTATTGTTTTCTGTGGAAGACATTTATTGGAGGTATGGACAAAAAGTAGTCCAGTAGATGGTGCTGGGGCTTCTTGCTTCTTTCCTCTCCCCAGTCTGTGTTCGGTGTCCGCCCCTCTCCCGCTGCCAACACACAGACATACACAGTATATGGTGGCCACCTAATTTACTTTGCTGGTTTTGCTTGCAGTTTTGCAGCTTGGTTTTAGTGTCTCTTCATTGAGGATCTGTGGGGGCAGAGTGAGCATGCGCTTACTCTGGCATGACAGTGAGCAGCAGTAGAAAGTAGCTGTGTTACTGCAGTTTCCCTTCCTTTGTGTAGAGCAGAATGTAAATTTATTTTCTTGTGAGCATTTTCCCTTGTTTCTGAAGTGATGTTTAACTGTACAGTGTAATGGCGAGGCGTTCAAGTGAGCAGATTCAGTGAACCACGTGACTGACAGTTACAGTCTGTGCAGTTCAGTGGCTCGCTCACTTCAGCGAAGAAAAAAAATTAAACAAACATGACAATTTTATTAGTTTTGTATGCTCTTGTGTTATATTTGTTGTGAGTGCTGTTGTCTGTTGAATGTTTGTTTTGGGTGACATGCTGAGGAATGGGGGAGGGTGAAGCCATGAGGGTTTGTGCAATATTTCCTTGTGTGGACATGAAATGAGCAGTGATTGTTTTCACGGTCATGTAGTCTTTTGCTGCCTGCCCTAGACACTGTGATGTTACTGTGAAATTATATCACTGTGTCTGGGGCTCATTGGCCAATCAGCTCTCTAGATTATTTCTTGCCATTGTATAATACTGCATATCTGCCAGCTCTGTAATTATAATATGTTGTCTGCCTGTTTTCTACAACCAGTTTCTTTTGCATTTCGAGTTTAACCATCTTATTATCACTTCCCACTAGTGGCTCCATTGTGTGACACACAGGTATAGAATTCCCCATGTTGCTTATGACCAATTTATTATTTATTTATTTAGATTTTGGTAACCGGGTAAGCCCACTGAGAACAGAGATCCCTTTTTCAGGGGCGACCCGGAATTAGTTACAGTAAATTACCTACATAGGTATCAATATACAGTATTTGCAGCTGATACGTATTGGGAATTGGTACCAAATGCTTAACACAGAGACAGCAGGCATCACAAGGCTCACAAAGTATTAGACAGGTGCACAGTACATTTAACAGTTTTGCATAAGAGATTCATGGGAGAAATAGAAGTGGCAAAATTAGTGACAGCATGACAACAGGCCCAGGCAGGGGCTAGCGATTACAACCACAGAGACTAAGTTCCAGAAGGTACACTTTGAGGCCTGACTTAAACCCTAGGAGAGTAGGCTTGTCAACCAGACTTGCTGGGAGGGCGTTCCATAAGTACGGAGCGGCATACTGAAAGGAGTGCTTACCTTGGTTGGTGCGAACACTATGGATGTCAAGGAGATGACTTGCCGAGGATCGCAAGGTACAGCACTGTACTTTTGGTGTGAGCAGCCCACTCAGATGGGGAGGAGGGCTGAAGGAGGTGAATTTAAAGGCCAAACAAACAGAGGAATAGGCCAACTTGTGCCATGGGTGGGCCAATTTGGGTCCTTGAGGACCTGCAGTGATATGCCTCCCTGGGAGGAGTTTGTTGCAAAGCAAGCCACCCTGTGGTAGAGCATGGAAAGTATGCTGAGCTCCTTCTCCCGGAGGAGCTGTAGCAGGGGGGCCCCATATAGGATGAAAGGGAGAAGGTTGCAGTTGGCTATGTCACGTCGCGCCTTGCCAGAAAGAGAGTTACCCAGCCAGTAGAGGAGTCCAAGCCTCTGGTGGATGGATCTAGTTAAGGAGTCAATGTGGGGTTTATAGGACAGCTCCTGGTCAAGGAGGATCCCAAGGTACTTGATCCTGTCTATGACCTCAACTGTCTTCCCTTGGGCTGTGTTGAGCTGGAGTAGTTCGCATCTGTCAGTGCCCAGACGTCTGGTCCCAAACAGAACAGCCTTAGTTTTTTCTTCGTTCAGCACAAGAGAATTGGAGGTGAACCAGGCCTCAAGAGCAGAGAGACTGGCCTGCAGTTTGGCAGAGATGACACTAGGTAGCAGGTCACTGTAGTAGACAACAGTGTCATCCGCATATAGGATGAGGTTGCTCAGCCTGCAGACCCCCTCAATGTCATTGAGAAAAAGGGAGACTAGCAAGGGACCCAGGATCGAGCCCTGGGGTATCCCCAAGACCACAGGTCTGGTGCTAGATTATGTTCCTCTCCAAGGGACTTTTTGGGTTCTATTGATCAGGTAGCTCTCGAACCAGGAGAGTGAGTGCGCATCCAGTCCTAGTCGGAGGAGTTTGGAAAGGAGAAGTTTGTGGCTGACCAGGACGAAGGCCTTGGACAGGTCAATGAATAGAGCCCCTGTTGGGGAGCCCTGGTCCATGGCCTTGAGGATGTCAGATGTGAGCCGGATAAGGGCAGTGATGGTGCCATGAGCTTTTTCTGAAGCCGTGTTGTACATTGGCAAGGAGTAGGTGCTGCTCGAGATAATCTTGCAGTTGATTGTATACTAGTCTCTCCTGCACTTTCCTGAGAGGGCTGAGTAGGGAGATAGGCCTATAGTTCCCCACTTTGTCCCTGGGTCGGTTTTTATGGACAGGGACAATAGTCAATACCTTCCATTTACTTGGGACTGTTCCTTCGAGGAGGGTTCTGTTGATAAGCAGGGTGACAGGGTAGGCAATTGCAGGGGCAGCAGCCCTCAGCAGCCGAGGTTCAAGCAGGTCATGTCCCAGAGAGGAGTTAGGGTTTATTTTGAGTAAAAGGGGAAGTACAGCAGACCAACTCCACCATTACCCCTTCTCTGGTTTCTTGATTTACATACTGAGGAAAGTTATAGACATTTGTAATCTCAACAAGCAGACTCCAGCTCTGCTACTGGCTATCAAGTTTTATCAATCTATTGGTGCTTTTACACAGGCGAGTACAATGGAATGGCGTTACGGTGTGCCACCATTGTACTCTGTTCCGTTTGTGGTTCACTTTACATGTAGAGGGTATTCCGGCAGCCCCCTCATCTCCGTTTTCTGTATTTGTGTTTTGACTTCCCCATGGAGTGTGGTGTTCTATGGCTGTGTTTTTACTGGTGCCGGAATGGCTGTTTTACACAGCCAGAGGAAATGGATCACAAAGGGATGAACCAAGGTAGGAAGAGATTGCCGTTCGAGTGAATGTTCACTGATGTAATGGAACAGATGCATTTTACACACAGGGGATGTAACGGTATACTGTTTCCGTAACAGTCATTCCGTTACAGAAACCTGTGTGCAAAAGCGCCTTATGACTCAGTAACTGAAGTCTCCCACCAATGTAACATTCCTTTCCAGTGTCACTTTTTCAATTTCACAGTTTATTGCCTGGCCCATCTCGTGACATGTGATGTTGGGGAATGTCACTTCATTAATAGTTGTGGGACTCTGCTAATAGTTGGAAAACTTTGTTTCGCTAATCGTCAGGGAACTTTAGTTCATTAATAGTCAGGGAACCTCACTTCACTAATTGATGGGGTACTTTGCTTTGCGAAGCTGTGTTGCTAAGTTCCCTGACTTCTCAAAGTACAACATAGTGCTTTGTGAAGTTCTTCATCTGGTGAAGTGACTGCCTTGCCAGGTGAAGTCTTCGCATTGTGGCATTTCGCCTACAGCTTCAACAGGCAAAGATTTCCACAACACTTTATAGTCAAAGTGCACTGTATGTGAAGTTTTGTTTGGTTTTGTTAAAAAAAGAAACCTCAGCTCTCATCACCCACATGGCACCCTTTCCCACACTCCTCCCCCAGCCCTGCCAAAATAAAATAATTTTCACCATCCCCCACCCACTAGCACCCAAATCCACCCTCTTCTCCCCTCACCTAGGTGAGGTGACCTTATGATAGTGGTAACTAGTATTAGCAGGCGCGGCAGCTTTGTGTTATACACAGATTCCCTTCTCCCACCCTCAAGGCCCCCATTCCACCTTCTCACCACAGCTAAAACCAAACTTTAAGCTCAGCTACCAATCCCTACCACCCTCTAGGCACCCATGCTACCCTTCATAGCACCCATAATAAAAGATGTAGTGTTACAAAGCGAGGAGTGGGCTTTACCCACTTTCCTTCTTGGCCCATTGCCATTGAATGATAAAACTGAGCACAGACTTATGAACAAGTCACTTAACCTCCCCAGTGTCCCCAGGTCACCCCTGAAAACAGGCATTGTGTCTAGTGGGCCTTACCTGGTTACCAAAAATTTAAATATATATATATTTTATTGCAAAAAACTTCATGGATGCATTAGTTAGAGTTGTAAAGCAACAAAAGTAGGGAAATATGGTGTTAGAGTTTGCAATCTTAATGCCCCACCCCACCATGCAGACAGTGACAGGCATGAGGGGTATTCCTTGGGGTCATCAGCCCCAACATTCACCCGTTCCATAAGTAAATAAGCTGAGATGGGTACAGACTAGGAGAATGGGGTGAGCATTAGGGCTGATGACCCCAAGGCACACCTCAATGCCTGCTCGTGCCTTGTGAGGGTGGGGTAGGCAGCCAAAACCATAAAGCCATATTTTCCTACTTTTGCTGCTTTAATAACAACCCTAACTGATGCATTAATAATGTTTTTTTCAATGCATTTCCTTACTTTTTCGGATAGTTTACTTGTATCCTTACTTGGTTGTGGGAGTGAAGGGCCTCAGGCCCTGTGCTCCCACCCTCCATAACTGTCCTTATGTCACAGTGAGATGATTTGCCTTATTTTACTGTGGGAGAGTAGAGTCCTTCGAACCCTGTGCATCCAACCCTCCATAGATGCATGACCAAATTATCAGCACAGCCATCTTATTATCCCAGCACATATACCCAGTAGACAAAATGTTCATATCCCTGCCAAAACATAACTCTGCGCAACTGCAATACCATTCCATGCCGCAAGTGCGAAAACACATTTTGGACCGGATTTGAAAAATGAAAGCTGTGACATACATGAGGTCAGGTAGTAAGAATACTATATTGAAAATCTAGGGTCAAAATATTTTACATTTCTGCAGTTACGAGCAGGCGTACCAAAATTGCAATGAATGGTCATACATTTGGCATGTTTTCATATTTAGACCCCAAATTGTGAACATTCTCTTCTTATGACCCTCCTCATCAACCCCATAGTTGAAAATGTTCAAATCCATGCCAAAGCGGCATTCCACACACTGGTGCTGACACGTTTTGGGCAGGATTGAAATAACATTTTATTGTTCATGATGTGGTGTGAAAAAATGGCTATGCTGAAATTTGGAGTCAAACTATGGAAAATTACCAAAGTTACACGTGTGCATGGAAACATTTCAACAACCACCACTCATAACCTAGCCATTTGAAGATTTTTCACTAAATATTCAACATGGGCTTTTGAGACCTACCTCATGAACACTGGCACTGTCGTATCATTAATCGGTCCCAAAAGGTGATTTGGTGCAGTGACTGCAAAATCATAATTCAGGGCTCAGTTAACTAAATGACAGTCACAGTGTTCATGAGATGTGTCCAAAAATCTCATGTTAAAAATTTGGTGAAAAATATATAAAACAACAAAGTTATCAACATAAGTTGAAAACACCATTAAAAGCCATTATACTGCACTTACCTTACTTACTCAGTTTACAGTTCGGCTTTGAAGATGCAGATGTGTCCCCATCCTGAAAATGGCAGTGGATGACCTCCAGCGATAGCATAAAACCGCGAAGTGGGGGTGGGGTGGTGTTGGAGTGTACAGTGGGAGGGTCAGGATGGGGAGGGGGACATCGGGGATGGTGAGGGACCATTTTCTTTTTTTCAGGTTTAATGAAAAAGATGTTGGGGGACTGTTTTCTTTACTTATAGATTTGAAAAAGAAAATATTTTGGAACACTGGGAGTGGGCTCCCTAGTGTCCCACACTGCTGGGGGAGGCATATACTTATTGGGACACTGTGAGTGGGCGCTCCAGTGTCCCACACTGGTGGGGGGAACATGACTAGGGACACAGGGAGTGGGCTCCCCAGCGTCCCACACTACAGGGGTGGTTGATGCATTCCTGTGACAGTGGGAGTGGGCTACCCAGTATCCCACACTGCTTGGAGGGGTGATGATGCATATCTTGGGACACTGGGAGTGGGCTCCCCAGTGTCTCACACTGCTGGGGGATACAGAATATGGGACACTGGGAGTGGGCTCCCAGTGTCCCATGCTATTGGGGGGATTTATTTCTAGGGGCACTGGAATGGGCACCCCAGTATCACACACTACTGGAGAAGAGGAGGGAACCTTGCAGCTTGGCCTGCCAATCATATGCTTGTATAGCCGCAAGTGCATAGATAATGTCCGAAGTGTGGTATGCGAAAATAATCTTTTCTAGGAAGTGGATATGATGTTCTAGCCACACTTTCTGGCAGTTGCCTTTCCTTTTAATTCTGGCTGGAACGTCTTCAAGCTGGCTCCTCCCACCCACCTGGGTGGTAACTCCCATGGCTCCCCCTATGATGCCAGATCTTCCTTTCCACTGGAAGGTTCAGGTTCCCTCCTCATCGCTCCCATGTTGAGTAGGCCCTGGTGCTCAAATCTTTGGATTTACTTCCAAAACTTACTTTAAAACTCATTAGAGTTCCACCTTCGCCTCATTCTTCGATCGTGACCGTGATGGAAGACAAGACCATTCCTGGGTATCGCCGGTGCCCTTGCGGGCAGAAGATGTCCCTTAAGAGCCCTCATGCCGCATGCTTCTACTGTCTGGGCCATGATCACGATCTGCAGGCCTGCGACTTTTGTTAGTTATTTCATCTGAATTTTCTCGACTACTGCGCTGCCCGGCTAAAGTTGGGATGACTGGAAAAACAATACCCGCTAGTCAAATTTAAGGATGCCTGTTGGGTGGTCTCCATGGCTGCAGGGTCCACCGAGCAATTGGAACAACTCAAGGTCTTCAAGGAGGAGGCGACCCAGGCCACTGCTCAATCCTTTTCTGCCTTGGCCTTTGTTACTCTCCAATTGGGCTCCACCCATTTGGCCTCCTTCAGAGCTGTGCCAGTTCCTCTCGACTAAGGAGAGGGCCTACTGAGTTGCACAGTTCTCACTCCCACAAAAAGGAGTCCAAAAAATATAAAGAGAAGACTCATCATCAACGTTCCAGGAACCGGGAATGTTTCCGCTCACAGGACACTCTGGTTTCGACTGCAGTCAAAAATGCGGCCTTGGCCACTGGTTTAACAGTAACCCCATCATACCAGTTGACTGAGACGCCAGCCAACAATGCGGCCGAGATTTTTCTCGACCCTTTTGGCCAGTTGTTGTCCGAAGAGGCCAACAACTCTCTCTTCAGGACTCCTGTCCTTCCAGTGACCACTGATGGGTCAGCTCAGCTTACTGAGCCAGAACCACGGTTATCATCCTAGACTAGGAGGAGCCGTGGTATACCCTGGCTCCCTCCGAGGTCCACCATCAGCACCACTGATGGCTGAGGTCGAGGTCATCTTCAACTTTGGAATCGACGTCGGCAGTCTCAATCTTGACACCATGGTAAGCGGCACCGCCACTACTTGTCTTTATCCTCCTCGGGTGAGGAGAGGAGAGACTTTGGCACAAATTGCGTCAACGCTACGAAGACTTGATGTGGCAACAGTTGGTTCTGTCCAGGTCAAAACCAACACCGGTTTCCACCCTGGCCATTACATTGCTGTCGCCTAAAAGGCTGACACAGACTCCCCCAGTGGGGCTGGTCAACACCGTTCCTCCCCCAGCGGAGCCGGTTCAGACACCATTGGCTAGGCAGAAGCAGGCTTCTCCGCTGATTCTGGTAGAGCTGCCACCTAAGCAGCTGCCGGCCGGGGCTCTGACCAAGGAGTCTCAGTCTACAAGGACTTCCCCCGCAGCTGTCAGTCACTCTAGTCTCGACTGTCGCAGGTCGAGAGTGACACTGCTGGTCACCAGCTTATGCGACTCCTTGAGTCCCGAGGATTCCTCCTTTCACTTCGCTCACTAGACACAGAGTTGATTGGGGATCTTTCCATAGAGAAAAGTCCTACTTTGTTCTTGGACATTCTTCGGCTCGTTTCCAAATCTATGGGGATGAAGCTGGAGCCCGTTCAAAAGCAGGTTCAGTATCCCCTAACAGAAATCCTGGATAAAGGATATTCTCCAATGGAGGCCTTCCCAGTGGTGAAGGCCATTGTTGGCCCTGCCCTGGAGCTTTGGCTGCACCCTGTCTCTTGCCCTGTGCCATCGACTCAGATGGCCCACAAGCATGTGGTGCCCACCGGTACCCTTTCGGGGTTCATGGAGCATCCCTCGGCTGAGGGGTTGGTGGCTGATTCTGTGTTTCGGCGCTTGGGCAATACCGGGGATGTTGATTGAATGCTGGACAAAGAATCCAAGAAATTGGATCATGCTGCCAAGAAGGTCTATGCTGCCTCATCGCTCGCTTCTCCGCCAGGTGAGCTCAGCCTCATTTCTGCCATGCCCTATTGTGCTCCCTGGATGAGGTGATCCCTCACCTCCCTGCAGATCTTCAGACCATGGTCAAACAGATCTGAGACCAAGGTATGGCAGTGGCAAAACAGGAACTCCAGACTGCTCTGGATGTTGGTGATTCTTGTGCCTGCTCAGTGGTGGCCGTAGTTGCCATGCACCCTTGGCTGGCTGAGGATCTCGACCTTCATGGCAGATACCCAGCATAAGCTGGTGGATGCCCGTTTTTTGGGCACAGACCTGTTTGGGCCTGATGTGGAGGGTCACCTCCAGTGCACTGAGAAGTACAATGCCACCCTGGACTCTGTGCCATCCACCCAGAAGGACAACAAGGGCTCTAAGCAGCAGAAGTGCAAGCCCTTTTGGTCCTCCACCCCTGCGGCCAAACCAGCACAGTATCAGTCTGGCCAGCAGGCTCAGTCCTGGCAACCTCGGACCAAGTCCATGGCCTCAGTGGTCCGGAAAGCCTGGAGGAAGGTACCCAGCAGCCCCTCAACTGGATCCTCCCCTTCCAAGCCTGCTCAGTGAGGGGATGGGGGTTGCCGCCCTCATACCCATCACACCTCCCCTGGATCCTCCTGTGGGGGGGGCCGGGTCTGCCACTTTCTTTCTGCCTGGTCCGCTGTTACTAGGGACAGGTGGGTTCTGGAAGTGATCGGTCAAGATCTGCCTCTGGAATTTGAGCAGTACCTCCAAGCCGAGCCCATGCCTCATGGGAAGACTTGGTATCTGTAGAAACTCAGTTGGCTCTTCGAGATGACATAGCCCAGCTCCTTCACAAGGAGGTCATAGTCAGAGTTGTGGATCCTCTGGAACACCCAGAGTTTGACTCCTGGTACTTTCTGGTGCCAAAATGGATGGGGGGGGGCACTGGCATACCATTCTACATCTGCATGACCTGAACAAATTCCTCAGGTCCCACACCTTCAGGATGTAACTGTGTCACAGATTATACATCTCTTGAGCATGTGGTTTTTCTCTCTGGATTTTCAAGACTTTTCATGTCCTGATCTGTCTGTCCCATTGAAGGTTCCTCCGCTTCCGAGCAGAGGGAGTCCTTTATGAGATCCAAGCCATGCCTTTCGGCCACTCTTCAGCCCCCAGGGTTTTCACCAAATGCATAGCAGTAGTGGCAGATTACCTGAGGCACCAAGGGGTCCGGGTTTACCCCTACCTAGATGACTCACTGATAGCAGTTCCCTCCAGGATAGAGGCGGAGTGCTCCAGGGACCTGGCCCCACAGACTTGCATCGACCTTGGCCTCCTGGTCAATGAGGCCAAGTCAGAATTCACATAACAGTGTCAGTGGCTCAGTAGGTAGCACACTCGCCTCTGAGGCTGGGAGATCAGAGGGCTGTGGGTTCAGTTCCCACATCTGGCACTTGGGTTAATATCCAGTACTGACACTGTAGTGCAGCATGAGAGGGGTGCTGCACTTCTGAGGTGCCGTCTTCGGATGAGACATTAAACCGAGATCCCATCTGCCTGGATTGGTGGTCGCTCAGGTGGATGTTAAAGATCCCATGGCATTTATCGAAAAGAGTAGGGAATTTCCTGGTGTCCTGGCCAAATTTCCCTCATTCACTAAAATACCACAAACAGCTTAATCTGGTTCAGGGTCAGTTGGCATTCATCTGTATCCTCCTCCCCCCTGGGTCGTGCCTGAAAATAGGCAGGATTTGTCTAGTGCACTTACCCGGGCAATAAAAACTAAATAAATAAAAATTCGTGCCCTCGCAGGTGATCGTCAGTTTCTTCAGGGCAGAGCTTGACTCATGCTGGACCAGAGCTTGGCTCCCGGTGGACAGGGTGGAGGTTCCCTCTCTTTTGCCTAATAATTTCTGGTTTGTCAATTGCACCCTTCCCAGGACTTCCTGCATCTTCTGAGTTACATGGCAGCCTGCACCAGCATGGTCGATGGGCCCGTTGGCATATGCACTCCCTCCAGTGGGAACTGGCCAGCCAATGATCTCAGTGCAAAGGTCACTTCGACCAGCTGGTCACTGTGACCCAGAGGATGTGGGACATCCTCCCGTGGTGGTGCATCCCAGAACACCTGCAGGAAAGGATCCTGTTTGTCTGCCCCAAGCCGATGGTCATCCTGATGACCGACACCTCTGAAGGGCTGGGGTGCCCACCTGGGGGGACACAGAGTCCATTGGGTTCCGAACCCCTCCCCCAGGAGTCCCGATGCCACATCAACCTGCTGGAACTCTGAGCGGTTCGGCTAGCCCTGACCACATTTGCTCCATTTGTCCAGGGTCAAATGGTCCAGGTCCAGACGGACAATACCACGACTATGTACTACCTCAACAAGCAGGGCGGGACACACTCCTTGCCTCTGTGCAAAGAAGCTCTCTGCATCTGGACCCTTGTGTACAGCCTGGAGGCAGATCTCCTAGCCATCCATGTGGCAGGAGCCTCCAATTAGCTGGCAGATGCCCTCAGCTGGGTGGGCTTGGCATCTTATAGTGGTCACTCCACACTGGGTAGTTCACAGACTGTTCTCCCAGTGGGGCACCCCTCAAGTGGATCTGTTGACCTCCAGGGAGAATGCAAAGCTGAAGCTGTTTTTGGCCTGCCCCCCTCAGCAGGGCTCGCTGAAGGGGGATGCCTTCTCAAGACCATGGACCCCCGGCCTCTTCTATGCCTTCCCTCCACTTCCCTTGATCCACAAGTGCTACTCAAGGTCAGGAGGGACAAGGCGCAGGTTATCCTGGTGGCTCCGGACTGGCCCTGCCAGTTCTGATACCCCAATTTCAGCCTCAGCAACAGGCTCCTTAAGCATTTTCCAGCATGCCCAGACCTGCTTTCTATTACTCAGGGGAAGGTACTTTATTTATTTATTTATTTAGTTTTTGTTAACCGGGTAAGTGCGCTAGTCAGCAAGTGACTGTTATCAGGCACGACCCGGGAGGTACAATTACAACACACAAAGAGTACAGCCAGATTATTAAGACAACGAGTACAAAAAATGCAGAGAGAAATACATATGGCAATGTAACATACATTAGTAAACAAAAATATACTTTAGCACTTGATCATGGAACATACTCAAAATGTGAATAGTAGAAGGCAGAAAATAAGAGAGGATAGGCATCAGTAGAAAAGACACAAGGAAGGAAAACTGGCAAAAGGATGGGAGGAGAGATTAAGTGGAAAGGAGGTGCCGTCAGATACGGCAACAGCGGGGTGAGGTACCAACCTGCGGCAGGCTATGGAGCCGAAAAGCGGCAGGCGAAGAGGTGGTAGGGGAGGCGGCAGTACGGCAACAGCGGTAAGAGGTAGGAAAATACAGCCGGGCTGGTGGAACCGATAGACGGCAGGGTGAGAGGAGATGCCGTGAGAGGGATAGGAGGCGGAGGAGTTACGTCAATAGCGGCAAAAGTGTCAAAGTCAAGCCGAGCCAGTGGAACCAAGAGACGGCAGGGCAGGGAAGGGGGGTTGGTAGACGGTGGGAGTAGGCGGTAGTAGGTGGAGAGAGGTGACTAAGCACAGCCAGGAGGGTGGGGACTAAGGAGGGGCATGGATGAGGTAGGAACAGGTAAAGGTGAGTTTGGTGGGGAGTGGCAAAAAGGGGGGAAGAGGATATAACAGAAGAAGGGAGAGCAGCAGTGGGGTTAAGTGAGGAGAGGCTGTGAAGTGAAGATAAGAATGTCGTGGAGAGAATAGCGACTTACAATTGTCAACAGCTAACATTAGGCTTATAAAGAAACAGGTTAAGGCAACATTAATTACAAGGCACAAAATAAAACATTAATTACAAGGCACAGTATAGAACACCCATTTGGACAGGCAAAAGTGCTAGCAATGAGGAAACAGTACAAATGCAGCGGATCAGGTAGGGTCAAAGCAAACACATTTGTCCATAGTAGTGAGGAAAGTCCTGAGTTTGCTCTTAAAAGTCACATGAGTGGAGACATCTCTTAGATCCTGAGGTAGGTTCCATAGGTGGGGGGCAGCATGATGGAAGGAGCCCATGCCCTTTTTAGTCCGACAAAAGGGGATGGATAGTAAGGTCTGATCAGCCGATCTAAGATTCCTTGTGGGAATGGCCGGCCTGAGGAGATCAGACAGAGTAGCAGGCTTGGACGTCCTTAGGATGGAATCAACTAAATTGTAAGTAGTACTGCCTGGTAGAGGAAGGAGAGAGCCAACCAAGGTCCTGATATAAGAGACAATGATGCTGCAGCCGAGGTGCTTTGGTTGCATACCTGCACACATTATTGAAGGTAGTATCCCATAGTTGCAGTGAAGATTTGGTGGCCAAGGACAGGATGGGACACCCATATGTAAGGGTTGGCAATAGAATGCTCTGGCTATCGCCAATTAGCAGCAGGGGTGAGCAGCTATTTGGTTCTATAGGCAGCCCCAATTTGCAGTTAATTGACTTGCAGGTTTCCTGTATATGTGCTTTCAGGTCCAAGTTTGATCCAGGTGGATGCCAAGGTAACAAAGGAAGTGACAGTTTCTATAGGGTCCCATCGATATCAGAGACAGAGATGGTCAGAGGACAGGATCTAAGCTTGTGATTGGAGCCAAACATCATAACTTTTGTTTTATTTGTATTTAAAACCAGGCGTTGAGAGTTCAACCAGTGTTGTACAGCACGAAAATCTGCAGTGAGGGCAGCATTTAGATCCAGGACCTTATCAGAGTGATAATAAATTACCAGGTCATCCGCATAAAGAAGTGAGTGACCTGTGGTGACCAGCTCAGGAAGTTTATTGACGAATAATGAGAACAGAAGAGGGCCAAGTATAGACCCCTGAGGGACCCCAATGTTGATAACAGCACTGTCTGACATGGATGAATTAAACTTAACAGCTTGTGTTCTGTTGGAGAGGTAGCTTTTGAACCAGGTAGTGACCCGGCCCTTCAGTCCCTGCACCTGACAGCCTGATTATTGAGTGGCTAGATTTCCAGGCTTTGGGTCTTTCCAAAGATGTCCTCACATCTTGCAAGGAATTGACCAGAAAATACTATGCCTTCAAATTGAAGGAATTCTCCATTTGGTGTCAGGGCAAGGGGTTGAACCCTTCGACCTGTCAGGTGGCTACCATTTTAGACTACCTTTGGTCTCTCTCCCAAGGGGGACTTTGGTCGCTGACCCTTAAGGTGCACCTGGCAGCCATATCTGCATACCAGGCATGGGCTGCTCAGCAGTCATGGCACAAGAGAAGGTGGTCTGGTTTCTTCAAGGCCTTGATCACATTTCCTCTGGTGGCGTGAACCACCATCACCGTGGGACTTGTTGCTGGTTTTGGCAAAGCTCATGGGCAAGCTATTTGAACCAATGCACAGGTATGACATGTCTCACTTGTTGTGGAAGACTGCCTCCCTCCTGGTGGCTATCATGTTAGCCAGAAGGATCAGTGATCTCCAGGCACTCACAGTGGGGTCTCTAACCTGGTCATCCACAAGGACAAGATTGTCCTGCGCCCCAACTGGAAGTTCCTCATGAAGGTTGTGTCAGAGTCACCTGAATCAGGTGATGACTCTACCTGTGTTCTTCACCAACCACACCTTGGAGGCCGAACACAGACTCCATACTTTGGACCTGAGGTGAGTGCTCGCTTATTATAAAGAGCACACAGCTGGAGTTCGGGAAGAGGTTCACCAGCTGTTTGTCACATACACTGAAGCCACACCTAGCAGACCTGCAGCCAAGTGGAGAATTGGCATGTGGATCACATCCTGCATTGATCTCTGTTATAGGTTGGAGGGTAGGAAGCCTCGATTAGGGCTAAGGGCTCATTCCACCCACCATACCGCTGTGTCGGTGGCTACTTCTAGAGATGTCCCTACCTAGGAGATTAGCAGGGTTGCTACCTGGAAGTCAGCACACACCTTCATTTCCCATTACCACATTGACCTTGAGTCACATAGGGATGCTGGTTTTGGGACCTCAGTTCTCGAGTCCCTCTTCCCGAAGTAGGGAGTGTGTGCCTTGCCTCCCTCCTCCTGGAGAACTGCTAGGATTCTGACAGAAAGTGTGGATAGAACATCATATCCACATCCCTAAGAAAACAGGTTACTCACCTCTAACAGTAGTTCTAGGAGTGGTATATGATGTTCATCTGCACAGACCCACCCGACCTCCCCAGCTTCAGCGCACAAACTCTGCTTCCAGCGGGCATGATTTTACATAATGGGGTGGAGCCATGGAAGTTACCAACCAGGTGGGTGGGTGGAGCCAGCCTGAAGATGTTCTTGCTAGATTTAAAGGGAGTGGCAACTGCCAGAATGTGTGGATGAACATCATATACCACTCCTAGAACTACCGTTACGGATGAATAACCTGTTTTATTCGCACATACCACATTTTTGAACATTAACCATGCACTTGTGGCCAAACATGCATACCATTGACACATTTCATGAATGTAGAGAAACCATCATAACAGCTGTGGCTTTCCAGTGGCGCAGAGGACAAAGCACAGAGACAGAACATTAATCGGTCCTAGGTTTGAGCCCAGTCACTCTTAAAAATTTTTTCCACCTTTATTGTAGGTGGAAAAAAACATATAGGGAGATTGGCCTTGAATCCAGGACCCTTGAATGTTCCATCCTTGTGCCTTGACCTCTGCACCACTGGGGAACCACAATTGTTCAGGTGTTTTTTCTTTATTTGGGAAAAATGTCGATTAAGTGGATATTTCACTTTCAGAAATGTAGTATGTGCGAAAATTCGCACATACCACATTTTCAAACATGAAATATTCATTTGACAGAATGCAACTATCCTGTCCTGATCCACAGAAGATGACACTGCACATCCTCCAACGGTAAGTATAGGGCAATGATTGGGGGTACTCAGTGGAAGGGGGATGGTGGGGATGACGAGGGACCATTTTCTTTTATTTCAGGGCAAAAAAAAAAATGTTGCTGGATGTTTTTCTTCTTTATAGGGAACATGAAATAAGTATTTGGGGACACTGGCAGTGGGTTCCCCAGTGTCTCACACTGCTGAGGGGGGCTTCCATTGCCGACATGGGGACTGGGCAACCCGATGTTGGGAACAAAAGGGAAACTGATGGGAGGAGGGGGAATCTGAAATCGGGTGTGGGCATCCCGGTGTCAGATAATATTAAATAAATGATAACAATGGGAGGGGGGGTACTAGATACCAGTGAAAACGGCAGGCTACAGACAGTCCTGCAGCCAGCAGCATGAGTTTCAGCTGTGGCTGCAGGAGTCAAGAAAATCCCGCTGTTCTGATACGGAGAACAGGAGAGAAGCAGTCCTCTTGCTAAGTTTGGCACCCGAGATTTCAGGTGTCCAAGAAAGGTGTTTCTGGCCTCAGTCAACCCAAAAAAAAAAATCACATCAGAATGTACAAGCTAAACAGGTCCTGTTTAGCTAAGTTCTGATGGTTTTTTTTGTATTAAATTCATTTTCACATATTTCCTTCAATTTTTAATGTCTCACTAATGGCAAAACAAGATGGCAGGCACAACAGAGCTCTGTGAAAGTACAGCTGGCTCTATGTGACTGTACATGTGAAAAGACAGTTTTGTGAAAAAAATGGCTCTGTCTGTCCCTCCATGCAAAAAAAGTGTGAAAAATAACATATTATTTGCGCAAATAATAGCGCTTGCAAAAACAAAAAAGTTTTGTGCCTGACATATAATTTTTCCCCTAGGAAATCATTGGAAATTTAAAATTTTAATAACTTTTGAATGGATTAATATTTTTCACTAAACCTTCAAAAGGCACATCTGTGAGCTAGAGGCTTTCTACCCTGAAAATTTCAGACCACAACCTAAAGCCTTGTCTGAGATACAGGTGGACAAATAAATGGCAAAAAAGTGGTAAATTGAGGATTTTATGATGCTCTGTATCTCAAAAACCACAAAATGCATTCACACATAATTTGGCAGTTCAAAGGACCTACCTCTAGAGATTAGGCTTGCCAAAGTTCGTAGCAAATCCATTGAATGGTTCCAAAGTTACTGAAGTTCAACAATTCAGGTTTAACATACCATAAGTTTGCACTCAATCCTCTCCCTTTGCTGCCTGCAACTGCACATTGAAAACTTCAAACCTTTTGCATATGGGGCAGAAATAGACCCTTCAGAATGTAGCCCAGGAATGATCACCCGCACAGCCCTGCAGATGGCAACTCCCCACCATACCTACCCTCCATTCTGACACACTGTTCTAACTTCAGTTTATCTACCAACATACACATAAACTCCACTGAACCCTGATGTCCCGTTGGCTGTTTGTTATTTTACCCTACTGTACATTAGATAGGGTGTTACTGCCCCTCCATTAGCTTAGTTTGAATAGTTTACTGCTATCCACCTTGCTTACCCAGGCTGCTGATCCCCCTCGCTATGCACCCAATCATCCTGAAAAATATCAACTTTTGCATCTACGAGGATAATGGACGCAGGGTGTGCTGCTGCATGCTGGCCTATCACCTGTTCCCAAACCATCTCAAAAACACGTGTCTATGTCATCTGTTAGCACCCTTTGCAAACTGTGTGAGAGGCCTTTCGGCACCATGCAATTCTGCTTAAGGTTGGACCAGCATAACATTCTGTGGTGATTTGCATATGCTGCCCATGATGCTTTGCATTGTGGGGGCATGTGTGATTTATATTTTCTTGAAACTTGGCTTCCCAGCCAAATGCCCTTTGGGGTAAACCTTGCCTCAGTGTTTGCACACAGAGGTTCTTTGTCTTTTAAATAGTTTTTTTATTTTAATGGGTTCACCACAATATATCCAAGGCACACTGCCTTAAGGGTAGCTGGTCCATTCCACTGGGGTGTCAAACAGACGAGGCATACTGATGAGTCCTGGTAGGATGAAACACGTGTCTATGTCTTCTGTTAGCACTCTTTGCAAACTGTGTGAGAGGCTTTTCGGCACCATGCAATTCTGCTTAAGGTTGGACCAGCATAACATTCTATTGTGATTTGCATATGCTGCCCATGATGCTTTGCATTGTGGGGGCATGTGTGATTTTGTATTTTCTTGAAACTTGGCTTCCCAGCCAAATGCTTTTTGGGGTAACCCTTGCCTCAGTGTTTGCGTACAGAGGTTCTTTGTCTTTACTTATAATACCCCCTTCTCCAGTACATTTGTCCAGGACAGTGTGGTATTTTACTCTAACATTAGGGCTCAACTCTCAGTTGCCGTTGTTGATGCAACATGGTCCTAAAAGCTGCATGACATCCACATTTAAGTCTGAAACCCTGTTGAGCAATCAGTCATTTCCTGGGTGCCTACAAACTTACTTGTGTGCTATTGAGAAGGAGGGGTGGAATTTTAATTGCTCACATGGTTTTTCATACAGCGGGCAGTAATTAATATCACAATTGAGGGAAATTGCATAATTGGTATCAGGGATTTTATTTGTAAAGAGGGTGCATTGTTGAATGGGGGACTGCTCTGGTAAGGCAAGATTATATCTTTCATGGTGGATTACAGCAGTTATTGGACAGATTGTACTGGTGATGAGGAGAGTACATCAGAAATGAGGGGGTTGTATCTAGTGCTGGAGTTTATCCTCGAACTGAACCCGAACCGAACACAAACTTTTAATTTTTGCCCGATTCAAACCAAACTTGAACCCCCCAAAATAATGGATGAACCCGAACTGAATGCAAACCCAGACCATGTGACATGAGTAGAAACCACATGGGGCAGTAGGGTGACTTCATTAGAACTCGAATTCACTCTGATGAATTGCAAAAAAAACCCTCAAACCAAATTGAACTTGAGTCCAGACATTTACTTATCAAATCGAACTGAACTAGAACTATACCCTGCCAAACCTGAACCAAACTAGAATAATAAAAACATGTCAATCCCTTCCTCTAGTTGTATCAGTAATGGGGTTTGTGTCAGCAATGGTGGGTATTATTAGGGGGGACTGTAGCAGTAAGAGTGAATTGTATTGGTGAGATGCAATTGCATCAGTAAGGGGGGATTACATCACTGAGGAGGAACTGCATCGGTGAAGGGGTATTGCACTGATGGGGAAGATTACATAAGTAAGGGGGGATTTCATCTGTCTGGGGGATTGCATTTGTAACCCCTGATCCTGTCTTCAAGTAAACCCAAAGAACTTCCAACCCTCCTCCTTCTCCCCACTGTAACTTTGTAGTTCTGTGACCTTAATACCATCCCTTTACATACAAAACCACCCCCTTTCCTCCCTGTCCTATCATTTCTATACATGTTGTACTGTGGTATGACCACCTTCCAGCTGTGGCTGTTGGTGTACCATGACTCTTTATGACCACCAGATCCAGGTCCACCTCCACAATGGTAGCCCCAAGGTCAGGAATTTTGTTTTCTTGTCTCCTTACATTGGCACACATAGCTCTCCACTCCCTTTGTTCCTCACTGTTCCTTCTTTTCCCTCCCTTCCCAAGCCCATCCTTAACCCTTCTTTTTTCACTGATACTGTTTTTCCCCTTTTATCCTTCCTCTGCTCACCCTCCCTAGTAGTTTCCTTCACCCTAGTTCCATCTCTCAAATCTGATGTCACTTCCTTCCCTTATGCCTTCTCCCCACTACCCCATGGGAATTAATTTCGCCATGGCTATCCATCATTGCTGCTCTGTCATCGGGGAGGCGGGGGACATTCACTGCATCCTGCATTTCTTCTGCCACCCTCTTGATTAGTTTAAATGTCCTTCAAAGTAGCATTTAGACCTCCCACCCAGGACTGCCGTTCCCCTCCTGGATGGATGGAGGCTATCCAATTTGTACAGGCCTCCATCCCTCCAGGTAGGACCCAGGACCCAGATGTAGCCAAACCCCACCTTCCTGCATCATGCCTTCAAGCAGTTGCTGTGCAGTATGCCTTTACTCCCCCCAGCCTTGCACAAGTAACACCTTCATGAAGGCCACTATGTGTATTGCCATCTTCAGGTCCATCCCTAGCTCTCTAAGCCTGTCCTCCACCACCCTGGCTGCCTCCTCTGCCAGGTCATTTGTCCCCAGATGAGCAATGATACCCAGCAACCCCTCCTGTCCCAACATCCTGGTGATCCTAATGATCCTCTTCTCATCCCCCCCCCGAGGTGTTCCAAAACTATGTCCCTTATGATTGATGCATAGGCTTGCTGCATTGCATTCTTAGACGCCTGGCTAAGGTTCGTTTTGATGTCTTTTGTCCAATGGCACAGCAGAAGTGCTGCAGTGCCACCTGTGAGACCAGAGCTCATATCTGATCTGCATTATATAATGGGCATAAAAAATCCTATAACCTGATTGGTCATTTATGGTCTTAACCTATAGGTAAATATTGCAGTAACCCAGAGCAATGGCCAAGTCCATTGTAAAGGTGAAGAACTGAGCTCCTAGGTAGAGAAGGGCTAGGCCACCCAACATTCATCCACTCCCCCCCCACCATTGGCTGAACAAGAAACTGTACTGCATTTAGTTGAAGGCAGCTACTAAGTTGCTCTCCCTGGTAAGAGGCGGTTTCAGCTGCGATGAGCCTGATTATTGGGATGTGGGAACAGGGGGAACAAAATGACTATTTTTCAGAAACAACAAAAATTGAAAGGACAGTCCTCGCTTACTGCCTCAAAACTCGAACTCCCAGGATGCTGATCTGAGGAATAAGAATTTCAAAGCATGAGCCAGTAGCATTATCAACATGATTACCATGCCATCATTAAGTAAGAAGACTGGACTTTCGTTGACTCTGCATTATAAGATCTGTGGAAACATTTCTTTTTTGCTGTTTGCACCTCAAAATAAAATCCCTGATATAAACTATTTGGAATCTGTTGTGTGGAGTACCATTCCAACATCCTACCATCTCAGGTTTCATTGGTTTGAGGTTCGGCACAGTAAGGGGACTAAACTTTCACTGTCTGGATTTGAACTTGGCATTTTCTTGGGCAGTATGGGAGGTTTTCTCTGCACGCTGATTTGACTCAAATGTAAGAGACTTACCAAAACTCAGACCTATGGGTGAGCTATACTACATACATTTTTAGCAGGAAATATAGTAAGATATCACTTCATTGAGTTATGGTAAATTTGAAAACTGTCTGTTTCTGACAGCCAGTGGAAATCTTGTTCTAATGGCCCATATGGTAGAAATTCACAGTAGTAGACAACCAGGATTGGGTATATTATTTATATATTTCCAAAGTTTTACCAGGAAAGACACATTGAGCTGCAAGCTTCTAGTTTCCAGATGTGTTCTGTGGGAGTCAATATTATTATTCAAGCATAGCTGCCTGTCCAAGAAAACAGCCTGACTCACAATATGCAAGTTATCTTCAAATACAAGGGGCAGGGCCATAATACTTGAGTGGCAGGGTCATACATGAGTAATGAAAGTTCTGCCCCCACACAAGTGGTGATGATAAACTGCCTATTTCGAATCAGAATATTGTGCATTTGATTTACATAACATCAATTTACTAAATATAGCTTCAAGATCTGCTGTTTGAAGATTTAATTGCTTTGCATTGAGTTTATCTACTGGCTTCAGTGCTGCAGATGGCTATTGTGATGTCATCAGCATTGTGAAAGCTGCTCTCTGATTGACTCAATACTCCAGAATCCCTTGCGAGGATACTAGCCTTTAAGACAACAATTGTAAAACTAATAACAAGGTCTCTAAAATAATGTAAAATGTTTTTAATAACAAGATATCATGATATCTTGAGGTTAGTATACAGATACATACAGATACCACGTTATCTTGCCATTTTTAGCTCCACTTATGTTGTAAATATATATATTTATATATGATATACAATGGAGAGCTGTCAGATAAATGATTTATCTACCCAAGTGCTATTTGACCTCAGGTGACCTCATAAGTGGCGTATGTCACGAGTGAGGTGTCTGAGGTCAAATAGCACAAGTGTAGATAAATCATTTATCTGACAGCTTACCATTGTATATTTCATTTATGCAACGGATGCTTTCTGTCAGTGCAGGGACATTTGCTTTTGATTGCTTATCTTTTTTTGCATATGTTTTCCAAAAAAGCGAACAAAACATTGCATTTTCAGCTCTTTTTTGCTGATTATAAAAAAATCTGTAAGGTATCTATAAATGAAACACTACTAATTTTGTAGGTAATTTTGTGCTGAACAACTTTCATGCTCACAGTACCATGCTATCTTTTTTCATTTTAAAGTTATTCGCATTTGAACATGGGAAGTACTGCTACTGAGGCCGAACATTCTAAATGAGGTCCAGAGTGATTGTGACATACAGTAGCTACGATATGGATACATGTTATACAATTAATGGGCTGCATTTTTTCCCATTGAAAAAGCTGTGTAGTAAATGCCGTAATACATGTATGTGTATTACGGCATTTTTTAATACACGGCTCTTTGTGTCAGACTGTTGGTGATACCAGAGAAGAGCGAGTGGTGTAGATCCCTGCTGTGCGCTAAGGTTCCCCATTTTATTTTTAAAATAGCTATGGTGCCTCGGCGGTGATGCCCACAAGGGCAGCCACATACTCAATCTTACACTCTCTGTTGGGCCAGACAAAACAGGACCATCGAGAGCAGCAAGGCCCCCAAGTCGTCCCTCCTACTACCTGTCTCCAGCACCCCTCACCAGCCAGCATCTCTTGCCTCCTCCTCCTGTAGCTTCACCCCAGGCTAGGGCAGTGAGCAGGTGGTAGCACCACTGGCCAGGTGCTGACCACCTGGAACAAAATAAATAAATAAAAACTTGTTATTTCCACACTGCAGAGCATACGCAGGGGCAGATGGGAGTCAGCAAAAAAACACAACCCCTTAAATTGTATAAAACAAAATATGGGGTGCAGTGTATACACTCAAATTTAGCACACACCCTCATTGTTGGATGGCTACCATAAGCCCCTCGGGCTTTGCTCTCAGGGTTTATGTGCCATCCAAAAACTCGGGTGTGTATTAAATTCTCATAACACACTGCACCCCATACCTTATCCTATATATAATAACTGGTTTCCTTTTTTCCCAAAGGAAACCATCGCATAATTTGCCGTAAATGAAGGAGTGTTCATTACGGCAAACACGCACACGATTTCCCCCACTGTGCACATGCACCTGCCGCACTTCCTCGCTTCACCACCGTGCCTGCTCAGGGAACCGCTAATGGACAGCAAACTGCCACCTGGACTAGGTGGTAAGTACGAAAAAAACAAAAACAAAATCTGCCTCAGTGCTGTGCACAAGATAAAAAAAACAGTCACATTAGAAAATCAAACTGCCGACTGCGGCCACGGACTTCACCTTCACCAAACCCTGGCTGCACAGCTATATTTTATTTTATACAATTGCTGAGGTGAAAAAAGGAAAACCCAGCAATTATATAAATGAAATATGGGCAGTGGGTCTAGTAAATTGAATTTCACACACTCGGGGTTAGATGCGCTCACATAAACCCCTTGAGCTTTGCTCTCGGGATTTATGTAGCATCAAACCCCTCGAGTGTGTGTAAATTCTCGTTACACACCCAGACCCATACTTTATCCTATATTTCTTCAATGGCTGTGAAGATAAATTGATTTATTCAGTGAGTTTTGAGCCTACTCCTATTGCATGAATTAGATTTACTAATATATGTTTGCAAAAATAGTGTATGTGCTGTACTAATCTTCATGTTTAGAAGATAGTGGTGTTCATTTAAAAAGTAATGACATTTACTATAGTTGGGAAAGTCACATCAAACTAGTAACAATCAGGCAGCATTTTTTGTTTATTTATTGTATTTATTTATTAAAATCTTGGATTACAAAACCTTTGAGCTATGAAACTCATTTACAAAGGTTCCACGTCAGTAAGTGTAGGACATAAACAAACATGGTAAACAACAAGTAAAGTAACTAATGCAGAACATAAAATACATTGAAATTAAATACAGTTTGAGTAATCAACACAATTACAGTGTGTTAAATATAACAGTAAGGGGGGAGAAGAGATGGTAATAATCAAGAGGAGGGGGCAGCCTAGCAGGCCTTGTTGAAATCCAAGAGAGTAGGTAATAGGGGTGTAAGGTGGGTAGAAGAAACGAGAGGGGTAGGGGGAAAGAGTTAGGAGTGAGGTGACAAGGGATAAAGAGAAGAGGAGGGAAAGGGGTTGAGGAGTGTGGGAGGAGCACAGAGAGGAGTGAACAAGAGGAGAAGCAAGGGTGGAGGGTGGTGGGAAAAGGCTAGTATGTTGGTTTACTATAAAGTGCCATGAGGAAATAATATTGAAACTGGAAGTATCTACTATGGGCAACAGTCACATATACTGTTTGCTAGTAGGTGATGCCGGAGCTTGTGTTTGAATGGGCCCAGTTTTAATTCAGTGGTGATATCCCTATTCAGGGCATTGAGCCAGAGGGGAGCTCTATAAGCGGAAGACCGTTGACCTAGGGTGTTGCAGCATCTGGGAACAGTGAAGACCTGTGTTGCTGAACTGCAGGTTCATTGTGGGTAGCAACAAGGACTAAGGAGCTTTTGGACCCCAAGGGGTAGTAATCCAAAGTGGACTTATATTTTACAGCATATATTATTATGGCAAAGCAAGATAACTTTAATTTCTTTAGGCGCCCAATCCGGATGCTCTGGGCTCCTTACTGGTAAAACAACATTTAAAAGGATAGTACAGTCATAAATACATAAATAGAAGTAAAAAATATAAATATCATAGGATAGTAAACAAAGTGCAAATCAGCATTACAGATATGTTGGATAAAATCTTCACAGCTCTAATCTGGGAATGTGAGGGCAAAAAAATAGTTCTTAAGGCAGCTTTTGAAAACCTCAACTAAGGGGCATCCCTGACAACTGGTGGTAATGAGTTCCACAGGATGGGGCCAGCAACACTGAATGCTCTTTCACGGGCAGTTTTAACCTCATCCTGGGAATTGCCAGGAGGCCCCTAGGGAGGATCGGGAGGGAGGGAGACATGGCAGGTGAAAGGAGGTCAGCCAGATAGCCAGGGCCAAGCCCATGCAGAACTCCAAAGGTGAGCAAGCCCACCTTGAAGAGAATCCTCCACTTGAAAGGCAGCCAGTGCAGTTCACGCAACACTGGGGGTGACATGACTGAACTTTGAAAGTCCTGTCAGCAATCTGGCTGCAGCATTCTGCACTAACTGCAGCTGGCAGAGGGTCCCTCCAGAGACCATGAAGTAGAGTGTGTTGCAGTAAGCAAGCCTGGACATCACAAAGGCATGCACCAGAGTAGGAAGATGCTCTAGTAGTGGAACTAGGGGTGTGATCCTGGCAATATTCCTCAGATGGTAAAACCAATTTTTGACAGCGAATGACACCTGAGATTCAAATGTCAGCCCATCGAGGAATACGTGCACCATTGAGGGCCAATATAGTTTCGCCGCTGTTTGACAGATTTGCACAAAATTTTGCCAGGGCAAGATCACTTGATATGCCAATTCTGAGATCCAAATAGCAAATAAAAGTGAAGAACTTGAGGATTTTTGCTGTTTTTTGTCATCACCTAATGCCCAGACAATTTGGAATTATGGTCTGAAATCTTCAGGTTAGAAAAGACTTGGCCCAGAGTGGTGCCTTTCATTGGTTTGTTGAAAAAAATATAAATCCATTCTGGAGTTATAAGGATTTGAATTTTCAGTTCTGAGCATGCTCAGTATGCTCTTTTGGATAGCTGTTTCATACAAAAAAAGAATTTGGGACAAATGAAAAAAGATTCTGTTTCATATGGGTGGTAATCTTGTTTTATGGAAAAAAATTATTTTTTTGTATGATCGCTATCTTATTTCCATTTTAAAAAAATAATTTTTGAAAACCCATAAAAATCGTATCATGGAAACACGCCAACACATGTACAGTATCTTGCTAATTGGGGCCCCACTAGGTGGATTATGCAATTACTTTTTGGAAACATTATCCAGAATTGTGTAATTCTTTATTCATGAGATGATTTTCTTTTTTCGTATGGCCTTACAAAACAAGAATAGGGCCATTTGAAACAAGATTGCCTTCAGACAAAAAAATAATTTAGACTTAGCACTTTTTTCACATTCTTTTTTTGTATGAAGGAATCTTTTTCAAGAGAATGACACAAGCTCACAAAAAAAGATTCCTTCATGTGAAAAAAAAAAATTTGACTTTTTTTCCATATTCTTTTTTCGTATGAAGCAAACTTTTTTGTGAGATTGTATTGTTCTCACGAAAAAAAAAGATTCCTTCATACAAAAGAAGAATTTGGGCTTAGTTGTTTTTCCACATTTGAACTTCAACAAGCCATAACTCTGTCCATATTTGTAGCTAAGGGGCACTCTATATAACAAAAGAAAGACCTTAATGAGTACTACAGCAGTAAGACATAACACCCCTCCAAAAAATTAAGGGTCATATAAAAAATGACAATTAAAAAAAAATGAATATCCCCATAGGATAACATTGCAACTTTCATAAGCTACAAGTCTGTCAATATTTGGAGTTAAAGGGCAATGTATACTCATATATCTCAAAAAGGTCTTGATGAGTAAACATAAAAGCAAACATAAACCAAGATGGCAAAAGAGACCAGAGGTTAGCCAGTCTCCCCATGTTCCCAACAATCCCTGGACCTTATTGTTCCTCCAGGGTAGTATAACACTAACACATAATCCTCCAGAAAACTTCATGAGGTGCACACGGCACCCCAAAATTACCTCCAATATTCACCATGGTGTCAAATCTACAATGAAAGTTCAGTCATCATCAAAAATGCACCAAAAGTGTATCTTGCCTTCCTGTATAGCCATAGCAAATTTCAGAGCAAACTGTCAAAATGTACTGACTTAAGGATAAAAACCAAAAAATACATTCCTGCCCATATTTAATCGAGCGTTTTCAGTTAAAAGGGGCACTTAATGAATTTTTCCCTTTGAAGTGAGCCCACAAGAAACAATTACAACCAAGCATGTACATTGCTTTTCTGGAGCGTGGAAGTGCAGGCCAAGAGGGTCCTGTGCTTCCCAGCAAGATGGATCTGTGCATCTATGGAGATGAAAGCGCAAGGCCGAGGCAGATGGATGTGTTCACTCAGGTTCCTTCATGACCTGCGGAACGAGGATACAATTATACTGTCTCAAAAGTAAGGAAATTATTTTTAAAAAACTGCATTAATGCACCAGTTAGGGTTCAGATTAAAGCAACAAAAGAAGGGAAATGTGGTGTTAGGGTTTCCAACAAAAGCAGCAAAAGCAAAAAATATTATGGTTTTGTGCCAGCCCGATAGCACAGAGGGCTGAGGCGCTGGAGCCTTACCTCATGCTACACCGGCGACCTGGGTTCAAGGACGACTTCGGATCATTGGAGTGCCAGCTCAGGGGGGGATGCATGGGTCGGAGTGGGATTGAGCCACAGCTCTCCCCTCCAAGGGGTGGATGCCCTCCTGTCCGTAGTCCCACTCCCACTGGGTGGAGGTCCGGTTGGCACGTAGGTGACACAGTGTGGTGACGTAAGTCAGGGGGGTGAAGGGGCCACCAAATCCTGATGTGTGCATGCACTCCACACACATACATGCATGTGTACACTGTGGCCTGGGGAGGTGGAGAAAAACAAATTATGGTTTTGACTGTCCTGAGTCTTGGCAAATGAGAGCAGGGGTCTTCCTTGGGGTTATCAATCCTTATGCTCACCCCATTTCATATAGTCTGAACATCTGAGCTTATTTGCTGATTGAATGGGGAAGCATTAGGGTTGATAACCTCAAGGAAAATTCCAGCCCTGATTCACCAAGACTAAGGATAGCCAAAACTGTGATGTTTTTTGCTTTTGCTGCTTGGAGTGTGGTGGTCAGGTGTTAGGGTTGGAAACCCTAGCACCACATTTCCTTAGTTTTGTCAATGTAATCTGAACCTTAATTAGTGCATTAATGCATTTTTTTGAAAAGATTATAATACATGGATGGGAACTTCCCCATCTAAAAGGTCATAATTTATTTTCCTGTATACATGTGACTAATCAATCAATTAAAAGTATATACCTGTACTAATTAAGCAATTCCAGCTATATACCTGCACTAATTAAAGCTATATACCTACACTAATCAAACAATTAAAACTATATAGTTACACTAATAGAAAATATATACTTACACTACATTAAACCCTATGAGACAATACTAATAACACAAATAGCATATAATTAGGAAGCTAGGCAAACCAAATAAGCTGCAAAAGCACCTGGAAAAAACACACAAACCCTCCCAACCCAGAAATCCTCTCAAACTCCTACCTGCACTCACTACACACCATTACCTCCTTGCTGCACGAGAACTGCAGGTGACATAACGTGATTCCAAATGCATTCTCAATAACAATCCTAATGAATTATATTCAACAAACAGTGGGTAATGGTGGAACACTTGGAAGTATATCTATCTCAGGGGCTAGTTAGGGCAATAAAGCCACTCGCACTTTGGGCTTGTGGCCTTACAGCCCTAGTTAGCACCCTCGATGGGTATACATCCTTGTATACTACCCTTACCCATTATTTACTGTATTCTATACATAGTGCATGGATGGTATGTTTGTCCTATTGAAAAGGCCATAATGAATTTCCTGTGTATCATGACAATCAAAATTATATACCACAGTCGTTAAAGTTATATAGCAAGGCCAGCTGTGGTATATAAATTTAATGGCCATGGTATACAGCTTTCATTGCCATAATACATGACTGTGGCCCTGCAGCTCCATTCGTACTCCTCCCAGACTCACCAAATAGCAATGACCCTCATCAGTACAGTACAGCCCAGCTCTCACTCAGAAAATCCCTCCTTTTATTTAAACACCTGTATCCCTCGACTGCAGCTCTAGTCACTCACCCACAACCTTCATGCTGGTACTGCTGCTGTCTCTAGGTTTATTATGGCTGCTAAACCATTGCATCGGACTGCTGAACTGCTGCTCTGGACTGCTGCACCGACTCAGTCACATGCCATTCCTGATTCTCACCAGCAGACACTGAGGGACTGACTGGACTAGCCACAGTTCCTTATATATGAGGACCTTGCACTACGGAAACAAAACTGGGCCAAAACAGTGCACAGCACAAAAACACCACTACACTGTGGAAAAGTGGGAGGGACAAAAAAAAGCAGAGACAAACCTGGAAATTATCCCAAATGCTGTCTAAGCAAAATAGAACCATCCTAATGAATTATGTAAAAGAAATGTTTGGTAGGTGAATATGGGGAAATCTACTATCTTTGGGGGGAGGCTAATTAGCCACTCCATGGTATGTTTCCCCATACACCACAGTTACTTGGCATTTATTCTCCCTCTCTCTTGCTGTATATATATATATATATGCTGTGTATATATTAGAGGCAAACAACTCTGTTTAATGCATCAGTTAGGGTTGTTCCACAGCAACAAAAGCGAGGAATTTTGATGTTAGGCTTTCACAAAATGTTGCGAAAGTGTCGCAGGTGTGACACTACTTTTTCCAGAAATTTGAAAAACATATTTCTGGGGTGTTTAACCCCAAAACAAAGACATGGCTAGCATATTAATGGTCCGATTAGGTGAACACAAAAAGAATTGTGTTCCCACAGGGTACCAATTTTAAATGGCAAGCATTTTTCTGATCAGTAGCTGAAAAAAAATGGCGGATTTGCGACACTACTAGGGCTATTTATGACACTAAAAAGTGCATTTGCGAAAGCGTTGAACTTTTTAAGTTTTCCCATTGACTTATAATGGGAACTTGTTTTTTGAATAACTTTTGAACCGTTCAATATTTTTTCACAAAATCTTCAAAAGGTACATCGGGGACCCTGACCGCATGTTCCCTGAAGTTTTTGGACTGGTCGCGCAAGCCGTGCAACCTGTAGGCGCAAGCAAAGAATGCACAAAAAAGCGTAATTGGGCACACAGGTGTCACTTAATAACTCCGCAGCCATATATCTTACTGGTACGAAAGTTGTCAGATCCCAAGATCTACCATGCCCACCAAATTTCAGGCAAATCCATTGAACGGTGCCAAAGTTATTAAGGTGCAAAGTTTCACACTTTAACCTTAAACGTGCTACTCAACCCTAACTGTGGTAGCACTACAGTGCTAACGTAATATATTATGGTAGCATGATAGTGCTACCATAGTTAGGGTTGAGGAGCCGTTTACATGTTAAACCTAACATTTTGCACCTTAATAACTTTGCAGCCGTTTGATGGATTTGCCTGAAATTTGGAATACTTGATCAAGTACCATACATTGTGGGATCTGCCAACTTTCGTACTGTTTGGATATACGGCTGCGGAGTTATTAAGCGTGATCTGCACGCGCGTTTACGCTTTTTTAGAATGCTTTTCGTCTCTACAGGTCGCCGCGGTTTGCGCAACGATCAAAATTTTCAGGAATGTGCGGTTGGGTCCCAATGTGCCTTTTGAAGATTTTGTGAAAAAATAAACAGTTCAAAAGTTATTCAAAAAACAAGTTCACATTATAAGTCAATGGGAAAAGTTAACAAAAAGTTCGACAGTGTCGCAAATGCAGTTTTTACTTTCGCAAATGGCCCTTTTACTGTTGCAAATCTGCCATTTTGTTTTCAGTTTGTGATCAGAAAAATGCTTGACATTTAAATTTGGGACCCTCTAGCAATTCTTTTTGTATTCACCTAGTCAGACCCTGAGGATGCTAGGTATGTCTTTATTTTGGGGAAAAACACTCCAGAAATATGTTTTTCAAGTTTCTGGAAAAAGTACTTTCAAGAAAGTAGTGTCAAGACGATGACATCAGAAGTCAATGAATTTAAGAAAGCTTTCGCAAAGTTCGACAGTGCTTTTCCAGGCTGTGGGAAAATGACAGCAATTCTTTGCCACCCTGCTGCAAAAGAACGGTTTGGGCTTTTGGGCTGAAATTTGGAGGGAATGCAGCCAACATCTCACAGATGTGCCTTTCAGCGTTTTGGTGAAAAAATATTACAGGGCAGCAAAGTTACGGCACTCCAAACGTGACACTTTTTCCCATAGGGTAACATTACGGTGTCCGCTGCATTACAGGAATCCTTTGCCGCCCTGCTGCAAAATAACGGTTTGGTCTTTTGGGCTGAAATTTGGAAGGAAGAAAGCCAACATGCCACAGATGTGCCTTATAGTGGTTTGGTGAACAAATATTACAGGGAGCCAAAGTTATGGCACTCCAAACTCTTTTTTCCCATAGGATAACTTTACAGCATTCGCCACGCCTTTCAGGGCCCGTATCTCGGAAACGGTGCGAGATACAGACTTTCGATCAGAAAAATGCTTGAGGGGCTAAGAACAAACCTAGCCAGGAAAGTCATAAATCATATGACTTTTAAATTTTTTTCTCGTTGATACGGATCCTGAGATATAAGCAATTAGTATTGCAACTCCTCATTTTCTGCTCGAGACCCATTATTATGCATACATTCTTTGTCCTCACTTTCTTTCTATGCAGCTTTTGGGGAAAACCAGCCTGTGCACTTACATTACTGTTACCCTTACCGCTTCTGCTTGCGGTTCCGTACTCGTTTCGCTTACTGTTCCCGTCTACGGCACCATGTGCGTTACCCTTTGCGTTTTCATTTGCGCTTGTGTTTGCTTTATTTGTGTCTACACTACTGTTTATCTTTGTGTTTCACTTTGCATCACCATGCGCATTACCATTTGCGTTTTCGGGCACCGTGTTACTATGTGACAAGACATCACGTGGCAGGTGCTCCCGCCGCCTTATTACATTCACTATTTCTCATTATTATTCTCAAAAAGAAGGGAAATTAGAGGCAAAAAAACTAGTTTAATGCATTAGTTAGGGTTGTTCCACAGCGACAAAAGCAAGGAAATTCAGTGTTAGGGTTGAAAGCCCCCCTTGGACCCTCTCCGCCCACACCCCCAACCAGCATCGGGGTGCATGTTGGGGTTGTCGGTCCTAACTCTCACTGCATTCTCCTATACCTCTGCTTCTTCTCCATCTGATGGGGTGAGGATTAGGGCCAGCAACCCCAGCACCCCAATGCTGGTTGGGGTGTGTGGGGAGGGGTCAAGGGGCTTTCAACCCCAACACTGAATTTCCTCACATTTGTCGTCAGAGAACAACACTAACTAATGCATTAAATGGAGTTGTTTGCCTCTAAAATATATATATATATATATATATATATACACACTTATTACATAAATATGTATATGTGCCTATATATATATATATATATATATATATATATATATCACACCAGTGGTAAATAAATTGGGTACATAAATCATATTATAACATGGGGTGGAGAAAGAACAGTACCTGATTGGTATAGAGCTATCAGGTGACTGTTGATTAATCCAGCATATACACCCAGCAAGTGGTGATCCGGCTACTATTAGTGATCAAGCAGCGGTCCGGATCCCATTATTGTGCAGAAATGCATTCTGAACAGCAGCCCTTATTGTCCTCACAAAGTGAGCGAGAGGCGAAAGCTGTCATGTATAGAAACTGCAGTCATTAAAAAACATGCACCCCATGGCTCTGTAGCAATCAGGTATTTTTCTTTCTCCACCTCAAGACAGTTTCAGTGATACTAGCCGGCGGTGCTGTTGGTTTCTCCACCCACTCACTCACCCAATGGACCTCCGAGACCCACACCAAGTTAGCAGAACCCCTCATTTCCCTGTGTAGACAGAGACCATGTAGCAAGCTACTATCCCCGATGTGCCTGTCTTGAGAGTGATTGTGTCTGCAGAGAAGCAGTTTGCAGTCCTGCACTCAATGTAGGCAGGTGATATGTGTCTGCCCCCCCATTGTGTCTGTCTGCCACCAACTGTGTGTGTCAACCACCTGCTGTGTCCCTCTCACCCATATGCCTACAACTACAGCAGTGAGCGAGCTGGTGTTCCAGTAAGTCAGGTGTTCCAATGAGTTGAGCGCCCCGCCCCGAGACCAACCCATGATACAGACTGTCGGGAGAGGGTGAAAGATACTGACAGGGAGATGGGGACATGTACTGCGGGACAGCAGTGTCCCGTGGTCTCTGTCTTTCTCTGCAGCAGATTGATTCTGTTGCTCTGTCTCTGTGTAGTTTCCTCCTGCAGCAGTAGTGGCCCCAGTCTGCTTCATTCCCAGTGGTGGCTGTTCTTTACACAGAGCAGTTCACCATGGTCCTCTCACTGTCTGTAGGTCAACCATGTATGAGACAAGTGCTACAGGGAGAGACAGCAAGTGGTAGCGGAGAATGCAAGGCACGGTTCAAGCTGGTGGTTCAGGAAACCATTGACAGCAGTGATGTGCATCAGAGCTCCTGTAATAATTTATTTTTATTTTTTTTTATTTTAAACATTTGTTAACCAGGTAAGTACAATGAGCCAAAGGGCCGTTTTCATGTTCGACCCGGTGACTGAATACAGTCAAGATGTTGCAGTACACAAAATATCACAAACAACACTTAACAACATAACATGAGATAAAATAATATAAAAGAAAAATAATTAAAAACAACAACAATGTAATTTACCAAGAAAATAATTTTTTAACCTAATTTTAAAAGTTTGATGACAAACATTTTCATATAAAACAATAGGAAGCTCATTCCAATTTTTAGCAGCAGAGTAAGTAAATGAACCATCCCCCATTTTAGTCTTAGTATTAGGAACATTTAACTTAATCTGTTGATCTGAACGAAGTTCCCAAGAATTTATCTTAATATGAAGAAGTGAATATAGTGGAGAATCAATCCCCTGACAAAGAATTTTATGAGTTAATAAGCATAGGCTATATAAAGAACCCATCCCGGGAGGAAGCCAGGAAGATATCCTATACAGCTCACAATGGTGAGTATAATAAAGCAAATTAAAAGTAAATCTACAAATACCATGGAACACATTTGTAAGAAGTGACAAATCTCTACTTAACAAATTAGTAAAAAGAAATGAATTATAATTCAATTGAGGTAGTAGAACACCTTCAGCTATTGCACGTCTTGCTGATAAAGTCAACAAAGATTTAAACCTAAATAAAACCCCAAGTCTCTGATTTATCTGACGAGAAATATATTTTACATGATCAGAGAATTTCAAATGTTGATCCAAAATGACACCAAGATATTTGAACAATTTAACCTGCTCCAACTCAATTCCCATTGGATCATGAACAGACAAATCCTGAGATTTTTCAGTCTAATCTGAGATCCAAAAGCATGCACTTTGTTTTGTATTATTTAGACTCGCGAACCGGTTCGGAATGAGCTCGGGTCATCAGAGAGCTAGCCAGGAAGAGAAGGACTGAGCATCCTTAGGACTGCTCTCTTCTCCGGGAGAGATGTTGTCACCAGGGGAAACAGTGGGACTCTTGAGCGGCAAAATGGTATGGTCATTATCGTCAGCGAGTCATGTAAACCCACGTAGCCGCAAGACAGAGACATACAGCGAGAGACAGACAGGGCAATGAGTTGCCTGCAGACAGTGAATGACAGATGTCCTGTCCTGTGTTTTGCTCTGAGGCACAGAGAGAGAGAGTGTGTGAGCAACAGGAGTGTGGCATTTTTCTCTCTCTCCAGATTTTGTGCAGCTGCAGCATAATGTCCAAAATGAGTGAGCTGTGTCTCTCTCTCTCTCTCTCTCTGGCCGAGTGAAGGTGTTGCCTCTGAATAGTATGCATATTCTCCCTTTGGTGTCTGCACACAACAGTATCTCTGCACTGCTGCACTACAGACCAGAGATAATCAAAAGTGTGAGCAGTGCATATTCTGCTCACTCAGTTATATCAGTGTCAGCACAGCAGTACTTCTGGTGGTGGCAGAACACATAAAAAAGTTCCTATGTTTTAATCAGTCCTGCTTTCCTCGTATTTTATGAAGATCTGATAACACCCCATGTTATAAGTGCAGTAACCCATTGCAGGGTGTGCAGTTATTAGAGAGTAATCAACACCCCGGGTGCTATGAGGACACTCGGCCTGGGCCTCGTGCCTCACAACATACCCTGGGCTGTTGATTAATCCACAGTAACCTCACACTCTGTTGTGGGTTATTGCTTACTTATTTTGGGATAAATATTTTTGCTTAGAACACCATTTATATAACTTAGAATACCATTTATATAACTTAGAACATGATATTTCCACTTAGAATCTGGAAATGGAATACAGAGAACAATGGGCCAGATAGGGAACTTACAATGGAAAGAAAGGCAGTTTTAAGCCAAAACAAGGTAAAACGCCAGTGAAAACACTACAAATGGTGTGGTATATATATAATATATAATGGATTGCAGTAGAACAACAGATTTATCTCCAGACCTTGATAACCATCTTGTGACTTCGCCACTTGTGAGTTACGGGTCTTACCACCCACTAGTGGAGATAAATATGTTATTCCACTGCAGTCCATTATGTATTCCCTATTTAATACATGGATGGGACTTCCCCCCAAAGAAGTGGTTAGCAGTTATTTCCCTGTATACCTTTTCTTTGTTTACACAATTGTGATTAAAACTAATAGTAACCAACCAAATGTATTATTATTTTTTTTTATATTTACCTTATTTTTGCCCCTCTGTCATCCGTCAGAGCTCCGCCTGGTCACGGTGCCCAAGACTCCACCGCCTAATGAGCCCTTGCTTCTCCGGTCACTCCTGGCTTACCCCCAGGAGGCGGGCACGGCACCGTAGGGAGGCACCGCGCTAGGGACCGTGATCTGGTTGGGGAGCCTCGCCAGGCAGCTGATTGAGTCTTGGGGGAGAAAGCGTCATAGAGACGTCCAACAGAGAGGGATTTTTATCCCTATAGGCTGGGGCGGAGATGTGCAATGACGCTGGCATTTGTCCCACTCCAGTGCCCCTTGACTATGCGCCGGTGCTCGGAGTGATGCACCCAGCTGCTGCTAGGTGTCACTCCTGCACCAAGCACAGGAACCCCTTGCCCCCCGGAGAAGGAGAGCAGTCCTAGGGATGCTCAATCCTTCTCTTCCTGGCTGGCTCTCTGATGATCTGAGCTCATTCCTGAACCCGGTTCGCCGGAGTCACAAGAGGAAATCCAACCACTGCGCCGGTGGGCCGGCACCCAAATGTATTATCTAAAGTAAATATGATCATACAAACATACAAAATTTGCCAGCAGATAAAGACCTAGTGATCTATCAAGTCTGTTCAAATGTGCAGCTAGGACCCCTTATTCTGCAGCTGCCCTTCCCTCCCACCCTTCCCCTTCATTGACCCTCCCTTGCCCTGTCCCAGCCCTTTGAAGCAGTCCACTGTTCTACTGGATACTACTTCTGCCAGAAATGCATTCCACCCAGCTACCATCCTCTCCGTAAAAAAGTGTCTCCTCATCTCCTTCCTGAACCTTCCTCCCTCTTTGAACAGCCCCATCATACCTGTCTTGTTTATTCCTTTCATGTACTTGAAAGTTTCAATCCTGTCCCCCCACCGTCCCTTGTCTCCCCTTCTCTCCTCTCCTCCAGTGAGTACATGTTCAACTCCCTCAGCCTCCTCTTGTATGGTAAGTCCCCCAGCCCCTTGATCATCTTTGTCACCCTGCGCTGCACCCCTCCAGTAACTTAATGTCTCTCTTCAGATATGTGCACCAGTACTGCACACAGTACTCCAGGTGGGGTCTGACTAATGATTTGTACAGCGGCAGAATCACCTCCTCCCTCCTCAAGGATATACCTCTTGCAATGCAACCCAGCATGTTTTTGGCCTTTACAGCTGCCTTCCTATATTGTGATAGGTAAGTGTGCATGTAAAACATTAACCTATCGATAACCAGATCATAAAACCAGTCGGCCTTCAGGCTTGTAGCTTTTATGATCTGGTTAGTGCCTTGGTGGTTTATTTCCTTGTATATCACACTTACCCATCATTTACTCCCTATATACTGACTATGTAAACATATATATAATTGAGTCATGTCAAAATCAGGATAGTAATGTAACATATTCTTGAAAAGATTTTGAGCCCCAGATTATATTTTGTCACTGAATGCATTGCAAAACAATACCATTTTTTCAAAAAAAGGTTGGTCAAAAATGAACTTTTGTTTACAAAAAAATTACTGTTTTAAAGCTTTTCATTTCCTGCAAAAGGTTGATCTTCAAAATGATAAGTGTTGTTAATAACATACAGGTAGCTGATTCCAAAAATATGTACTGGAAATTCATGTTTGTACCTCGAGGTGTAATGTTGAAGTAACTCATCATCATGTAAACAAACCGAAAAATAATGTGGAACAGTCTCTCAGGGAGGAGACACATAGTACATTAAAAAGCTTCAAGACCTTGAATTGTTTTGAAAAGAATAGTTTTATAACTAATAAATAGCTGAGAGCTTCCAAAGCATGCAGCAGTTTACAGTGGAAAGGGAGACACAGACAGTGTTGTAATTTTGGTCACGTTACAGTCTCACTGGTGACAGAACAATCAAGTAGTGTTGGCAAGACAGAATGGATTGCTTGTTTGTAGTATACAAGTCCCTGAGGCTTCAGCACTTTATTACATTCATCAAATAGCAACTTGCTTCCCATCCCCCCCTCCCATTTCTGACCGCTGTCAGGGAGGCAGGTGGACCTAGTGGTGAGATGACAGCGCTGTGACCCTGAACACGGAGCTATGGCTCCCATAATCACCATTTACTCAATGTGTGACCCTGAGGTTAGCCACTTAGCCTCCCTGTAGTTTCCCTCTTCTCCAGCTCTGTGCTACTTGAAATCTCCTGCATGTGTAATAGCAGCACCACCCTCGATTCATAAGCACTTTGGGATACAGTCTGTATGAAAGGCACTAGATAAAACCAAATCACTTTTCTTTCTGTCCTCTATCAACCCCACTCTCATCTGAACATGTGGTTAACTGTAATGATTTCAGTGAACCAGTAGGTGGCTCTCCTAATGCTCGTGAAGTCCTGTTTTGTTGCTGTGAACTGCAGCAGTACAATTACCAAGGCACAGATATTGCTGGGTCAACATCTGAAAAGAGGATATTTTAATGTGCAACATCTGTTTCTGTCATTTCCTGTTTACTCCCAGTCTCTTGCATGACACAAGTCTATGTGGAAGTTTAAATCCTAGCCTGCCTAGCACTGCTTATGTGGGAAACTCAAGAGCAGAGAGTCAGCTCGCCAAGGCAAAGAGAAAGAGGAAATTGTTTAACCGGGAAAGACACTAAGCTGAAGCTTGTTTCCAGGGGCGACCTGGGAGCACAAAGAAGTTAAGTGTCTTGCTCAGGGTCACACAGTGTGCAGGTAGGGGTGGTGGGATTCAACCCCAGGTCTCTAGGCTTGCAGCTCAGTGCTCTTAACCACTATGCTATACTGCTTCCAGAGCTAAGTTACACCAAGATCTATAAAAGTGGTTCTTATGTGTTGCTCAGTTCATGTTAGCAACTAGCCCAGTTTGAGGGTACTATGGCTTTTAGTTTCGTAAGGCAGAAAATGCTTACTGGAATAACATTCAGGTAATGAAAGGCTTGTTTTTTTTTCCTTATAAACAGATTTTTCAATACCTGATGCACAGACCCCATTGGGCCAGCCGCTGTCTCCCAGGATCCCCCCCCCCCATTGCAGGGCTTGCCACACGGCAGCTAGTCATGGAAGTACAGGACCAGGAAGCAAGCTGTGGCTATCATCCAAGAAGTTATAAGTTTTGCACGGTAACATGCAACACTGGTAGTCATGGTCACTTTTGCCAGTCACAAAAACAAGATCATGTCAACAAGGAATGACTCGGATACCCTTATCAGGTCAAAGCATTTATCATGCTACGCTGTCTGCAACATAACAAATAATGGGCATCCAAAAGAGTGCAACACTGCTGGTTAGTAAGCTCGGGAGTACAAAAGCACTAGTGCTTGAACATCCCTTTAGGTAGTACACCTTGAAGCATTGGGGTGCTAGTGCTTTTATACTTGACAGTACCCTAACCAGTAATGTTGCACTGTTTTGGATAGGAACATAGTGTGTGATGGCAGAAAAGGGCCCACTGGTCCACCCAGTCCACCCAGTCTTTCCTATTACCTGTTCAGTGACCCTAATGACCATTCACCTCCCTTTTCCCTCCCCGATTCACCATCTTCTGCTCCAGTCAAGCTCCTGTGCCTGTCCCCCCATGTAGGAATCCACTCACTGTTTTGGCTTATAAAATAGGCAGAGAAAATTCAGGCTGCTGATTGGCTGAAATAGGCCAGCTCAAGGGCATGTATCTCAGCCCAAATACCCAGTACGAGAAAGGACTGGTGCCAACCTATCCCAGTATCCAAGATATCATTGTACCAGTTTAGAATGTAAAACTTCAAATGGATGCCATCTTGTTTTTGTCACACACCTACCAAACCCTCAGCTCCACTGGCAATTTCCATGCTCAGCTGGCTCTCTGTTTCTGCTTCTTTCCATCCTTTTTGCTTATCTATGTCGCTTCCCCTATCCCTGCTCCCCCCCAACCAACTAAAGAATGCAGACAACGAAGCTGACTTGCACTTACTCCAGTCCCAGTCCTCAGAGCAGGAAGCAAGGACTGGTAAACATCACCAGTACTGCTACAGACCATCCACTACTGCAACAAGGGACATAGTGAAGTTGTTTTTAAAAAAGGAACTGCAAACAGCGATTACAGTCAATCTCGCTGCTCAGAGCAGGCAGCGAGAACCAGGAAACACCAGCACTTCAACACAATGTCTGGAAGCCACAGCGAGGGACAAAGTAATTAAAGATATAAATAAAAAATCACAAACAGCGGTTACACTCAGTGCTGGTCCTCAGGACAGGGAAACAAACAAACAACAAAAAAATACTATGGCCAGAAGCTGCAATGAGGGACCAGCTATAAAAAATACACAGTCTGTAACTGGGTCACTCCTGATCCCCAGAGCAGGCAGTGAGGACCCAGAAACATGAGGAGACATCAGAAGACTAAGGAGCACAGAAATCAGTTACATCATACCTCCCCATAGTGATGGTTAGCAGAGAAGCTATTTTGTTTTAGAAAACAAACCTTTTCTTTTTTAATTTTCTTTTATTAAAAAAAACTACCTATAACACATTTTATAAGCACAACAAGACACTCCAGGGTGGGCATTATGCTGTGATAGGGGTTTCTAAGGCCCTCTGCCTGTGACATCGGGCCTCACTACTCTCCTGAGCAGTGCTGCTATCTCAGCATAATGCTCACCCTTTCGTGCCTTACTGCTTGCACAGACCACCTCCACTAGCAGTCAGTTCCTCTTGTCTACCACTTATTTTGTGAAAAATTCGTGGTGGACATCCCTCTTGAACCTACCCCAGCCAATGTCAGTGGCTTCCCCCTTGTGCCTGTGTTTGCACTCCGTGTGAACAGTTCATCACAGTTCACCTTGTTAATGCCATGAAGATATTTGTATGTTTCTATTGTATCCCCTTTCCCCCTCCTTGTCTTCAGGGTGTACCTGTTAAGATCTCTCAGTCTTTCCTTGTATGTTTTCTGCCCTAGCCACTGGACCATTTTAGTCACACTCCTCTGCACTGCCTTTACCCTATCACAGCCCTTCTGCAAGTGTAGGTTCCAGACTCGTGCACAGTGCTCCAGGTGGGGGCGAACACAGGAGCTATAAAGGGCAGATCACCTCCTTGTTTCTGTTATGGATTGATCTGCCTTCCTATGCACCCCAGCAGCCTGTTTGCCCTATCCCCTGCTCTGTTGCATTGTACTGTACTTGCCTTTTATTATTATTTTGCAGTGTTGCATGAAAAATACTTTGACCAGATATTGGAATCAGAGATAACTCTTGTCTGAGACTGCTCATAATCTGGCATTTTTGTCCTGTAATGGTGACCTGTGGTGGACAGCACCAGACCATGACACAGTGGTGCAGTTCCCATTTTGGTCGAAAATGGTTACTTCTGCCCACTGCCCTACTCACTTGGCACACCAGCCAGATCAATGTCAATGACACCCCTGCAAAAGTTTTCATCCATCCTTGTTTGACCTGCTGCATGGAGTCACTGAGGGAGTGGCACTATGGCAACCCCCCCAAGACAGACAGCCCTAGCACTGGCATCAGTTTGGGCTCTGGTCCACCAGACACTCATGGGCCTTGGCTTGCTTTCATACTTGGGCTGCCTATAGGCCAGTGCTATGTGGTACTGTCTGGCAAAAATGGTTTTGATACATTTACTGACTGCCAAAAACAGAATTTTAAAATAAGTAGACATTGGGGATAACAGGATAACACTGATATAATATCCAAGGTTTGTGAAGCTCCAAAGAGTAAATATACACTTGTTTTAATGGTGGGTAGCACATTTGGGGAAGAAGAAGTAGTGGCTTAATGTAAACGAATAGCATGTTCCTCGGAATGTGAGGACACTGAAGATTTTGACTGCATTATATTATTTGCACTCCATCGACAAAGCCAAAGGCTGGCTGGACTTCCTCGCTGCTTCCTCGCTCACCGCCTTCCACATACCGATGCAGCGTGCTGTAGTATTGCTGTGCTGTTGAAGGTGTACAGGGCTGAAATCTCTTCCCAAGCGTTGTTGTTCGGCAAGGAAAAAGGTTCTGGTGGCTTCTTCTCAAAGAAACTCTTCAGGTTTCGGTCAGCTAATTTCGTGGCATAGTCATCAGAGAACTGATCAAAGTGCTGTCTCTCTTTGTCAATGTACTTTCTCCAAAACATCATCTGGAGGTAACTGACTTGGGAGCGGCAACTGGTGTAGCAGGTGACGAGCAGTAACCCAACGGCTGTGGAAGCTATCAGACTCCAGCCTATAACCTAGAAAAATAACCAGACATCAGTGATGCACCTCTTATTCAAAGCATGCAAGAAACTCAAATTAAAATTATTGTTTCTGACTCACTCAGCTAAACAATTGCCCCCCTCCCCAGCCTGACCAAGCCCAAAGTTAATGGTGTCATTTGGTAATACCCCCCAGATGTGATTTTTATCACTGTTGAAAATCAATTGCTCCTCACACCATGGCAATAAAAGGTTGACATATGAGGGGGACACCGTGGTCCCCCTCACTGCACATTGAGTTTGCAGATCATTCCCTTTATTTCAAGTAATGTAATTATGGTGAAGGATTTGATCAATCCCCTGGAGGAGAAAATCAGATGGATCCTGCAACTAGAAGTAATTGCACTGTTTGTATTGCATTTTATTATTCCATTTCTATAGCTTTGTGTGTACCATGAATAGTGACTGGTTTTGCATATTTTCTAGTTTGCTTGCCTTATCTTGTCTGTGACTGTATTTTTCTAAAGCTGATAAACCACACATCCTGTATCCTTCTTCCCTGCTCACTTACTGGGATGCATTCTCCATGAAGAGGTCCAGAAAAATACATGGTAGGTTGAACAAGGAGCCACATGGGGTTTCAGAGGTTGGGATGAGTTTCATCAGGTGACTGCAGGACAAGAATTGTGCAGGAAGGGCAGCCAGTGACAAAAAATATCAATCATTTGAATAAGGAACTGCCCTTGGAGTTGGCATATCATATACATTTTTTACCTTTTCTCCCTGCAAACATCTGACTGTACAGTGCCAATACCAACATTTCAAATATTTTGAGCAGGTTTTTAACACATTTTGAGTGACAAAGGGCTTTAAAACCAGTTTGGGCATGTTTGCAGTAAAAATTAGGACTGCAAGCATCCATCTATAGTATCTTAGAATGTGCTATTTTCAAGCATGCTGTTAATCATTTTACTTCAAAAGGTTTCATGCCATTTGAATAAAAATGTGAAAATGTTCAAAGCACCCAGATTAGGAAGGAATAGTCATTCAGTAACGGAAGTGATAACTAAAAAGAAGCCAAGTTAGATTCAGAGTGCCAAATATATTAAAAGGTGACAAAAGTGGGCGGCTCCGTGGCATCGAACGAAGGGGTTCGCTCGACATGCTAGTAACCAGGTTCGCGCCCCAAGCCCGGGTGTTGCGCGAGTCTGGCGGGGAAGGGGATTCACAGACGTCCATTGGACGCCTCCCTCCCGGAGGGGTGGGTTCAGCCAGGAGACCTGAGGGCGTATTGGTGAGTGTGCTTGGGAGACAAGTGGCCTCAACATGCCCCGCGCACGCTCTCATCCCAGGATCCTCCGTGCTCCACGCATGGCCGAGAACTGCAGTGAGCGAGGCACCAGAACACGGAAAAACGCCACCGGACCAAGCCCTAAATGATGAGCGCCTGAGGCCCCTACCACCCGAAGCCAGCCAGGATCCAGCCCCACAGCACCTGAGAAGCTGAGTAGGAGCAGCAAGGTGACTTCCTCCTGGAGGAGAGGGACTGACCTGGTACAGTGATATACCGGAACCATGCTCAGGTAGGCTGCTATAGGAGCTGGTGGTAGGGTGTTGGAGGGTGGTGGATGGCACTGGCGCTCAGGAGTGGCAGATCGGGGGAGGCGCATAAAAAAAAGGTGACTATAGCAATGTATCAGTTAATACCATGATGAGGGCGGGGGGGGGCAGCAGATGGCCCTGTGAGTAGTGCATTGCACTCCCATGCTGGAGACCCAAGTTTAATACTGGCCTTGGGAGCTGACCAGGTTTTCTGGGGGTGCTGGAGAAGCACCAGCTGGGGAGAGGAGGGAAGGGGGCCAGGTTCTGCAATAGGCCAGGGAGTCTGCCTCTACTGCAGGGGTATGCTATGTGGTATAGCTTGTAGGGGTGTTGCCTGGTTCCATGCAGGTAATGGGCAGGGTAAGAGGTGAATGATAGAAAAATCCTAAGTGCATCTGTTGCCATTTGTGATGGCACTGGTACTCTTGGATCCTACACCATGTGGATCCCTGCTGCCAAGACAGTGGGGTGGGGGGAGAGTGTGAGGCCAGAGGACTGCCTGATGCAGGTGTGAGAAGGCAGCATTTTGGGAAAAATCTGAGTGAAGCAAAATAGCATGACTTGTGGGGGGATGAATGCCTCAAGCCAGGAAGTCCCCACTTATACTTTTGCATCATGTCCTGGGCTGGAATCTAATGGTTCCAGAACAGTAACAACACAGTTTCACCAGGGAAAAGTCATGTTAGAGGTATCTTATGACATTTTTTCACATGGTGATAAGGGAGGTTGACAGAGGGTGAGCTGTTGATGTACCATGCCATCTTGAACCTCAATAAGGCCTTTAACAGAGTGCAGCACAGGAGGATGCTACAGAAGGTAAGAGTCCTAAGGGCAGGGTACAAAATAACCCAATGGGTGGGAAATTGGTTAAGAAACAGATCTTATAGAGTAATGCCTAAATAGTGGCCAGTGAAAACAGCTAAGTCAAATGCAGCAACCGAAAATTGCCCCCCTTCCCTAGGTGCATCCCCTCCTGGAGTTGGTATATATAAGAAGGGGGTGTAGGGGATAAAACCCCCCATGATGAAATTTGCTGTATTTGACCAAGTTGTTTTGTAATTTGACCAAGCTATTTTGTATTAGCCATTTTTGGTGGTGGCTGTTTTTACTTAGCTGTTTTCACATGGCACCATGCTAAATTTTTATTTATTTATTTAAATTTTGGTAACCGGGTAGGCCCGCTGAGACCAGTAATAGTCCCTTTTTCAGGGGTGACCCGGGGTTAATTACACAATAGTACAACAGGATATAACTTTTACATTAAATTCAACAACATAAAGTTAAATTATAATTCATGAAAGGAGACAGTCATTTAGGCAGACCGAGTGTATAAAGGGGACTATTATCAGTTCTTTGTCATACACATTAGGTGAAGTCAACAATCATGATCAGAGATCATGCAAGCAACAGGAATCTAGTGTGAAGTTCAGCGATTACAAGTGCATTGGTTTAATTCCAGCAAGTGCGTTTGAAGTCCCTTTTTGAAGCCCCCGAGTGATTCACATTCCTGGAGTTTGAGTGGAAGCGTGTTCCATAAGGGAGGAATGAGGGATGAGAAGGCCCTGGACCCTTGGGAGGACTGCATCTGGGGAACCTTGAGAAGCTGTCTGTTTGATGACCTTAGAGTCCTGCTATTTATTTTAGGCTGAAGTAACTCTGCCAGGCTAGGTGGAGCAGAGGTCAATCTGAGTTTATAGGCTAGGCATAGAGATGAATAGTGTAGTCTACCTTCCAGGGTGGGCCATTTTAGGGCTTGCAGGATCTGACAATGGTGTTCTCTTTGGGGTGCCCCTACAGCAAATTTGCTGATCCTGTTGTACAGTGTCTTAAGTTTATTCATCTCAGTACTTTTAACAGAGAGGAGCACAGGGGAGCCGTACAGTAGTTTGGATAGCAAGGTACTATGGGCAATCTTGGCTCGTGACCCCAGTGTAAGGTAGGGGCTGAGTCGGTACAGGAGACCTATCCTTTGGTTCAGTGTTTTGGATAGATGATCTATGTGGGCCTTGAAGTTGAGTTCCCGGTCAATGGTGAGACCTAGGTATATTAGCGAATCCACTACCACCACATACCTAGGTACGTTAGCAAATCCACTACCACCACCTTTTCCCCGGACGAGAGGGAGAGTTTTAGTTTGTCTGATCTGTTGGGTGCAAAAATGTGGAATTCTCAGGGAGATGGGGGTCATGAGTGGAGTACCCCAGGGGTCGGTACTAGGCCTTGTGCTCTTCAATATATTCATTGTGGACATAGGGTTGGGGCTAGAAGAAAAAGTCTGTCAGTTTATAGATGACATCAAGATCTGCAATAGAGTGGACACAATAAAGGGAGTGGAGGCGCATGAGGAGGGACCTGAGAGGGCTGGAAGAGTGAATTAGGATTTGACAACTGGGATTCAATGCAACAAGTGCAAAGTCATGAAAATCGGACACAAAAGAAAAGAGAGATCTGAGTACAGGATGAAAGAAGAGGTCATGACATGTACATCGGATTAAAGGACCTCAGGGTTATTACAGATGACTTGAAAGTAGTGACCAGTGTTCAAGGGCTGTGAGGAGAGCACGTAGGAGTATGGGCTGCATAGAGAGGGGGATAGTAAGCCGAAGGAGGGAGCTTATACCCCCCCCGGACAGGTCATTGATTTGCCCACACAATGAATACAGTGTGCAGTTTTGGTGTCCTCAACTTACAAATGACATTGACAGGGTGGAGGCTGTGCGGAGGAGGGAACCCACAATGATACTGGAGTAGCAGAGGAAGCCCTATGAAGAAATAATAATGGGCCTCAACATGTACAGTACTTCTTAGAGAACAGGAGAGCCAGGTAGGACAGGACTGAGACCTTTAAATTCCTCCGAGGACAAATAAGGCCAGTCTAGGGAACTTTTAGGTGGAGCACAGACATAGTTACAAGCAGGCAAGCAGTAAAGCTAGTAGGAGGTGAAGAAGCATTTTTTGTTTGTTTTTACCAGGAGACACACTAAGCTGAAATATTGTTTACAGGTGCGCCCTGGGAGCACAAGGAAGTTAAGTGACTTGCTCAGGGTCACACAGTATGCAAGTGGGGCTGTGGGGTTCAAACCCAGGACTCCAGGTTTGCAGCTCAGAGCCTTAAACCACTGTGCTTGTTTCTTCATGGAAAAGGTAGATGGATAGATGAAACATGTTGCCTAGGAAGGTGGTGGGGGGCAAAAATAGTGATGGAATCTACAGTAAGCATGAATGGGACAGGCACATGGGTATCATTAAAAGGAAGAATCGCCCGGAGAGGGTGGGGGAAGATGGGGTCCAGACAGGTCCCTTTGCCATCATATATGGCAGGTAGAGTTAGGGCAGACTGGTTGAACCTTGTGGTCTTTTTCTGCCAACAAAATCTATGTTTCTGTTTAGATAGTTTGGGAGGTCAGAACCCCCCATGTTGAGCGGCACTCCACATGTGCATGTTAGCTGTCAGTGTCAGTGGCTCAGCAGGTAACACACACGCCTCTGAGGCCGGGAGATCAGTAGGCTCTGGGTTCTATCTCCACACCAGACACTTGGGTTGAATCCCAATACTGACACTGTAGTGCAGCATGATAGGGGTGCTGCACTCCTGAGGTCCCGTCTTTCGGATGAGATGTTAAACCGAGGTCCCACCTGCCTGTTCTGGTGGTAGTTCAGGTGGATGTTAAAGATCCCATGGCACTTATTGAAAAGAGTAGGGGAATTTCCCTGGTGCCCTGGCCAAATTCCCCCCCATTCATTAAAAATATCACCAACAGCTTAATCTGGTTCAAGGTCAATTGGCATTCATCTGTATCCCCTTCCCCTGGGTCGTGCCTGAAAATAGGCAGAATTTGTCTAGTGCACTTACCCAGTCAACAAAAAATAAATAAATAGCTTCAGCTTTAGGCTTTCAATATTATTTCACTTCACCAGTTAGGGAATTATCAAATTGTGATAACCAGACCTCTTTTGATTAGATAGAACATACTACCACTTTCCATACTGCACAGTTTCAAGAATTCACCCATCCATTTCACTTTGCTTTAACAGTTTATTAAAGTACTGTATATACCACTCATCTGTTTCACTGCATGATTACTTTATCTGAGCACAGAGTCGAAGACACAAAGTATTTCTTCCTGTTCGATACAAACATTTATCTGATATAATAACTGGTTATTGTTTTTCCCATAGGAAACCGGTTGTAATTTTTGTGGTTATAAGCACAAACACGTGCGGGTTTCCTAGCTCGGCCTTATCGCCTCGCGATCTTCCTCATCTCCTCCCTGCCTTCCCTTCTTGACACTTCACCGACAGTAGGAGTCGGTGGGCAGGTCATTTTTTTAAACAAATATATAGCACATGAAATGCTCATTGCTCATTTTCAACTGCAAATAAAAAAAATAAAATAACACTAGTTTTTTGTCAGGAGCTGCCACGGACCATGGTGAAACCCAACGGTCCATGGCTCGAATCCCATTTATTTTATATAATTGCTATGGCAAAAAAAACAATCCTCAGTAATTTTTCAAAATAAAGAATGGGTAGGAGGGTTAAAACTCAGATATTACAGCCCCTAGGGTGGGGCGCCTGAATAAACCCCTCAAGCTTCGCTCTCAGGGTTTATGTGGCATCCCACTCCTCAGGAGTGCATAAAATCTTCATTATAACTCCCTACCCATCCATTATTGTCTTTATAACAAGATTCCTAATGGGCATCATTTTCTTGCTGTGGATCTCAGGTGAGGCATGTGATCTTATGCATGTGATGTCTGCTGATGTTTTGGTGAGGTTAGCCCCGCCTTCTTCATGTTCTGAAGAAGGCGGGCTAATCTTGCCAAAACATCAGCAAATGCCGACTGTATTGAACAGGATGAAATATTTGTGACTTGGGGTCTACACATATGTAACCCCCCTGCAAATGGGGGTTCCCAAAAGACTTCCAGGAGCTTGCTTGAATGCTCCAAGCCTGAATGGTGTTTGGCATTTAAGCCATTTATCAGTGAGTGTTTTTAGAGCCTCTGGTACTGTCTCTTTAAGAGCTGTCTGCTTGCAGACATAATTAGTTTGTATGGGGGACTGTGTGCTTCTGAGTACCCTCGAGCTGCTGCTAATTCACTTCATTTTGCAGTCACTAGGAGTGCAAAGGAACCTATCTGAAAGATGTAACTGTTTGCCAGAAATTATTTAGAGTAATAATGAAATTACAGTTTGTCTAACCTGCTTTCTTTGCAGTCAGAACTGTGCTCCTAGTTCCCCATTCTAGTTTTGAACTGCTGAACTGGACCAATCAGTGTGGGGTAAGCTAGCTCTAAAATGATGCCTTGGACTCATAATCTGAGCCAGCCACAAGAGGATTGTATGGGCAGTGACTCTGGGAGATGTAGTTTAGACTTCAGTGCCTTTTTGGACCAACAGCAGCAGTCTATTGTGAGTGACAGCCAATCCAGTCAAGAACTGGAGGAACTCAAAGGAAGTGCCAGTTTCGTCAGTTGGAGTTCAGTTGAGCTTTGGCAGTGAAGAAGGAAGGAGCCCTGTGCTTTTCAGTGTGCAGTTTTAGTCAAAAAGCATTATAAGGCCCAGAGTTCCGGTCTGCAGCTTGTGTAACAGCTTGTTAGGACTGAATCCGTCCTGTGAAAAGAATCAAAGGATCTCTGAAGAGTAGAAACCAGGCTCACCCTGTAGAAGACTGGAAGAATTGCTGAAAATTGTACTGGTCTGTCAGGAACTGAATCTGCTGTGTGTTCTCCGGGTATTGTGCAGTAATTGGCGATCGGGATACAGATGCAGCCTGCCTGGTATAGTACTTTCTTTTATATGGATGTGAAGAGGTTTGTGTACCTCAAGTGAGCCCTGCTGACATTGAAGGACCCTATCTTATTTGGAGGTCGTGAGTACTAATTCAGGGTTGCTCCTGTTGAATTGCCACATTAAATCCAAATGGAATTACTGTACTGCTGACTGTTTAATTCTCCTTTTCTCTGTGTGAAAGGGCCCCTACCAGCTGCCACGGTTTGGACTAGCCACTAGGGCTTGGGTACCCAGGGACAGTAACTGATAGGGATAGGCCTGTGCACAGAGCCATATAGATTATTAGAGTGATAAGCTAATTAACCTGATTTCCCTGTCCTTGTTATATCCCCTAAATAAATCAGAGCTGCTTGTTTCAGCAAAGTTATACTGCCTGAGGTATTTGTCTATGTTAAAGTACTGTACTGTGATTGTTGCACTGTATCTCATTTCACAGGAGGTCCCAGTGCCGAACCAGACCTGGGGGTAAGTGTATACTGTGAAGGTAATTCTGATATATTGTGTGGGCCACTAGTGGGAAGAAGGGGTTGCAGTGTCCCAGAGGGCTGTGACCAAGTTAGTTTAACTATTGCAAACCCTGACCTCTGGGTGAGGCACCCGCCATTGGATCCAGGCCCTCAACCTGTTAGTGGCAAATCAGGCAGGGTAGTAGCCCCTGGGATAGCGCCATCTAGGGGTTACATCTTGGAGGCTCACCCTGGGATTGTGTGTCCTCTAGTGGCCATATTCACGAACCACTGTTAAGAAAAATGGGTACCCGACAGAAGTGGCTGTGCCGGCTGGTGGAGTGGTGTACTGGGAGGAGATCGACCCCAAAATGCTATGCTTATCCTGGACATCCCCTGGTATCAACACGGACACTGTGCAGGGAGTACTTTCCAAGGTGGAAGGTTTACAAAACCCTGTGGTGGTGGGTCGGCATGCTAATCTGCTCACCCACACTTTCCTGGCCCTAGTAGAGTTTAAGGATCCCATAGATAGCTCCAAAGTGCCACAGACCATTACCCCAGAGGGCCCTCACTGCTTGGAAGTGATAACTAAGGACAGTAAAGACCGGGGGAATCAGCCCCACCACTATCTGAAACTTTGAGGAGAAATTTGCTGAATGGTTGCTGGGAGAGGGAAAACTGTGGAGGACTTGAAGAAACTATTCTTGCCACCTGGAGGTGTTCCTCCCCAACACCCTCTCCTGCTCCAGTGCCCGTAATGGTGGCTGAACCAATGCAGACTCCTATTTCTGCACCTGCCATTAGTCACGACTCTTACCGAAGGTTGAGGATCTTCTCTGGCACCTCCCCCCCAAGGGAGGATGACTGGGAGACCTGGATGAACTATGTTGCCCCCAAGTGCTAGAATGGCAATGCTCGGAAGGTGAAAAGCGAAAGAGGGTTAGTGAGAGCCTCCGAGGTCCTGCTCTGGCTACCATCCGTGCTAAACGGGCCAGTAACCCTGAAGGCGACTGCACAGGCCTATCTTGAGGCCTTGGAGAATGTGTATGGGAGCCCAGATTCTGATGAGGACCTATGGTGGAGAGTAAGAGATGCACAACAGTACCAAGGGAGTTGTTGTCTGTTGTATCTATCGGCTGGAAAAATTGTTGCAAGAATGCCTCAGAAAAGGTAGTTTGCCAGCGATTGAACTGGACGAACCAGGCTGGACAGGATCCTAAGTCTGCCCCCTTCTCAGAACTGCTGTTGCTTCAGTTACACCTGGCAGATCGACTGGAATCCCCACCCTCCTATGATGAGTTAATGAGAGAAATTCGAGGAGTTGAGAAAAGACGACCTCGGGAGGGACCTGCACCAATAGCTGCGGCTACGACCCGAGTGACTGAGGGTGACCCATCAAGTGAAGTTCAGGGGCAGAGGCTGGCAGTCAATGAGTGCTCTGACAAGGAAAAAGATATGTCACAATGGGGCGAACTGTTGAGAGAGATCCGGGAATTCAAAAACAGTCCCTTTATGAAGGCCACGCCTGCAAGTACGGGCCCTGACCTATATCCGACTGCATCTGCTATGGGGGTGGGGGTACCGACCCATGTATCTCCTGCTGATAACAGCTCGAACTCGATTCCTTGACCATGGAAGTGGAGAAACTGACAGATGTCTCCAAATGCTTATCACGCCGCAGACAGAGATGGCACCAAGGTTTCCAGTTAGTAATACCCGCCCTGGCTCCCAGTGTGGCGCCTCGGCCAGCCTCAAACTCCAGGAAGTATGTTTTGCTATAATTGTGGGAAAGATGGGCACATGAAAGGGAATGCCAGTCCCAAAAGACACTGACAAAGTTGCATATAGGCTACAAGGAGAGCTTCGGAGAAGAAATCAGTGGTTAAGAGGTGCACGCACATGATCCCAGTGAGGGCACCAAAAATGCTAATTCACGTCCTTTTGTGGCAAGGTCAGCTTGCCCAGGCCCCCACCACCGCCTCTCAGACTGGTCCAGAATAGTGGGTCCCTCCATGGAGACCACTGTAAAGGTGAACGGAGTGTCTACAAAACTATATTAGACAGTGGCTCCCAAGTGACAATTATGTTCCAAGATTGGTATCAGAAGCATTTGTCAGGCGTACCCTTACAACCATTAGAAGGACTGCATGTATGGGGGTTAAGTGAGAAGCCTACCCTATTCCGGGTATATCGAATTTGGCTGTCTTTCCCACCTCCGTGGCTGGAGTGGCGAACAAGTAGAGACCCTAGCCTTAGTGTGTCCCCCACTGGACTGTATGATGGTGTCCCTTTGTTGATTGGAACAAATGCTCATATGTTCGGAAGGCTGGCACAGTTGTGTTATGAAAAACAGGGGTCAAAGACTAGTAGAGCTTTAAGAGTTCGGCTTTAATTAAGAAGGCCTATGAGGCACAGAGAGATGCTGAAAAAACAGAACCAGAGGAACCGGTCGAGATTGTATGGAAGAAGGATCCTGAGTCTCTGATCCTGGCGCCAAATGCCAGTGTACCTTACAGGAGAGGTCCGTATCAGAAAGGATGTTAAGAATAAAATATTAATGTTGGATGCACCAGGCGATGGAAAATTGCCAGAGGGACTGCTGGTCAAGCCTAGTATTTTGCCGCTAGAGCCCATGCTTATGCCAGAAGGGTAATGGTCCAAGTTCATAATGTGTCTGAAAGAGACATTCGGTAAACAGAGGTTGCATCCTGGCTAATGTGCATTGTGCAGACACTGCAGTGCTACCCAGCAGCAAGAGTTCAAGGAAGAATGACAGAGTAACGCCCTGACTTGTTTGATTTGGACTCCCGCTGCCAGCTGAATGGAAAGTGAAGATCAGTGAGAAGCTTGCCCAGAGAGACCAGGTGTTTTCTTTAAAGGAATGGGATGTAGGATGCGTGCAAGGAGCTGAGCACAATATCGGCTGCATGACGAAAGACCATTTCGTGAGAGGTCTCGACGCCTGGCACCTGCTGACATAGATGATGTGAGGCGGCATCTGCAAGAGATGTTAGCTGCTGGTGTAATACAAGAATCCAGAAGCCCTTATGCTTCCCCATTGTAGTAGTGAGGAAAAGAATGGAACAGTAAGGATGTGTGTGGATTATCGCACCTTAAACCGCGGACTATCCTGATCAGTACACAATGCCCGCATTCAGGATGCTTGGACTGCCTAAACGGGAGCAAGTGGTTCTCTGTGCTGGATCTCCGTGGGTACTATCAGATCCTCGATGGCCCCAGAGGGACCGTGAAAAGACAGCCTTTATCTGTCCGCTTGGCTATGAATTCATGAGGATGCCTCAAGGGATTTCAGGTGCCCCAGCCACTTTCAACGATTGATGGAGCGTGCAGTGGGGGACATGAACTTACTAGAGTGCCTGGTATACCTAGATGATGTTATTGTGTTTGGCAGCTCACTGGAGGAACATGAGAGCAGATTATTTAAGGTATTGGACCGACTGGAGGACTTTGGCCTTAAACTGTCCATTGATAAGTGTCAATTTTTCAAACATCAGTAAAGTATGTGGGACACATAGTATCCACGAGGAATAGAGACCGACCCAAGTAAAGTTGAGGCCTTGACCACCTGGCCACAGCCAAAAATCTAAAGAACTGCAAAGATTCCTGGGATTCTGTGGTTATTATCGAGCTTCATCAAGGACTATTCAAGAGTGATCCGCCCTTTACTTAACCTTACTCAAGGGTATCCCCAACCCACAAAAATACCAAAGTCAGCATCCTCAAGACTGAAAGAGTGTATTTTCATCCGTGAAGTATTTGGGGCCGCTGGACTCCTGATTGTGAGACTGCTTTTCATGAGATCATATATCAACTTACCCATGCTCCGTGCTGGCTATGCCGATCCAAGAAAAACCTACGTCCCACACTGATGCTAGCTTGCAGGGTTGGGGGCTGTGTTGTACCAAGAGCACGAGAATGGCCTGAGACCAGTGGCCTTTGCCAGTAGAAGCCTGACCCCATCCGAAAAGAACTATCCTGTACATAAGTTAGAGTTCCTAGCTTTGAAGTGGGCTATTGTTGACCAATTCCATGAGTACTTGTATGGGGCTAAAATACTAGTAAAACTGACAATAATCCTTTGACCTATGTGCAGACCTCAGCTAAGTTGGATGCCACTGGCCATAGGTGGCTTTCTGCATTATCTACATATGACTATGCTCTCGAATACCCGAGCAGGTCTGAACCACATAGATGCTGATGCTCTCTCCGAGGCCTGTTCCCCAGAATGATTGGGTCCGACTGGCAGAACCTGACATTCGGGCACTCTGCGGAAGATTGACAGGGAGGAACAAATGTCCACGGACGCAGTGGACTGCATGGTGGATTGCTTGGGAGCCTCTGAGAATTGCATACCTGCTGCTTATTGCCACTTTTCTGCAATGAGACATTGGTGCACTGCCTCAGCTGGACAATGACAGTATTCGTGGGCTCAATCCCGCGATCCATGATCAAAGCAGCTTTAGAAGCCCTCTATGCAGGAAAAGATGTGTCCAAATTACGCTCCACTGATTTGAGAACTGCACTGTTATACAAAGAAGGTCCTAAGTTGAAACAGATCAATAAACTGTTATACAGAGAAACAGTAGACAGAGGGGACAAGTAGACAAACAACAACTAGTGCCCACTGCCTTTCGAGACTCAGTATTGAGGTCCTTGCACAACCACATGGGGCACCTTGGTATAGACAGAACACTTGACTTGGTGAGATCCAGATTCTATTGGCCTAAGATGGGGCTGATGTGGAGCAACACATTCAATTCTAGTAGCTGCCATTACAGAGGAAAGCTTTGCCCCAGAGGGCTGCCCCCTTGTTAACATAACCACCAGTGCACCCATGGAGTCTGGTCTGTATTGATTTTCTAAGTCTGAGTCAGATCAAAGAAATATCAGTAATGTGCTGGTGGTCACTGACCATTTCACGAGATATGCCCAAGCTTTCCCACCAAAGACCAGAAAGCATCCACTGTGGCCAAAGTACTTGTAAAAACTTTTTGTTCACTAAGGGCTCACAAAGAATCCATTCTGATCAAGGGAGAGACTTTGAGTCGTCTGATCAAAGAGATGCTTTCTCTGTGGGAGTACGAAAGTCCAGAACCACTCCTTACCACCCCAGGAGACCCACAGCCTGAGCGTTCCAACCGCACTTTGCTAGATATGCTAGGCACCCTGCACCCAAAGGACAAGCCTAGATGGAGCCAACAAATTAGCACCCTGGTACATGCTTATAACTGCACCAAAGTGATGCCACTGGATTCTCCCCATCGCCTGATGTTTGGAAGAATGCTCGACTACCAGTAGATGTGTGTTTTGGGTCTCTCCTGATGGGGTTCAAGCTGACAACTAATTACAGTATGTGCAAAAGTTAAAGCCCAGCTAACTCATGCGTACCAACTGGCTCAAACCATGGCTGCCAAAAGAAATCTGGCCAACAAAGAAAGGTATGATAAAGGTGAAAGCACAGGAACTCCAGGAGGAGATCGGGTATTGCTAAGAAATCTGGGACTGCATGGCAAGCACAAGATTGCTGACAGATGGCACCATCTCCCTCACATTGTAGTGGGCAAACTAGATGATCTCCCAATGTACAAAGTAAGGCCTGAGAATAATTCAAAGATGTAAAAACAATGCATAGAAATCATTTACTGCCCATTGGACAAATCTTAATTGAGTCTGAGCCCCTAGAAGATGCCCCCTCTGGACCAGTGACTAGAGCTGCTGCTAAGAAAAGATCAAGAAAGTCTGCACCTACAGAAGCAAAGTTAAAGTGTTCCCCTCCACAAGTCCCAGTTGAGCATGACTGTCAGTCCATATCGGAAGAAAGTGAGAGTGACTTTGAATACTATCCTTCTTACGAACTGAGTCAATTGTTTGAGGGCAATCCCTAGTCAATACTGGAGACAAAGCTGGGCCTTCTGGACTGTCTAAGCCCCAGCTTCATCCCTGGAGCCAATGCTCCCAGAAAGTGAAGTGCAAAGCATCAGATCAGATGAAATGGAATCATTGTGCATGGTTGAACTGTTTGAGCTTTCAGGGAGAAATGATAGATTGGGGCAGACTGGTATACACGAACAAGAAGAGTATTTTGAGTGCCCTGACAGTCCACTGCCAGTGTCCAAGCTCTCCATGCGAGCCAAATGTTGTGGACTCAGAAACTGTAACTCCTGGAGCTGAAAGTGCCCCAAGTTCTAGCCTCTCTACCCCATGGAGACTCCCTGACAAGTGAGGACAATGCTGAAAATGAGGCTCAGAGTGCAGAGACTATAACAGTTCCCCTAGAAAGACTGGTCGAGCTGTAAAGCCTGTGGTGCACCTCAAGTTATGATTCACTTGGGAGGCCTGTGGACTTGCCTCTCAATGTTGTCCATAAAGGAGTGTATGTGTCCCGAGCTCATTGCCCAAACTGAGCATCAGTGCTAACTCCAAGTTACTTGTGTTGCCCTCTAAGTATGGTGCCCCTTGCCCCATCCAGCCCCAAGGTAACTGATAGGGAAGGGCCCCTCTCTTCAGGTTTCATGTACAAGGTAATAACTTGAGTTATGGTACAATGTGTATGTAATACTGTGTAAAGAGTGACGATTGCAATGTTTCAGAAATGTGTTCTTGGTAAAATGATATATTGACTGATGATTACATATGCGAGCCTAATGCAAATGTATATGGTTGCAGTTGAAACTTATAGGTACTTGCTTGCCAGCAGACGTCAAGCTTTCCCAGGCCAGGAAGGGTGTAACCCCTGCAAATGGGGTTCCCAAAGAGACTTCCAGGAGCTTGCTTGAATGCTCCAAGCCTGAATGGTGTTTGGCATTTAAGCCATTTATCAGTGAGTGTTTTAGAGCCTCTGGTACTGTCTCTTTAAAAGCTGTCTGCTTGCAGACATAATTAGTTGTATGGGGGACTGTGTGCTTCTCTGAGTACCACTCGAGCTGCTGCCAATTCACTTCATTTTTGCAGTCACTAGGAGTGCAAAGGGAACCTATCTGAAAGATGTAACTGTTTGCCAGAAATTATTTAGAGTAATAATGAAATTACAGTTTGTCTAACCTGCTTTCTTTGCAGTCAGAACTGTGTCTGCTAGTTCCCCATTCTAGTTTTGAACTGCTGAACTGGACCAATCAGTGTGGGGTAAGCTAGCTCTAAAATGATGCCTTGGACTCATAACTGAGCCAGCCACAAGAGGATTGTATGGGCAGTGACTCTGGGAGATGTAGTTTAGACTTCAGTGCCTTTTGGACCAACAGCAGCAGTCTATTGTGAGTGACAGCCAATCCAGTCAAGAACTGGGAGGAACTCAAAGGAAGTGCCGGTTTCGTCAGTTGGAGTTCAGTTGAGCTTTCAGCGGAGAAGGAAGAGCCTGTGCTTTTCAGTGTGCAGTTTTAGTCAAAAAGCGTATGTAAGGCCCAGAGTTCGGTCTGCAGCTTGTGTAACAGCTTGTTAGGACTGAATCCGTCCTGTGAAAAGAATCAAAGGATCTCTGAAGAGTAGAAACCAGGCTCACCCTGTAGAAGACTGGAAGAATTGCTGAAAATTGCACTTCGGTCTGTCAGGAACTGAATCTGCTGTGTGTTCTCCGGGTATTGTGCAGTAATTGCGATCGGGATACAGATGCAGCCTGCCTGGTATAGTACTTTCTTTTATATGGATGTGAAGAGGTTTGTGTACCTCAAGTGAGCCCTACTGACATTGAAGGACCCTATCTTATTTGGAGGTCGTGAGTACTAATTCAGAGTTGCTCCCTGTTGAATTGCCACATTAAATCCAAATGGAATTACTGTACTGCTGACTGTTTAATTCTCCTTTTCTCTGTGTGAAAGGGCCCTACCAGCTGCCACGGTTTGGACTAGCCACTAGGGCTTGGGTACCCAGGGACAGTAACTGATAGGGATAGGCCTGTGCACAGAGCCATAGGTAGATTATTAGAGTGATAAGCTAATTAACCTGATTTCCCCTGTCCTTGTTATATCCCCCTAAATAAATCAGAGCTGCTTGTTTCAGCAAAGTTATACTGCCTGAGGTATTTGTCTATGTTAAAGTACTGTACTGTGATTGTTGCACTGTATCTCATTTCACAGGAGGTCCCAGTGCGGAACCAGACCTGGGGTAAGTGTATACTGTGAAGGTAATTCTGATATATTGTGTGGGCCACTAGTGGGAAGAAAGGGGTTGCAGTGTCCCAGAGGGCTGTGACCAAGTTAGTTTAACTATTGCAAACCCTGACCTCTGGGTGGAGGCACCCGCCATTGGATCCAGGCCCCTCAACCTGTTAGTGGCAAATCAGGCAGGGGTAGTAGCCCCTGGGATAGCGCCATCTAGGGGTTACACATAGATAAAGTGATCATGCAGTGAAATGGAGGAGTGGAACGTACTGCATTTCCATAAATGTTTAAAGCAAAGTGAAATGGATCCCTGAATTTCTGAAATTGTGCAGTATGGAAAGCAACAGCACTGCAAGTAAATTAGACCTGGTTAACAAAATGTGTTACTTCCTTAACTGGTGAGGTGAAATATTAAAAGGTCAAACTATAACTACAACTCATGTAGAGTGCCATTCACCCTGGGATTTGTGACCTTCCAATCTGCCTAAATTGCACTTTCCTCTTCCACCCCAGCCAGCCACCAGCACCTCTGCTCCACTCCCAAACCAGGGTCATATGTGTGGCGGCAAGTGTGGCATCAAGCGCCTCTGCCCTCTGACTTGGCTACTTTTACATATTTTTAGTGACTTTGGAGCAGAGTCTCTCCTGCTAAATTTGTCTTCTGTTTCCTCCCACATAACAGCGCCCCCCTCCCATCATACCTCAGTATTGCCCTCACCCACCCTCCTAGCACTGCCCTCCCATTTCTGACAACAGCATGCACCCACCAGAAAGTAATGGATGCAGTAGCATGGTATAGAGATTAGAGCATTTTTGAACCAGGAGACCCAGATTCAAATCCCATCACAGCCACTTACTTGCAGTGTAACCCACAGCATGTCACTTACTCTACCAGTACTTCAGTCCACCCAGCTGTAATAATGGGACATCACTAAAAATTAGATACTTGGAACTGCTGTACACTTGGATTTTTGGATCGAAGAAGGTATATTTGCCCTTGTAGCCATCTGCCTTCTCAGTAGCAGTAACCATTAGTGATAATGCAGGGCTAGCCTGTCGGTGCAATTGCATTTCTGCTGGTGACCTGGGTTCAAGAACAAGCATGGGATGCCAAAGGGCCTGCTGGGAAAGAAGGACTGAGTGTCCCAAAGGACACTTTTCTCAAGAAGGACTGGGATGTGAAACTCCTGTTGCACATTACCAGTGGCTCACAGTTGCTGGTGTAGCCAGATGCCTGCTTTGCAGATGGGAGGACACTGACCCAACTCTGTGCACTAAGCATGTTTTGCATGCATTAGGCCTTGGTGTTCCCAGTGGCAATGTTCTTGTGGGAGGTGATGAAACAGGCCATGGTGAGCAGGATGATAGACCTTGGCACTGTCAGACCCTGAGCCCCCCCCCCCCGCCATCCCTGGAGACACAGGATTGGGGTCTTGTTCCTCGAGAGATCCCCACTGTGCCATCATGGGTTTGGGATTGGGGATTTTACTTCTTTATAGACCCCCCATAAGGTTGCTGTGGGTAGCAATCCACGGCTATGGCTCCTGCCCCATGGGAGACCACTATAGAGCCACCACAGGTGGCTGGGGTTCCAGGGATGGAGCTCCTGCTCCTCATGAGTCCCTCATAGTGCTGCCTGGGCATCTCTTCTTGGCCAGTATCCAATGGGAACTAACTTCTTAGTTTGCAGAATACAAGAAAATCCATCCACCATCCAAATATGATAAGTATACTTTCTAGGGACCTGGATATGATGTTCTAGCCACATTTTCTGGCAGTGCCTTTCCCCTTAAAAACAAGCCAGAATGTCTTCACGCTGGCTACTTCTATCCACCTGGGTGACAACTCCCTCGGCCCCGCTCTGTGATACCAGATACATAGATACATAGACAGTGTCAGCAGATAAGGGCCTATGGCCCACCCAGTCTGCCCATTTGAGCTTGTAAGTTCAGTTTATGTTTTCCTAGAAGTCTGTTGCCCCTTACCCCTGGCCTCCAGAATTCCTTTATGTCTATCCCATGCATTCTTAAATCCCGTGATTGTTTCAGCCCCCACCACTTCCTCTGGCAGGGTGTTCCACTTGTCCACCACCCGTTCTGTGAAGAAATTCTTTCTCATGTTTCCTCTGAATCATCCTCCCTCCAACTTCATCCCATGCCCTCTAGTCCTGGAACATCTTTTTTGCTTAAAAATAGTGTATTCCTGCACCCTGTTCCTCCCTGTAAGATACTTGTATGTCTCTATCATATCCCCTCTCTCCCTCCTCTCCTCCAGGGAGTACATGTTCATTTCCTTCAACCTGTCCTCATAGGACTTGTGATGCAATCCATGCACCATCTTTGATGCCCTCCTCTGAACCTTCTCTACCCTGTCTATGTCCTTACATAGGTATGGTTTCCAAAACTGTACACTGTACTCCAAGGTGGGGCCTCACTAGTGTCTTGTATAGCGGAATTATGACCTCCCTTTTCCTGCTGGTGATGCCCCTGCCTATACATCCCAGCATCCTATTTGCTTTACCTGCTGCCTTGTCACACTGTTTCCCTACCTTGAGGCCATCAGAGATGATAACCCCAAGATCCTTTTCTGCTTGGTGCATGCTATATCCTCACCCCCAACTGATATATTGTGCCAGGGTTTTTGTGCCCCATATGCATTATGTTGCACTTCCTTGCATTGAATTTCAACTGCCAAACCCTGACCATTCTTCAAGTTTCTGCAGGTCCTTTCTCATTCTGTCTACACCCTCTGGTGTGTCTACTCTGTTACAGAGCTTTGTGTCATCAGCGAACAGTGAAATTCTGCCTTCTAGGTCCTGCGCAATGTCATTGATGAAGATGTTGAATAGGACCGGTCCCATCACTGACCCCTGTGGTACCCCACTGATCACTCTTCCCTCTGTGGAGTGACAGCCATTTACCACCACCCTCTGTGTCCTGCCACCCAGCCAGTTACCTACCCACCACACTACTGTCCTGCCCACACCCATATTCCCCAGTTTGTGTAATAGTCTTCTATGTGCACAGTGCCAAAGGCCTTGCTGAAGTCCAGATAGGCCATGTCCACTGCCCTCCCCTGATCCATCTCCCTAGTCACCCAGTCAAAAAATTCAACGAGGTTGGTCTGACATGACCTCCCCCTGGTGAAACCATGCTGCCTTGGGTCCTGTAGTCCATTGACAACCAGATGTTCCACCAATCTCTCCTTCAGTAGTGTTTCCATGATCTTCCCCACTACCGAGGTGAGGCTGACTGGTCTGTAGTTCCCTGCTTCCTCTTTGTTCCCACTTTTGTATAAGGGGACTACATCTGCTGTCCTCCAGTCTTTGGGTACCTCCCCTGTTTCCAGTGATCGGCTAAACAGGATGGCCAGAGGTTCAGCCGCCACCTCTCTTAGTTCTTTAAGGACCCTGGGGTGCACCCCATCTGGCCCCATTGCTTTATCAACTCTTATTACTTCCAGTTCCTTCAGGACCCTTTCTCATGTAAAGGGAGTTGTGTCCATTTCTGCACCATTCTCACCCCTTGTACTCCCTTCAGACCCATTACCCTCCTCTTCCTCAGTAAAGACTGAGCAGAAATACCTGTTCAATATGTCAGCTTTACTGTTGTCATCCTCCACGTGGCCCACATCCTCCCCCTTCAGTCTCACTATCCTTCCCTTTGTCTTTCTTTTTTCACTTATGTACCTGTAAAAGGTTTTGTCCCCTCTACCCACTGATTTTGCAATGTGTTCTTCTGTCTGAGCTTTGGCTTCCCTTACTGACCTCCTGCCTCCTTTGCTTCTCCTGGTACTTCTCCCTATCCCCTTCTGCCTGTGTCTTTTTGTATTGCCTGAGATGCAATCTTTTGGCTTTCACTTTCTTTGCTAACTCTTTGGAAAACCATAATGGTTTCCTCTTCCTTTTCCTCTTGCTAACCTGCTTAATGCATAATTCTGTTGTTCTGTAATCCCCATTTTAAATACTACCCACTGTTCCTCAACCCTGATTCCTGTCCCATTCCCTTAATGCCTCTTTCAAGTATCTCCCATTTTCCCAAAGTCTGCCCTCCTAAAATCCAGGATCGTGTTTTGTGTGGTTTGGTTCTGCTCTTTCTGTGATTTCAAACCACAATGACTGGTGGTCCACTGTTCCCCAGGTGCTCCCCACTGTTACCCCATCACACTGTCCCTGTTTGTGAGCACAAGGTCCAGTATTGCCTTCTGCCGAGTTGGTTCCATGACCAGTTGCTTGAGGAAGGCACCCTGAAGGGAGTCCAGGTTAAATCTGCTCCTAGTTAATGCTGCTGCTGGGATGCTCCAGTCCACGTCTGGAATATTGAAGTCTCCAACCAGTACTACCTCACCCTTGTCTGCCATCCTTTGGATGGCTAGCATCAGCTCCCTATCTGTTTCTTCCTCCTGGGCAGGTGGTCTATAGACCGCACCTGTGTGGATGGCTGTCCCAATTTTTCTTTCCAGCTTAACCCACAGCATCTCTCCCCAATTTTGTTCCTCCTGGATCTCTGTGGCCCTTATATCATTTTTCACATACAGTGCCACTCCTCCTCCCTTTCTGCCTGCTCTGTCTCTTCTGAATATGTTGTAGCCAGAGTGCGGCCATCTCCCAGTCGTGGTTATCATTACACCAGGTTTCAGTGATGGCCACAATGTCCAGGTCTCTGCACCATGACAGCCTCCAGATCTTCCATCTTGTTGCTAAGGCTCCTGGCATTTGCACATGGCTTTCCATGATTTGACCTCCCTAGACTGTTTCTCTGTTCTACTCAGCCCTTCCTTGGTTGTCCTTTATCCCTGGTTCTCCTTGGTGTCTGCCCTTCTGCTGAATTTTGCCCCTTTTCTGCCTATCCACCTCTTGGGCACTAATCTCCATCTTTTGCACACTGCTTTGCAGAGATAGCCACTCCTCTGGTTCACTGGTTCCACTACTAGCTGTGGGGGGTGATCAAGTAGGTACCCTCCTTGCTGGCCTGCCACCCCCCTTTGCTAATTTAAATGCTTGTCAATGTAGCATTTAAACTTATCATTGAGTGCTTGGATTCCCCTCCAGGATGGATGCAGGCCGTCAGGCTTGAACAAACCTCCATCCCTCCAGATCTTCCTTTACGCTGGAAGTAGAAGGTTTCCTCATTACCGCTCTCATGCTGAGAAGGCCCTTTGCTTAAATCTTCGGATTTCTTCATCAGAATTAAAAAAACTTTGCCTTCAGGCTGTTTCTTCATCCTGATTGACATGGACAATGAGAAGTCTACTCCAGGGTTTCAGAGGTGCACCTGTGGGTAGCAGATGTCCCAGATGGATCCGCACATCTTGTGCGTGTATTGCCTGGGCCACAAGCACAATCCCCAAGCCTGCAACTTTTGTTGCACTTTTCACCTGTCCATTTCAGAAGACTACCATGACCACTTACTCTTGGGGCATCTGATTGATCGTTACCTGCCAGTTAAGTCAATAGATGCCTGTTGGGTGGTCTCTGCAGGTGGGGGGGTCTGCTGAACAAACTTGCGGCTTTCGAGGTGGTGGCGGCCCAGGCCTTGGCTCAGTCCTCCTTGGCTTAGGCTTTTTTGCCACTCTCTTTGGGAGCCTCCTTTATGGGGGGCATTTAAGGATTTGTGCCAAGATCTCCCCACTCATGGACAGGGCCCTTCGTGGGGACACAAGTCCAAATTTAAGAAGGAGACCAAAAACAGTCTCGCCATTGATCGTGGGATCGGGAATGCTCTCTGGCTTCTGATTTAGAGTGCTTTTTTGAGGTTCTGACTTTGGTGCATCCTCGACCCAGGCCGCTGGTTCCATGGTAATCCCGTCGGGCCAGTTGGCTGAGACACAGGTCGCTCTCCCAATATTTTTATCAAACTGGTTGACCCATTGTCACCTGTAGAGGACAATATCTCCTTGTCTGGGACTCCAGTCCTGACTTAGACCCAGGCAGTGACGGATCAGTCCGCTGACCTGCCACCTCTCATTGGCGACCTGGATCCGGAGGTGCCTCAGCTTTCGCTGGCCCTCTCTTTGGCCCACCATCATCCCCCCGATGGTCGAAGTCAAGGTCCAGGTCTCGATCCTGTGAGTCAAGTAGTTCACATCGACGCTGGCGTTCCTGCTCTCGAAGCTTGGGTAAGCGGTGCTGCTGCTATTCTTCATCCCTCGTCCTCAGGTGAGGAGAGGGCTTTAGTGCAAGTTGCATTGACATTACAAGAATTTAATGTGGCAACAGCTGGCGTTTTCTGAGATGAAACCCATCCCAGCTTTTACCCTGGTCATCACTTGGCTTTCACTGCAGAGGCCAACACCTTCTCCGGCTCCAGAGAGCAGACCCATAAAACTGTTCCAACTTGGCCTCCTCTGGCTTCTCCGCTGACTCTGATGAGCCTCTCCTGAAACAGCTACCAACTGGAGCTCTGACTAAGGAGTTTCGGACTGCTTGGATCTTCCCCATCTGCTGTCTGTCATCGCTCACCCCAGATCGCACGCGGAGGTTCAGCGGGTAGTCCCCAGCAGTCGACCCCTCTTCCATGACTCTTCAGAGTTGGAGGGTTCCTCCTTGCACTCTATGCTGGTGAACATGGATTCAGCAGGGGGTCTCTCGATGGACAAAGGCCCGACATCCTTTATGGGCCTTCTCCCTCATCTCGGAGTCCATGGGTCTCAGATGGAACCTCTTCAGAAGCGGGCTTGGTACCACTTACCGAGATTTTGGACAATGGTGAGTCCCCTGGGGAAGCCTTCCCAGTAGCAGAGGCCATCCTCGGCCCTGCTTGGAGCTTTGGCAGTATCTGCCTCCTGCCCTGCTCCTTCCGCCAGGATGGCTCGAGAGTACATGGTTCCCACTGGTTCCCCATCAAGGTTCACGGGCATCACTCAACTAAGGGCTTGGTGGCTGATTCCATGTTTCAGTGCTAGGCAATGTAGGAGATGTTGACAAGCTGCCTGACAAGGAGTCCAAGATATCTGACCATTCAGCCAAAAAGGTCTATGCTGCCTCTTCGCTTGGTCTTCACCAGGTGAGCCTGGGCCTTATTATTGGCCCACTTGTTTCATGCTCCATTGGGCACTATTGATGGAGTTCTTCCCCAGCTCCCAGTGGACCTCCAGACTATGGTCAAGCAGGTCCAAGACCAGGGCTGGGCTGTAGTCAAACAACAGCTCCCGACAGCCATGGACATTGGTGACTCTTGCACCCAGTCTGTGGTGGCTGCAGTGGCCATGCACCGCATGGCTTGGCTGAGGATCTCGATCTTCATGGTGAATATCCAGGATCAGCTGGCGGATGTCCCCTTCTTGGAAACTGACCTGTTTGGGCCTGGGGTTGAGGGGCACCTCACTCACATTGACAAGTCCAGTGCCACCTTGGACTCAGTGACATCCACATGGAGGGATCCCATGGATTCCAAACATAAAAAGAAACCCTTTCGGTCCACCTCCTCTCCTGCAGTCAAACCAGCCCAGCCCCAAGCTGGGCAGCAGGCTCAGGCCTTGAGACCTCGGCCGAAGTTTGTGGCCACAGTCATCTGCAAGCCTGGAGGATGAGGCTCTGGTGGCTCCTCAACCTGGCCCTCCTCCACCTCCAAGCCTACTCAGTGAAAGGATCCATCATGCCCATCATGCCTCCTCTGGGTCCTCCTGTGGGGGGCCAGCTCCTCCACTTCCTTTCTGCCTTGTCCGCTGTCACCACAGACAGGTGGGTTCTCAAGGTGGTCAGTCAGGGTCTGCCTCTAGACTTTGAGGCGTACCCACCTTGCTGAGCCCGCTCCCCATGGGAAGCCATAGTATCCGTCGACATTCTGTTGACCCTTCGGGACGACATTGCCCCGTTCCTCTGCAAGTAGGTCATGGCTCCTGTCTTGGACCCTCCGGAAGACCCAGGGTTTGTCCTCAGGTACTTCCTCAAGCCAAAATGGATGGGGGTCTGTCACCCCATCTTAGATCTGCACGACCTGAACATGCTCCTCAGGCTGCGCACCCTCAGGTTGGTCACTCTGCCTCAGATCATACCATCTCTTGAGCAGAACATGTGGTTCTGCTCACTGGAACTACTGGATGTGTTCTTTCACATCCCGATCCATCTGTCACACCAGCAGTTCCTCTGCTTCCGAATGGAGGGAATCCTCTGAGTTCCAGGCCATGCCATTCGACCCTCTCCTTGGCCCCAGTCTTCACCAAGTGCATTGCAGTGGTAGCAGCCTACCTGAGGGTGCCAGGTGCGGGTACACCTCTATCTGGATGAGTGGCTGATCATGGGTCCCTTCAGGCAAGAGGTGAGCGGTCCATGGACCTGACCCTCCAGACCTATGTCTTCCTTGGCCTCCTGGTCAACGAGTCCAAGTCAGAACTCATGCCCTTGCAGGTGATCAGTTTCATCAGGGCAGAGCTCGACTGTTGCAGAGTCAGAGCTCTGCTCCGGAGACATAACAGAGGCTGTCTCCTCCTTTGCCCTATCATTTCAGGTTGGGCAGCCATGCCCTGCCCAGAACTTCCTGATCCTTCTGGGCTACATGGCAGCTTGCACCAGCGTGGTCTGTTGGGCCCACTGGAGAATGCACTCTGCAGTGGGAGCTATTACGCCAATGGTCCTAGCACAAGGGCCACTTAGACCAGCTGGTCACTGCAACGCAACAGATGTGGAACACCCTCCAGTGGTGATTAGTCACGGAATATCTGCAAGAAGGTATCTCGTTTGTCCGCCCAGAGCTGATGGTCATCTTGACAATCGATGTCTCTCTCATGGGTTGGGGTGCCCACTTGGAGGAACACAGAGTCCATGGACTCTGAACCCCGAGGAGTCCCAGTGTCACATCAACCTGCTGAAGCTCTGAGCAGTTTGGCTGGTGCTGACTGCCTTTATGCCTCACATTTGGGGTCAGGTGGTTCAGGTCCAGACGAACAAAACCACGACCATGTATAACCTCAACAAGCAGGACAGGACGCACTCCTTCCTCTATGCAGTAATGTTCTCTGCATGTGGACCCTCGTGTGCAGCCTGGAGGCCAATATCCTGACCATCCATATAGATGGTGTCTCCAACCAGCTGGTGGATACTCTCAGCCATGTGGGTGAGGCATCTCACGAGTGGTCTCTTCACGCAGAGGTTGTACACAACTTGTTCTCCCAGTGGGGCACCCCTCTGGTGGAACTGTTTGCCTCCAGGGAGAATGCAAAGCTGAGGCTGTATTGTGCCCACCCGCGCTCAGCAAGGAACGCTGCAGGGGATGCCTTCTCAAGGCCCTGGACCCTGGGCCTGCTTTATGCCTTCCCTCCATTTCCCTTGATTCACAAGGTGTTACACAAGCCCAGGAGGGACAAGGCATGGATGATCCTGGTGGCTCCAGATTGGCTGTGACAGTTCTGGTACCCTGATCTCTTCAGCTTCAGCAGCAGGCTGGATCTGCTTTCCATCAATCAGGGGAAGGTTTGAGTCTCTCTGAAGATGTCCTCAACATAATCGAGGCTTCTCAGAAGGAGCTGACCAGGAAATGCTATGCCTTCAAATGAAAGAGGTTCTCCATTTGGTGCCAGGGCAAGGGGCTGGACCCTTTGTCTTGTCCTGTGGCTAGCATTCTTGACTACCTTTGTTCTCCCTCTCAGTCGGGCCTTCAGTCAATGACCCTTAAGGCGCACCTGGCAGCCATCTCTGCCTACCCTGCATGGTCCGGTCAGTAGTCAGTGGTGCAGGAGAAGGTGGTCTGGTACTTCTTTAAATGCCTTGACCACATTTCCCCTCCTGTGTATGAACCACCACCACCTTGGGACCTGTTGCTGGTGTTGGCAAAGCTCATGGGCAAGCCATTTGAACTTGATGCATAGGTGCGATATGTCTCACCTGTTGTTGAAGACCACTTTCCTGGTGGCTGTTATGTCAGCCAGAAGGAACAGTGAGCTCAGGTGCTTTTGTGGAGACTCCATACCTGGTTTTCCATAGGGACAAGGTTGTCCTTTGCCCCAGCCCAGTTCCTCACAAGCTCCATACTTTGGACCTGTGGTGAGCACTAGCCTATTATAAGGCAAGCATGGCTGGAGTTCAGAGAAGAGGTTTCGCCAACTATTTGTCACCTATGCTGAAGCTGCACCTGGCAGACTGGCAGCAAAGGGGACAATTGGCAGGTGGATCGTATCCTGCAGCGACCTCTGCTATAGGCTGGCGGGTAGGAGCTTTCCTTGGGGCTAAGGGCTAATTCCACCCATCGCATCACTGCCTCAGTGGCTGCTTCCAGGGTTGTCCCTATCCAGGAAATCTGCAGAGCTGCTACCTGGTGGTCAGCACACACCTTCATTTCCCACTACCTTATCAACCTCGAGTCACGCTGGGATGCTGGTTTTGGGGCCTCAGTTCTCTAATCTCAATTTTCCAATTAGGGTGTGTGCACCTTGCCAGCTCCTTCTGGAGAACTGCTTCTAGGAGTCTGTCAGAAAGTGTGGATAGAATATCATATCCACATCCCTAGAAAAACAGGTTACTCACCTGTAACAGTAGTTCTAGGAGTGGTATATGATGTTCATCAACACGAAACCACCTGATCTGGCTTCCAGTGGACAGGATCTAACATCACTTGGTGGGCCGAGGGAGTTACCACCCGTCTGGGTGGGAGGAGCCAGCTTGAAGATGTTCTGGCCTGTCTTAAATGGGAAGGGCACTACCAAGAAGTGTGAATGAACATCATATACCAATCCTATAATTACTGTTACAGGTGGCTAACCTGTTTTTGTAGGCAGCCACATCACCTGAAGCATAGAGTGCTTGCTAAGTATGCCTTACAGTCTGATACAAAAGTAGTTCAGTTGATGACATTTAGGTACTACAAATCCTAACAATGCCAAACCGTTGTCCTGCCTTTCCATAACTGCAGTCCCAATCCAGTGGTTAGAGTGCTGCACTTTGCCATTGCATCTTCCTGATAACACAATGTGTGATTTAAGTTATGATTAAGGAGGGCAGTGCTCTAACCTTTCCTAGTCTGGCCTAATTTGTTTTGTTTCAGTGTATTCCACTGCTGATGTCACTTGATTATTGTATTTTTAATACTGCGACAGTGATATTTATCTAACTTTGACATGTCATCAAAGGAAAAAACAGCTATAACTGCATCATACACAAACTGTACTTTCAAAGGTGACACTGACTGACAAAAGTGAAGGCTGTGCCAGTAACACAACCAAGCCTGTAGCCCTGTATTGTACACTCCTACCTTCACAATATTTTGAATCAACAAGAACAAAATGTGAGTTACTATGGCGGTTGAGAGTTCTTTTACTGATTTAACATACTCATTCATAGGGTACCACAACAAACAGAAAGGAGCACTCCAGACGAGAATGGTTGCAAAAAATAAATGCTGTATTAGCTTGTTAATGCATGCCAGAAGTAATGGACCAGGAACCCCTGCGCTGCGGTGTTCGTGCCTTTCTGTTCCTTGTGGTAGTATGTGCTGAGGCTAGCTGCCTCCTGCAGGAGCACCCACTTGCTTGTCATGCACCACTCATACAACCCGAATGACCTCATTCTTAGGATAGGAGGACAGTGAACTGATGGTGAGCAGCTCTTCTACCCTAGTAATGTAAATAATCTTACAACAGTAAGGTCTCTGTAGCTGTATTAATATATTATTGGTTAAGGCTCATCAAATGTATATTATATAATGGCAAAAAAAAAATCCTAGGTTCTGATCGCTCAATCTAGGGTTGGCCCTGTGATGTTATCCCAGTACAACATCACAGATCTACTCCCAGCACATATGACCAAATGACATTAAAAAAACACTGCTGCTGCTTATTTGATGCCACCACCCAGCCTCTTTCAAACACCAGCACAATTCTACCCCACCTTGTGCTGTTCACACCATTAAATCAGATACTTGATGAGGTCCTGCACATATTTTAGAAATCCCAACTGCCCTCAACACAAACTGCAAGTTTTCACATTAACCACGGCTTCACAATGTCTTTTACTGCAGTATGTGCTCAGCTTGCAGTTTCACTCAAGAGCCGCACACAGCAGTGATTTGTATGAATGTCCCTTCTGAAAAGAAACACCGCTTTTCTTTTTCTTAAAACAACTCATTTGGTTACGCCATAAAATAGAACCCACCTGTCCACTTCACCCATACGGTAACCTCCTCGCATCCCTCAATCCCGGGTATCCCTTGATGCCTTTCACTCAGCAGTGATTGGCAGCTAAAAGCAAAACTGATCTTTCTTCCGGTACAAACATTAATGACAGAAACTGTACCGAGAGAAAGGGTAAACACTGCTACTACAGTACTTGCACTCAAGGGTAGGGCAGCCAACAGTGAGTGTGATCAGGATACGGGGCATGGGGTGGGGGGAGGAGTGCAGAGAGACCAGCTTTTAGGAGATAGACACAACAAGAAACAGAAACAAAAGACCGATAACAGCTCCACCTGCTGGAGAAACACAAACTCAAACTCTTTTTGTTAAAACATGTCTCCACACTGAAAAAAAAAAAAAAAAGATTTTAAAACTGTATTTATTTTATTATTTTTTTATATATAAGGAACCATTGTATAATAGCAATAAGACACTCCAGGGATATGTTATTGTGTAACTTCTCAGGTATTAAATGCACTTGACCGTGACCTAGTGCTTCCACCACCTGAGACGTAATGTTATTACACAATAACACACACTCTGTTATGCCTTACTGCTGAATTAAAAATTGTTTTAAAAAATCTCCCGATTATGGCTATTTCGAGGGCACTTGCATGCAGTACACTATATAGTAAGAGCATCTCACGTGTAAGGAAAAGCAGTGTTTCGATTGGTCAGGAATGTCCACTGTGCTACAATACATATCATAGAAGGTTAACTGACAACATCCTCGTACAACTGCATGTGGGCATTGCATCAGGATATTACTAGTTTTATGTTGTTGTATCATATCAGACCTAACAATGTGCAAAAATAAATTCTGCCTCAGGTCCCAGTGCATAAAACAGATTCTCCCATTCTGTTTGTATGGCAAAAATCTTTGGCTGATAGGGCCCTGCCACATTTTGGTATACAGTACCAGATAAAATAAACTTCTGTGTTAAGAGTGTCAGGGGCTGCCACCCTTATGCTATGTTTACTTCATTGCATGGGCAGTGTTGCTACCCTCTTGTCAGTCTGAAAGTACGTGGCAAGTGTCATAAAAATCTGACGTGACAATTACCAGCTTTACTTTCAATCACTTTGAGCTCAAAAGAAGAACTGCATGAAATGTTAGTCGTTTAGCTTAACATTGCTAGTTGCAATATCCTAATGTGAAGTACAGTATGTGTTTTGAATAAGTTTGACCACCTCAGACCTCGGTGTGTGGACCAACTGGGCCAATGAAGAGAAATGGCTGGTGCCTTTAAACCTCCAGATGAATGTCCCCAGGTCCAGAGATGACATGATTGGAGGGAACATGGTGATGCCTCCACCTGTGAGAGTCCTTTGACAAACCAGATGCCAGGGTGCTTCTTAACAGGAAGGTAGTAACCTTCTACCCCACAAGGCAAAGGGAATTGAGACCAATAGAATTCAGTACCCAACAAAAAGTTATAATCTATAAACATCATAAAGGGAGAGACCAGTTGACACAAAGAAACTGTAATATAAATTGGGGTCTGTAAGAGGTGTGGAAAGTGATGGAGGCAGACACCAGGATCCAAAACTCAAAATAGCTTTTATTCAGCACAAACAAAATCAAAATAGCGGACTGCAAAATGACCAAAGAAATAAAAAAAGAGGGTTTTAAATTAAACAAGGAAAATGTCCATCCAATACTTGACCACTAGAAGGTGCTAGGGTCTGGGCTAGGGTTAGCTCCTTGCTAGGATCAAGTGATCCGAACTCCACTGAGCCCTAATCTGCTCTGTCTCTGCAAGAGCTCTTTATTATATAGAGATAGAGTCAGGTGGTGAAGCTAAGCTCCGCCCCATTTTAGACAAACAATTACTTTTCTGCAAATGCATGATAATATACATCATGAAACATAATAACTGATAAGTCTTTTCATACATCTTGAGATAATGGCCCTGGAATCATATTTCAAAACTGTTCTAAAGAAAAGTTCTGGTTTGGGTGGTTCTCTACTGCTCTGACACCTCCCACATGTCCTCAGCTCAATAACGCTTGAGACAAGGGTATTCCACCTTAGTATTAGCCATGCAAGTCTGCACCTATCGACTTAGCTGTCTCACTCCTATACTTCCCACCCCTCCTCACCTATTCCTTCTACCCCCCAAACTCTGAAACTATGTTGTAGTTTGTAAACTGTACAATCTGCTAATGTATATTTATATGTATATCAGTATATGTGTATGTATTAGGTGCAATGTATCTATTATAGACCTAGTTATATATGGTTGTTAACCTAGCTGCTACTGTATGTATCATGTTGCGATATTGTCTGTTGTCCCGATCCCCTTCCCCCAGCACGTACCGTGAGACGAGCTTCTGCTCAGTGTAACTTTCCTGGTGAAACACTTCAATAAATAAATAAATAAATAAATAAATAAGGGTGCCAGCCAGTTCTGTAGGAGATTGAGGCATGAGAGAGTTCAGAAGCAGAGGAACACACCCCAAACCAACTTAGCAACAAGGGTTTTCTGTGCACAGACATAATCAGGTACATTTTTAACAAACTTCTTGTAACATATTTCCAACTGTAAAACATTTTAACACATAGCCTGTGGATGTATTATTCTTGGACTTCAGTAAGGCGTTTGACTCCGTCCCCCACAATGGTCTGGTGGAAAAACTGACGGGGTTGGGAGTAGGCCTTTGATGGTCAGATGGATTGAAAACTGGCTAGCTGGATGCACTCAAAGAGTAGTGGTCGGTGGGGAGCTCTCGAATCCTAGAGAGGTCAGTAGTGGGGTACCGCAGGGCTTGGTCCTGGGTCCGATCCTGTTAATGCATACATATCGGACATCAGGGAGGGTATAGGGTGTGAAATTAGTCTCTTCGCTGATGACTCCAAGATGGGAGCAGTAGTTGAGGGGGAAGAGGAGAGGTTGGCCCTGCAAGGGGACCTGAACACCCTGGAAAGGTGGGCTCACATGGAAATTAAATTTCAATATCACCAAGTGCAAGGTGTTACATCTTGGGTGGGGAAACCCTAAACACAGGTACACCCTGGAAGGGGAGGCCTGGAGGCCTCAATAGGGAAAAAGACCTAGGGGTCATGGTGGATGTATGTATGAATAACTCTGAGCAGTGCAGGAGCGCTAGCAAAACAAGCAGGATGTTGGGATGCATCGTAAGGGGATCACCTCTAGGAGCAGGGAAGTGATTCTGCCGCTGTACAATGGACTGGATTGACACCCTGAGTACTGTGTACAGTACTGGAGACCACATTTGAAGAGGGACTTACAGCCCTGGAGAGGGTACAGAGGAGGGCAACTAAGATGATATGAAGACTAGGATTTGACATATGAGGACAGACTTGAGGAGCTCTGCCTGTTTTCATTGGAGGAGAGGAGAGACAGGGGACATGATTGAGGTCTTCAATCCTCAAGGGAATAAATAGGGTAAACACGGAGGCAATCTTTAGACTAAAGCAGGAGGTATCACCAGAGGGCATGGTTTGAAGTTGGAAGGTGGAAGTGTGAGGGGGAAGAGGAGGAGTTTTCACTGAGGGTGGTGGATCGGCCGAACGCGCTGCCTGGCGAGCTGGTTCAGAGATCCACAGTGGAGGGCTTCAAGAGAGGGGGACAGATACAGAAAGTGGATGTATCAGATGATGGCCTGGCCGGGGGTGGGATGGATGATAGGGGTTTCTGTTAGTTTGGAGAAAATAAAATTGCCTAGTAACATCTGTAGATGGGTTTCAAGTTGGTTGCAGGATAGGAGGCAGAGGTGGTTGTTAATGGGGAATATTCCAGAGGGGCCCTGCTCAGGGAGTGCCTCAGGGTTCGGTATTGGGCCTCTAGCTTATTCAACTTATATATTGCCTCGCTGGAAATCAATAACAAGAATATCTGGCTATATAAATTTGCTGATGATTGTAGACTGGGTGTAGTTTCTAACAGTAAGGAACAGAGAGAAACTTTTCAACAAATTCTAGATTTAATTAATAATTGGACAAATCTTAATAAGTTGAATTAAACAAATCTAAATGCAAGGTCATGTACCTGGGTAAGAATAATGAGGAAGTTGTTTATACACTGGACAAAATAAATTTAGGGGTAGTTACTGAGGAAAAGGACCTGGGCATTACAATTACTAATGACCTAAAATTTAGAGTACATCGAGAAATCAACTTAAGAAAGCAATTCGGATCTTAAATTGCATTTTGAAACATATAGCTAGCAGAGAAGCAAAAGTCTTGATTCCTTTGTATGTAGCATTGGTTAGACCCCATTTTGAGTACTGAAGTGAGGGTATGGTCCCCAAAATAGGGAAGATATATATTCTATTGAGGGAGTACAGAGAAGAATAACTAAACAAATAAGAGGATTAAAAAATAAAAATTATCATGATAGATTAGTTAGTTTAAACCTTTATTCATTGTACTATCGTAGGTTGAGGGGAGACCTATGTTTTCTGTACAAAAATATCAAGGACATTGAACTAATTCAGGATTTGGGATTTAGATTTAATCAGGGTAGGACCAGTACAAGGAAACATGCGACACAATTATGTCACCAAATTTGGGCGCATAACTTTAGGAAAACTGGTATAGTCTGAGAATTGTTGGAGTATGGAATAATTTATCCACCAAAATTGTTAACAGTCCCACAATGAATGAGTTTAAAACGAGGTTGATTTATATTTTGGAGAAAGTAAATCCTTTTTAAATTAGTAAAGGATGGCGAGCCTAATAGGTAGGTTTATCTACCTCGGCCCGTATAAACCTATGAAACCTATGAAACCTATGAAACAAGGGGAGGAGGGTCTTGGTACCCAACTAGGGATCTGAGGTTCGAGCAGACTCGATAGATCATAAGGCCTAATCTGCTGGCAATTAGTATGTTAGTATATTCTGTCCTGAGACATAAACCTGGCTTTTGTGCAGGACTGCTGTATAGTTTTAATGCAGACAGACTGTAACTATTTGGAAACTGCAGTTTTAAGCTAGTGCTAGAAACAAAACTCTACTGGTTTAGTCATAATACCTAAGCCCAGAGAAAATTAAACCCTTTTTGGGAAGAAATGTATTCTTTGCATGTTTTATGCACTATTTGTGTGCACATACTTTGTGTCTCATTCATAACATTTGGGTTTCAAGTGTTTGCACATTGCTTGGTTCTCAATGTTTTTAGTTTAAGCCACTCTGCAACCAGTGCTTTAATAGCAGAGCGCAGCAGGCTGCAGTGAGCGACTGGCATTACAAGAAGCCCTGCAACCTATTTTCACTAACAGACACTAACAGCAGTCCTTCAGCTGCTAGTACAGTCTGAAACTTAAGGGTTTTCTTTGGAAACATTATTCTAATTCAAGAGTGCAACTCGCTCACTTCACCTCGCGCATTCAGTGGGGTATGTGCGCACGCCCGTGCAGCTGACAAGCACAAAGAAGGTGGAGGGGAACTGGAAGTGGACTCCTGGAGACCCAAAGGAAGAAAGGTTAGGGACAGACAGAACATTCTACAGGTAGCCTACCTGTAGTTGGGTAAACATAGCAGGCAGAATAGAAAAGGAAAGTAAAGGCATAAAAGTGCTTCTTGCAACAGGCTTTTATCATATCAAAGAAATGAACAGAACAGGATCTCCAGGGAGTTTTTTTCCCTTCCACTGGGCCACCTTTAAGGCCTGGGTTCCATGCCAATACCGCTTCTCGCTGCAGAAAATGGCAGCATCTTCCATAAAAGGGTCTTGGGAGTCAGACTTGAAGTTTCCTTTCAGTCCATTTGTTTGTGATGGCATAGAGCATCAGTCTGCGTTAAGAGGAATGGAGGAGTGACTTAGAGGCCCAGGTCTTTCTGTCACTCTGCCCCTTAGGGGTAGAATGAAACTCATAGAGCACAGAGGAGATGGGAGTAGGAGAAGGGATCCACCACCTCTGGGGAGTGAAGGATGGTCCCGGTCAGCTGAGATTGGTGGTATCGCTGGGGTCTGCCATCTACATATTTTTATCAAAGACAGGTACAGATCCCCAGGGGAGCACCATGGCTCCAAGGCATTTGCCTCATGTCCACACTGACCAAGAGACAATGTATCATAAAGGGCTCATGTATCATAAAGACATCCAATTCTTCCTTCCTCTCTACACTTATCCAGTTTGGACCCAGCTCAACAACAGGCCCTAAGTAGGCCAGTCACAGAACTTGAGATAGTCTTGGCAATCAAGGCACTGTCCTCCTCCAAAGAACCAAGGTATGACTGACTACCAGCTGGCATATATCAACTCATGCTGGGGGTAGTAGCCCCACATCTAAAGAACATGTTTCAACATGAGTTTAGGACAAGCATAGTGCCCCCCATCCTCCGAGGTGTCATTGTGACAGTTATTCAAACAAGTCTGGATGGAGCCAATAGGGCTGCAGCCAAGGTCGTGGAAAAGGGGCTGAAGGATCAAAGACGCAGAACTGCTTGCAGCCACACTGAGAATGTGTGAGCTGGCAGTCTGTGCATGCATGTTGGCGTGCATCCATTTTCTCGCCAAGATAGCGGTGCATCAAGAGCTCCCCCAGTGCTCCCAGACCCCAAGTTCACTTATTTGGGGTCCAGAGACGTGAGGGCTGCGGTGCAGAAGCCAAGAAACTATTTGTTTAAAGAGCACCAATGACTGCTCTGGGACTGAATGTATACATAATAATGAGCTGCTCATAAATAGGTTTCATTAATATGCCATCAGCAGCTCATTATTATGTATATATTTAGTCCCATAGCAGTCACTGATGTTCATTAAACAAATAATTTTGTGGCTTCTGCACCACTGCCCTTGTGTCTTCAGACCCCAACTAAGTGATCTCAGTGTCCAGGAGCACTGGAGGAGCTCCTGATACATTGTTCTCAAGGCAAGAAAATGGATACATTTCAACCCGCGTGTGCAGACCGTTAGCTTGCACATTCTTGGTGTGGCTGCAAGCGGTTCTGAGTCACAGCTCCTCTGGACCCTCTTTACAAGGAGAAGTGATAATGTGTGGTCAGATGGAGACTGAAACAGCATGAGGGACTCCAGGCCAAAATGTTGGTGAGGAAACAGTGCAAACGGGAGCTCTGGACAGCAGAAAAATAGTGCCTATGAGAAAACTGAATTGACAGGTGACATGCTTCACAGACCGTATAGGTGACTGTGATGCAACTCGTAAATTGTTGTTGGGTAGGAGGGAGTCCATTTTTGCTCAAAAGAGGTCTGCAGCATTCCGTCAGTGTCAGTGGCTCAGCAGTTAGTGTCAGTGGCTCTGTAGGCAGCACACTCACCTCTGAAGTTGGGAGATCTGAGGGCTGTCAGAGGGCTGTGGGTTCAATTCCCACACCTGGCACTTGGGTTAATATCCCAGTACTGACACTGTAGTGCAGCATGAGGGGGTGCTGAACTTGAGGTGCTGTCTTTGGATGAGACGTTAAACCGAGATCCTATCTGCCTGTTCTTTCTGGGTCGTTTCTGAAAACGGGATTCGGCCCAGTGTACTTTTCCAGTAAATAAAGTGAGTGATTGATTGATTGTTCTGGTGGTAGTTCAGGTGGATGTTAAAGATCCCATGGCAGTTATCGAAAAGAGTAGGGGAAGTTTTTATTTAAAGCTAAAAACATACATTATATTACAGACTGTAATTGTAAACCATCAGACATTTCACACTTCATCAAAAGAGTGGGGGAATTTTTATTAGGACAAAATTAAACTTGTACAATTCTTATGTGCATATTATACAGAAATTAATACAAACCAAAAAAAGAGTACCTTCAATGATACATATTTGAATGCCTTAGTTTATACACATTATCTTTAAAAGTAATAGGTGACTCAAAAAAAAAAAAAATTAATGAAATATCACATATGTCATATGGTGATGCCACCAATTTCACAATTTTTCCAAGGCTGTAACTTGTTTGTCTGTCAGAGAAGCACTATCTTTTTATAATAGGATTCTATATTTACTTGTACTCTATTAAATACTTCCATTTGTGTCCAGTAAATTTGTTGTAAAACCCACTTACAATGAGCTATCCATAAGTAATATTTTGATACACTCATTATAATATGTAATGCACTTGGATTATATCTCAACCATGGGCCTCTATGAATGCTAACACTAGTGTGTGGTAATTTATCAACTGGTACTCAGGCTTATGTAATATCTTGCTCAGAAGGGCCCAAAAAGCTTTTGCATAACTGCATTCAAAAAAAAGATGTGATTGTGTTTCGAGTAAACCATTGCAAGTATCCCTTGGGTAATATCTTTCGGAAATTTGTTTATGTTTGTGATTATTTCTAACACTTAGCCTACCATAACAGGACAGCCAGGTGTTCTCTCAAGGAAATTCCGGTATTCTAGAGTCATTAAGCATTTTTATGGTTATCTCAGCGTCTTCTAAGGACCCACTAGGAAATATTAAAGGATCGTAAAACTTCCCATCAGTTATTATTTGATAAAGTTCCTTTTTGTGACGCAAGGTAACTATTTCTGTGGTAATATCCCACTGCTTAATTTTTTTAAAACAAGATATAAAATGTCTTGAAATGAGTCTTTTTCCAAATTTGGTGAAAATTTTTCTTCCCTTCTTTCCACAGATTAATAATTTTATAAAGACCTGTGTATATCCAATCCTGCCATTCTTTCCTATGCGATAGAAAAATTAGCCTTATATCATGGTAAGAAAAATTGTGTAAAAGAACACTATGGGTTTAACATACCCCACCTCCTCTTTTGATAAGTAAGTGCAATTTCTTTTAATAGGATTAAGTTTACTGTCCCATAATGCCTGAAAAATAGACTATATAGCCTAGTTTCAAATTCTTCTAGGCTGGAAAAATGGCTGAGAGGTATAAAAATACAGGGAGCAATAATGTTTTAATTAAAAGTACTCTTTTTTTGTTTTGAGATTTGCATGTTCCTCCATTTATTCATCAAAACTGTCCCTTCAGTATTTTTCCCCCAATTACCTATTCTGTCATTAGGTACCCCAAAAGCTATCCCTAATAGTTTTAAACCTCCCGAAATGATGGGAATACCTGCAGTGGATATGTTATCCACCTTTTGGCCCAGCTGAATTGCTTTACTTTTATGCAAATTTATTTTGGTATTAGACACATTTGAAAATTCATCAAATATCTGACTTACAGCAGCTCCAGAAGTGTCATCCTGTATAAAAAGGCAAATGCCATCTGCATATACCAAACTTTTTGTAGATTCTGTCCCTTCTGCAATTTGAATCCCTCTAATATCTATAGATGCGTTAATTTTCTGTATTAGTATGTCAGCTGCAAAAATATACAGTATGGGGCTGAGGAAGATGGCGGAGGTGTTGGTGGAGCCACTGGCAGATCTGTACTGCACCTCACTGGAGTTGGGATGTGTGCCACTGGACTGGAGGATGGCACATGTAGTACCATTACACAAGAACAGACCAAGGGATGAACTGGGTAATTATCGCCAGGTAAGTCTCACCTCCATAATGTGCAAACAATACTAAAGGAAAGACTGGTGTCATACCTGAAGGACAGTGTCCTCCAGGATGTGAGGCAGCATTGGTTTGTTTTCAGGGAAGTCTTGTCTAACCAATCTGATACAGTATTATGACTGGGTGACAAGTGAGCTGGATAAGGGTCATGCAATGGATGTTCTTTACTTGGTCTTCAACAAGGCCTTCGATTCTGTGCCTCATGGGCAGCTTGGGGGAAAGTTAACTGGTGTAGGGTAGGGGCAAATTGATGAACTGGATTACAAGCTGGCTGGAGTGGGAGGCTGCAACGGGTGGTGGTGAAAGGGGAGCTCAACCCAAGGCCAGTGACGTGTGGTGTGCCACAGGGCTCTGTGTTGGGGCCTGTATATTGTTTGGGCTCTTCATATCAGACATTGCACACAGGGTGGTGAGCAAGATAAGTCTGTTCGCTGACGACACCAAAATCGGAGCAGTGGTGGATGGAGAGGAGGGATGGAAACAGCTGCAGGGACAGGTGGACATGATAGAGACATTCAAGCATCTGAGGGAATCAATAAGGATGGGGCAGATGGGGTCTTTAAGTTAAGGAGGGGAGGGTCACCAGGGGCATGGGCTAAGAATAGAGGGGAGATTTGAAGGAAATGAGGAGACACTATTTCACAGAGAGGGTGGTAGCAAATGGAATGCCCTACCAGAATAGGTGGTATCATGTGAATCTGTGAACAGCTTCAAAAGGGCATGGGACAGGGAACAGGGGAGAGTGAGGGTGGGGGAGGTGGGGGGTGGCAGTTGGATGACAAAGGGAAGGGGGTGAGGCAGCTGCAAACTAGGGGTGTTGGCTGCACACTTGAGCAGACTTAGATAGACCGGGTGGCCTGTTTCTGCTGGCACATTCGTATGTTCGTATAGGGCTCATAGGATATCCTGGTCTTATTCCTTGACACTGTCTAATAACTTTCCCATAAAACCCATTAATTAATAATCTAAAAGAAGCTTCTGGTAAATTGCTTTGATCCAAAGAATACATTTCTCAGGGATACCCTGGTAATATAGTGCTTTGTATAGGAAATCATGAGAGATCTTGTCAAAGGCTTTTCTTGGTCAGATGGAAAGTAAAAAGCTCCTTACTTATCCTGCATACCTTTTTCTAGAAGTTCCCTTACCTGAATTAGATTATCTGTGATATTTCTGCCTGAATGACACAAGTCTGAGACTGGGATATAAATTTTGGAGTAATCTGGGAAATACGCTTGGTAAGGATTTTAGTAAGAATGTTTTGATCTGTGTTAAGTAAAGATATGGGCCTCCAATTTTTTAAATCTGTAATGTCATCTTTCTTATATAACAGCATCATGGTAGCCTGTAACCGTTCCTTAGGGAATTTGTTTCCAATAACTCAGAGAATAGTTCTCTGAATATTAACTTTAGAACATCAATGAATTTTTTTTATAAAATTCAGAACTCAGGCCATCTGTCCCTGGCACTTTATGCACTTTATGCACAGGGAGTGAATTAATTGCTGCCTCTATTTCTGAGAGGAGTATGGGTTATGTCAGCTGTTGGCATTCTGTAGGTGTTAAATTCTTGGAGCTAAGGGCATGAAAATATGCATCAGAATCTACTGTTTTAGGGATTTCTGTCATAAACTATTCATATGTATTTTGAATATAGTTTAAGATTTTATCGCTTTGACTTAGGTGTATATTATTTCCAGTGTGGATATCATAAATGATTTTACTCTTATTCTGTTCTTGATTACATTTAAAAACATCAACTGACCCTTTTTTAAGATGTGTCCCAAATTTCTGTTCTAAAAACAATGGGCCCGATTCTAGAAAGGCTACGACTGGCGTAACCGCACTTGCGCCAAAAACAATGATGCAAGTAGCAAGTTACGCCAGCAGTTGTGACATTTGCTATTCTGCTTGTGACAAAGTGCACTTACACCACCAGATATTCCCTAAAAACCCTGCAACATGGCGCTAGTGGGTTTACGGCTTGCTGTTCCTATTCTGAAGGCAGCAACAAAGTCCATGATCTGCTATTCTAGAACAACCCCCAGAGGACATCCGTCAAAGTACAGTTACACTAGCATTTAGCTGGTGTAAGTATATTTCACACCTCTGGGGGCTGTGCAGCACCCAATACATGTGCCCCCCCATGCCTAGAACACCCACAGTATGTGCCCTGCAGGGCTGCTGTGTCCCCCAGCCCCTATCCCCAAACAGTAAATGCCCACAGTGCAGCTGTGTCCCCAGCCCCGATCCCCAAACAGGAAATGCCCCACGGGCTGCCTCAGTCCCCCAGCCCCTGAGCCCCCACAACAGTAATAGCTCACAGGATGGCTTCTGTCCCCCGGATCCATTCCCGACCCTGGCCCGTCCCTGCATTGTCGCACATATAGAAAATTACTACTTAAATCCTGATAGTCTAGTGGTTTCATCACATCTGAGTACAGTTCACTTGCATTCTTTGACTCATCCCCTGCCAGAGACTGGCATTAGTGCACTCCACGTTCCAGTTTCACCTCACTGAGCTCTGTAAATGCATACTGTCATTCATTGCGCGATATTTACAGTTAGCTCCACTGGCGGAGCTCAGCCTGCTTCTGGGCCATGGAGGTGAGAGAGGTGGGCTGTGCCAATTGCTGGCTAGGGATGGGTCGGGGTGCAGGTGGACTGGCACTGCTGGGTGGGGCCACTAAACTATCAAGGATTTTGGGGTGTTATTAATTTTCTACATATTGCGGCACTGCAGGGACTTTTATTCAGGGTCTGGGAATGGATCCTTGGGGGGGAACAGCCACCCTGCAGTGCGGGCCTGGGGGCTGCTGCTGGGGCTTTGGGGAGCACTTGCACTCGCTGGGGGGGGGGTGCGACATGCCCCTAGGGTTCGCCCTTAGTCTGGCGTAGCCCTCCGCATGTCGCAAGTCACAGGATTTAGCCGCGGGGACCCTGCTCCTTCTAGAATAGGGCACATGGTCCATGTCGCAACTGCATTTGGCGCAAATCACCTTTGGCGGTGACTTGCACCAAGCTTATAGAATCTGGCCCAATGTTTTTGCCCTATTATATAAATATTTCTTCATCTCTGATTTGATCTGTTCAGTCTGTTGTTTATATGTGTGTTTCTCCATTACCTGTAATGATATTAATTTAAACAACTGTGCTCTGAGTTGTAAGTATTCTAAATACTCCAGCATAGTTTTTTTGTTTCCCTTTATTCTGAAAAAAGGATTAGAGCTCCTTTTTTGTTTTTATCCACCATTCCCCAATGGAGTCATCCTAGACAAAAATGGAAAGCCTGGCTTGTAAGAAAGGTAAACAATCTTTATAAACGACCTCGTCTTCCAAGAGAGAGGTATTCAGTTTCCAGGTACCTCACCCTTATTTTACTGAGTTTGATAAATTAATATAAATATGTAATTCCATGTGATCAGAAATGACATTTACTTGAGTATTTGCCTGTGTAATGGTGCCCCTATGAGAAATAAAGATATAGTCTATCCTGGTGGAAATGGTATGTCCTCCTACTTCATGGAGACATCTATAGGCACCTTTCATGTTTGCTGTAAGTAATACATTTTGTAGTGCATTGGTGTCACAAAACAATTTAACTGTGCTCCCCATTTTATCTTTAAGCTCCAGGGAACAGCTAAAGTCACCTCCTAAGATGACAAATCTTGCTGTGTGCAAGTAAGGCTGCATTGATTTAAATAATACTACTCTATCAATTTTTGTTTGAGGTACATAAATGACCCTGAGTCTTATTTTGTATTGATGAATACAATATCTAGGAACACCATACGTCCTGGTTCCACAACCATAACTTTCTAGATATGAACCTGCAAAGTAAACAAAATTCCTTTCCTTGAACACATATCTTCTCCTGGGGACCAGATTGACGGCCCCTAAGGCCATCGTTTTTCATTTTATTAATGTCAAGTCATTTTTAATCTTGTATCCTGCAAAAGGATATCAGTTTTAGTCAAACTTAAGGATGAGAATAATGCCTGTCTTCTACTATAATTCCTAATGCTGTTCACATTCAGGGTAACAATGTGTAAATCATGTGACATTCAGAGAACAGAGAAACAAAATACTAATACTATTTTCAGTCTCTTTTCTTCCTGGTTCTTTTAAAAAAATTCTCTGTTTTAGCCAGTTCTCCTTCTGTGTCAGAGGCTTCCTTCTGAGAGGATGTTATGGAGGAAATGTCCGAGTCTTCACTCTCATCCCCTGTGGTATTAGTCAATGCTAAATAGCTGTTTCTGGTAACCACTGAGCTACGCCTGGATACCTTTGGCGTTGGGGGTAGATTATCTGATTTCCTTTTCCCACCTACTACTGTAAACTCTTCTTGTGGGGTGGGGGGGCATCTCCTGTTGATCCAGTAAGGGGGAGGGGGTAGTATTGTTTTCCAGTGTAGTGTGTATCCCCAAGTCCTCATTTATTAATTCGGCTACATGAGTCTCTTTTTTTCCCCCAGTATTTTCTTCTGGAGGATCTTGTGCTTGTGCTCTGTAGTCTGGTTTGGCTTTCTCCTCAGCCTCTTTCTGTTTCTGGGCTTCTAGGACAATGTCCTCTTGATCGTAGAAGACCTCGATGCACAACCCATACTGTTTATATGAATGTCCATACTTTACACAAGCTGCATCTAATGGGATTAGGGCAGAAATTATTTGAATGTCCAGCTCCTAAACAGAAGTCACATACTGTGGTATCACAAGCATTGCTAAGATGGGAAAGAGATCCACACCTTTGACGTGTTTTTGGCTGTCCTACTGTACGTAGAAGCAAAAACCTCTGTCTCTCCCTATATAAAAACTGCTAGGAAGATGCTGTAACCCATTTGCTATATTCTTCAATTTAACTTTAATGTGTCCATTATGGGCTGTGGGCATTCAATAGCTTCTACCTTCTGTTTAACCCAATGCAATATGTCAGAGAGGTTCACACCCTCATTTTAAAAAGAACTGTAACAGTTTTCCATGTGGGCTTTGTTAGAGGTTGACTAGAAAAGGTGTCCAAGCTGGTGTTTTTAGGTTCTGATATTTCAGCCAGAAATATCCAAAAGCACTGGTGTCCAAAAGCTGACATCAAAGTTCATATCTCCCTGAGGTGTATGAGAGCAAAACGTCTGTGGCCGGAATACATAGTTTCTTTATAACTCTTGCCACATAAGCTCTATCTGGCTGTTCCTCCAGTAACCTCTCCCCCATATTTCAGGAGAACTATGTTTTTTTCTTTTTGGAGGTTCACCTAAGTTTGAAAAAGATCTGAAAGTTTTAAAGTATGGGGGGGACCCCTCTCTTTGTCTTTGCCTGAAGTATGGATAGAATCATCTGTTGAAGTATCAAAATTGTCTTGTTTAGTAGTGGGAGACAAAGGAAGTGTGTCATTTACTTTCTCATTCTGTTGTATGGGCACTTGATTTTCCATAATAGTCGGGGTATTTAAGTCATTATTTGAAAGAGTATTATTCTGTTCAGGGGCTTGTCCAGACTGGGTATGGGTTACTTGCATGGATTTACTCTGGTTGTTCCGATTCGTGTTTCTGCTTGCCGCTATTACAGCTTTTTTTCTGACAGTGTAATTGATTCTGGACTCCCTGGTTTACAATGCTGGCCCTCAAAGGTTTGGATGCAGTTGTGTTGGGCCCGCCATTTTGTATCTCCTTAGCAACAGTAACTGTGTCATCACAATAATAACAAACTGGTTTTAAAATTGTAGGGACCGTACCTGTGGATTGCTCCAACTTGCAAGGCAGATTCATCAGTTCCGCAGCTATAGGAATTTGAGTCTGATACCCATCCGGACCCATCGATAGCTTTTTTCCAACCCGCGGCAAGGAGATTCTTTTCTGGAGACCATGAAGTTTGAACAGTGGAAGGCAAGTCAGTTGGACCTGGAGATTTACTCAGCTTCTGATTTTCCTTGTCGGCTTCCAAATTCTTTTGTGGAACATCGCCTACGCCAGTTTCCAGGTGCCTTAAGACTTTCTTTTCTTCTGCTCATAGTCTCAACAATTTGTCTCTCCGTTGTATGGCTTCCAATAATTTTTCTACAGGTTTGGCATCCTGCTGCTTATTTGTAACTCTTAGAATATCTCCTCTAGTTTGCAGTTTAGCCAATTCTTCAGCCATATGAAGCTGAAAGTCCTTTATTTCTGCTTTTTAGTACCCTCTGGTGTTATACTTATTGAATTTATTTTTAAAGGTGGTGCCTCAGTAACTTGTGTGCCCACAATTTCTATGGCAATTTCTGGTCCAGTATCTTTAGTTTCTTCAGTAATTTTCATTGTGTCATAATAGATGACTTCTGTAGTCCAAGTTCCAACTCCAGTTCCAGCTCCAATGCCTCCTACTCCCTGGGCTGCCATCTTACCAGCCAGTGGCTGGACAGAGGTGCCCCCTACTGTCGAGTAGGGGAATTTCTGCAGTGTCAAGGTCAAATTTCCCCCATTCACTGGAAATACCACCAATAGTTTAATCTGGTTCAGGGTCAGTTGGCACTCATCTGTGTGGGGGGGGGTCAAGGGGGAGGGGCAGCTGCAAGTGGGGTGCTAGCTGCACACTCAAGCAGACTTGATAGACCATGTGGCCTGTTTCTGCTAGCAAGTAGTAAGTAAGTAAGCCCTAAAAAGGGCAGTGATAGCACACGCAGTTCGAATTATTGCCCTTTCTTCCGCAATAATTTGAATGGTAAGGTCCTAAACAAAGTCCTGACATCCCACCAGAAGCCTATTGCCACAATTAATCTGTCTGGTGCAAGCAGGGTTTATTAAGGGAAGGTTAGTCTCAGACCTCTCTTGAGGTCCCTGTTTATCCTGATTGTGGCTGCACAGGAATCCCATGTCCCAGAAGCTACAGTTGCAATAGACTTGTAATGCAAATGAACCCTGGACAGAGTGAGTCAGGTTGCCAAGAAGGAAAACAATTATGTGAGATTATGTGTGCATGTGGGGGACTACAGGAGAATGTAGCTGGGGGTTTGCACAATACCAGAATCGTAACATATGAAATATATGGTTCTTGTCAGACCTGCCATCACATAAGAAGTGTCCTATGAATGCCTGAAAGTTTGTGTACTGAAACTTTTTTGTTGATCATATAAAAGGTACTGCATCACCTACTTTGTCTGTTTGTACAATGATCACTATACAGTAGCTACAGAGCTTCATATATGCAACAGCCTCTTGAATCACCTTGGATCTTCCAGGGCCCTTGGACCTCACTTGAACACACCTCAGAAGGGCACTGCACCCCATCAGGGCACTGGCATTAGGGCACTGAGTCATTAGGGTGCCAGTATCAGAATTCACCCCGAGTTGGTATCTATAGTTGGGGTGGGTGGGCACAGCCCTCACAAAAACAGTGCTCAGCGACATTGCTGATTGGCACCCTAATGACTCAGCTCTGAATTGCTGATGCTGCTCGAGATGGAATCCCGAGGGGCCAGCCTGGGTTCAAGAGTGATGAAAAGAATGTCATGGTGCCTCCACCTGGGGTGATGGCAGGGAATACCTGTGGACAGAGTGTAGGTGACCACCCTTTAGAAAATATACAATAACTGCCCCCAAACACCCTCCCCCACACAATAACAACGCCTCCTTCTCACAATGATTCACGGTACCAGAATATAACATTAACAAATAACAATGCTTATTTTGGTGGAAGGGGGAAAAAAGGAAGAGAAAGACAGCACAACAACATTAACAACTAACTGACACAGTTCTCACCACCACACAATCCCCACCACCCACCCACGAGTGCACCCGGCCCCCCACTGGCAGTTGCCCAGATGTCTCTAAAGTATTTTTGGTAAGTACCATGTCACTGTATACGTCGCTGAGGATCTTTTGTTGGGGCCCAAATAACTAAACAGTAGAAACAATGAAACTTCAGGTCTGGGCACAATTTTCTGGCATAGTCCAGCCCAGGACCTAACCCCCTAATTTTAACCTACCTAGCTAGTGAATAAAGGCTCCCCAAAGCTGCAGCTAAGGGGTACTTACAGTTCAGAAGTTCAATAGGGGGTTCAGCAAGCTGAATTTGGTACGGTGCCATGGAGATATCAGGGTCCGTTTAAAGACCTATGGTGCTAGGGTGTTTGCAGCCCCTACCCTGTGGAACTTTCTACTTCGACAGATAAGGGAGTGCCTGTCTGTGGGGAGCTTTAAATCTTCCTTAAAAATGCTTCTATTTAAGCTCGCCTTTAAGGAGTGTGTATGAACTAGAGATAAATGAATATTGTGGCACTGATGTTTTAATTATTTATGGTTTTAACTGCTGAATTCTTTTTTTCTATGTTTTGTACAAGCGCTTAGATATTGATATGATTTGCACTTTTTTAGAAATAAAATATGAGTTGAGTTTTTGGTGGTGCACCAAAAGGCTGCAGATCAAGCTGACTGGAGAAATGAAGAATGCAGGTCTTCATCTGCCTGTCCTTGCCAACTTTGCCTCTGAGACCTTTATAGACAGTTTCACCAGTCAAGCCTCTCACCGTCTTCCTTCCCAGTCATTGTCTTCTTTGGTCTAGAGATGGGGAAGGCATAGTCCTAGAACCTCTTTGCACACCCTTTCCAAACACATGGAGCGGCTGAGCTTTGGCTGTGTCCTGACCCCAGCATGCTGTCTGCTCTCTGTGCAAAACAGTGGCTGGGCTTTTGCATAGTCACTGACCTCAGCACACTCAGCCTCTCAGCTTGAAGCCCTTTCCACTCTTCACAAACTAGCCCCACCAAGGGGGGAAGGCAGTGGTTCAGTCTTTGCTCACACAGCTACAGCACTTGGGAATTCAGGCTGCACACCTACAGTCTCTGCTGTCTCGCTGCAGCTCCATATCTTTGCTCACTCTTGCTGCAGACTTGTAAATTCCTCACCCAGCTGTGCGCCCCAAACCCTCTTCCTCTCTCAGGCAGAAGTACTGTTCTTCATGCGCTCTAACCAGTTGAAACAAGCTGGAGCCAAATGGCCATTGGGATCTGGATGCAGTTATTAGGCTGCGTAGCCCACACAGTCTCTCTTGCATTCTGCTCTCACAGAACTCCAAAAATGAATCCCCCCTTTTTGGCAGGCTGCAGTCCCTTTTTATAGATTCTGGCAAGTCTCTTCCTATTGGCTGATGCATGCCTGGGCTTTTCTGTACCTTTTCCACTCTTACCCAGCAGCCCCCTTGCATCTGTAGTCCCATGGGGGCTGCCATTTTTGTTTATATTTAATTCCCCAACAGTTTAACCCTTTTATAGTTTATTTATGCCCTTTCAAGGGCAAATACACACTGAGTCTGTGCCATGAGGTGCTCCACTTACTATTCCCCATAATCCCCAGCTCTGCTGCCTCACCTGGAGCTGGGATATAGTTAAATTGTCCACAGCCAAAATACCCAAAGGATCCATAGCTCTTTAAATGTCATCCTCCTGGTGGCTGCGCAACACAGAAGGACACAGGCTGCCATCTTGTTTGTTTACATCCTGTGGTCCCATTCTACAGAGCTACTGGGACTGCAGGCATATCACACCCAACAACCAGAGACATAGAGATGCAGAAACAACATTTTGGTCCTCGTACCCCTCTGCCTATGGGCCGAGGACACAGAATTTGCAGCTGCTGCTGCTGCAGAACACCATCAGAACCTTGCAGGGTCTGAAGCCCTCGTGGAGCCCACTGGAAGACGGCGGTGGGGCAGTGCTGGGTCTGAAGCCCACAAGGTAAGCCCCAAATGGGGGGGGGGGCTTCCATACATTATACTCTACAAACAGGGGCAGCGATAAATTGAAATGACTTGGAGTAAATAGCAATGTTTACTCACCAGGCCTTATTTAATTCATTTGCTCCATCCCTTTACAAAAGTATCAATTATTCAAAATAGTTGTTATTCAGTATAGCAAACTGTCAGTCCTGCTTGAATCTCCCTTGAACCTTTTCAGAAAACACCACAGTAGTGTATGTCCCAAATTGCATTTACTATTAAGACAAGTGTAGTACCCCCAAAAGTGTGGGGCTTAGCTTGCGTCTTCCAAATCCAGGCTCAAACCAGCAGCAACCTCGAACTTGACACTTTCAGTCCCAGAACCTGGAGTCTGTGTACAGGGAGCTAGCAGCACTTGGCAGGACTTGGCAGCACCTTTGGTTAAGTTCATTGGTGCTGCCTACATCATAGGAAGGCAGCACTTTTTGGTGACATCAAAGGCAGATGGCCACCATGCTGGAAGACCAGATGTCTCCTGATGAAACCAGAGACCTTCACCCACCTCTGCCACCTGAATCCAGGGAAGGGTGCTGAATAAGTGGGCAGCAGCCCTCAGGAAAACCTTTGCTGGGGACAGTGACTCCAGTTTTCATGGCTGCTGCCATATCATTGACCCCTTACCTTCACAACAGAGCCAGTCAGAGATCTGAAAACATAGAAACATAGATGTTGACAGCAGATAAGGACTGCTTGGCCCACCTAATCTTCCCATTTTCCCTACCTACTGAAACATCACAGACCCAACTTTACCTCCGGCTTTACCACCCCACCCCCACCTTTCCCTACCTCTAAGGTTCCCTTATGCATATCCCATGCATTCTTGAAACCCATTACCGCGTTTGCCCCCACCACCTCTGCTGGGAGGCTGTTCCAGGCATCTGCCACTCTTTCAGTGAAGAAGTACTTCCTCACATCTCCTCTAAGTCTTAATAGTATGTCCCCTTGTTCTTGAGCATCTTTTTTTCTGAAAAATGCTTCACTCTTGAACCTTATTTATACCCGTGAGGTAAGTGAATGTTCCTATTGTATCCCCCTTCCCTCTTTCCTCCAGGGTGTACAGACTGAGGTCCTTCAGTCTCTCCTCATAGGGCTTGTGATGCAGACCCTGCACCGTTTTAGTTGTCCTCCTCCTGACTACCTCAACCCTGTCTATGTCCTTCCAAAGATGTGGTCTCTCAAATTGGATACAGTACTCCAGGTGAGGTATCACCAGTGATCTATACAATGGTAACACCACCTCTCATTTTCTACTGGTGATACCTCTCCCTATGCGCCCTAGCATCCCACTAGTTCTCCCCACTGTCTTGTCACACTGTGTGGCTACCTTTAGATAATCAGATATGATTACTCCGATGTCCCTTTCCTGTTTAGTGGTGGTTAATACCACCCCCACATTTTGTTCTCTGCCCATGGATTTCTGCACCCCAAGTGCATGATTTTGCACTTGTTCACATTGAAACTTAGCTGTCACACCCTTGACCATTCCTCTAGCTTTCTTAAGTCTCTATTCATTTTTTCCACACATCCCTGGAGTGTCTACCCTATTACAGATTTTAGTGTTATCTGCAAAGATTCACACCTTCCCTTCTACCCCCTCTGCAATGTCCCTAATAAAGACACCTCTTTGAGAGTTACACCACTTGTCTCCTGTATACTCTTAACACTGCATCCTGGGTCTTCCTAGCAAAATCAAACCATAGTCAGAATGCCACAAACAAATATGAATACCTAATGAACCATAAGTGCTACACAAAAAGTACAAGTGGCAAAGTTCTTCAGCACAAAATTACCTTTCCAATGGTGCTATGCAATTAATTATAAGCAATTTCTTTTTTTCTATACTAGTCGAAATAGCAAAAAAAGTGTTTTTTTTTTCTACAATAACAAAGGCAATGTAAACCATTTTTGGTTGGGAAATATGTAACATATCAACACCAAATCAAGCATCCATACATTAGAAGCGGTTACAAAATACATTTTGTACTAAAAAGCAATTTTTCAGATATAAAACATGTATTTTTTTCAGCTTTATTCAAGGTGCTTAAGTGAGGCTTGAGAGACAAATGTGAGCCATGAACACCATACTATAAACAAATGTGAATAACTCCTAAAATATACGTGACAGACAAAAGTATCAGTGGCAAAGTTGTTTAGCACAATATTGCCTTTCTTATGGTGCTATGCAATGAACTTGTTTTTTTTTTATACTCGCTGAAATACCAAAAAAGTGTTTTTTTTTTCATGTGCTGATGACAACAGAAGTGTCCAGGGCATGCAGAAAGTCTCTTGCTGCTGACTGAAGTCTTTCTGGGAGACTAAGGAGGTGACTTTGGCTGGCACCTATAGGCGTTTCCAAGAGGTAATGGTTAGTCTTTATTACAGAGATTGCAGAGGGACTGGAAGGAAGGGAAGACATGCCTCTTTGCAGATGACGCTAAAATCTGTAATAAGTGAAAATTGGTTGGGGAACAGGAGACAGAGGGCAGTAGTAAATAAAGTTCACTCCAAGAAAGAGAGAGTGACCAACGGGGTGCCACAGGGATCAGTACTGGCACCAATCCCCAAGCCCTCCCCCACACCAGGGTATCCCTGAGGCATTCCCCCAACTTTTTAAAATCGGCCCTTCTGAAGTCCAGGACCCTTGCCTTTGTGTGGTTCCATTCTGTCACCGTACTTATATTGAACCACACTACATGGTGATCACTGGTCCCCAGGTTGCCACCCACTGGTCATCTGCAACACTGTACCCATTGGTGAGTGCAAGGTCCAGGACTGCCCCCTCATGAGTGGGCTGTTTTACTAGTTGCCTGAGGAACACCCCTCTAGGGATACCAGGATATCCCTGCTTCTAGCTGAAGCTGCAGCTGTAATGCTCCAGTCTACACCCATCAGACTGAAGTCCCCTACCAGCAGTACCTCTCCCTTGTTTGCCATCTTTTGGATGGCTTCCATAAGAGCCTTATCCAATTCTCCCCCTCCCCATGCTGGAAGTCTGTAGATCAGGTCAGTGTGAACAGCAGCTCCCTTCACTGTTTCTAGGGTGACCCACAGTGCCTCCGCACCTCCCTGATTTCCCTGTATTTCAGTAGCTTTTATGCTATCCCTCATATAAAGAGCCACTCCTCTCCCTTTCTTTCCCACTCTGTTTTTTTTTTTTTTTAACAAAGTGCAGCCTGGTATGGCTATATCCCAGTCATGGTTCTCAGTGCACCATGACTCAGCAATGGTGACAATGATCCTGTTTCTGGTGGGGCTGGCAGAGAACCCTGCTGACCCCGTCGGGGTGGGGGCAAGCCCTTGGGGAATAAGCCAGACAAGGCAAATCCCAGAGAATGCTGGAGTGACGGGGCTGGGGGGACTGGTGGATGGGGGCCTGTCAGCACATTGAGCATTTTTTAAAAAGGCAGCTAACAAAATAATGCTGTCTTAACTTTGTTAGAAAACAACCAAGAAAACTCAATGAAGACATTTTAATTTAGATAAAAATAATTTATGTTCAGAGCTACTGTCTTCAGCTGTAAAGTATCAAAGCAGCAAAATAAACACAAAATGAAGTTATCCATTCTGTTTAGGGACTGTATTGCTAATGTCCTACACTTGCAGATTAATGGGCATGTCATGTGAATTTTCACTTTCCACTCTTAAATGGAGTTTTGCGTTTTTAGCTTCAGACCTGTATCCACCAGATATTAGTTTGATACTTTCACTGTGTTAGGTGTAATTTTGCATACTCCCACATTGTTTAATCCGGAAGTTCTACAGTACTGCTCCTATTTCACACCCTATCTTACTGGCAAGTGTTCTTGTAATTTTTAATCCTGCCTGGTAACTACTCCAACCCTTACACATACTAAGGGGAGTATACCTGCTACATGGAAATAGTTACCTACTTGATCCTAGTGAACCCTGCATTGTGGGGAGTGTGCTCGTGCCCCCCCCCCCAACAGGCATGAACAATTATATCAATAATGACTCTGTGGGAAATACGTTTAGCTGCACTATATATGTTTGCAATTCTGGGCTCTGACCACATCATACTTGCTCCTGAAATGCCTCGTCAGCCTGCTTAGGTTTGCATCCCCTCCGATTCCTGTAACCCCATTCTCCCACAACTATGTCCCTGTCCTGTTGGTTCTCCATGGTTTGTATAGGAAAGGTTAATTGCTATAAATTGATCTACTTCCTACAGGAAGTAACAGAAAGACATACCCTGTCTGTCTCTTGCCCTGTTATTTGGATCCTACCTACTCTCCTTCTGCTTATGTCAGGGGATATAGTGCTAAATCCTGGTCCTACCTCTCTAATTACAGGGTTTGCTGTCAGTCAGATAAGTGGTAGTCTCAAATGTGGAGCTTGAAACTCATTCACATGAATATTAGTGGCCTCGGGCCTAAGCTACAAGATCTTGGTTGACTTATATGCCCCACTGGTGTGGCCATAGTTGAGATCTGATTAAAGCCCCTGATGAGCTGCCATGAGATTGAACTCTCTGGGTGCACCAACTTAAGGAAAGATAGGACTAGCAAGAAGGGTGAAGTGTCCCCCTTTATTTAAAATCCAGTCTTAATGCCTGTCAGGTTTCCATAACTGGTCTAGAAGGGTCGGGATCAGGGCCAGATTAAAGCATAGGCAACATAGGCCTGTGCACAGGGCCCCTGCCTACCAGCGCCCCCCCCCCCGCCAGCAGTCCCCAAAATGTATTTATTACATACAGTACCTTTTTTTTTTTTGTCTAAGTTGAAATTTTTAGAAAGGATTTAGCTGCTGAGAAATTTGAGCAAGGAAGGTGCTGAACCGTGATGTGTTTTGGACCTCCCTGATTAGGTGTTAAGTAAGGGTGATAGCTTCAGGGTCCCTAGCCAGGTTGACCACTTTGGTGTAAACAGGACCATTTCCTTTGCTTTGTCTCCCACCCTCTTGGTATCCCATATGGGAAGAAGTGGCTAGAAAGATCCCTGCCCCCCCAACCCCGATTTGGTGTCGGTATTAAGCTTACATGGGAACCCCCTGCGGTAGTTCGTACACCACTTGCTTCATCTTGTGCATTTGAGGGATCCCCTATATATCATATCAGATGGCTCGAAGAGCCAGCAGAGGCTGTGTGACTTGCCTTGGCCCTGGGTCACATAGCATGCAAGTAGAGGTTGTGGATTACAAATCCAAGTGTTCTGTGTCTACATGTTTTCCAGGTTCTTGGCTTGGGGCTCTAGCCACTAGACTATATTGCCTAATGATTAAAAGGTTGTCACTCCTTGACTGGAAGTGGATTATCATTCTTAAATGCAATTCTCCTCTCAGGGAAAATTAGTAAAGCGTTGCTGGTTGAGCCTGTTGAGGTGGGATGTCACGAAAATTATCATCAAAGTTAGGAATGAAATAAAGAAAGGGGGCTGAATTTTCTAAGTCACTCAACAATACTATATTGCAGTTTGCAAACAGTATGGCTAAGCCCAATCTTTAACACCACCCACAAAACCACATGGGTGACTGGTGGGATGCCTTAGGGTCAGGATTAGTGCTGTGACCAGTCCTCTTTCATGTCTTTATAAGTGACATTGAAGAGGAGGTTGAAGGGAAGGGCTATCTCTTTGCAGATGACACCAAAATCTGTAATAGGGTGGACACTTGGGGGAGGGGTGTGTGGAAAGGATGACATGAGAAAACTTGAGGAGTGGGCAATGGTATGGCAGCTGGGTATCAATGCAAAAAAGTGAAAAGTAATGCATTTAGGGCACAAAAACCTGGGGGGGCAGTGTACAAAATGGGTGGGGTGATATTGATGACCACCAGGCAGGAAAGAGACCTAGGGGGTAATCATATTGGATGACCTGAAGGTGACTAGACAGAGCAACAAGACAGTTGAGAGGGCTAGTGAGATGCTGGGGTGCATAGGGAGGGGTATCACCCGCAGAAAAATGGAGGTGTTAATTGCCCCTGCATAGGTCGCCTGTAAGACCACACCTTGAGTACTTTGTCCAGTTCTGGAGACCACATCACTGGAAGGATATAGACAGAGTGGAGATGGTCTAGAGGAGGGCAACTAAAATGGTCTGTACCAAAAATACTATGACGAGTGACGAGTACAAGACGGAAGTGAGGAGGAGAGGGGGTCTATGAAGGAAGCTTCTAAATTCTTCACAAGTATAAATAAGGTACAGAAAGGAGGTATTTTTCAGAAAAAAAGGAGCCCAAGAACAAGGGGACATGCTACGAAGCTGGAGGGAGTATATTCAGGATTGGTGAAAGGAAGTACCAGAGTGCCAGAGAAACGTGCCAGAGATCGATTAGGGTCTGTGGTGATACTGTAAGTGGGGAAAATGGGCAGAGTGTGGGCCAAGCAGTCCTTATCTGCCATCAAATTTATGCTTCTATACTGTTGACTACAGTTTTACATACAAACTGTATCCTAACTTGAGATACAGTTTGTGTGTAAAAGGATTTTTAAGGTGCCTTACAGTCATCTGTGAGGGAGTTCTTTTATGGCAAAGAGGTATGGTTGCGACGAGGGGAGGCCCAGATTTCTCTTGGGCCTGGGGCCCCAGGTTGTCTTAATCTGTCCCTGGTCAGAATGTGAAGCTTAACTGCCAGGGTTCTCTTGGGGAACACCAAACCACACTATGTGGGCTGCATTTACAACTCCCCCTTCAATGGGCATCCTCTGCCCTTGTACTCTTATAAAGGCTATCATGGAGCATCCACTAAGGGAAATAATACTCCTAGGAGATTTCAGTATAAACTGGACCTGTGCATAAAGGTTGGCTATGGGAAGCTGTACTTGAGGCTCAGCTTACATACAGCAGGACCCCAATTATCCGAACAGCATGGGGCGGCACCCGTTTAATTCAGATAATTGGGGAGTTCGTTGTTGAGGAGTCCGTTTTTACTGGTGCTGTTTTTATTGTTTTGTGCTTGTGCTAGTACATTTGTTTTGTGATGGTATAGGAAGTGGTAATCCCTTGAAGAAGTTTGTTTTCGGCTTTTGTTTTGTGATCACATGCACAGCAGATTCCACAGAAGCAGTAAGCAATAAAAGCATAGGATCACATGCCTTTTTTTGTGCTTGTGCAATTAGTGAACATATTTTTTTTTATTTTTTTTGTATGCTTGCGCGAATACTGTACATTGACTAAGTGCTTTGTGAGGGTATTGGGAGTGGGTCATCACTTAAAGAATTTGGTTATAGGCTTTTGTTTGTGCACTCCCATCCGTGCTCTCGTAGCTTCTGCTCTCAGACTCTGCAGAAGCAGTAAGTGCATAGGATCACATTCCTCCTAATGTTCTAGCCACAGCAAGCATTTATTAAAGCATTCCTCTGCTTTAATGTGTCTGGGAACCTTAGTGTGGCTATCATTGTTGTTCACCTTCTCCCCCTCATCTGCTTCTTCTTTGCCTTCGCCCTCGCACTGCCCCATACGCGGACCTGTTACAGCAGTGATGATCATGTCATCATCCAAATATTGGCGACCATCCTCATCCAAGTGACAGCTCACCCATTCATTAAAGCAGCAGTGCAATGAAAAAGCCATTCCAAAAAGCTAATTTTCTGCTATGGTTATGAAAGATATTGGCAGAACTGTTGATTTGGGTTTTCTAGATGATTCCAATGCTGTGTACTGTACATTTGCATTTTTGTGTGGATTCTTGCCCTCCTAAGGTCCTCAATATTATTTCTATGCAAAAAATGAGGATGCCATCTTTTTTTTCTTGAGAAATAATTATTTTAAAACTTTCATAAAATTCTTAAATGACAATGAAAATTGACAATTTTACCACCAAAATAAACTGGAAGACATCTGGCATCGATTAGGAAGACAGAAAAGGTGGGGTCAAATTTTAGCCCATTTTCGTTGCACTGCTGCTTTAATATCAGCTTCTGAAATGTTTAGTGTCAATTTGGACTTAAGCTCGGTTAGTTGCTCGATATCTGAGCATGTGTCAAGGTTTGTTTCTGGTGTTACTGAGGCTACGGGGTTATCAGGGGGCATGACGCTTTCACCAAGCAAGGAGTCCTCAGCTTGTGACGTGCCTTCTCCTGGTGTGTTTTCCTGAGGCATGGATCAGTTTTCCAGAACCCCCTGACTTTGCCCAAGCTTTAGTGATAGTTTCTGGTCACACATTATCCCACGCCTTATCAGCCATGTACACAACATCTTGATGATGTCTTGAAGTGGCACTTCGTGGTTTCGATCTTCTAGCACAGTCTGCAGCAGTTTCCTGCAGTAATTCCTCTTAAAAATTTCCAATATGCCCTGATCACAGGGCTGAATTTTTGAGGTGGTGTTGGGTGGGAGGAACAGACATGATATGGTACCATCTTGAGTTTTAATAACCGGTATCTCTGGATGAACTGGAGAATTATCTAACAGGAAAATCGCTCTTACTGGTAGGTTTTTGACTGAAGGAATCTCTTTCATTCAGCATAAAAGAATTCTTGTACCAGTTTTAAAAATGCCACAATCCATCCAGGAATTTCTCTGTAACTCGTACTGGACTGGGAGGTTGTTTATGCTCACATGTCGGAAACACTTCAGTTCCTTTGATTTTCCAATAAGTAAGGGCATTAGCTTGTGACTACCTGCGGCATTTGTACAGCCCAGAATAGTCACTCTGTCCTTTTGCTTTTTGAAACCTGGGGCATCTTTCTCAGTTCCACCTACCAATGTTTTGTCTGGTAGGCACCTCCAAAACAATCCAGTCTTGTCAGCATTATTTTTTTTAATTAATAAACTTTATATGGTTTTTCACAAAATCCATGTACAGACAACCACATTCACAAGGTGTGTCTAATGCATCACAGAATATATCAATGGAAACATACATTTGTAGAGTAAAGACACTTAAAAACAAAAGTGAAAACTGCACAGTTGTCTGTACCCCACCCTCCACCCATCCTACCCCACTGCCGCTAGGATGCTAAGCTAGGTATTGTTATGAAGGATTAGTCCGAGTGCCTTGTGCAACAGTCAAGAAATTTACTGTTTCTGGGAATGATCAGACCTGGAATGGATCAGTAAAAGACTGAAGAGTGGGTCCCAAACTTTTCTATATTTTGCCATTCTGTTGGTAAGACCTGCAATAATGCGCTCAGCTTGTATGGCAAACATAATCTCCTCGTACCATTCTGTATATGTGGGAGTGATCTGATCCAACCAGTGCCTGAGTATCACTTTTTTGGCACAGGCAGAGATTAGCGCAGTGTGTGATCTCTATATACGGCCCTGGAGATTCGAATAATCACCCGAAGTACAATTTTCAGGTGTGAATTTATCTGACAAGGATAGTAATGGGTCCAGACGAGACTTGATACAGTTCCAGAATAGGGATATCTTATCACAGGACCATAACATATGTAGTATATCCCCAGGGGCCTCCAAACATTTCGTGCATTGATTGGAGAGTAGAGACCCCATTTGATGAAGCGTAACTGGGGTGTAATATAAATTGTGAATAATCTGGAACTGCATATACCTATATGTGTCCCATTTAATGTACCTGTATAAATGATTCCATATTTTGGACCAAGATCTATGGGGAATAGAGTAGCTAGGGCATGATCCCACCAATAATATCTATGGCCCTCTATTCCAGATATAGCAATCTGGAGGAATCTATAAGCATGTGATATGAAATGAGAATCCGGAAGGGAGTCAATATATGGAGCAAAAGTGGACGAGTATGAATTATACCATGGTCCGGTTCCAAAATGTTTTAATAACATATGAGATATTTGTAGATACTTGAAGACATGAGCGCGGGACCAGCTATAGCTAGAACAAGCATCATGAAATGGCATCAATTTATGATTGGTGACAAGGTCATTTACTATGGAGGCCCCATGTTGGACCAGAAGAGCGTAAGATTTAGGGGTTTATCAGAGATTAAGAGGTTTGGGTTATTAAATAATGGTTGTGCTATATCTTTGTGTCCATCTATTCTGAGAAAGGCGCACAACTGCTGGTGTGTCTGAAGCATAGAGCCCAGTGGAGAGTACTTCAGTTCACTGGGAAGGGACTTCTTTTTGACAAATGGCAAGGCTTTTGAGTCTGACCTCTGCATTGAGCATAGATAATGCTAAATCTTCAACCAGAGGGGATTGTAAGAGGAACAACGGACATTGCCAGAGCGGAGCATCCAGGATTTAAACCTGGTTAAGTGGATGGCCTGGTAATACAAAAAGAAGTTTGGAGCTTGTAAACCATTGCCTATTTTTTGACGAGAAAGTTTGATGTAATTTCATCTAGGTTTTTTATCAGCCCATAAAAAGGAACTAATAATTTTATGTATTTGGGAGAACCATGTTTGAGACAGGGCCCAGTTGTACATTTGCAAGGGATCTAGGATGCGAGGCAGTATGTTCATTTTAACTACGTTCATATGGCCCCATAAGGACAAGGGAAGACAGGACCATTGCTTAGTGTCTTCTTTTAGGATATTTATGATAGCATCCAGATTAAGTCTTTTCAGGACTTTTTGGGAGGGATGAAGATAAATACCTAGATATTTTAATTTATCTTTACACCACTGGAGGCCCAGGCTTTCAGAATCTGCCCTCTGGACATATTTATTAAGAGGAAAAACTTCTGTTTTTTCTAAGTTTAGCTTATCATTTGAAATCTGTCCAAACTGAGAAATTGTCTGGAGGGCAACAGAGAGAGAGAGAGATTGAACAGGGGACGAAATATGCAATAGTATGTCATCTGCATATGCAGACATTTTATAATCAGCATTTCCAATAGTAATCCCGGAAATAAGTGGGGATGAGTTTAACTTTCTTATCAATGGCTCCAGGAAAATTTAAATAAATAGGGGAATAGGAGGCAACCCCGTCGAGTACCCTGGTACAATGAGAAGGGTATAGAAAGCACCCCATTACATTGTATCCGGGCCGAGAGGGAAAAGTAAAGGATTTTAATCCATTTTATAAATTCTTGAGGTATATGATATTTTGAGAGCAAGGTGAAAAGATAGTCCCATGTTACCCTGTCAAATGTTTTTTCTGCATCCAGGGAGACCAAAGCTGTTGGTATAGACGAGTCCTTGGATACAGAAGAGATACGCGATTTTCCTGAGGTGGTCGGACAACAGACGACCCTTCATGAATCCGACTTGTTCCTGACTGATTAATGATTCCCCACACATGGACTAGCCTTGAAGCCAAAATCATTGCCAAGATTTTTAAATCCACATTGATTAGTGAGATAGGTCTATAGTTAGAGACAAACAGAGGGTCCTTGCCAGGTTTGGGGAGGACAGATATGGTGGCTTGGGTTAAGGAGGTGTCCGAAATGCCTTTGTCATAACATAAATTAAATGTGTGTAGGAGAATGGGAGCCACTGTATCCTTAATCTGTGGCCTCCAGTACTTCTTGGATAGAGATGGGGTTTTAGGCTGTCCCTTCTCTCAGTTAGGACAGGGAGGTTAACATCATGTATAAAAGAATCCAGCATAGGTAGAGAAAAGTGCATGGATGGCATATAAAGAGTATTGTAAAAGTTTTTAATGCCTTCACTATATCTTTGGGGATGTAAGAAGGTTACCTGAGGGGAGTAGATCGAGGTAACAATTCTATGAGAAATCTGGGTCCTGATTTGAAGAGCTAAAAGTCTCCTGTCTCTCTCCCTTTGATCAAAATATATTGTTTTAGAACGAAGCACAAGGAACTCAGCTTTTTCAGCTAATAGTTGATTGTACTGAGCCCAAATAGATTCAGCCTTTTCCTAGTCCTCCTTAGGGGAGAGTGAGGAGAGGCCCGATTCGGCTTCCGTGAGCTGCTTGAATAGCGAAGAGAGAGCTTGGGTTTTCTGTTTCTTATGCTTCACTGCCAGATATATTAATTTACCTCTCAATGCACATTTCAGGGAATACCATAATATATCTAACGTATGCATCGAGGGGGAATTAAACTCTAAAAAGTTAGAAATGAATCGTTGCAGGTGCTGTAAGAGGTCCTCTGATTTTAAAATATGGCTGTTGATCTTCCAAATTCTATCTTTTTGAAGGTTAGGTGAGAGATCGAGGTGTAAGTGTGCAGTATAATGATCCGAGAAAATTTTGGAGGAGTAGAAAACCTGAGAGACACCAGGGAGAAGATCAGCACTCATGAGAAAGTAATCAATATGTGAAGATGATTGGTGAGGGGGAGAGAAGAAAGTATTCTCTCTTGTCTGGGTGGGCTGACCTCCAAGGGTTGGTTAAGCCTAAAGAGTGCATAAACTCATGTAGGGCCTTTTGTCCTGGAGATGGGGAGCATCTGGGAATCCCCGATCTATCCAGTAAATTAGATATAACTTGAATTCTGTCCCCACCAAAAATGACTGGAATGGTGGACCATGCAGCCACAGTAACCATTAAATTGGTAAAGAATTCTGGGTCATCAGATTAGGCCCATAAACCGAGCCCAAGCCTACCTTTGATTGCCCAGTTATGATGCTTATTATCATATAACCACCCTCAGGGTTGGAGATTTCTTGTATCAAGCGGAATGATAATTTCCATGCAATGAGAATGACGGTTCCCTTTGTGTGAATCTATGCCTGAGCCAAATACCCGCCTACACAGTTCCTATGAAGGTAATGTATTTGACTGGGTGGAGATGTGTTCTTGCAAGAAGACAATGTCTGCTTGTAAATGTTTTAGGTGAAGTAGAACTTTCATCCTCTTAGCTGGGGTTTAGGCCCCTTTTATATTCCACGTACAAAATCTAAACCCTGCCATATTAGCCTATTAGAAGGGTATATGATCAACTGTGGGTGAAGATATGTACAGCCAAAAGGCCTGGATGGTAGCCTTAAACCCACTACCAGCAACAGCACCCACCGCCCTTCTCCCCTTAAGCCCCCATTCCCCACCCCACCCTTCTCCAGAATAAATCCAAGAACCCTACCCATAACCCTTCCCCAAGCCCCTCGACATACCCACTAGAGTTTCAGTATTATTCATCCCAAAATGGGCAAACTGTATTGGAGGCTCTAATCCCTTTAACAAAGACATGACTGCTTCCTCAACAGTTGCACTTCTTGTTCCTCTGCTCCCACCCCAGCCAAAAAAACTACTCAATTATGCACATAAGGGAGTTAACCACAACAGTAAAAGTCTAAGCTATCACTCTAGCTAAAACATAGAGTACAGTTAATTATAACATAATTATTATCGAACACCTTTATAAACCAACCTTACCCTGCATACCTTGCAATGCCAGACTGGCAACTTAGTTACCCCATGAATGTGAAATACGAGGGACAGTATATAACTAGGAGAAGGAGAGTGAAAGGAGAGAGAAACAAAAAAGGGGAGGAGGGTAAAACTTTATTTATCTTGGAGTGACCCCAGGGTTTGATTGTTGGGAGTTTCAGGAAGGAAGGAAGGTAAAGAAAACCCAAAGGACTGGAAAAGAAAATGAATGGTGAGAGCATAGTGTTGTGTCAGGCACGGCATGCCTGCTTCATATTGCAGCACACAAAAAAAAAGAAAAAAAAGGATAAAAAAGTATCTGGTCAAATAAAAATATTAGAGACGGAAAATCCTCCTGATGTCTTGCTGATCTGTAAGAAAAACAAGAGCCAGACTTGATTGGATGACCCTTTTTTTGGCGAGCAGGTATTCACCACATTTTCGGCACTCACAATGTTCACACATTTGAACTGCAACCCTCACGAATGTGTGTACACTCGAGGAGTTGCAGAGCAGCTCACACCTTCATGAAGGGAAACTACCAACAACGAGAGTCCATCCTGGTAACATTAGTTCCACGGTGGATATGGCCTACATATGAATCCAAAGCAACATCTGGACATCAAACCACAAGGATGAAGAAAATAATCCACTTAAGGGGGATAAATAAACAGTTTAAAAGACTCGTATCCATGGCTCCAGGTAAGTCAGGGGTCAAGACCCATAAGGAAGCGGGGGGTCATAACACAAAGTCCTCCTAGTTGTATGAGACAGTCAGCACATTTTCAGCACACAAGTAAACAGAATGCAAAATAGTTCTTACTTTCACCATATACTTATTAGCGACCACAGAGCTAATGAGATGAACTTTCAATGTTTTGTATACAGGTCTGGAAACATATTGGGGAGCTCCCAGGCGCTTGCTCTGCACTTTCGAAGATTTCCAGCCGCTCTGTTATTGTTAGGGCAATCTCGCTGGGTAGAGCATGTGGAATCAATTCTGGCCACAATTAACTTGAAAACTGAGGCGTGATATTCAGCTCGCTTCGCGTGGTGGCCACTGGGAGATCCTGAGAGATTCATATTTGTGAATCTTCCCATTTAATAGTTTGAAGCACCTTGGATTTGGTCAGAATATGTTGTCTGTCGATATAGCTTCACAGATAGACAATCAATGGCCTGGGCTTGGCTCCAGGTGGGGGCTGAGGCTTTAAGGAATTATGGGCCCCTTCAAGATGGTAAGTAGTGGAGTGTGGTGGCGGACCGGCAATTTTAACTAGAAACATTTGTGTGACTAGAACCAGGGAGGATCCCTCAGCTTCCTCAGGCAGGCCAAAGATAATGATGTTATTTCACCTATTTCGGCTCTCAAGATCCTCAAGTTTAAGTTCTAATTTATTAATCTTGTGTCTCAGGGAGACAATATCAGGTCCCACGTGAAATTGCCAGCTTTCCAGCGAGGTTGTGCATGCCGAGATATCAGTGATCTTCATGTTGGTCTCTTTCAAGTCGGATTGAATATTTTTTAGATCTGTGGCAAAATCTAAGAGGGCCGATTTGATTAGCTATTTCAGCCAGGAAACTATCCTCTGATAAAGGCATTCCGCTCCCAGGAGAATGAGGGCTGTTGCTGGTAGCCGGCCTGAGTTTTGTGTTTCTTTGAGGCCTTATCAGGTGTCTGGGGAGGCATGCGGCTGGGAGAGCTTGTCACATTTCGAGACTCCATCCTGCAGTCAAATCTAATGATTATCACCTCAGAATAGAGCTTGATAGTTGCTGTTCAGATAGCTCATGTAGGATTGCTCTTGTTTAAGTCCTTGTGTCTCTAAACTGAAGAAAATAGGTTTTAATTTAAGGCTGAGGCGGAGCGGGTTTACTGTGCGTCTGCTTAGAGGTCAGCATCATGTGATCCAGCCATCTTGTCAGCATTATAAAGCTGAGCAGGAGTAATGGATTGCGTTTGCATGATCTCTAAAGCTGCTCAGTAAATGGCTCAATACTGTCATTAGCAGCACTGAGTTTTTCCCTGCAAAGCCATAGCTGCTGTATTCCTGTCTTTTCTTAAACGATTAAGCCAGCCGTCACTGGCTACAAAAGAAGACTGGCAGCCAAGTTTATTATGAAAAGTCAAGGCTTTTTCTTTAGAACAAGACCAGAGATTGGTGTGCCTTTCTTGGTCTCTTGCCAAAACCACAAGTAGACTGCAGCATCCCTGTTATCCTCAGCACACTGCCTCATGTTCTTACAGCTCTCAGTGCCAAAGGAGCCTTCCATGGTCATGGTGAATGAACGCCACTTCTCCTTAGCATCCTTAATGTCTGTAATTGTGGACTTGCCTATGCCATACTCTGCTGCCAGAGCAATAGGTCATTCTCCACTTTCCAGGCAGGCAAGGATTTTCAGCTTCTGTGCAACCGTAAACACAGTGCGCTTCCTTTTTACAGACATGGTGACTGGTGAATGTGTGACTCTAAAGGTCATTTACTGTTAACCTTTTATGTAAGGTTGTTAAAATTATGTACAGTTATTTTGAGGTAAACTGGCACCAATGACTGGTGTAAACTTGAATGATGTACTTGCATATTGCAATCACGACCGCACAACAGCAATTCATTACAATTTAGTAGAGAGCTAGCATAACAACCCGAGTTCATTAGGATAGGATTTTGGAAATGTTAGGTTCGGATTATTGGGATCCTACTGTATATCACTAGTGAGCTTACCAGCTTGCATAACAAGTCTGGAAACCATATGCTACTAGACTGGGATTTTGTTTGAAACCCTTTAGAATTAGAACTGCAGGCATTTTGCTGACATTCTAACCACCCACCCCAATCTACTGAATACAGAAAACAATGCTCTCAAACCTCTACTAAGGATTTCTTTGCCGTGATTCTTCCAAATTTGATACAGGCTTCTTTCTCACCACTCTCTCAAGCATACAGTACATTGGGAGTCTATCAAAGCTCTTCCTGATGTTGACTCTGCCCTAAACTTCTTATTAATATTCCTCTGCTGCCAGTTACATGCCCCTTTAAGCAAATTAGTGTAAAAGACCAATAGTCCAAGTGTTTGATTCTGAGTTAGGAAGCAATTAAAGTTTAGGGTCAAGGCATAGCAAATCAAATCAAACTTTATTTATAAAAGCGCCTTTCTAAAGCCAAGGCGCCTGTACATAACATAATAAAATAAATCAATAAATAAATAATTAAAAACCATGTATCAATTAAAATTCACGACAGCGACATTTAAAAATCATTATATGCTAGGCTAAAAAGAGATGTTTTAATGCTACTTAAAGCTTTGACTGGTCGGGCAATCTCTCAACTGATGAGTAAAGAATTCCACAGGGTTGGGGCCATAAACTAATGGACCTGGCCCCAGATGTCTTAAACGAACCCTGGGAATCTCTAGCATGCCTCGTCCAGTGGATCGGAGAGGGCGGGAGGACAGTAGGGATGAGATCTTTCTAGGTAACCGGTCCCTGATCGTGTAGGGCCTTATAGGTCATCAAACCGACTTGAAGGTGATCCGCCAGCATATTACAGTCAATGCAAAGTTCATGGAGCACAGGCATTATATGACCAGTCCTAGATGAACCAGTCAATAGCCTGGCTGTCGTGATTCTGCACTAGCTGCAAGCGGCGGATGTCAACCCGTAACCCCAGGTAAAGGGCTTTGCAGTAGTCAAGGAGGAGGTAACAAAGGCGTGGACCAAAGTTGGAAGATCGCTGAAAGGAACCAGGTGCTTCACCCGGGCGATATTCCTCAGGTGGTAAAAAGATGCTTTGACAACTGCAGACACCTGAGATTTCAGTGTCAAACAGTCATCAAACACAACGCCCAGGTTCTGCACCTGGTCTGAGGTAGTTAGCTGAACACCCCCAAGCCATAAACCTGAAGGTAATCCGGTCAATAAACCCGCCTCTCGGCGACCTGGATCCACAACTAACACCTCAGTTTTTTCTGGGTCCAACCGCAGCCAACTCACATTCATCCAATCCTGGATTTCGGCGAGACAGTTGTTAAAGACCGAAACGGCAGCATCTTGGTTGGGACAAAGGACATGTACAGCTGAGTATCATCTGCATAGCAGTGAAAACTCAAGCCGTACCACCTAATAATCGCTCCCAACAGCAACATATACACCGCAAACAACATGGGCACCAAAATGGAGCCCTGCAGCACCCCACAGGATAGGGGGAGTGATGCCGAGGAAAAAATCCCAGACACCACTCTCTGAGTCCTACCCTTGAGAAAAGATCGAAACCAACTGAAGACTGTACCAGACAGCCCACAGATAAACCGCAGGTGCTCCAATAGCACACCATGGTCCACGGTGTCAAATGCTGCAGAGAGATCAAGAAGGACCAAGATGGAATGGGTCCTTCGATCTCTCGCTATTAGGAGGTCATTTAGTACCTGGACAAGAGCTGTCTTGGTACTATGTCTCTTCCTAAATCTGGACTGGAGAGAGTCATAGACAATGTGGCTGGTCAAATGATCATCCAGCTGCGACGTGACCACCTTCTCAATAACCTTACCCACAAAGGGCAGGTTAGAGACAGGCCTGTAGTTAACCAGACAATCCGGGTCCAAGGAGGACTTCTTAAGAAGGGGCTGAACCACAGCCTCCTTCAGAGGATCATGAAAGATCCCCCTCTCCAAAGACTATCTCGGCAAGAACCAGTCCGATTTTATCCACACAGTCCACTAGGAGACGTGTAGGGCCTGGGTCCAAACTGCAGTTGGTCGGATGCAATGACTGGATGATCAGCACAATGTCACTGACTGTGGGAAAGCTGAAGTCAAACCACACAAACTGGGTGTTCGACGTCGCCTGCTGACCGCCACAACTCCAATTATATATATAGGGTTATTTGAAATGGTGTGCAGTGAAGTGGGCAAAATCCAAAAGGGTGACACCCGAAATCGTGATGGGAAAAATTCGAACAGAAATGGCGACAAGTTTCACCCTTCTCTGAAGTGCTATGATCAAGCAGTTTGTTATAATAGTATGGGGGCTTAAAAGAGTTGCCATTTGGATTTCACCAATCTGGTTTCACGATTCGGATTCACACTATATTTCGCCATTATCACGTGAAACCATTTGAAACCTCTGGTCTCAGGTCCAACCAGTACAAATACAAGGAGCCCAGGAATGCTTGCAAGAGTAAACATAAAGGCTGCCAACAGAAAATACTTATTACACCTGCAAGACAAAACCTTGACTAACCCCAAGTTGTTCTGGTCTCATTAATGAGCTGCTAAAGGGTCATGCCCGTCCTTCAGAATATGACATACTGGCCAAGAATAAACTACTTAGTGGCCCCCTGGCTACCACCAATGCCTCTAACAAGTTTTTCAGAGACCTCAACAGGGACAAAAATCCCTCATCTAGTCATCCTCTGGACAGTCCCGTACAGCCTTAGACAGTGAATCTGTCTCCTGAATTCCACTCCTGGAAGGTAACAAGGAAAGAGGACCGGCCCTCCTAAAAAACTGAAAGCAGAAGGATCAGTGGGGTTTGATAAACTTGAACCTAAACTTTTGAGAATAGGTGCTCCTGTAATATCCTCCCCTGTTGCCATGCTCTTAAACAAGTCTCTAATATAGGGGAACATTCCAGAAAGTTGGAAGACTGCCCTTGCGGTGCCAGTGCACTAGGGTGGCCCCAAAGAGCCTATGGAAAACTACTGTCCCATCTCCCTCCTCTATTCCCTTTCCAAAATGCAGGAAAGATTAGTATATAGTCAGCTTCAGGAGTAGCTTGAACAACAACACCTTCTGACTAACTGGCAGCATGGGTTCAGACAGCATCATGGAAGCAACACAGCTCTGAGCAGGCTGACTACAGACATTTTGGGTGTCATGGACAAAGAGCAAATAACTGTTGCAGTCTTCATAGACATCACCAAAGCCTTCAACCTTGTCAGTCATTACCTGTTGCTAGATAACCTTAGGCATATTGGTCTTGATAGTTTATCCTGCTGATGGTTCTCACACTATTTGACCAGCAGGTCTCAGAAAGTAAAATGGAAGGGTGTGAATCCACATTAAAACTCATTATGGGTAGCGTCCCCCCAGGGTTCCATTCTGGGTCCTATGTTCTTTTCTCTCTTTGTGAATGATTTGCCTTATCATACTGGTGGGGCTACCTTGCAGCTTTATGCTGATAATGCTGTACTCTGCATAATCTTTAGTGATGCCAGCCTCATGAGCAGCCAACTAGTTGGTGACTTCTTGGCATTAGAAAGTTGGTTCTCCTTCAAAATGTTGGTGCTGAATGCCAAGAAGACAAAGACTATTAGGTTTGGCCCTAGACACCTCTGTGGGTTACACGCAGTACCTGCTAACTCTAATCACATCAAGAGGTACCCATACTGAGGTAGCAAGCTACCAAATATCTTGGGTATACTTAGACCAGGAAATTACCTTTAAAACATCTACTGATCATAGTTCAAAGTCCTTTCTTCAGAAAATTGGGTTGATCTATCACTTAGATAACTACCTATATAAGAGTCTTGGCAAGCTATTGGCACTAGTACCCTACTCCCTCTCCTGCAGTATAGTATTCCCATTCTTTAGGCAGACATGGAGGTGCTCTGAAATTAAGAAGCTTACAATTCTCAATAAAGTTGGGTGATTGCCTCTGGATCCCCAGTTAGGGAGCATCATTGTGATGTTTTCCACACCTTAAACTGTCCTTATTTGGAAAGCAGACTGTAGTATTTGCTCATTTGCCTTGCCTGCAAACTTATCAAGGGTCCTAACCTCCCTTGCCTCCAAGATGCACTGGTTTCGAACCCCAAAGAAGAATATTAGTTCCTCAAGTAATGACTACTAGAGATCCCCAGGGTGCAGTCCAGCTGAGGAAGAGATCCCTTGCCCCTCTGTGGAACATCTTTCTGCAATCCTTTCAAACTGCTCTGCTCTTGGAGGATAAAAAATGACTTAAGGTGTTACTGCTTTAGCATAGCCAATGTTCCTATAATAGAAAACACAAATTGCATACACCCTAATAATGCAAAGCACTGCGGGAAGCAAATGCTCATGAATTAATTTGGATTGGCTCAACTTTAAGCAGACTTGCATGATGATAGAAGGCAATACAATAGAAAATACTTGGAACAATAGTCATGTATTTTATCCTCATTTGGTCTCATCAGTTTGTCATATCTATACTTCAACCGAGGGTGAGATAGCCAGCCACCCTTTACCAAATCATATTGGTGTGGGTCATGGGCAGCCCAAAGTAGACAGAGAAGAGAACAACAAAAGAACCCCATAGCAAATGCACTGGAGCAAGAGTTATTCTGGAGGATATTGGCCAAACAACCAAATTTTAAGGAAAACACACATTGCACATACCCTAATGATGCAAAGTATCATGGAAAACATATGCAAATGTATATGAATTAATTTGGACTGGCTCAAATTTAAGCAGATTTGTATAATACCA